>JANAVB010015400.1:13453473-13660973 GCA_029216955.1 Iris pallida
GTCACCCCCATTCGGGGAGTATAAACTGTTTAGAACTTACATTGTTAGATGTTGTGACCTAGGACAGCGTTCTACCGTCGATACTGCGGCGTAGGCTGGACGTACCCACGTCTCGTGCCCTTACTCTAGGGTGCGGGTCGTGACAATATCAGAGGTACAAGGGTTGAGTTATACTACAAGTTTGGGACATTCTAAGTCAACCGGTTATCCGAAATTAGCTTATTTTGACCTAAAATTTTCTCGACCACATTTGTGTTGCTAAATTCATGGAAAAATACTTAAAAATCCTAATTTATGTATATGAACACACATAAAATTCAGTTTCGAGAATAGGCACCACTAGCTCATAGTTCCTTCACAATGGAGTAAATTTTGTCCTACCGAAACATGATTATTACGTCTATATTTCATAAAACCTTTATGGATGATTATACATAAAAAAAAAGCCATCAAAATATAATTTCTATAGAATTAATAACATATTTTCTACAGAATTGTAGTAAGGGTTTGAGATGGAAAGATTTGGATTACTTACCAAAGGTCCTTGCTAGAGAGGTTGTGACGAATTCTCCTCGCCAAAGCTCCAACCTTTCTCGCTATCATTGCTTGCTAATCCTCTTTTGGTGAGTATGGGAGGGTTGGCAATGGCTATAGATGGTTGTATGGAGAAAAAAGAGTTTTTAGGGTTTGTTTTGAGGGGTTGGGTGGATGTATGGTGCAGGAGATGAGTTTTTATGAAGGATGGAGAGATGTGCAATGGAGGAGAAGATGTATGGAGGCTATGAGGGGAGAAGTGCTGCCAAAAATATGGAGAGGGAAAGGGGTGTCGGCTATGGTGGTGGAAAGAAAGGAGGAATTAAGTTAGGGTTAGGGTTTGGGCTAAGTTGATGTATATATGGGCTTTATTGGGTTGCATGTATGAAAAGGAGTAGGAATCCTTTTCCTATTGGGGTGTTCGGCCATGGGGGGTTGCTTGGCCAACAACTTAATTGTGGGGGTCCACTTGATTGGTTTGGTTGTTTGGTGAGTTGGCTAATTGATTTGGTTAAGGATATAAATAGGTCTTTCCTAATATAGAACTAATTAGATCTATATATAAATACAATTCCAAAATCTGAATAAATATAAAATATATATGTTTATTAATGTATTTTAATGCCAAACATGCCTATATAGAGTTGGGTTTGGCTTGGAAGAGGTTTGGGAAGGATTGGTGCAACCGGGTCTCCTAAAAAGTCATAAAGGCTTTCTTAACTAATTAATTAAATCGAAATATTACTTGTGCCATAATTTGAATGGTTAACATGAAAGAGACTATAGTATGACCATGGCATTCCTAACAAGGCTAGCATGCTAGTTAAAGCACCCGACTATGCTAGGCATGCCATACTTTCTAGTCGTCTTGCATATTCAAACTCAACTATGACTATAGTCTTTTTTATGTAATATAAACAAGATAAAAATAAATTAGAATTAAATAAAATCCAAAATAATTAAATTCAAATATTCTTTTAAATTTTTGTCGGGTTTTACGATATGCACCAATACCGAAGCGCATTCTTTAGATGATGTAATCCCTTAGGATAAAATTTCGTATTTCATTAACAGGAAGTTGTCTTTGAATTACTCTTGTACGCATTGAAACACTAGGTATTTCTTAGATAACGCTCTATTTATGCTGCAAACCCAAGTGACAACCGCCAACCTCACAAGTCGAGTTGTCCCTTCTCAAGTCCCCTATTGGTTCCAGCAAGGAGGAAGGAGGAGGAACACATCATCTTTGGCCGACTGGAGCACCCTCAACGACTGCTCCGGCTGAACCAGAACCCGATAACGACAAGATGCAACTCTACCGTTACACTACTGAAGCCAAAAACCTCATCCAGAAAATAGGTTACGATTTGAATAGTGACAGAGGACTGAACTATGGCAAAGGCCGACGCCTTCTCTTACGACTTCGTGCTCCAAAGGAAAAGTCCTAAAACTATTATCAGCGCACTCGCCGGGGGTTGGGTTATGTTACACACCCACAACAACTTCAGAGAGCTCAGAGCCGGAGGCCATGATGCATTCACACTCCTTCGATTCCTCAACTTGGAACTCAGATACCAGTATTGGCCAAGCCCTTAAGAAGATGTTGTCCGTTAATATGATCTCTGTAGATCCTCCAGTCGAGGATGAAGACCAAATACTCGAATACTTCGAGGATGAACCCTAGGCTCAACGCCTGGGATCCCAATGGGAATGGTGCTTCGAATAACGCTAACCTCCCACTGAAGACGAAGTTGTCCAAATCGACTTAGGAGACGACGTTTCCCATAAACCCATATTCATTAGCAAAAGCTTGACAGGGGAAGACAAAGAATCTCTGGTACAGCTTATCCGAGAATACATCGATGTCTTTGCATGGAGCTACGAAGACATACCGAGTTTGGACCCGCAAATCGCCATGCACCGACTCAACATCCTACCCAATGCTAAGCCTGTCAAACAGCAACAGTGACGTTTCTGCCCCAACATCATGTATGCTATCGAGGAAAAGTCAACAAACTCTTAGAGAGTGGCTTCATTCACTAAGAACAACACCCAGATTGTGTGGCCAATATTGTCCCAGTTACTAAGAAGAACGAAATTTTTTTGGTCTGTATAGACTTCAGGGATCTCAACTCGGCCTACCCAAAAGATGAGTTTTCCCTCCCGATCACCGACGTGATGATCGATAACACTTGTGGCTTCGAGCGTATGTCCTTTATGGATGGTTTCTCAGGCTACAACCAAATGAAGATGTTTCCCGAAGACGAAAAGCATATTTCGTACTCCAAAAGGGATATTGTTACAGTGATGCCGTTTGGGTTGAAGAATGCGGAGAAACATACCAGCGAGCAATGAGCACCATATTCCGCAAGCACCTTCAAAAGATGGTATAATGTTACGTTAATGACATTACCATCAAAAGCAAAAACAAATCCAGTCATTTGGATGACTTGAGAACATGTTCGATTTAATGCGAACATATCAACTGAAGATGAACACAACCAAATCATTTTTGGGAGTCTCTAGTGGCAAATTCTTGGGCTTTATCATCACAACCAAGGGTATTCATATTGACCCAGAGAATACTAAGGCGATCTTGGACATGACTCCTCCGAAGAATCTCCGCGAGCTCCGAGGCTTGTAAGGGTGCTTGGCATATATCAGAAGATTCATAGCAATCTCTCTGGTAGATGTCAACCTTTCACCAAAATGATGAAGAAGGCGTTTCTTTTGTCTAGACAGAAGAATGCCAGCACACGTTCGACGACATCAAATAGTACCTCACTAGTCCTCCAGTACTGGTGGCTCCAGTTGTGGGTAAACCTTTTCTGCTATACGTTCGAGCCATGGACCATTCTCTCGGTACTTTGCTAGCCCAGAGGAGCAATGAAGTCCACAAACAGGTAATCTACTACCTCAGCAGGACCATGATTGGGGCCGAGCATCGATATAATCCTGTGGAGAAGGAGTGTCTTACTCTGCTCTTCACCATCCAAAGACGCATCATTATGGGGCCGGACAAACGGTCCACGTCATCTTCCGGGTCAATCCCCTCAATGTCCTCATGACCAAGCTAGGGGCCTTAAACTCACGGTTAGCCTCCTTATGACATGGTGTTCGTCCTACAAAAGGCAGTCAAAGGCCAAGCATTGGCCGACTTCTTACCAGCGCACCCCGTGCCAGAGACATCAAAGTTCTATGAAGACATCCCTGATGAAGTCCTAGAGTCCAATGCCATCTCAGATAACTCAGTTTGGCGTATGTTCTTTGACGGTGCTTTAAGAACAGGGCCCAAAGGTGAGATCATCGTAGGGGTCGGAGTGATCATCATCACTCCCGATAGCTTGGTCATCCACCGTGCATATTCTCTCAGGAAGTCATGAACCAATAACATCGTTGAGTATAACGCTCTCATCAACGGACTCCAGCTCGCTACACAGTTGGGGGTTGACTGTATCGAGGCCTATAGCGACTCGAAACTGATTATCAATCAGGTTCGAGGACAATACGAAGTCTGACATGAAGATCTGGTTCCATACCACCCGGTAGCAATTGATATCATCTCTACCTTTACAGGGTTCTTTATAGAACATGTACCTCGATTACAAAACTTGGAGGCCGGCACTCTGGCCTCGCCGCTTCTCTAGCAGCTCCTGTCAGAACCCTATATACCGTCACGGTAATGGGTCGAGAGCTGGTTTGCCCGAAGAACAATCTACATACATGTCTGTGTTACTCAGTGCAAATAGACACTAATGTGGACGTTCAGGATTGGCAATTTTTGTTCATAGACTATGCAGTCTACGGGATCCTACCCGAAGACCCGAAGGGAGCTACTTCTGTTAAGAGATGCTCTCTCCGGTTCTTCTACGACACAGCTACCAAGATGCTGTATCGTCGTTCTTACGATGGGATTCTCCTGCGATGTTTATCCAAGACAGAAGAACAAGAAGCACTCAGGGAAGCACACGATGGCACCTGCGAAGCCCACCAACCGGCTCCTAAGTTGTAATAATATTTGTGCCGTATGGACTACTACTGGCCCACTATGATGGAAGACGCCGTTGATTACGCAAAAAAGAGCCGGATATGTCAGTTGCATGCTGACTTCATCCACCGACTTCGGAGTTCCTGCACCCCACGACGGTTGCCATGCCGTTTGAAGCATAGAAAATGTATATCATTGGGCAAATCAGTCCACCATCCTCCAGAGGACACCATATACTTGCCATCACCGACTACTTTTCTTAGTGGGCAAAAGTAGTACCTCTGGTCGAGGTAAAAACCGTAAACATGATCAGCTTTGTCAAACATCACGTTATATACCTCTTCGACATTCCTCGAAGGATCATCCACGACAATGGTCCTCAGTTCGTGATCCATGCTTTCCATAATTCTTCGATAAAAATCGAATACAGAATGTGGCATTAACAACTTACAATCCTACAGCAAACGGACTAGCCGAAGCGTTCAACAAGACTATCGTCAAACTACTTAAGAAAGTCGTTTCGTAATAAGCGTGACTTGAATGAGAAGCTCGGTGAATGCCTGTGGGCTTACCGTACGACCGTTTGAACACCCACGGGCAACACACCATTTTCTCTTTTTTATGGAAGCGAGACAGTACTTCCCCTGGAGATCCAGATCTCATCCTTACGGGTAGCTATCACCAACCAGCTGACTAACGAAGACAATCAATGCCGACGGCTACAAGAGTTAGAGGCGTTGGATGAAAAATGCCTACTAGCTCAACAACGTATCGAGCTTTACCAAGCTCCGATTTCCGGGGCCTTCAACAAGAAAGTCCAGGAAAGAACATTCCAAGTGGGTGACCTCGTCTTATCAGTTCGAAGACCGATAGTAATGACTCACAAGACGGATGGGAAGTTTAAGCCCAAGTGGGAGGGACCATTCATCATAGAGACGGTCTACTCCAATGGTGCCTATCGACTGGCCAAACCCAACAGCGAATTTCTAATGACGCCAATCAATAGCAAGTTCCTGAAGAAATACTATGTCTATGCTTCAAGCCAGCATAGGCTCCCACATCCCCTGTGGGTATTCATGGATTCTGTTAAAGAAATTCACCCCTTCTATACTTCACCCCAGTAGAAAAATAATTCACATCCATATCACCTCTGAGTTGTCTTCCTACACCCTAGCAAAGTTTACGTCTACCACGTCCATATCGCCTCTGAGTAGTAGTCTCTTCTATGATGACCTCGTATTGTCATACTCCCTAAAAAAATATTTCATGTCCATACTACCTCTGAATTGTTATTCTATACCCTAGCGAAGATGTGCCTACCATGTCCATATTACCTCTGAGTAGACGTCTCTTCCATGATAATCCACCATAATTGTCAAATTCATCTATCGAACCTTTCACGTGCATACTACCTCTGAGTCGTTCTATACACCCGTAGAGCCTATCCTTGCCATGTCCATATTACCTCTGAGTAAACACCCTATTCCCAACGGAGTTATCTCCATCCCCTCGCAACATTCTGAGGGAATCCTCGTTCTTGTGGGAGGAAAAGTTCACAAGTAAAAAGACAAGTAGAGAAACAAAGCCAGTATTTTTATTTATAAAGTAAAATGGTTTTCTTTCTTTGATTACAAAAAATTGTCTCTCACAAATTGAGAGACAAGAAGAAAAAGTAGATCAAAGCTGAGAAGACCGCACTGAAATTGTTCCAGTCGACTCTTCTCAACTTGGGGGCCAACCAATGCTTGGGCTCGACACTCGGCCTCCTGACGGCGAGCGGCTTCATCCTCAACATGAGAGAGGCTTTGGCACGCAAGGGCCATCTCGGCCTGACGAATGCTAATGTTTTCCTTCTCTCGAGCCAGGGTCTCGGAACGTTGTCAAAGGATCTCCTTCTGGTCCTCAGACTTGACCAGGTCACTCTCAGCAAGGGCCAGGGTCTCTTCTAACTTCTGGATCTGCTTCCGGAAGGCCTTGCACTGATCCTCCACAGCTGTACGGTGACAAACCCAAGCCTCTTCGACATTAATTACTGCTTCAATCTCGGACTTAACTTCGGTAAGCCGATCAATTAGTGCCCTGCATTTTTGCAGTACTGAGATGCCTCAAAGACCATCTTCTCTAACTCTGTAGCGGCTAGTGTCGGAAGACCATGCTCTAGGTTCTAGAGCTCCAAGGCAGCGGCTTCCAATTCAGCTAACAGATCTTCTACAGCATCGGCCTTCGTATCATACTGGGATAGTCGCTCAAGGCCACCAACTGGGCCTCCACTATATTCTGGACCCGCCTGAGAGATTGGTTGCTTCGTAAAACACCCTCTATGCCACACGTCAATACATGCCGAATTGTACTCAGCATGAAATTGGTATAGTATGCGTTATCAGCCAAACTTATTGGGGTTACTGGAGATGCCTTGACAGAAGGCCCCGTGGCAACAGCAGTAGCTAGTACGCGCCTAGGTACCACAGCCGAAACATATGGTGCCACGACTATTTCAAATGTCGTAGGCGACGCAGACACAATAAAGCCCGATATTGTTTGACACATAGCTAGCTCCTCAACAGGCTCCTTCGCTGGTTCTTCCAACACATCTGTAGTTGGAACCGTGCAGGCTGGAGTTTGAGCCATCTCAGCAGTCGTCTCCTCGATGATCGCGGTAGCCGATTCCGTAGTAGTCTCCTAAACCTGCGCTCCACCAGCCGGCTCATCGGCAGTTTGCCCAACCAGTTCTTCTAAGGCCTCTATGGCCGGGTTCTTGATGATGACATCAGCAAGATCATCAGCGATACTGTCATCGACCATCATCCCCGTGGCTACCTCGCTTGGGACCTCAATCACCGGTTCGTTAATGGCTACGTCAACTTGTTCCACATTGGCATCATCAGTAATCTCCTCGAGGACCAGATCAGCCAACTCTTTGATCGCCTCCACGGTGGCCATTCGAATAATCTTATCAACCCACTATTCAATAGTTATTTTTGCCCCCTTCAATATCCTGACAGGCCAATTCTTCGGCAGCCTTCGCTGTCAACCCTTCCAAGGGACCTTTGACTAATCGTCGAGACGAATCCTCTAAATTTGCCAAAAGCGGCTCCTCGGTTGGATGATCCTCCTCTTCCCCTGGCACAACAGGACTATCCTCAACACTTCTCTCAACATAGAGAGGAGGTACGATGGGAGGATCTTGAGTAATCCCTTCAGCATCTATGTCCCCTTGGCCCATCACGGGTACAGACTGTGAAATCCGGCCCCCGGCTGCCACCGCGTCGGCCTCGGGTACCTCCATGGGTCCATCCTTAATCGGCCCTCTGAAAGCTTCCTGCAGGAGCGAAGCCAATGGCTCCAAAGAGCCTCGAGTCTCATACTCAAAAGGAGCAGGAGGAGGGTCATCTTCCGGGTCAACAGTTTTATCGGCTACAGTCCTCCCTCGACTTAAAAGACCTCTGGGGTAGGTTACTCGAGGAGTTCCCTGAGTCTCTTCGACCATGTGGGCCCCGCCTACACAAACAAAGCAGTGATGAACAAAAGTATGGAAAAACCTCAAAAAAAAAACAATAAGACTTACCCGCGAAGAAGATCCAACGGGTGGGGCACTCCATTCCAATGGAGACTGTTGGGAGGGTCCACCCCGTAGAGGCACAACAGCTATTCTTGTCCTTTTACCAGGAGGAGGGCTCACCCCGTAAGAAACCTGATGTTTTAGCGGGTTACTCAGAAGCACTTCCACCTCTCCCCTCTTGTGCTGAACTGGAGCCTTCTGTTGATCTACTCTCCATGGTGCAAGCCTATGGAGACGTTTAGTAGCCAATAAAGGGACCTCAAACTTCGTCCCCTCAAGCAAACTTCGCTCTCGCTCGTACTCCGGTGAGAAGTTGTTCGTGACACAATAAAACTTCGCAGCAGAATACAAGATATGTGTCGCCTAATGCATTGAAGGGATCGTAAATTTTGCTCCAGTATCATTGGCATTATAATAACGCCATGCCCTGGCGCCATCCAGAAGACTTCCCTCATAACCAAGACAGGAGCATGGATTGCCATCATTGCCTGGCTATAGCTAAATTTACGTGGGAAGTGGCTAGGCAAATAAGGTTCCAAGTACACCCAATTTTGGTTCCGATACACGAAATGGGAAGGACGGATGGATTGCAACCAGTGGAAGGCCACGAAGGTTACATCACTGTCCACTAACTCATCATCTACAAGGAAACCATCATATGTAGACAAAAGCTTGTGGAGAACATAGCCGTCCAAACGGCCCAAGATCCATCACCAGATGGGGACATCCTGATGAAGCCATTTCGCATATTGATAGTTACGTTGTGTTGCATCCCCTGCCTCGTAGCTAGCAAGGGTACTGGGGACTATCAGACTAGGGTGGTGCAAAGCCAACCAACCCATCAAATAGTGGTAAGGGAGTCCAACCGACGGGAATTCCTCGTCCCCTCCGCAACACTCTATTATCCTCTTGGAAAACTCCCGCAAACCACGCAGGATGTCGCATACCATGGCCGATAGCAGAGCTAAGGAATGTTGGAAGGCTAGCCTCACAGCTGGTAGAATCGAGTCCTGACTAAGCCGTCCCGCAGGGAACCTCCGAAAACCAGGACCCTCCGCAGCCATATCATCAGAAAGGCAGCTAAAGTTGCTTTCGGACTCAAAGAAATCAAATTCTGACATAAGTAATTATAAACTCTGGAGGTGGGCCTCCCCTCGACATCCACAAAGGGAGCAGATACCCCCACTTCGACCATCATATCATCTACTTCATCAACAGTATATGCCCGGCGTGCAGTAAAGTGAACCTTCTCTAGCATCGATGGATGCTTTGTGAAAATATAATCCATCCAGGCATTGACGTATGACAAAGCCTACGCCCCACCCATGTGCGTACATACTTGGTGGTGGTAAAACAACTCCTTATACACAGTCATCATCTCTGGATGCTGGTTGTCCAACACCAAGAATTCCTCCTTGCAAGGGGTATATTCCTCGTACGGCACATCCCCCCATGGCAGCTTCAAGATGGCACGCATCTCATGAAGGGCCAAACCCATCTCTCCACAAGGGGTAAAGAACGTCTTGGTATGGTGGTTGAATAACTCCAACAAAGCTATGAACAGAGGCTGGTTGATCTCTATCCCATGCTCGGTGGCCCTGATGGCACGACGAAGGCCCGTACCTATCAAATCCTTCTTAAACTTACCCACCATCCATTGAGTTAGCTCATTCCACTCAGACTTGGGATAAATCCAACTTGCGACACGGAAGGCAGCTTTTGGATAGGTATGGCCTGTGGCCAATAGCCTATTGGCAAAAAGAGAGGCTCGGAACGGATGCACTTTATTGGTAAAATCAACAAGTAGACGACCAGGGAGTAATACCTGCAGTGTAGCTGATGGATCGTTGGGCACACTCTTGAAGGAGTCCTTCTGATTAGAGCACCCTTCCACTTTGATATGACCGATCATCAAACTCCCTCACTTTAGGGTTAGTTCCTATTTCATGAAACGCTTCTCAGCCAAACAAGAGAAAGTCGAGAGCGGAAGGTGGCGGTTAACGGAGGGAACGTACAGAGGAATACCATAGTTCTCGAAATACCAATTTTTGGTTCTCCAAGAGCTTGGTATTTTCTAGGACCAACTGATCACCAAAAAGAAATTGAGGTTTCAACATCTTGACAACACCAGACGGAAGAGACAGCTTGCCTCGATCCATCATACGATGAAAGTATGCAGGTTATTGATCCCGAATCATTGCTTGTCGGCCTCTCGGTTGACCATAGGCAATCAACTGTTCAATAGAGTGGGTGAGCGCCTCGTCGACGTCTTTCCCCACGACATAACACGTTAATGCAAAGAGAATGTCCTCGAAGAGAGACAAGGATTCAAGAACTACACATAAACAAAAATGAGTCAAGAAAATAAAACGAAAGTACTACGCCCTTACATGGAGCATCCGTGCAGGCACTATCAAAGTGCACCACACATCGGCTGACATACATCCTCACAGGTACTCCATAGAAGATGCTACGTATCGACATTGACTGCGCGAAGCTTCAGCGTCTCGTTGATACTTTGTGAAAAGTAACAACTATGTGCGTCAGTCGACAGAACTTTAGCACATCTTCGGAACACTACCCCGAAGGGCGGTGTCCATGCGCATCAGCAAGAAAAAGCATCATCATCTTCGAGATGATGCTCCTAAGAGTCGACGCTCATATGCATCAGAAAACCAAGAAGTCAATAACAATCAAACATCTACCAGCAACGGGTGGCCGCACATCCCCTACAATAGGAGCTTGCTTAAAGACGACGACTTCAGAGGCCAACTGCTTCCCTTTCGCCAGACGAGTAGCCTCCCCGACTTGTCTTACCGACGATATTCTAGTCTGCCTCACAGTCACTACAGCCGGTCGAGGGCTAGTCGCTATCCCACTAGTCTTTTTGGAGCTCGCCATGGGAGCTTTCCGGATTCTTGATTTCTTAGGAGCCATGGCGGGAAAAGTTAGGGTTTCAAAGAAGAAGAAGAATATGACGAAAAGCTTCTGTAGGAAGGTAGGGGAAAGCAAGAAAGTTTTTCTCTCTCCCCAATAACCCCTACTTATAGGGTACAGCCACGTCAGTAAAAGAAGACGAAATGCTTCGTGATCGAGGGAACTCTTCAAACAACGGGGGATGAAAAGTTGGGATCATGATGACCATTCTCTAGAAATTGGGAGTTAAAATCAACTTTAATGAAGCGACGACTCAAGGCATTTAATGCTGAAGCATAAGCGTGACGACAGCCTGTCAGTAGATACGCCGAGCATTTGCTCGAAAAGGACACGTGCCATGCTTCTGTTCAAAGTATTCCGAGCTTGATTCAAGTTCGAAACACTTTGAAGGTGGTCTTATAGAAGCATGAAAATGTGCAGACATATCAAAAGCGCAGGTAGTGTTTTTGCTATACAAAGCTTCATAAAAGCACAAGTACCAGGAAAGCACAGATAGAAGATCAGAAACCACAGTTCATGAAAAGCTCTTTATTAAATCATGCCTACAAGGATCTATTACAGATTTATCATGATTACAAGAAAAAAGTTTTGCCTACAAGGATCTATTACAGATTCATCAGAAAAAAAACTAAGGCATCTAAAGATCTACAAGAGGGTTAATCTTCATAGGCGCCATACAAGGGGGTTAATCTTCACAAACGTGCAGCCCCCAGATGTGCAGCACTATCAGAGCGAGCCACTTTCTGAAGCAGCTATTGGCCCGAGCACGAACTCAGTCCACAGCATAGGCCGTGCCACCGCCATTGAGAAGGACAGAGCAAAACCTGTGGCTCTTCAGATTGTCAACCTATCCAAATCCGAAAGCTTGGATCTCAAAGACCTCCAAGACGTTGTTCAGGTTCGAACTCCTTATGCAAAACACTCAAGTGCATCTCGAAACTCAGTAGCAGTTCTTCTACAAAGGCACAGCTTCTTTGAATGAAGGGATCCACAACCATCAGACGACTTATGCAAGGCTAATGACCGTTCAAAGCTAACTCAGGATCGAGCATAATGTTTGGAAAGAAAGACGACTCTTCAGAAAAACTCTCATTTATATAGGGTAAGTGTGGTTCAACCAACATGCCACGTGGTCGTCGGTCAAAGATACCCAAATTAATGGGATAAACCTAGAACTCAACACAATAAACCTCATTTAATAGGTTCATTCCACTTAGTCCTAGGCCACTAACTTCTTGAATTCTCCCAAATAATGGCAGTATTTAAAAAGGAGGACGACCGACTCGGCCATCAAGAAGAACAGTCATTAAATGCTCTTAAAAGACTTCGATAAGAACTAGCTCCTTCGACTCAGAAGCGCAGCCAGGTACCTGTGCCCCCTCTTCGACCCAGCAGATAGCTCATTTCTTATATAGAGCCCTCACTTCAGTCTAAAAAGTACATAACCTTCAAATCCAAAAGCTTTGCGCCCTCGCTTCAACTCAGAAGCGCAGAGCCCTCACTGTAACCGAAAGCTCGGCCCATTCAATGGCCCCCATAATCTGATACTTTGGTGACACCGCTGCCTAAAGCACTAGTCAACTTGTCGCCCTAAAGCATAGTGACTCCGTCAACTGAAGCACAGTCTACTCGTCGCCCTAAAGCACAGTGACTCCATTGCCTGAAGTACAGTCCACTCATAGCCCAAAAGTACAGTGACTCCGTCGCCTAAAGCACAAGGCCGCTTATCGTCCAGAAGCGCAATTATATCAGAGCTCCGCCAGAAGCGCAAATCGCATAGCGACGCAACCCTACGAAGCAACATAGCTCCACGTGGCTAGGTGGGTGCTCATATCTTCCAGGATACCACCCTGTCGGTTTGTTTAAACCGCTGCTCTTAAGATAAGACAGAGTTTGATTCTGCTGATAAGAGCAATATCTTACCGGTTTGTTTAAACCACAGATAAGGACAGAGTTTGTTCTTATGGACGAGAGACATATCCAAATGGTTTGTTTAAACCAATGGCCCTCTAAGATAAGACAAAATTCAACTTCAGAGATAGGAACAGAATCGACTCAGGTTCATCCGATCAACAAATAAGCACACACCACGTGTCATTTATTCAGTTATGTTGATAACTTCCCAAAGATCTCGATAGAAGAGAATTTTTGCCTACCACGTGTGTCAGTAGTAGTAGTCCTCACCGTAACCGCCTCAAGATTCTTCCATATCTCCCTGTGCAGCATATCTGTAGAATCCTTATGCACATCATATGAGCTCCCTTATAAATAGAAGGAGTTTTCCTTCGATAACGTTGCTTCAAAATCTTCAACTTCGGCATCCTCTTGATTAGTAATCCTAAAGTTTCAATCACCAGCACCAGAAAGCCAAAGCAAGTTCAACTCATCGTCAGATCGTCAATAGAGTAAAGGAGCCTACTGCAGTGCTCAATCTCCACCGCCACGCTTTCCTAGAAATTTTGTACTTAGATCTCCTGTTTAGGAATCGATTGTACTTTTTTACGTTTAAAATAAAGAAAGTTCATACCTTTTGTCATGGCAAACAATGTTGATGACATTGCTGTTAAAAGTCGTTCAAATGACGATCACCTTCAAGGCTTGAGAATGGTGTTCGAATTGAAGCGGGTGCACCAACTTAAGATGAATCATACAAACTCATTTTTGGGAGTTTCCAGCGGCAAATTTCTTAGATTTGTCATAACTTTAAAGGGAATACCTGTTGACCCCGACAAAGTAAAAGCTATCCTAGGAATGGATCCCCCGAAGAATATTAAAGAACTTCTTAGTCTACAAGGTAGGCTGGCATACATTCAAAGGTTTATTTTAAATATGTCTAGACGATGTCAAGCCTTCACTCAGTTAATGAAGAAAGGAGTCTCTTTTGTCTGGGATAAAAAATGTCAACAAGCATTCGAAGATATTAAAAGGTATCTCACCAATCCTTATATTGGTGGCTCTAGTTGTGGGTAAACCATTCTTGCTATATATTTGTGCAATGGGACATTCTCTTGGTACAATGTTAACTCAAAAAAATGAAGGCAAGAACAAGCTATCTATTATTTGAGCCATATGATGATCTGTGCAGAGCACAGATATAACCCCGTTGAGAAAGAACGTCTTGCTATAATTTTTATAATCCAAAGGATGCGTCATTACATAATGGGACAAACTATCCATGTTATATCTAGGGTTAACCCAGTTAGGGTTCTCATTACCCAACCAAAAACTGGTGCCAAAGGCAACATTATAGCAGTAGTGGGGGTAGTGTTGATATCCCCTGATAATCTGGTCATCCATCGTGCTTATTCCCTTATGGAGCCTTTTTAATAGTGTTGCATAGTATAATGCTTACCTATTGGAGTCCAATTGGCTAAACAGTTGGGGGTAGATTATTTGGAAGCTTATGGCGATTCTAAGTTGATAGTCAGTCAAGTTCGAAGACAATACGAGGTTCGTCATGAAGATCTTGTTCCATATTATCAAACAACTCTCGAAATAGCTGCTACTTTCTTCGGGTTCTTCATTGAATATATACCTCGTTTAGAAAATAAAGAAGCAAATGCTCCGACAGTTTGGAAGAATCACTTTCTACCCCAGTCAACACCTAGAAGTCGATCACAGTGATTGGTCGAGAATTATTTTTTACTAACAATAATCTGGAGGTTCATTAGAGCTATTCAGCAACAACTAAAGTTGACTTCAAAGATTGGAGATTTCTATTTATAAGATACGCTGTTTATGGAATTCTTTCTGACAACCCAAAAGAGGCCATTTCAATAAAGAGATGTTCTCTTTACTTCTTTTATGATGCAGCTACTAAAATATTATATCGAAGATCATATGATGGACTTCTTCTATTATGTTTATTCGAAAAAGAAGCTAAACATGTCCTTCGTGAAGCTCATGATGGTACTTGTGGTGCCCATCAACCCAGTCCAAAATTGCAGGATTGGCTAAGGCGTTTGGGTTATTATTGGCCCACTATGGTAACTGATGCTATAGATCAAAAGAAATGCAAAGTTTGTCAAATTCATGCAAATTTTATACATCAACCTTACTATTTTTTAAGATGGGTGGAAGCTATACCACTTGTTGAAGTGAAACATCTAATGTCATTAGTTTCATTAATCATTATATGATCTATAATTTAAGACTACTTTAGAGGATTGTCCATGACAACGGCCCACAATTTGTGAGCAATGAATTCTATCGATTTTGTGAGAAAAACCAGATCCAGAATGTAGCCTCTATTGCCTATAATCCCACAGCTAATGGATTGACCGAGCTTTCAACAAGACTGCTATTAAGTTACTCAAGAAGTTTGTTTCATCCAACAAACGTAATTGGAATGAAAAACTAGGTGAATATTGTAACTACCACATTTCCAAAATTGGGTTTTTTTCTTTTTCTATTTTGTATCGATTTCAAAATCGTATTTTATATTAATTGTAATGATGGTATTTTATTTTATTTTTCCATGATAGATATTGTTTCATATAATTAAATATATGATATAGTTAGTTTCTAGTTGTAGCTACTAGTTAGACTAATTATTAGTAAACCTAGATGGACCCAACTAGACTTGTCATGACACTATTAGTGAACACATTAGTTAGTCTTGGTGTACACATTAAATTAGAAGAGCAATGAACAAGAAAGACCCTTCTTTTAGATAATAGAACATTCCCTAATTAAACCCCTTCCTAAAATAAACCTTCATGACTAATTGTTAGGGCTTATTAGAGACTTTGCATGGAATTTAGGGTTAGGATTGATGGCTGGTTATACACCCTATAAAACCTCTCATTGAGTTCATTTAATAACCTCCACAAACCCTAGTTTGTCTCCTCTTCATTCTTTCTTCATTTGAGAAGAAGAACCAAACTCTACCATTCCAAAATTGGTTCCAATCCTTTCAAATTGTCATACTAAGGAGGCTAGAGCTTGGATTAGCAAGGAGAAAGCATTGGAAGGAGTGGAGCTTAAAGGAGGTGTCCACTTTTGAAGGTTGTGTCTATTTGTGTTCCCTTTGGACTTTGCATTGGAAATCCATCTCCTAATAGATAAAATCTGAATCTAACCCTTGTAATTATTTCTAATTAGTGTCATTAGTCATTTAGGAATCACCCATGTATTAGGGTTATCCATGGGAAGAAGCTTGAGCTTCATTTGACCCATTTGGAGACTTTTACATAGAGTTTTTGTACCATTTTTGGGAAAATTCGAGAATGGTACACTAAGTGTTTATTGTTAGGTGACCTAATTAGATTTGTTAGACTGTTGTGAGGCTAGCTATATGTCCAAATTTGGATACGGTTGGACACGGGTCAATTTAGGAGGATTTTGGACTCCTACACATGTTGTGCCCATACTCTATTGCACATGACACTTGACACTAGCCTAGTGGCTCACTAGTTAGGTGTGTCTACCTATTTTAGGCTTACCTATGAAATTTGGTAGGATTCAGACAAGATTTGATAAAGTATCTTAGGCGTATCGTGAACTTCTGCACCAAGTGTTCGACACGTGTCCCCAAAGGGATTTTTATGTCCTATTTGAGTTGAGATTTTGGGTAGGTGTCCTAAATAGGATACGTGGTGTCGTGTCATGATATCTCATGAAATGCATGATTAGATTTGCGTATATATGTGTGTGGCCTATATATGTGCCTATGTATATATACATATGTGTAGGTGTGCCTCTATAGATATTATATACATATATGAGTGTGATGGTGTCTCACATATAGAGATTGTAAATATATACGGGTGAGTGCACTATTATAGAGTGAGTGGTGGGGTTTTGTGAGTCTTACATACATATACATATATGTATTGCATATATAAGTGTGTGTGAAGATATACTTGTGCATGTGAAGGAGGCTGTAGAAGCTGATAGGGAGAGAGGGAAGAAATTAGTAGCTGTACAGTAGGTCAGGTTAGAGAAGAAGGGGAGACTCCAGTAATTTGAGAGTAAGGGGCGGTAGAGTAGCGCGATTAGTATTAATAGCTATTGGGTGACTGCTCAAGGGCAGCACACTCTATAGCAGCTACCAGGAACTACTGTTTTGGGATAGATGAGTGAATTAGAATAAGGGTAGCAGTCCATTGGCTACAGGAAGACCCCTTCTTTTCCTTCTTGTCTAATTTAGGTACTTATATAGGTTTGAGGGCCAGTGCGAGTAGTTAGAATCCTTAACATATGTGATGTATATTACTTGTATATGTGTGTAGGTACCTAAGTGGTTGTGTAACTATTGTACACAAGTATATGGATTATAGTGTGATGTAATGGCAGATATGAGTGGGGGGGTGTCATATATGAAAAAATAGGGGGTAGTGGCTAACAATAGAGAATGGTGAGTAGGCAGCAGGGAATTTATGAATATAGGTGTGAATGTGTTATTTGCTACTTGTATTATGTAAGGATGGGAGTAGGCATGGAGGTGAGAAGTGACAGTGTGTGTGCCATAGTTGACACAAGTAACATGTTACCTGTGTATAGGTTGGAAAATCCAGTAGCACAGGGATTGCAGAGGGCAACCAAGTCTGTACTGGAAAGGCCTGTGCTCGGGTGTGCACAAGTCAAGATATAGGTAGCAACGTCAATTAACAATAGTTACATTTAGATAATGAGGCAGGTAATTAGCTAGGAGTGATTTTATAAGTAGGATGGTAGATCAGAATCGACAAAAACCAACAGTTAATTAGAATAGGATCAGTAGTAGTAGCAATAGGTAGGGGTCTTGTGGTTAGGAGTTAGAGTAGAGGGGTTCCTGTGTACATAGAGTATTAGTATATTATATGCATCCTTATATGAGCCATAGGGTATCAGTTATGTGGGTGAAGTGTCATAATTATGTATGTTGAAAAGGAAAAAAAAATATGTATAAGAGGTAAGATACCCCTTGGTGTACACACCTGTTCGAGAATTGGTATTAGAGTAGCAGAAAGCAGAGGTTTGGGGTAAAGCCTGTGCATTGGTACTCTGGCCATGACTGCTTCCAGCTGCAGCAGGGAGTTGCAACAGCTGCAGGTTGGGGCATTAGCCTAGCAGCAACCTATATGAGGGTGCAAGTGTATTGGTTAGGTAGATGGACATGAGAGGGGAGGCCAAGGCCTGTACAGGTACTTGGTTGGGTGAGTAATCAACTCTGCAGCCTGTAGGGAGTAAGGGGATTTATTATTTCATAACAATTAGGACAAGGAAGTGGCCTATTTGCTAGGGGTGTACCTGATCTATGCATCAGTGCACTTGAGGGAGAGTGAGGAGTGTTTTGCCCCCTGTGCAGGGCAGAGGGGAGCCTGCCTAGGCTTGTGCACCCTTGTGCACTTGGCACCAGGGTCTGTATAACAGAGAATAGGGGAAACAGGTCAGTTGGAGGGGGAAATGCACCACAGGTGAAAGCTATAGCAGGACCAGGGCAGTGCCTTCTTGTGCAGGCATGTGCCTTGCACATGTTTTCCATTAAAAAGTGTTTGAAATAACTTTTATAAATAAAAAACTAAACAGAATACAATGTAGGATATCGATGGAATCCTTCTAGTACACTTTTGTTTTTATCTGGGAATCGTGACAATGGAGAGGTGATTCTTTACTCCGTTGATGATCTGATGACTATCTCGAACTCTCTGAAGGTCTGAGTTACTCTAGAAGGTGATGAGTCGAAGCTGTTGAAGCTCTTGAAATATTGAGAATATTGAAGTGGTTGAAGACTATTGAATGGAGGAATGATTATTCTATTTATAAGTAGCTGAATAATCAGCTCATGCACGCATATACGATGCTCGCATGGACATTTTGCACGTAGGGATGACGTGTCTGCCCTTGTTGGGCGCATGGATGATGCGCTGGGAACCTGGAACGGAATCTGTTTGAACTGCAGTTGTTGAGCTATGGAGGAGCTGACATGTGGCAGTTGTTGAAATTTGGTTGTTGCTGAGATCTCGAGTGGTTAGCACTCGTTCATAGACAGAACTGAGTCAAAGACACATGGCGCGTGTCCATCACTCAAAGATCCTTGCTTGACTTGAGTAGATGCGCCTAGGATCTGGTACATAATGAGGCTTGATTCATGACTTTTGAGGTCAAATAGCAAGTGTGGGCGTACGGCTTCAGAAGCGCATGCTAAGTTTGGGCGCATGGCTGTAGAGGCGCATGCGAAGGGACCAGTCGGCCACGTGGCAGGGCCCAGCCAAAACCGACAGAGGGTGATGATGCGTCTCTTCATTTTCTGCAAAAGTTGTCAACTGCTCAGACTTGGAGACACGTGCTACTATCATTTCTATTATTTAAAATTAAATGCTTGGATGGGTGGAGAGCTCAGGGGGCACATCAGATGTGTAGTTCAGGCCCCCTTAAGGTTCATCGACTGCGGGGTGCATCTGTCTGAAGAGCGCATCAGCCACTGGGTGCATCTCCTTTGGTGAACACATTTTGAGTGTTTTGAGGCCAAAATTGATGACTTTTGATTTAGCTAAATTTGAGGTGGCAGATTCATCGCCATGAATGCATATTCATCGCATTAACTTCGAGTAGGCTGCCACATGGCGCATGGCTTTGGTTTATGCCTTAGCCTATAAATAGCAGCGGTGAGAGAGAGTTTGTTCTTGTTTCACCAAACTTCTCAACGAAGATGAACTCGACGATCCTCCCCCTTGGCAAGACGTTGCACTGTGGGTTGTGAATCTCCTCGTTCAAAGAAGCTTTGGTGATGAACTCCTTTAGAAGACTGAGATGCGCCTGGTAGGCAATGGAAAAAATAGTTCGTGCTCGTGTCTGTTGTCAATAATGTTCTTCTATGAGACAGCGTTGGGTGCTTGTTGCATGCAATAATCGGGGTCGTCATGCCCCAACTTTCGTTATGCTGGAAGAGCCACCGGATTTGGATTGATTGCCAACCCACATTCTGCTTAATAAATGCTTCATTTGCCGAAGCACTCGTGCATTGACGAGGAAGTGATTCGGTCTGAAGAGGAGGAATGATGCGCCTATGCAGAGACGCCAGAGTAATGCGCCTACCTATAGAGTTTTTCGACTCGGCTTCTTTGTAATAGATAATGGAAACAGCCATGTAATAGATTTTCATATAAATAAAAATCATTTTTTTCATGCATTTTTATCATTGTTGTCTTCGACAGATGGGCTGACATTTATCTTATGTCTTTTGCGCAAGATGTATGTGGCGCATAAGAATTTTGATATTTTGGATGCGCTGAAATTCCATGCTTCTACAAGACCCCCTTCAAAGTTGTCGAAACTTTAAACAGGTTTTGGAATACTTTGAACTAAGAAGCATGAGTAGTAGATGCTTTGGGCGCATGCCCTGTCTGGGCGCATGGCTGTTCCGCGCATAGTTGTGCTAGCGCATATTCTTCTTGATTTAAATGAAGATAATGCCTCAAATTTGAGTGATTAATAATGATCTTTTTTGAAGATATGTAGCCGCCAGTTTCACGAGACCCAAAGCGACATTGACGTCATGCTTTTATCGGTTCACGCACATAACTTAAGCCTATAAATAGGCGTCTGATAGAAGAGAGAGACTCTTCTGCTCTCTTTTTTCTCTTCTTTCCTCTTTTTTCAAAAAGAGAAAAACCCTAACTCTTTCGGGCAATGGCCCACAAAACTCCTCATAGTGCTACTGGGCGAGGCAGAGGCAAGGGTAAGAAGCCCACTGAGGCAGACGCCGAAGAGCCCCAAATCGTCGATACGACGTACGCCGACGTACGACCAGAAGTTATCGGTGGGTGGTCCGCTGTTTGGGATTTCATACAGACACTTGTACACAATTTTAAGCGCATGGATGGGCAACCATCTTTGAACATGCACCAAATCTCTCCACTGAAATGCATGGGTGTGGTTCTATGAGCCATGCCCTGAAGATGCGCCTAGGCTTCTCTGTGCTGATGCACATGGACTTCGGTCTTGTTGATGCACTGAAGCTTTCCTACCCAATGCTCAAGGACCTCAGTCCTTGGGATGTGCTACAGTGGATCTCAGTTAGCGTGCATGGACTTCGGATGATGCGTCGAGACTTCGATGCGCGGCAATTTATATGCGCCGATGCTAAACTACGCATATATTTCAACTCTTTATAAAAAGGGGCTGAGTTTTTTTTGCTAACTCTTCTTTCCCTTTTGCTTTGTTGTAGTGTCTATGGTGGTATCAAAAGCTGAGGTTGTCGTTAAAGAGAAAGTGTTGTCTTCCTTTCAATTTGAGACCATTAAGGAGGAAATAATTCAAAAATCGAAGTTGTTGTCAAGAAGGAACCGACACCGGAAGGTAGTGGCACCGGGAGCTCCAATTATTTGGCTTTTATAGAGGATCTTGATCAGTTGGAGCCTTTATATACGCGACTGCTGAGGGAGTGGTACCTGCCCTAGCGTAACCATTCTTTCTAAATCTGGGGTTTCATTGACTTTCTTGTAGTCGCCATTCTCGAAGAGATGAATAAAAATAATTTTCTTTTCTTGTCTTAATGTTTCTTGCTTGTATTTTGTTTTTTGATGTTCTGAGATGTAGTTGTTTCTTTTTGCGATGTAGTCCTTCTTTTTCCTTTCGAGAAGAGAAAAATAAAGAACTTTTGCTTGCTCATTTGTCATGAACGCATGGTTTTGTGGACTTAATCATCTTTGGCGCACCTTGGTTTTTTGGTACAGATGATAAGTTGAGAGAGGGAACCAAAATGTTTACTCAGAGGTAGTGTGGACATGGTAAACATGGGTTTGGTGATAGAGTTTTCTCACTCAGAGGTGATATGAACATGGTAAGAAGAGACTCTGTGGGGATGCAAAGAATAACTCAGAGGTGATATGAACGTGGATGTTCTATAGGCAGGGTGTAGCAACACGGGGGTTGTTAAGTAGGGTGTTTACTCAAAGGTAATATGGACGTGGTAAATACTGGTTTTCACTTCATCTTACTGAGAATGAAGATTGAGGTTTGTGAGGATGTAGGAAACAACTCAGAGGTGATATGGACATGGATGTTTTCTACTGGGGATTGATAAGAGAATGTCCCGAAACAGTTGGGTTCCAAACAAATGGTATGAATTTGATGGTAAAATTCATAGATTTTTCTTTCTAGTGATATGGAAGCGCACATTGAGCGTTTTCAAGAATAGTACTTCTTTAGGAACTTTCCATTGATTGGTATCATGAACAAGTCTCTGTTAGGTTTTGCGTGTCGGTAGGCCCCATTAAAGTACACCGTCTCAATGATGAAAGGACCAACCCATTTGGTTCAAATTTTTCTGGTGTCTTATGAGTCATCACCATTGGCCTTCTGACGGATAGGACAAGGTCACCTACTTGGAAAGTCCTTTATTCGACCTTCTTGTTGAAAGCCTATGAAATACGAGCCTGATAGAGTTTGATGCGTTGTTGAGCTAAGAGGCAGTTTTTGTCCAGTGCCTCCAACTCTTGTAACCGGCGATGTTGATTGTCTTCCTCCGTCAGCTGGTTTGTAATGGCCACTCATAGGGAGGGGATCTAAATTTTAAGAGGCAGTACTGCTTCGCTCCCGTAGACCAGGGAAAATGGTGTGTTGCCCGTCGGAGTCCGTACCATTGTGCGGTAAGCCTAAAGGCATTCGCCCAACTTCTTATCCCAGTCGCGTTTATTAGATGACACAATTTTCTTGAGTACTTTGATGATTGTTTTATTGAAAGCTTCAGCCAATCCATTTGTTGCTGGATTGTAAGCAATAGATGCCCGTTCTGAATGCGATTCTTATCGCAGAACCTGTTGAACGCATGACTTATGAATTATGCGTCGTTGTCGTGGATGATCCTCCCGGGTACTCCGAAACGGTAGATGACGTAATGTTTGATGAAGTTGATCACCTTCAAGCTCTTCACCTCTGACAAAGGTACTGCTTCCACTCATTTAAAAAGTAGTCGATGATCGCTAAAATGAAGCGATGTCCTCTGGATAATGGAGGGGTAATAGGTCCAATTATGTCTATTCCCCAGGCTTCAAATAGCCAGGAGGCGACTGTAGGGTGTAGAAACTCCGAGGGTCGATGGATGAAGTCAGCGTATAGCTGGAAGTCACGACACTTTTTTGCGTACTTAATAGCATCTGCCATCATAGTAGGCCAATAAGCCCATACTTCGGAGTCGGTCCTATAGCTGAGGGTCGGGTTGATGAGCTCCACAGGTGTCATGATGAGCCTTCCGAAGAGCTTCGTCTGCCTCCTTATTTGATAAACATCGAAGAAGAGCCCGTCATAAGAACGACGATATAATATTTTGGTAGCTGTGTCATAATAGAATCGGAGAGAGCATCTTTTGGCAGACACGGCTTTCTTTAGATCGTCTGGGAGGATCCCATAAGCTACGAAATATATGAATAGAAACTAACAGTCTCTGATGTCGAGACTGGCGTCTGCAGGCATAGCATGGTTCAGACACATGCACAAGTTGTTTTTGGGACACACCAGATCCCGACCAATCACCGTAACGAAGTATTGAGTTCTGAGAGGTGCCGCCAATGAGGCAGCAAGGCCAGCCAGAGCATCTGCCAAATTTTATAACTGAGGTACGTGCTCTATGAAGAACTCGATGAAGGTTGAAACGATGTCTAAAGCTCATTTATGATAAGGGATCAGGTCCTCTTGGAGAACCTCGTATTGTCCCCGGACCTGGTTGACAATGAGTTTCGAATTGCCATAGGACTCGAGGTATTCTCTACTCCTAGATGTCTTGTTAACTGGAGTCCCATAATGAGGGTATTGTACCCTGCCACATTGTTAAACTATGGCTCGATGAGGGAATAGGCACGCTGGATGACTAGCTTGTCTGGAGAGATCAAGACTACCCTTACTCCTGCGATGATCTGACCCTTAGGGCCTATTCTTGAAGCGTTGTCGAAGAATATCCGCCAAACGGAGTTTTCTTCAGCAATTGGATTCTAGCACTTTATCTGGAATATCTTTATAGAGTTTGGATGACTCTGGGATTGGATGTGCAACTAAAAATTCGGCCAACGCTTGACCCTTGACAGCTTTTTATGGAACGAATACCATATTGTACGGTGTTAATAGTATTTTCCATGTAGCTAACCGAGAGTTTAGTGCTCCCGACTTTGTCATGAGGATCCTGAGTGGATTGATTCAGGAGATGACATGGATCGTCTAACCCGATACATAATGATGAGTCTTTTGAATGGCAAATACCAGAGCTAGACATCTCTTTCAACGGGGTTGTACCGGTGTTCGGTCCCAATCATTTTCCTGCTTAGATAGAAGATAGCTTGCTCATATCCTGCATTGTTGTACTGAGCCAGTAGAACACCGAGAGAATGATCCATTGTGCGGACATAGAGTAGGAAGGATTTGCCTGCCACCGGCGCCACCAGGACTGGAGGATTCATAAGATAGACTTTAATATCGTCAAACGCCTTCTGACACTCTTCCGTCAAGACGTAAGAGACTCCCTTCTTCATGAGTTTGGTAAAGGGTTGGCATCGTCCGAAAATTTTTTGTTATAAACCTTTGGATGTGTGCGAGATGACCTTGTAGGCCTCGAAGTTCTCTTAAATTCTTCAGAGGAGCCATGTCAAGGTTGGCCTTGGTCTTCTCGAGGTCAACATCGATACCCTTTGCAGTGATGATGAAACCCAAGAATATTCTGCTGGAAACCCTGAGAAGGATTTAGCTGGGTTCACCTTGAGCTGATGTGCTCATATAAGATCGAAGACTGTCCTCAAATCTTCTAAGTGATCACCTTGTAGATGACTTTTGACAGCGATATCGTCAATATAACATTCAACTATCTTGCGAAGATGCTTGCGGAAGATGGTGCTCATAGCTCGCTGGTATGTCGTCCTTTATTCTTCAAGCCAAAGTGCATTACCGTGTAGCAAAGAAGTCCCCTTTGGAGTCCTGAATGACATGTGCTTTTCGTCATCCGGAAACATCTTGATCTGGTTGTAGCCCGAATATTCGTCCATGAAGGACATGCGTTCAAAGTCACGTATTGTCTATCATCACATCAGTGATTGGAAGGAGAAACTCATCTTTTGGACAAGAGGAGTTGAGGTTCCTGAAGTCGATGCAAACTCTGATCCTTCTGTTCTTCTTAGTGATGGGAACGACGTTGGCCACCCAATCAGGATGTTGCTCTTCTTGAACAAACCCACTTTCTATAGTTTGTCTACTTCTTTCTCGATGGCATCCGTGATATTAGGACGGAAGTGTCGCTGTTGCTGCTTAACAAGCTTAGCATTGGGGTAAGATGTTAATCTTGTGCATTGCGATTTATAGGTCTAGACCCGGCATATCTTCATAGCTCCAGGCGAAAACGTCGATATATTCCTTGGTAAGTTGAATCAAGGATTCACGATCTTCTTCTGCCAAGCTTTTGCTGATGAAGATGGTGGGCAAGGATTCATCCCCTAAGTCGATTTGCTCGACTTCATCTTCGGTGGATGGTTCCCGTTATTCGAAATGAGATTCTCACTGTGCACCTAAGCGTTGAGCCCAGGGTTCCTCTTTGAAAATTTCCAATGTCTGGTCGTCCTCTTCTTCTTCCAGAAGATGCGCAGACGTCATGTTGACTGACAACACTTTTCTGAAGATTGGACCAATGCCGGTATTAGAATCCCAAGTTGAAGCTTCAGATGGGTGAGAGTGTATGACCTCTTCAGCTTCTAAACTCTCTGGGGTTGTCAGCAGCGTGACATAGCCTACCCCCTGTCGAGTGTGGTGATAATAATCCTGTGGCTTCCCTTTTGGGACCGGGAGTCGTAAGGGAAAGCGTTGGCATTTGTCATAGTTCAGGCCTTTGTCGCCTTTCAAGTCATAACCCATCTTCTGGATAAGGTACTTTGCTTGATTGGTGTACTGATATACTAGCATTCTACCAGTATCAGGTTCTGGTTCGACTGGCGTAAAGTCTTGACGACGCTCGATTTTGTCGAAGATGATAGGTTTTTCGTCCTTGTTCTGGGCGGTACTATATAGCAAACCCTTTGGTATGGGACCACTCGATTTACATTGTTTACATTCGTTACTTGTGTTTGTAATGGTGTTAAGGCATTATCTAAGGTATACATAGCATTCCAATATGAAAGACTAGAGTAATTCAAAGACAACCTTTTATTGATAAAGTAAGAAATCTTATCCCGAGGGATCACATCATATAAAGAAGGAGCATCAACATTAGTAGATATGTAATCTCCCAGCTCTTCGTTAGTGACAGCCGGAGTAGCCTTGGGAGATTCTGGGGCTTTAGGCCGAATTTTTGCCACCAGAGGAGTTGAGATTTTGGCAGGCGATGTTTCTAGAGAGTTCCTTGGGAGTCTGACCCGTATTGGCTCATGAGCCGATGTTGGAAGAGATGTTGGAGCCTTCCCCTGCAGCTTGACTACGAGGGGAGCCGATGGTTGGGGAGGTTTCCCCTTGAGGCGCACTTTCAGAGGTGCTTTAGCTGGCATCTCAGGTGCTGGTATTCACCTACACAGTTTGGCCACAAGAGGAGCCGACACTTGGGGAGGTTTTTCCTTAAGTCGCACCCTCAGCGGTGCTTCGATTGCTGTCTCAACTAGGGAGGCTGGTGCCTTCCCGTGTAGCTGAACTACGAGAGGGGCTGACACTTGGGGAGGTTTCCCCTTGAGTCGCACCTTCATAGGAGTTTCAGTCGCCATTCCAGCTTCAATCTCTTTTTTGCCTCTGCTTCATCATCAGCATCGTTGGCTTCATCATCCAAATAAATTGATTTGTAGAGGTCAGAGTCAGTAAAAATTCTTTGATTCCTCTGAAGGGGTCAACATCAGCAAAACTCTGTCCTGACTATGCCATTGGTAGACACGTATTTCCTACATTGGTGGAGTATACACGGCACCACTATGTACTCATGTATCCATGGACGTCCCAATAGGATGTTGTGGTTGATATCTACGTCAATGACGTAACAAGTCACTTCCGCTTGGAGATCGCCGATATAACATTTTAGTCGGATTTTATCCAGAGGCTTGCTCTTGCCAGCATTAAAGCCGCTGATTATAGTGTTGGATGCAGTCAGGCGATGCATCGGGATCCCCAGTGTCTGGAGTAGAGTTCGAGGGATAATGTTATGGGAAGACCCAGGATCGATCTGGATCCGATCCACCTTGATGGAACCAACATACCATGTATAATACGGTGGTCTATCATGCCGGTTGTTCTTGAGTAGCATATCTTGTTGAGTAAATATGATGTTGGGGATGATTTCCCCTATACTATAGCAATGCGGACATATTATTGGATCTTCTTCAGGCTGCTTGACTTGATTGGTGAAGGACTCAGCATCCTTCAGTGCTTTATATAGAGCCTCTTGAGTATCTTTGGATAATCGAAGAAGCTCAAATAGTGATATCCGACCTGGAGTACTGCGAGGTGCGCCAGTATATTAAAGTTTTGGGGTTTAGTAGCCCAGAAACATTGTCTTTTCGTAGAGGCCTATCGAAATGAGCCTCCATCTGCTTCTGTTTGTCGGCTGTTAGAGGTTGGGATAAACCTTCCACTTGGGCAGCCACCATGGTGACAGGAGGCGTAACTTCGGTTGGAGCCTCCTCTTGCTGAGCGTTCTATTATGAACGCGTCTATACTAGAAAGGCTTCCTTCGGAGAGGAAGCGACCAATCGACAAGACTTAGTATTCTTGCCTTTGGTTTTGGGGGTAGGACGTACTCCTGGTTGAGTCAATTTTGGAGCTAGATCTGGTGAACCCACATGGTCTCTCCCTGGGATGTTGTGAGTGGTACCAGCCTACTCATATTGTCACGAGTCGGTGGAAGGTTGATTACTTCCATTATTGCCTTAGAGATGGGGACGATGCCATCTTGAGCTTCAGTCGGTGGTATGTGTAGGATCGATGGCACCTTAAGAGAGGGGTGAATAGAGTGTAGCAGAAAATATTTACCAATTTAAAAACTAAGCAGGTGAAGCAAATAAATGAATAAAATTAAATGCAATGAAGCAAAGCAATAAGTAAGTGGAGACAAGAAAGCAATACGCAAATACCAAGGTTTATACTGATTTCCCTTTGAGAGGAGTAGTCCAGTTCGCGAGAACTCTTGCTCGCTATAATCTACTATTTTGAATAGAGATTACACCATGTACTTTACTCCGAAGAATACGCCAACGTCAACACCATCGTGTTTTTATCGAAGCCACGATCAAACTTCAAAACACCTTTCTGAAAAAAGCTTTTATATGCCAAGCTTGTACAACTCGAATGCTCCTAATCGAAAACCACTGGCACTAGAAGAATGGGAGTTGTCTTGGAGATTTGAGCTTTGTCAAGTAGATAGAAAGCTTAGGAATAGATAGAGAAGATGAAGATTGAATGAGTGAGTAGAAATAGAACATTCTTCTCTTTTTATAGGTTTTTGTAGGACAAGTTCGGGCAAAACTAGGTAGGCTAATGTTCATAAATTTGAACGTTGTAGATCCAAACGAATAGGAAAATACAGCTGACCAGGAGTGATCCTAGGGGACCTAGTTTGGGCAGAACTTTGGCCGAGTTGTAATGACCCGCTCCGCCCTAGCGGAACGCCGATTCAAACGGCAAGTGCAACGACTCAAACGAGCCGTCGACCCGAAGAGTTGGCATCGACCTGATGAAGAATCGATGCAAGGCTTACATTGGCCCGGCAAGATGAATCCAGACTTAGACTTTTAAAGGCACGCTTGGAGTATCGCCCGGCCGACGCGAACATCGCTAAGGTGGGTGGCACCGATGAACCCGTCTTTGCTTAGCCTAGACACTTAACAATGCGGACACTATCATGAGAGTCGCTAGGCGATAACCGTACATGTTAATAAAATGACTCAACGCACCTAGCTATGCTTGTATAGAATATGGAAAGGATGGAAAATACGAGAACTCTCGCACCGCGCTCCACGCTCGTGCCTTGGGCACGAGCTTACGTTCAAGTTCCTTATGCGTTCAACAATGAAACAATGAATGGTTTACAACAATGAAACGGGAAGACTATCAACATAATCGTTCCGTAGAGTTTAGAAACATTGAAAGACTATGGGACGATGGGTCGCCAAGGCGACTCCCGCACGGGGAGTTGCAAAATGTATAAATGAATGAATGAACGAATAAGTGAATGAATGAATCAACGAATGAAAGAATGAATACGTGAATGAATCGATGAACAAACGGACAAGTGAAAGAAAGAAAAGAAAGAATGAATGAAAGATAAGAAAAGAAAGAATGGTTAGCGACAGGTGTGACGGGCACGTACAATGGGGCTCGCTACCCGCGTTGTACGGACGCCACCTGGTCGATAACGCATTGTGGCTAAGGGTTAGCCTATGACGATAAAATACGAAATGGTCGTGGACGGACCCATGCACGGGTGATACGGATTCCGCGGCATGATCAAAGGGAGGATCGTGGCCGGCCTAGGCGGACTAAGTCGAGGCTTACGGGCATGCCTGGGTGCGGACTTGGCCACCCAGGGGACGTAAGTGCTGAGGTATTTCAAGAGACTAACGGGGTGCGTGCCAGTCCACCCTACGCTAAGTTGAGAAATACCACGGTTGGAAGTGTCCAAAATGGCTTGTGATGCCAGCGACCGGTGCATATAGATTTAAGTGGGCTTTGCTGGTGGCAATCCACGTGCAAGTCCTTGCATTGAAATCAAAGTAGTCTAAGTTAACTGTACAAAGCACCTTCTGAATAGGCTTGAATATAACACACAAAACGATCAAGAGTACTTCGAGCAAACGAGTTAGAAAACGTGCCTACGACATACTAGAACCCGAGGCAAGGACACGCACTTTACATTGAATGCTTTCATGAACTACGTTAAGTTATTTCATATGAATTGTTGACTAACTTGGTTTACGTTGGACAGGGAAGCCGGACGGTAAGTATGGGTAAGTCGTGCATGTATTTCCATGCGATACTTGAATTTGGCAACACGGAATAGGTTATGACATATGCCATGAAATTGATCCTAAGGCAAGATTAGAAAGACAATGAATGATAGAGATGCACAAAAGTGAATGGAACGTGTTTGGTAATGATAGCATTGTGGGTGAGCTAGCCTCCCCACCAGTGCATAACAATGTACTGATAACCCCACAGTCTGCTTGCAGGATGCAGGAGACGCCGGCGGGTGCGGAGCTTCCATCGAACGTGCTAAAGCGCGGAGCTATCTCTGGATCCTTGGAGCATTGCAAGGAGCTGAAGCACCATATACAGGACATAATGTATCGGAACATCGCCATGAATCATTCCATGTTGTAAGCCACTTGGCACGCCTTTTATGTTTCAGAGAGAGAGCTTGAACGATTTATAATATCGGCCTAGCGCCGCTTGTAAACTTCTTGAATATCAATAAAGAGTTGAATTCGCTTCAATTTGTGTTCATTTACTTTCCGCTGTAAATGGGGACACTCTGTGCGACTCTGTGGCCTAGCTCAAATCGGCCGTTTCTGGACTTAGCCTTGCACGGGCGCAACCTAGGCCCGTGCGGCATCACGCCTTAGCGAGGACGATCATTCCTACGGGAGCGGGGCGTGACACGAGTTCGGGCTAGGGTTTCAGGGTTATTTGATTTGGTTTTGGCTTTCAGATATGGTTTGGCTAGGGATCAAAAGTTAGGTTTGTTTTTGGTTTAGGATAGTACTTCTAAATGCTAATGATCCTGACACACAATTTTCTAGACTCAATAAAAGAAAAAATACAGAATAAAGTGTAAAAATATAGTAGAAACAAAATCTGCGATCTACTGTTTCTTTTGTTTCTTTTCATATCGAGCTCGGAGTTTTAAGCCAATTATCAAAATCGGTTTGACCATGGCTGAATGGCAACAATCTCCACCATTTTAATAATTTGAAAAAATGATTGGTACTTAAGAAGTTGTTCAGCTCGGTTCGGAAGAAGACTTGATGCGGTACAGATGGTAAGGAAGTAGATTTGGCTTTGAATATGGGTACAATGTACTTACTCTCCCGTAATGTACGGTCAAGTCTTGTTACTCCCTGTAGAAGCCTGAAAAATCTCAGCTGTTAACATTCCTCCACCACAGCACAGATGATACAAAGGCGCAAACCGAGTATTAAAAACAACAGAAGATACGGAAAGAAGTTCTGTTATTATTATGCCTATAAAGATCTAGTACAGATTCATCAAGGCTATACGTAAAGGACTAATCCTACTTCTTCTACAAAGGATCGATCACAGGTTCAACAGACCCTAGAGGAGCCTATAATAGACTTTTATCAAAGTGCAGGCGTCTTTCTTTGGTACGCATACTAGAAGATTGATCTCCATCAAGGCGCATTCTGACTTTCTTGTCCACGCAACCCTCCAAACGCGCGTCAATTGCTCGGCCAAAGCAAGCATTCCTGAAGCAGCCATTGGCCCGTGCTCCCTGATGGTGCAGAAGCCCCGCAGCCTGCAATGAGTGGGGCAGAGCACGGCCGGCTACTCATTAGATGAGCAACCAATCCTGACCCCGTAGCTTGGAGGATACTTGGATACTTCTCAAGAGCGGTGATGACTCCTTCTACAAAGAGTTCTTCTGCAAGAACAGGGCCCCTTCGAACGAGAGAAGCCTAAACAACAGCCGACTTATGTAAGGCCAGCGGCCGTCTGAAGCTAAGTCTGGATCAAACATGGTGGTGAAGGTTGCCAGGAAGAAGATAGTGACTCTTCAGAGGAACACTTCCCCTTTTATAGGACCGGGAGTGGTCTAAACTATAGGCCACTTGGCCGACGGTCAAAATTACCTTATTAATGGAATGAGCCTAGGACTCGGCAGAATGGACCTCCATTAATCGTCCCATTCAAATGAGTCTCCAAACTGTTCAAATGCTCATTGGAATTCCCCAATTAATGGTGGCAATTAAGAAGGAGTCTAAATTCAAGGATAGTCATTTACTTCTCCTGAAAAGAAGACTTAAAAGCCAAGCTGTAAAACCCACTTTTCTAAATGAGGATAATTTTGAACTTTTATAATTTTAGTCTTTTAATAATGAGATTTAAAGTATGTTATGATTTTTGATAATTTTTAATTCTTTTAAAAACTATTTTAATGGGTGATTTGTAATTTTGGTGTTTTGCTAGTGAAACCCTGGATACTACTTGACCTAGAGACTATCCATGACCATGGGAACCTAACCATGTGATTAGGGTGATTTATTTCTACATTTTTGCCCAAGGATATTTTGGTCATTTTGATTTTTGTGAATTATTTATTGTATTGGTGTTGTGATTTTGACTTTTGCTAGTTGTGACTTTAGAGACTAGCCTAGAGTTGACTTTGACTTTGGTGACTCAGTTACCATGGTGTGGGACCCTAATCTAACTTAAGTTGGTCTTAGTTGACTTGAGTGTGGCTAAGTTTCATGGAGAGATTGGGTGTTTAGTGCGTTGGACTTTTGGCTAAGAGGTTGAGCTAGCTAGCTAATGATCTTGGCCCAAAGCCCATTCATATGAAACCCTAACCCTAATTCTCTACATGGCTAGCCACAACAGCCCAAGAGTGACCTAATTTCAGCCTACATAATATCTCTACATGACCGCTTGCCTCTTTTAGAACACCCCCTCTTAGAAACCCTAATTTCTTCCCCAAATTGTCAAATCTCACCATTCCTCCACCAAATTGATTGTAATCTTTTGCATTTGGATCTAAATCTGGAATAGAGATTGTAGGAGGCTAGCTTGCAAGGAGGGGAGCTCATTTGGACATTGCTTGAGGAAGGGGACTTCTTAATTTGGGGTTTTTTTTTATTGGGATTGGCTCTCTATAGGTAATCCCTTCAAATCACCTCTAAATCTTGATTTCTTTCCATAGATGCATCCATCTAGGTGTCCCCTAGCTGCAGGTGAAGTTTGGTAGAAATTAGAATTGGTTTGTTGTCCGTATCGGACATATCATTCACTAGGTCTAGATGTTTGTTGAAATGCCCAAGAGGGATTTTTCTTCCTGTTTTTGAATTCTTTTTGAACTGATTTGTAGAGCATCATGTGCTCTTTGATTTCATGCACGACTGAGCTGGATATCGTGTCATGTCCTTGTCAAAATTTGACAAGAACACGCTCGCAGCACACAGTACACTGTGTCCTGCTGCCCGAGGGGATTTTCTCCTCGTACAGGCCACGTGGGCAGCTGCCACTTAGCGTGAAGGTGGGACCATGACTGACAGGTCAGCCCCCAAGCCTCATGTCATGAGGATTCGTGTCAGACACGAAATCCAGTGTGCACTGTTTTAGACTAACACGCTGCGTGCGAGATCCGCTTCTGATAAAGGTCTCGTGTCCGTACAGGACACGTCATGGACGCTTTGTGTTGTCGAAAGTGTAACCCTACATGTTGGCTATACGTGGACATAACCACGTGGCTCTACGTGAGCCGTGTCAAATCCACGAGCTTGTGTACCAGCCGTACGAGACAGTGCAGTCTGTGCGTGTCTGAGTGTTTTTTCGTGTGCACAGACACGTCATGTCCTATTATCTAGATACGATACGACCTGTGTGACACCTACACATATCCACGACACATTACCAACCATTAATTTGATGTATTATGTGATTTTCGAATATCAATTTAGGGTTTCCTTATGGTTCTGATACCATGTTCATATTATTTCCCATTTTCTGAGATTAAATGTTAATTAACTGATTTAAATGATAATTTGTGATGTTTAGCATATGTCCATGCTTGAGAATCAAGTCTATATACCTGGGTCTTGTATTGGATTGAGTTTTGGTTCAATACTTCATTTTTTGAATGAATGTATATTATGTATTAAATTGAATTTGTATTGAGAAAACTGAGTTTAATTTGATCGAATACCTGAGTTTGATGGAGAGTAGGAATTCCTGAGATGTTGATTTCATTTAGAGTTTTTCTTTGGTTTTATGCATGTATAAATATGTATCTATGATTTCATGAATATATAACTATGTATGAATGCAATGTATGCATATATGAAGGCAAGTATGCATATATTAATGTATACATGCATGAATGAATGTATGTATGCATTTGTAAGGGTTACATGTTAACTGAGATTGTATGTTAAAAAGGAAAATCGAAAACTGAGTTTAGTTAGAAGCTGAGAATGAGTTGAGTTCATATGTTGAATGGGTTCGGTTTGACATTAAATAAAACCTGGGAATAGATTTCCTTCAAACCTGAGTTGATATATGAATATACAAAACTGAATTTGGGTTGAATGTTGCACTCAATTATACAAACTGAGAACACTTTAGCATGCCACTAACACACACACCCCCTCACTGTACACTATATAATACCCCCTGCTACACTCTTACACAACTGTACACATATACTCTATAACCTGCTGCCTGTACACACACCCCTCTCTATCACTCATTGTTGCCTATCACATAACACACACACTCTCTTTCTCACATTCCACACACACACTACTCACTGTCACACCCTTAACACACACACACAATGACTGAAACACACACACATACACCCCTTACCAGATCACTCTTTATCACTGTACACACGCACATATCACTCACTGTCACACATATTACTCACTGTACACACACACACACTCATACCATTCATTGTCACACCACATCATCACTGTATACATACACACACCATGTCATTGTCTACAAACACACACACACTCTATAACTTGCAGTCCACACATACATTAACCCCCTTGTCTGATTACACTAAGCCCTATGCCATGTTCACATTCAAGTGTCACTCACCCCCTCTTCTATGCATATGTGATTTTGTACCTTGCCTTGTAATATTGGCAATAGCCATATATGTGTATTATTATATACCTTGTGTTATATATATATATATATATATATATATATATATATATATATATAATATATATATATATTTTTTTTTCGTGTCCGGGCATCCGCGCACTAGCCCGTGGCAACGCCACCCAGCCGGCTAGTGCGGGAGGGGGGGCTCGATCCCGGGTCTCCCCGCCGAGAGCCCCCCCCTCGTGCCACTTGCGCTACGAGCGCCGGACTATTATATATATATATATATATATATATATATATATATATATATATTATATATATTATAATATATATATATATATATATATATATATATATATATATATATATATATATATAAAGTTGGCCTTGTGTTTGTGCTTGATTGCTAGTCTAGGCTTGGTTAGGCTTAGTGAGACTTGTTAGACTAGGATTGGACCTAATATGGCTTAGTTGACCTAGTTTGACTAGTGTAGTTGACTAGAGTTGACCAAAAGTTGACTTTAATCTAGAATGACCTAAAATTCATATAGAATGCATTGTAATCTTCAGTATTACTATTCTGGACATGTTTTGACCTGTGCTGCTCTAAATAGGACTCATCTAGTCTGTCTGGACACTACACTTACCAGATACTCAGGATACCAGGCGAGTACATTCTTTGATCATTTCATACTTGTTACGATTTATATTCTTGTTCTAGATTACTTTACTTGATGTTGTCACATTGTTAACACGGATTAGTACTATATGGATCTTTACATTGAGATGTTATCCTCCTCGGGACCATCAAGTACATCATGTCATGTGCGTTTCACTTTCATCATGTATTCTTGTGCTTTCATTATTCATGTACACTCTTGTGATTCATGTACTCTCATGTTCACAGAGCCCTCATGTATACCTTCATATGCACCCATTTATGGGCCCTCATGTAAAATAGTACAACAACATAACTTGTCTGGATTCTTGTGTATTGATTGGGGTACGGGGGAGTAGAAGCAGTCATGTGAACAATTCCGAAGTAGTCATTGTACAAACTCTTTAGTGTAATCATATGCAAATTCAAGCCGTTCACATGTCTATCTTGGACTCTACATCACTAGTCACTGATAGTTCTCTACTTATAGTAGCTATTTATATTACAGTTCTCTCTTTTACTACATGTACTTTCTTTCAGCGTTTCATGTATTTTACTCTATTGCATGCTTTATATTCCTCTCTTGATATGAAATGTTGAGATTTTGTGCTCGTTCTTGTCCTGACTGGATCTGTTAAAAATATTACAGAGGATGACGAGGACCTTTGCCCTACCTATTATGGAGCTGCCACAGATGACACCTGCGACTTGGACCTTCAGCAGGATCCATCAGCAGTAGAGGATGTCACCCTATAGTTTAGGCTAGTTAGCTTAGATTTCTATCTTATTTTGATGTCTTGTCTTATTTGGATACATTTATGTTTACATTCGGGATCTTGTTATTATTCTAAATGTTTGTGGAGATGTTATCTTAGACACTTAGACTTCTTCTCCTGTTTGTATTTTATTTGATGATTTTTAATATCTATCTATCTTATCGTACTTCTATCTTAGTTGTGATTGAGCTGTACATTTCTGTATAGTCCTCCGTTTGGAGTGTATATACTGTACATGTACCTTATAATTGTTAGATGTATGTGACCTAGGACATCGTTCTACCGTCGATACTGCGGCGTAGGCTGGACGTAACCAATTTTTGTGCCCCTACACTCGGTGCGGGTCGTGACACAAGCTGTCTCCAACCGGAGGTGCAGGCACCCCACTATGTTCCTTTGCTTCCATGGCGTAGACAGTACATCTCCCTCTCAGAAGCATAGACAGCTGCTGCTCGATCCAATTACCCGGCCGGTTCAACGGCCCTCTTTTCTCAGCAAAGACATGGAAGACACCGTTTGCCTCCAGCACAAGCCCGACTGCTACTCTAAAGCACAACAAAATGGTCTATCTGAAGGCACAGCCTACTCGTTGCGCCTAAAAGCACAGAGGCCCCGTTATCTTCGAAACATAGTCCACTTGTCGCCCTAAAGCACAGAGGCTCCGTCATCTCCAAAAGCACAGTCTACTCGTCGCCCCAGAAGCGCAGCCAGCCTTGCCTAAAGCACAGTCGGCATGGTCCCACCCAATCAGTTTTCCTAAATCGCCTCTCTCCAAGATAGGATTGGGATTGATCAAGTTGATAAATGCGAATATCTTATCGGATTGATTTAAATCTCGGACGAAGATTACACAGAATCCTAATCTGAGATAAAATCCCAAGATTTGCTCGGCTACATCCGAACAAGCAAATCAGTATACGCCACGTGTCACCTCCTTTGGTTATTTTGATAACCACCAGAGATCTCGTTTGAGGAAAATCTCAACACCCACCACGTGTCAGCGCCACAGAAGCCCGCACCGTACAAGGACGACAAATTCCTTCATATCTCGAACGCCTAATGCACATCGCATATGTGCCCCTCTCCCCTAAAAATATGAGAGGTTTTCCCCTAATAACATGATCGACAAGGAGAAGAATCCACATAATTATCAAAATCTTCAACTTCGACGTCCTCCTGATCGGCAACTATTACGACCCGCACCCGGTGTAGGGACACGAGTATGAGGATAAGTCCAACCTACGCCACAGTGTCGATGGTAGAACGCTGTCCTAGGTCACAACCATATAACACAATATCAAAATTTGACTAACAAAATATACTCTCAGAATGGAGGACAATCTCAGAAGATACAACTCAATCACAATTCTAAGATGGAAATAGCATGATAAGATAGATATGAAATCTCAAAAGAGAAATACAAACAGAAGAAATAAGTCCAAGTGTCTAAACGACACTTACATCACAACATCCACAAAATAATACAACTCAGAATTCCAACTCAAATAACATAAGGTAAAGCCTAACAGTCTAGTATAGGCAAAATGGTAACATCCTCAACGCAAGCTGGATCCTCAACGCAAGCTGTATCCGGCTGAGGGTCCAGGTCACATGTGTCGTCTAAGCCAGCTCCGTAATAGGTAGGGTAGAACTCCTCCTCATCCTCTGTAATATTTTTAACAGGTCTTGTTAGGACAGAAACGAGCACATACCTCTCAAACAGTTCATATCATGGAAGAAAATGTAAATCAAGCAATAGGATAATATACATGAAATGCTGTAAGAAATGTAAATAAAAGGTAAGAGATATATCTGATAAACTAAAAATATATATATTGGAAAGTAAGAACTTTAAGTGACTAAGTGATTTAGAGCACAAGATGGTTATGTAAATGGCTTGAATTTGCACATGAATAAGCTACATAGTTCCACATGAATACCTACTTTAGAATTGATCACATAACCACTTCTACTCACCCCCTATCCCAATTAATACACAAGGATCTAGTCAAGTTACGTTATTGCACATGAAAGTTTATACATGAAGCTCATGTGAACATGAGTGTACATGAATAATGAGAGCACAAGGAGTACATGATGTTCGTGAAAAGCACATGACATGAAGTACCCGATGCACCCGAGGGAGATAACATCTCATGAAAAGATCCATATAGTACCAATCCGTGATAACAACGTGACAGCATCAAGTAAAATAGTCTAGCGAAAGAATATAAGTCCTAGCAAGTATAAAACGATCCGAGAATGTACTCGCCTGAGATCCTGAGTGACTGTGAATACAAATGTCCGAACTGAGGTGTCTGAGTCCTAATAGAGCAACACAGGTTATGATGTATTCAAGAAGGTAATAATTGAAATTAACAATACATTCTACATGATTCTAGGTCAATCTAGGTCAAAGTCAACTCTTGGTCAAACTTCAGTAAATTAGTCAAACTAGGTCAACATCTAGTCAACTAGTCTAGGGTTTAGTCAAACTCAAGTCTACAAGACCCAATAGGCCTATCTAGTCAAACTATAGTCCAACCAATTCTTATGTATATATATGCCATATATATATATATATACACATAGCTAGTTAGTATATAGAACTTAGCCTATATAGGATACCTATACACATAGTCTATATATAATACCTATATATACAAGTTCACAAATATATACATATTTGCATACATATCATATATACATATAGAGAAAGTAATGGAAAAGTATATATATAATATATATAATATATATATTATATATATATATATATTATATATATATATATATATATATTAAAAAATATATAGTATATATATATATAATATATTAATATATATATATATATATATATATATAATATATATATATATATATAAAGAACTTTATATATACTAACAAAATATATCGAGAGATATATAGGAAACATATATATATAGAGATACATATACATTAACATATATATCATCACTATCTATGTAACTTACCCAAACTGGACTGAACTGCTATCCACAGTTCCCAAACTAACCCTCACTCTCAAATCTGAAAATATATACATAGACTATATATATATATGTATATATAATTATATATATATATAGATATATATATATATATAAATATATATATATATATATATATATATATATACTAAACATGCATACACATGAACCCAACTAAACTCTAACACCCTAAACTAATCATCACAACACCCCTTCATAAAAACTGGAACCCAACTCACCCTTACATATATATATATATATATATATATATATATAGATATATTATATATATATATATAGTCCACTCCCTTACCTCACTCAAAGGTACCTAATCATACACCGAACCCCAACTAACATAGGGGGATGCCTAACCCTCTCTATCCCAGGCCAATGGCCTAATGCCAAAGCCAAGCAAGGCAAACATTGCCTGCTGCATTGTTACTGCTACTGCTCATATACAAGGCCATGCCAAGCCAGATCAGGCCAAGGCAAGTGGCTGCCACTGCTCAAGCTATTGCTTAACAAGTCCTACTACTTGCTGTTACAATTGCTCATAATGCTACTGCATCTACTAGTTGCTACCAACCCCTCATCCTGATAACTCATCTCTATAATCGATACGGTGTATGCCTCGACAAACCGGGCGATGGGGTCGCAACCCATCAGCATCGAAAGACGCGTATCGATGTTGTCGACGTGCGGGATTTGACGAAACACAATTTTGTTCCGTATGCACGATAAAATCGAGGCGTATCCTTCGAGATACCCGTATCGCCCCTTTGTAAACTAGCTCGTAACTTTGTGCATGTTTGTCGTATCGAGACAAAACTTGCGCCAACAGAAATGAATCATTTTTCTGGTCATGTATGCCAAGTTTGGTCGAATTCTGAGAAGGTTGACCAGAACATCTTTTAGCAAGTCCGCGACCCGATCCAACGGGCGAAATTATGCACGCCCACCGAAATCCAACTTTGGACATACAGATGGGTTCGTCTCATCAAACCGGACCCGTAGACATGTAGTTTGACAACTTTAGAGACCGCGGGTACTGGTACACTTTTCGGAGTAAAATGGATCCAAGAGCGGACATCGTTTTGACCCAAAATTATGATTTTGCCTATGTGTCCAGAATTGGACTTTTGTGCAGACGTTTCAAGTCATATCTTATATACCAAAACATTCGTGATATTTGTTTCAGCATCGAAGGATATTCGTGGAAGTTGGCTTTCCTTGCTTCGTTGATCTTCCGATTCGAGTTATTGGATACTGCTGTTTTGCACACCACCTCAGGCAAGATACCTTGCCATTTGTTGTCTATTTACTTTAGCTCATATTTCATGAATTTATTCATTTATTCATTATTTTTTTTCTATAAAAAACTGTGTTTCTAGTTATATTGAGATGCAAATTTACTTCCAAGTTCTATTTCCTGCTATTTAATTATTTATACACATTAAACTTAGATTTCAGGAACCACCCTTTTGTTGTGTTGCATTCTTAGGCCTTGACACATTTATACCACGAAGTCACGAGTCACATAAAAACTCGGACATGCGTGACTGGCTAGCCACCAGTACGTATAACCCGTGCGATAGGGATAGCCGCTAATAGTATTGTATGATAGATTGACTTAGCGGTTATAGAGGATATGTTGTTAAGGCAACACTTAGGCATTGGGGGGGAGGACATATCCTTAGCGTATGGGCTACTATGCACATTTCCCTTGTGATCGTACGCTTCGCCGAAGATGCGGGTCGACGACTCCTTTATTTTATTGTTGGCCACTGACGTTCGGAGAACGGTTATGCTTGAGGCCCCTGGTATCCCAAGTGGGGATTATGCCGATCCCATTTTAGCCAGAGAGCCCATGCATTAGAGGGATGTTCTTAAACTACATTCACTTAGAACGGTTAGGCTACCTTATCCGTTAGTTATGAGTACTTTTGGTTTGGGTACTTATATCTGATCATGGCTTGGAACAGTAATTTGTCGCGGACTAGTTTGCCACATCTTGTCCTTGTTTGGTTGTAGGTGTGGCTCCCTACTTCGATGAGAAGGTACTGAACCTTGTTGTGGTCCGGATACCATATTGGATTCATGGCATAGAAAGATGCTTCATCGTAGATTAGGGTGCCATCTCCTGTCCTTGTTTTGTTGGGGGGATGGTATGCTAATTCAATGGTGGAGTATTGGACCATGTTATAATCCGATTTGACTTATTATTGAGTAGTTTATATTCAATTTTATGGCATGATATTTTGTATCTTGTTACGTCCCTTTGAAGACCTGGCGATCTCTCGAGGTGTGTGTTCTTGTCTCTTTGCAGGTGTTCTAGCCAAGGCGGTTATCTTCTTTATTCCTTCATAGATGACGTGCTCTTGGATCGCCCTTCGCTTCGCTTGACAATTTTCTTCATTTATATTTATCCTTTTCATTTAAATGGTTGGTAGTGGATTTGTTCCGCCCAACATATTATACAAAGACAAGTCATAGTTGATTATATGATATCTTTTATTCTTTTTGTAGATGAGATTAGTTAGCCTTGGTTTTACTGCATTTACAGCTTACGTATATTTACTATATGGTTGGCATGTCTACGTTCCTAGTCCTACGTATTTTGGGACTGGAGCGTTACAATAAAGCTCTCCCGAAAGGCCCCGATACCCGCTTCAAAGCCGCAGGATACTCTGGCTGTGCCTCCTACGGTGATAAAGATGAAGCAAAAATCTTTTCTACCTCCTTCTCCAGCAGCTCTTGCCCACGAGGAATTACAAGATGACGTCTGCGCCAATACCGAGGCATAGTCTTTAGATGATGTAATCCCTCGGGATAAAATTTTGCATTTTATTAATAGAAAGTTGTCTTCGAATTACTCCTGTGCGCATTGAAACACTAAGTACTTCTTAGACAATGCTCCATGTTCTCTATAAATGCAAGTGACAACCGCCAACCTTGTAACCAAGTTGTCCCTTCCAGAGGCTCCTACTTCCTAGTCCCGCTAAGGAACCTGGAGGAGCAACCTATCGTCTTCGGTCGATTGGACATCTGCAGCCCCTAGCCACAGGAGAACTGGAACCCGACGACGGCAAGATGCAGCTCTACTGCTATGCTACTCAAGCCAAATATCTAATCCAGAAGATGGGATACGACCTGAACAGCAACAAAGGGCTGAACTATGGCAAAGGTCGATGGCTTCCCTAACGAGTTCGAACTCCGAAGGGAAAGCCTCAGAACTACTACCAACGTACTCGCCGGGGGTTGGGGTATATTACTCCCATGACCACTTTAAGAGTTCAGAACTGGAGGCTCCACTACAATCGCATTCTTTCGTCTCTTCAACCTGGGACTATGATACCAGTATAGGCCGAGACCTCCAGAAGGTACTATCCGTCAACATGGTTTCCACAGACGATCCCCCAGAGGAAGAAGACCAGGCACTCTATTCCTTTGAAGAGGAGCCCTGGGTTCAACGCCTTAGCTCTCAGTGGGAATGGCATTTTGAACAGCGAGAGCCTCCCAACGAAGACAAAATCGTCCAGATCGACTTAGGGAATAAAACTTCCGCTAAACCCATCTTTGTCAGCAAAAGCCTGAGGAGACGACAATGATTCTCTGGTATAGCTGGTCCGGGAGTATATAGACATTTTTGCCTGGAACTATGAAGATATGTCAGGTTTGGACCCACAAGTACCATGCACCGGCTCAACATTCTACCTGACGACAAACTTGTCAAACAGCAGCAGCGTCGCTTCCGTCCCAATATTATGGACGCCCTCGAAGAAGAAGTTGATAAACTCCTTGAGAGTGGCTTCATCTGCGAAGAACAGTACCCGAACTCGGTGGCCAATATCGTGCCGGTTACCAAGAAGAACGAAAAGATTAGAGTCTGCATAGACTTCTGGGATCTCAACTCGGCTTGTCCAAAAGACAAATTTCCTCTCCCAATCACAGACGTGATGATCGACACCACTTATGGCTTTTACCAAATCAAGATGTTCCTCGAAGACGAAAAGCATACTTCATTCAGGACTCTGAAAGGGATTTACTGTTATACAGTTATGCCCTTCAGATTGTAGAATGTGGGTGCAACCTACCAGCGGACTATGAGTACCATATACCGCAAACATCTTCGGAAGATGGTGGAGTGTTACGTCAATGACATTGCCGTCAAGAGCAAAGTCAAGCCCAGCCACTTGGATGACTTACGAACAGTGTTCGACATAATACGGGCGCTCCAACTAAAGATGAATCCGTCCAAGTCCTTCCTAGGTGTCTCCAGTAGCAAGTTCTTAGGCTTCATCATCACGGCAAAGGGAATCCATATTGACCCAGAGATGACGAAGGCAATCCTGGACATGGCTCCCCCGAAGAATCATAGGGAACTTCGAGACCTGCAAGGACGTCTGGCATACATCAGAAGATTACAGCAAACCTCTCTGGTCGATGCCAACCCTTCACCAAACTGATGAAGAAGGGGGTCTCCTTTGTATGGACCGAAGAGTGCTAGCAAGCATTCAACGACATCAAGAAGTACCTCACCAGTCCCCCTGTTCTAGAAGCTCCAGTAGTAGGAAGACCTTTTCTACTCTACGTCTAAGCCACGGATCACTCTTTCAGCACATTACTGGCCCATAAGAACGATGAAGGACACGAACAGGCCATCTATTATCTCAGCAGAACCATGATTGGAACCGGCACGGTACAATCCTGTCGAGAAGGAGTGTCTTGCTTTACTCTTTGCCATTCAGAAAACACGTCACTATGTGATCGGGTAGACGATCCACGTCGTCTCCCGAATCAACCCCCTCAGGGTCCTCATTACCAAGCAGGGGTTTGAACTCGAGGTAAGTCACCTGGGCCATACTCTTAACTCCTTATGACATGGTGTTCGTCCCTCAGAAGGCAGTTAAAGGCCAAGCGTTGGCCGATTTTCTAGTAGCACACCCTGTGCCAGAGAAGTCAAAGCTCTACGACGACATCCCCGATGAAGTCATAGAATTTAATGCTGTCTCATACAACCCCATATAGCAACCGTTCTTTGATGGTGCTTCAAGGACAGGACCCAAGGGTGAAATTATAGCGGGAGTGGGGGTTGTCCTCATTACCCCCAACGGCCTGATCATCCATCACGCCTACTCCCTCATGGAGTCATGTACCAAACGTTGCTGAGTACAACGCCCTCATCATCGGGCTCCAACTCGCTAAATAATTGGGGGTTGACTATATCGAAACATATAGGGACTCAAAGCTAATCATTAGCCAAGTTCGAGGGCAATATGAGGTCCGTCATGAGGACCTAATCCCCAACCATCAGGCGGCCATCGACATCATCTCTACGTTCACAGGTTTTTTTATAGAACATGTGCCATGTTTACAAAATTTGGAGGCCGACGCGCTCGTCGGTCTCGTCGCCTCTCTCATAACTCCTGGAAGATACCAATACACCGTTACGGTCATGGGACGAGATCTTGTCTGTCCGAAAAACATTCTGCACACATGCCAAAGTTACTCAGTCCAAGCGAAGGCTAATGTAGACCTACGGGACTGGCATTTCTCGTTCATCGACTACGCAGTCTACGGGATTCTACCCGAAGACCCAATAGAGGCAGCTTCCGTTAGAAGACGTTCCCTCCGATTCTTCTATGACACAGCTACCAAAATGCTGTACCGTCATTCTTACGATGGACTCCTCCTCCGGTGCCTATCCAGACAGAGGCGCAGGAAGCGCTCCGAGAGGCACACGATGGGACCTATGGAGCTCATTAACTCGAGCCCAAGTGGGAAGGATCGTTTGTCATAGAAATGGTATACTCCAACGGTGCTTATCGACTAGCCAAACCCAATGGTGACTTGCTAATGATGCCCATCAACGGCAAGTTCCTGAAGAAGTATTACGCCTGAAGATGAAACCGGCATAGGCTCTCGCATCCACTAAGAGTGCCTATGGGTTCTGGTAAGGGGATTCCTTTCTTCTATATCTTCTCTTCAGTAGATGAAGCACTTCACGTCCATATTACCTCTGGATTGCTCCTCTACATCCCGACGATGCGGCTACCACGTCCATATTACCTCTGAGTAGTCGTTCTCTCCGTATTGATCCTATGATTATCATGGCTATCTAGAAAACAGTTGACGTTCATACTACCTCTGAATTGTTGTTGTACATCCCAGTAAAGATTAGGCCTAGCATGTTCATATCACATCTGGTTAGGTGTGTCTTCTATAATGACCCCTCCTTATGTTGAAAAAAAATGTGAGGGAACAGAAGAGTTTTTATACATAAACATGTGGCTATAAAGACCTATTATAGACTCTTTATAGTAACATACACAGAGACAAGAATCTGAAACATCACTAAGAACGTATGCTCATGCCACATGTTCATGCTTCTATTCAAAGTAGCCCGAGCTTGACCCAAGTTTGGGACACTTTGAAGGGGCTCTTGCAGAAGCATAAAAAAATATCAGCTGATAACAATCCTCCATCACAACACAGATGATACAAAGGCGCAGACCGAGTATTAAAAAGACAACAGAATATACGGAAAGAAGTTCGGTTATTATTATGCCTACAAAGATCTAGTACAGATTCATCAAGGCTATACGTAAAGGACTAATCCTACTTCATCTACAAAGGGTCAATCACAGGTTCAGCAGACCCTAGAGGAGTCTATAATAGACTTTTCATCAAAGTGTAGGTGTCCTTCTTCTTGGTACGCATACTAGAAGATTGATCTCCATCAAGGCGCATTCTGACTTTCTTGTACGCGTAACCCTCTAAACGTGCGTCAATTGCTCGGCCAAAGTAAACAACTTCCTGAAGCAGCTATTAGCCCATGCTCCCTGAAGGCGCAGAAGCCCCGCAACCCTCAATGAGTGGGGCAGAGCACGGCCGGCTACTCATCGGATGAGCAACCAATCCTAACCCAGTAGCTTGGACCTCCAAGACCTCCAAGACTTCGCCCAGAGTCAAACTTCTTAGGGAGGATACTTGGATACTTCTCAAGAGCGGTGACGGCTGCTTCTACAAAGAGTTCTTCTACAAGAATAGGGCCCCTTCGAATGAGAGAAGCCCCATCCAACAACCGACTTATGTTAGGCCAGCGGCCATCTGAAGCTAAGTCTGGAACAAACATGGTGGGAAGGGTGCCAGGAAGAAGATAGCTGTCACGCCCCGCTCACGCAGGAGCGATCGTCCTCACTAAGGCGTGATGCCGCATGGGCCTAGGTTGCGCCCGTGCAAGGCTATGTCCAGAAACGGCCGATTTGAGCTAGGCCACAGAGTCGCACAGAGTGTCTCCATTTGTAGCGAAAAGTAAATGAACACAAATTGAAGCGAATTCAACTCTTTATTGATATTCGAGAAGTTTATAAGCGGCGCTAGGCCGATATTACAAATCGCTCAAGCTCTCTCTCTCTGAAACATAAAAGACGTGCCAAGTGGCTTACAACATGGAATGATTCATGGCGATGTTCCGATACATTATGTCCTGTATATGGTGCTCCAGCTCCTTGCAACGCTCCAAGGCTCCAGAGATAGCTTCGCGCCTTAGCACGTTCGAGGAAAGCTCCGCACCCCCGACGTTACCTGCTTCCTGCAAGCAGACTGTGGGGTTATCAGTACATTGTTATGCACTGGTGGGGAGGCTAGCTCGCCCACAATGCTATCATTACCAAACATGTTCTATTTACTTTTGTGCATCTCTATCATTCATTGTCTTTCTAATCTTGCCTTAGGATCAATTTCATGGCATATTACATAGCCTATCTCGTGTTGCCAATTTCAAGTGTCGCATGGAAATACATACATGACTTACCCATACTTACCGTCCGGCCTTTCCTGTTCAATGTAAACCAAGTTAGTCAACAATTCATATATTTCAACTTAACATGATTCGCGTAAACATTTTAGTGCCAAGGGCGTGTTCCTGCCTTAAATTTTAACGCGTCGTAGGCATGTTTTCAAGTTCATTTGCACGAAGTACTCCTTATCATTTGGTGCATTACATTTCAAGCCTATACATAAGGCGCTTCATTCAATTAACTTTAGACTACTTTGATTTCAATGCAAGGGCTTGCACGTGGATCACCACCAGCAAAGCCCAACTCTATATGCACCGGTCGCTGGCACCACAAGCCATTTTGGACATCCAAGCCGTTGTATTTCTCAACCAACGAAGGGTGCGGGCTGGCACACACCCCGTTAGTCTCTTGAAAATACTGCTGCACTTACGTCCCCTGGATGGCCAAGTCCACACCCAAGGCAGCCCGTAAGCCATTTTGATTCCGCCTAGGCCGGCATATCCCCCCTTTAATCATGCCGCGGAATCCCTTTTTCTTTACGGTCACGGCATCGCCACCCCTCGCCCGTGCCGTTTGTCCACGACCATTTCGTATTAACTTGTCATAGGCTAACCTATAGCCACAATGCGTTATCGACCAGGTTGGCGTCCATGCAGCGCGGGTAGCGAGCCCCGTTGCACGTACCCGTCACACCTGTCGCTAACCATTCCTTTCCTTCTTATCTTTTATTTATTTCTTTATTTCTTTCTTTCACTTGTCCATTCGTTCATTGATTCAATTTCGTATTTATCCTTTCGTTGATTCATTCATTCACTTGTTTATTCGTTCATTCTTCATTTATACATTATGCAACTTCCCGTACGGGAGTCGCCTTGGCGACCCATCGGTCCCATAGGCTTTCAATGTTGCTAAACTCTACTCGGAGCGACAATGTTGATAGTCTTCCCCGTTTTATTGTTATAAACCATTCATTGTTTCATTGTTGAACGCATAAGGGACTTGAACGTAAGCTTGTGCCTTAGCACGAGCGTGGAGCGCGGTGCGAGAGTTCTCGTTTTTTCCATGTTTCTTTTCCATATTCTATACAAGCATACAAGATGGGATTAATCCCTTAGCTAGGTGCGTTGGGTCATTTTATTAGCATGTGCGGTATTATCGCCTAGCAATTTCAGTGATAGTGTCCGTATTGTTATGTGTCTAGGCTAAGCAAAGACGGGTTCATCGGAGCCACCCACCTTAGCGATGTTTGCATCGGCCGAGCGATACTCCGAGCGCGCCTTTGATAGTCTAAGTCTGGATTTATCTTTGACGAGCCATTGTATGTCTTGCATCGATTCGCATCGATACTTCATCGGGTCGACACAACTCTTCGAGTCGACGGCTCGTTTGAGTCGTTACACTTGCCGTTTGAATCGACGTTCCGCTAGGGCGGAGCGGGTCATTACAATTGCGACTCTTCAGAGGAACACTTCCCCTTTTATTGGACCGAGAGTGGTCCAAACTATAGGCTACTTGGCCGACGGTCAAAATTCTCTTATTAATGGGATGAGCCTAGGACTCAGCACAATGGGTCTCTATTAATAGGCACATTCAAGTGAGTCTCCAAACTGTTCAAATGCTCCTTGGAATTCCCCAATTAACAGTGGCAATTAAGAAGGAGTCTGCATTCAAGGGTAGTCATTTACTTCTCCTAAAAAGAAGACTTAAAAGCCAAGCTGTCTCCAACCGGAGGCGTAGGCACCCCATTGTGTTCCTTTGCTTCCAAGGCATAGACAGTACATCCCCCTCTCAGAAGCACAGACAGCTGCTTTGATCCAAGGACCCGGCCCGTACAACGGCCCCTTTTCCTCAGCAAAGACTTGAGAGACACCATTTGCCTCCAGCACAAGCCCGACTGCTACTCTAAAGCACAGTAAAATGGTTTATCTGAAGGCGTAGCCTACTCGTCGCCCTAAAGCACAGTGACTTTACCCGAACACAGCCTACTCGTTGCCCCTAAAAGCACAGAGGCTCCGTTGTCTTCGAAACATAGTCCACTTGTCGTCCTAAAGCACAGAGGCTCCGCCGTCTCCAGAAACACTGTCTACTCGTCATCCCAGAAGCGCAGCCAGCCTTGCCTATAGCATAGATGACATGGTACCACCCAATCGGTTTCCTTAAACCGCCTCTCTGAAAGATAGGATTGGGACTGATCAAGTTGATAAATGTGAATATCTTATCAGATTGATTTAAATCTTGGAAGAAGATTACACAAAATCCAAATCTGAGATAAAATTCTAAGATTTGCTTGACTACTTCCGAACAAGCAAATCAGCACACGTCACGTGTCACCTCCTTCGGTTATTATGATAACCACCAGAGATCTCGTTTGAGGGAAATCTCAACACCCGCTACATGTCAGCACCGGAGAAGCCCGCACCGTACAAGGACGGCAGATCTCAAAACCCTAATGCACATCGCATATGTGCCCCTCTCCCCTATAAATAGGAGTGGTTTTACCCTAATAACATGATCGACAAGAGAAGAAGATCCACAGAATTATCAAAATCTTCAACTTTGGCGTCCTCCTGATCGGCAACCCTAGAGTTCCATCGAAGGCACCAGAAAGTCAGTGCAAGTCTCATATCATCATCGGATCATCAATAGAGTAAAGGAGCTGCTGCAGTGCTCGATCTCCACCGTCACACTTTCCCAGAAACATTTGTAATTAGATTTCTTCACATAAGAATCGATTGTACTCTTTTTACGTTCAATATACAAAAAAATCATTCAACCTTTTGTCATGTCGAACACTCCCCCCAAACAAAATATATCGGCTGAATATCTAAAAAGGTTTAGAAAGACAAGAACTCCAAAAAAAATTAGAGTAATCTAAAATTGATAAAATGTAAGTATCTATCATATTACTCCCCCATTTTGTCACATAAGCAAAATGACATAATGATTGAATAACAGAACTCAACACATCCAAGAGTAGAGCAGAATGTTAACGTAAACATTAAACAATGCAAAGTGCTGAAATAGGAAATACTGATATAAATTGAAGTAGATAAAGTTCATACAACTAGTCAAAATAAACTAAAACTGATAATGCTTGAAAGAAGCATTTATCACTAATACATATAAAAAATATAAAATATAACTAGTGATGGTCTATCACGAGGAAACATATCCTCAATCATCATCCTCATCATCATCAGCAGCAACAGCACATGTCGTCCTAGAAGGACCAGTCTCAGCAGAATGGTTTAGATCATAACGTGCAGCAGCAGGGTCAAAGTATCGCTGAGCCTTTGGATCATCAATATGATACCCAAGTATAGTGGATCACGAACCATAGGAATAAAAACACTAGGGTTATGAACAAGACTATATGAAATATCCTACACAGAGTTGGATATAGCTTGAAGCTGAAGGGTGGTACGGAAGTCCATAGCTCGAAACTGATCCAACATCAGAGCCTGAAGGGACTAAAGAGTAACACCACCGGGAGGATGAGTTGGATGGGTGTCAGCAGCTTATGGATCAATTGGAGGAGGATAAGCATGTACTATAGGAGCAGGAGCAGTACGACGATGCTCATGAAGATAAGCAGGAGCAACATCCTGTGGACAATCATCAAGTATAACCTCAAAGAACTAAAATATGTAAGGCAGATACATCGCATAGAGAAGTCATTGTGGTTTCTTACGACACATTTCCATAGCAGTGATGATATTTTCTGTATATTATAGGTTAAGCCCTGCGTCTTAATACGAGGGGCCTTGCTTTGGTCTTCATTGCGCACTAGCTGGTCGGTGTGAATGAGAAAGTGTTAAGTGAGTGTTCCTGGAACAGACGATTCGCCTGTTTAAATTACCAATTCATTACCAAATCGTCTGCTTACCCTTAATAATAGAGCGGGGGAGATCTTTGATGCAGAGAATCGTCCGCTAGTCTCTATCATGGATAAGGGGAACTTTTCCCAAACAAGGAAAAATATGCTGTTAGGAAGAATACGAGCGCATCTGTGACTTCAAAAGGAGGGAATCCTGGAGTGTTAGTCCGAAAGGGCTAGTTAAAGCACCGGTAAGACCAAGAGCAGAAATGAAGACAGCTTCTATGCCAAGAGCGTCTGCGTTGAGGAGATCTGGGTCTTCTACCCGGTGGTATAGGACTGGCAATTGAATTACTAACCGCAGTTGCTGGACTAGCACTTAAATTAGCTGTGACAGTATCCGTTGGTGCCGTTGTTAAAATGAGTGTTCCCGCTTCATCTTCCCCAATATTCTTAGATTTAGCAACAGCGACGGTCGTCCCGACCTCTCGCTCAGTCCTTATCAAAACCCTGGGGCTAATTCTTCCTCAGGCATTCTCCTTATTACGTATGCTCCGCCCTCCCGGTTCACCTAGATCCATAGACCGGCTTGCTATTAAAGTCAAGCTATGTTGTAAAGCGCTTAACTTTACATAAGTGAAAGACAAAAGACTCCCCTTTTTTGGGTAGACTGAAGGGGACGTGGAAGTGGAGATGATAGATAGCAGAAAGTTCTGAATATGAAATTTCATCAGTGGCGGCATTCTTTGGAATAATGGTAAAGAATACCATTCTATGAAGGTGATAAAAGTAGTTGTTCAAGTGTTTAGGGCGAAGAGTGCCTTGAGGTCGAGGGTTTGGTGCACATAACGAGTCACAAAATGAATCAAAAGTTGTCCCTTCGGAAAATAAAACCGAGATGATATCAACTAAAGCATCCCCTATATTGGGAATGTTTAGCATGATTGCCAAATCAACGGCATCAAAGTCAATGTCAATTCTGCCAACTTTTAATTTTATCGTGCCGTTAGTGACTTATAAATTGCAATAGAATATGTGGATTGCATTTGAATATATTAGAAAACTAGATTGAACTAAATCTCGTAACTCAAAGTGTTCAAAAATGTTTACGTGATCAAAAAATAATATGAAGTTGATAGGAGATCCCGGACAAATCTTTTTTTGATGAAAGTCAATAAACCATTCATTTGATGCATCTTGTGACACAAAAATAAAATCATCAAAGAAGTCACCATCCGGTTTGGAGGGACTGAATAGTGAGAAGGAGGCCGCCTCGTGAGGAGTAGATGACGAACCTTCATCAACTTTCCTCTTCTTTTTGGAAGGAGGAAGAATAATAGGAGCCATACGAAATTGAAAAAGGATGGAAAGAGTGAAATATACCAAAATTGATGGTAGATAATTGAAGGGAACTTCGAGAGAACTCTGATTCCAAATTTTTAGAGCATGAGAGGCTTAGAGGAAGGAGAGCTAGGAAGTTAGGGTTAGGGTTTTTGGTGGAGTTTTTGAAGGTTTTGGTGAGGAAAATGATGATATGAGGGTTTAAATAAAGAGGCGATCCGACTGTCCAGCTTTTGTTCGGATTAACCCAGACCAAGTTCGGTCCGAGTTCGGCCAGAACTCTGACCGAGTTCTGTCCGAGTTCGGCCAAAATCCTGACCGAGTTCGGTCGCTGGGTAATCAGGATAGACTTTGGAAAGTTTGTGATAGAGTTTTAACATAAATGTAAAATTAATTAGAAACTGTTGTATTGATGAAAAATAATCAATATTAATGAATTAAAATACATAAGTCGTATAGAATATTTTGGGTTAGCTGTAGGGGCTGGATCCGAACTAGCAGTAGTTCGAAGACTAGTACACCGTGTCGTTTCAGGCTTTTTACACCTGTGTGACAGAAAGGCCCTTTCGGCTTATAATCAAAATAATTTTAATAAATTTATGAGTCTTAATCAAATAATATTTAATTATATTACTTTAACATCCAAAATTTCTAATTCTTTTCGTATAAAGTTAAAATGATCTTTAACCAAGGGCTTAGTGAAGATGTCAGCTAGTTGATGTTCAGTGTCAACAAATTCTAAATTAATATCTCCCTATAAAACATAATCTCTAAGGAAATAATGTCTAATTTCTATGTTTTTAGTGCGAGAATGACATATAGGATTCATCGTGAGATTAATGGAACTAGTGTTATCACAGTAAATAGGGATGTGGTTAAACGACAACTGATAGTCTTCCAAAGTTTGCTTCATCCATAAAATTTGAGCCCAACAAATCCCTGTGGCTATATTCAGCCTCGGTTGTTGATAATACAACAGAATTTTGTTTCTTAGAAAACTAGGAGACTAATGACTTTCCTAGAAAATGACATGTGCCACTGGTACTTTTACGATCGATTTTGTATTCAGCAAAATCTGCGTCCGAGTAACCTATCAGGTCAAACGAATCAGTTTTGGGATACCAAAGACCAGTCGTCAATGTTCCTTTAAGGTATCGCAGGATACGCTTAACGGTGCTCACATGTGATTCTTTAGGACAAGCCTGATATCTAGCACATAAGCATATAGAAAATATAATGTCAGGTCGACAAGCAGTTAAGTATAGTAAACTACCAATCATACCTCTATACTTACGTACGTCAGTTGGTGTGCCACATTCATCTATATCAAGCTTTGTAGACGTTGCCATAGGTTTGCCGATAGGTTTGACTTTATCCATGTCAAATTTCTTTAGCATGTCTTTTGTATATTTTGCTTAATTGATGAATATCCTTTGTGAACTTTGTTTGATTTGTAGCCCGAGGAAGAATGTTAGTTCTCCAATCACGCTCATTTCGAATTCAGTCTACATACACTTAGCAAACTCATTACATAGCATCTCATTAGTTGATCCAAAAATTATGTCATCTACATATATCTGCACTAATAAAATATTTGTATCCAAAGATTTTATAAAGTGAGTAGAATCAACCTTCCCTTTTGAAAAGTCGTGTTCAAGCAAGAAGGAACTAACACACTCATACCATGCACGAGGTGCTTGTTTGAGACCGTAGAGAGCCTTACGAAGCTTGAATACATGATCAGGATTTTTGAAATCTTTGAAGCCAGGTGGTTGTTTTACAAAAACTTCTTCTTTTATAAAGCTATTTAGAAAAACACTTTTGACATCCATTTGAAAGAGTTTGAAACCATGAAAACTTGCAAAAGCAAAAAGCATACGAATAGATTCCCGTCTAGCAACTGGAGCATACGTCTCATCCTGGTCAATGCCTTCTTCTTGATTACAGCCTTGAGCTACTAGACGTGCTTTGTTGCGTATGACAGAACCATTCTCATCAAATTTATTTCGGAAAACAAACTTGGTACCAATGATCGGATGATCAATAGGCCTGGGAACGAGTTCCCAAACTTGATCTCGTTCAGATTGGTTTAGTTCCTCTTGCATTACAGAAATCCAAAATTTATCATTAAAAGCTTCTAAAATATTTTTAGGTTCTATTTTGGAAATAAATCGAACATTAGTAACTATCTCTCTCATGCTTGAGCGAGACTTAGACATCTTGATACATCACCTATTACCACTTCTTTCGGATTGTCTGCCATAAACCGCAAACATTTTGGCATAGTTTCCAGGTAGGACGAGGATGGTGTATCTTCTGATGTTCTGTTGGAGGGAGTTTTCTCTTCTTTATTCACTATCGTCATTGCGTTGACTATTCAGCTCATCAAATATGACATTTATTGACTCTTCAACAAGAAGTGATATTTTGTTGAATACCCTGTATCCCTTGCTTTTTGCCGCATATCCCAAGAATATGCCTTCATCAATTTTTTTATCAAAATTTTCCAACTTTTCTTTTTTATTTAAAATGAAACATCTGCAACCAAAGATCATGAAATAGCTGATGTTAAGAGTTCTATTAAACCACAATTCATAGAGAGACTTTTAGAGATAGGTCTAATAAGAACTCTATTCAAAACATGGCTTACTGTATAGACAGCTTCTGCCCAAAAATATTTTGGAAGTTTTTGCTGGTTAAGCATAACTCTGGCCATATCGCCAAGAGTTCTATTCTTCCTCTCTACAACGCCATTCTGTTGAGGAGTTTTGGGATAAGGGAATTCATGTGATGGCCTATTTGAATCATAAAAAGATTTAAACTCATGGTTATCGAATTCTCTTCCATGATCACTTCGTATCCGAGTAATCATGAATCCTTTATCATTTTGTACCTTTTTACAAAGATACAAATTCCAAAAAGGCCTCATTTTTATTTGCAAGAAAGTAAACCCAAGTATATCGTGAATTGTCATCAACTATCACATAAGCATATAGCTAACCGCCAAGACTGGCGACTCTACTTGGTCCAAACAAGTCCATATGTAATAATTGTAGTGGTCTAGTGGTACTTACAACGTTTATTGATTTGAAAGATGATCTAGATGTCTTGTTCTTTTTATATTCAGCACAGACTATATCTTTCTTGAAAGTAATATCAGGTAAGCCTCTTACCAGTTTCTTGGTGGACAATCTTGCAATAGTGTCAATGTTCGCATGTCTAAGACGTATATGCCATACCCAGCTTTCATGTTGAGTTGTGAACAGACACTTTCCTGTACTATTAGTCTTCTCTGACAGATATAGTACATATATGTTGTCCTCTCTTATTCCTTCAAATGAAGTAATTCCAGAAGTTTTATCATAAACAAAATATTTAAACTTAACAAAATTAATTTCATAAACATGATCAGTCAGTTGACTAATACTTAGCAGGTTATGTTTTAATTCTATTACTAAACATATATCTTTAATAATGGGTGAGGGAGAAGTACTTATGTCTCTAATTCCAATAATATGTCCTTTCAGATTGTTCCCAAAGGAGACATAGCCTTTTTTTCTTCATCGATAGAGTTGCAAATAATGTGTTATCACCTTTCATGTGCCTGGAGCAACTACTATCGGGAATCCACTTGCTTCTAGTGGGAGAAGGAGGGTCCACCTATAACACAAGTTGAAGATGTAACCTATGGTACCCACTTTCTTGAGGGTCCTGATATGTTAGTTTTTGGAACCCATACATATACATTCAGATATACTAGCTTTCTAATCTTATACTGGTGTGACACATGCCCTTTTATACCATAATAGTGACATGTAGCAGAAGTGTTAGTGCTCGGTGTAGTTCGAAGATCATGTATATGCCTTTTTGAAGATGTGTGTGTTTTCTTATTGTGTGAAAAGGTATACATATATGCATGGCTTTTGGAAGTTCTAGCAGTGTTGGTCGTGTTGTGTTTGTGCTTGGCCTTGTGACTTGTGTTTATCAGAGCTATATGTTTGACAACCTGTTTGCCCAGCTTAATCTCTAACTTTTTAGAGACGTCACAGGCTTCATGGTATTTGGCTTTGAGTGCATCTATTCTCTGAGCAGCAATATTGTACTTCTTTTTCTCTAGTTCATAGAGATAGTTAAGTTTTATATTTTCTTGATTAGCTTTCTCAAGCTTTTCAAGAGTTTCATGTAAGCTTAACTTTAAAGAAGTAATCTCATTTTGTCACTAAAAGAATCTCTAATATCTTCTAGCATTTGAGATTGCTTTGAAAACTCAGATTGTATAAATTTTAGCTCTTTCTTAGCACTTTTGTACAATCTATCATTTTCCTCTAATCTTGTAACAGATCAGTGAAAGCATAAGATAGTTCATCAAAAGTAAATTCTTTATACGGAGGGTTCGATATTACGTTAGCATCTGTAGCCATAAAATATAGGATTGCTGTATTGTGAGGCTTCTCTTCTTCTTCAAAGTTACTAGCTTGGCTTTCACACTAGATGCTAGTGTTAGCATAGTTTTTAGTCGAAGTCCTTCTCTTGCTTGATTGATCATGCCTACTTCCCTTTCTTATAACAGGACAGTCCTTCTTGATGTGACCTGTTCTTTTATAGCTGAAGCAGATCTGTTCTTCATCGTCGCTGGAATCTTTCATTTTCCGACTTGACTTCTCATATCTAAGGAATCTTTTGAAGTTCCTTGTCATGAGGGCCATCTGCTCGTTGTTTGAGTTGTCTGTCTCATTTTCATCGTCGGAGGCTGTCTTGTGGTTAGTTTTAAATGGTATCGCCTTCTCTTTTGGAGCTGATTCTTCAAAATCTTTAAGGTCTAGCTTATGCGTCATAAGCTTTCCCATAAGGGTTTCAAGAGTCATTGTTGTGAAATCATTTCCTTCAATAATGGTCGTCGCTTTAGGATTCCAGTTCTTGGTTAGCCCGCGAAGCACCTTCCAAATCTTCTCATAATTGTTGTATTCTTTTCCAAGGGAAGATAGAGAATTAACAATATCTAGAAACCGAGTAAACATATTTATAATAGTCTCATTAGGCTTCATTTTGAAGGCCTCATACTCTTGTGTTAGTTGTAAGATTTTGGACTCCTTTACTTGTGAAGTGCCTTCATGAGTGACCTCAAGAAGTTTTCAAACCTCGTTAGAAGTAACACATGTTGAAACTCTGTTAAACTCAGTTCTATCTACAGCACAATAAAGCATTGATGGCTTTTGCATCAAGATTGGCTTGTTTCTTTTCATTGTCGGTATATCTATCAAATGGTTTTTCAACTAGAACACCTTCTACCGTAATAGGTAGTGATTTCTTATAACAATTCATGACAATCGACCGTAAATCGAAACCAAGAGACTTGAGGTAAAATCTCATACGTGTCTTCCAGTACGTGTAGTTTGTGCCATCAAATAGGGGTGGCCTATTTGTTGATTGGCCTTCACCATTGCTTGGATATAAAGATGTCATATCTCAAGGAGTTTTAATACAACTAGAGATAAACTGTGCACTGATACCAATTGTAGGATCGATGGCACCTCTAAAGGTTGGTGAATAGAGTGCAGCGAAAAATATTTACCAATTTAAAAACTAAGCAGGTGAAGAAAATAAATGAATAAACTTAAATGCAATGAAGTAAAATATTAAGTAAATGGAGGCAATAAAGCAATACACAAACACCAAGGTTTATACTGGTTTCCCTCTGAGAGGACTAGTCCAGTTTGCAAGAACTCTTACTTGCTATAATCTACTATTTTGAATAGAGATTACACCACATGCTTTACTCCGAAGAACACGCCAACTTCAACTGTCATGCCCCAATTTGGGGAATCGTTCACTTCGCTTAGATTCACGCCGAATCGTTCGTCCTCGCTAAGGTGTGATGTCGTACAAGTCTAGAGTTGCACTTGTACAAGGCAAGAATGTGCACTTTTGTGTTGTTTCGAAACATTTGAAAATAAACCACATTTGCAGAAGTATTGAGTACGCAGAATGGGAAGAAATAATATTCATTTGATTGATAATTGTAGCCAAAATATAACTTTTCTCGGTACTCTTTGAAATGCCTTTCCGGCTACATTGATTCATAAAAAGAAATACAACTGATAGGCTGCCATGAAATAACTTCTCGTTCCATACATCATGCCCCTTTAATACTTTTGAAATCTAAGCAACAATCTTTGAAAGCTCCGCAATACTTTGCGCATCTTTATTGAAAGTAACTTGAAAGGAAATAGCAGAAACTCAAAAGCCTTAGTTCAGACGTGCGCCCGAGCCTTCTCCCGTACCTGTGGAGAAGGGGTTAGCACATTATAAAAATGCGCTTGTGAGCCCCTTTGGCCCACTCAGCTAAACCAACATTTGTATTTAATGACAAGCATTTTAAATCAAGAGATTTGTTTGGGACAAGCAACATTCAGAGTAAGTCACAATTTAGGCAACATGATATTATATGAAAACAACTATTTAATTTACCATCGGCCGAATCCAGCTTTCCTACATAAGATACAGGATAAGAATAATACTTACCTCCCCTGCATAAGACAATCGTTAGCATGCATTCTGATTACATGGCCAATAGCATTGTTAAACCATACAGACATTTTTCCATATAGGACTTTATTGGTAATACGATAACAACAAGGTAGGGAGCTAGCCACCAGGCTTGCAAAACCAGCTATACGATGACATCAAAGCAGGTGGCTAGCCTCTAGGATGCCTCGCATAGCTCGTGCTACTAAAGAACGTTATGGTTCCTCCTAGGCCGAATCGGTCGCAACGCTCTGGGTACCATTCGAGGAACTATCTTAAACCTTGTGCACAAGTTGTCCATGACCATGCGAATGTGTGTGCGACTCGATAAGAATGTAATGCATGGTAATATTGAGAGTAAAGAGACAACATATTCATTTCCCAGCATTTCATATCCAACATTTCAGGTATCAATTCATTTCATTTCAATGTTCATTTCAACGCATCATTTCAATGTTCATAGGGACAAGCATCAATTCAATATTCTTGTGGCAATTCATTCATTAGCAGAGTGTTAGCAACAAATCGATTCATTCAATGTTCATATCTCTAGCTTCTTAGTGGTATTGACTTGTGGCATTAGCATTTTATTATCGATCAACGGATGTATCAAGGCAACACGAGAATTCATTTTAGTTGGCATAAAGGAGTAGCGAGAGGGACAAGCCACCACAGAGAATCCATACTCACCAATTAGAGAATTTTCGAGAGGAAGAGGAACATTTGCACGCTTAGCCTTCTGTCATGCGTCCGTCTGCAATGGCACCAAAAGTTTGGTTAATACCTGTCTTGTTATGTTCCTTTCTCTCAGAATTCTCAAGAATGAATGCTATGAAAATTGATGAAAACGAGAAAGAATCAAATCATCGAAAACCATTCAGAAAAGCATCCATCAAAACCAAGCGTCAAAACATTCAGAGAAAACTCTTGGCCTCATTTCAAGAGAAACCAATCCATTAGTTGGAAAGGTTCTTATGCATTTGTCCGTGATCGATTTGATGTCGATGGTAAGTTTTCCCAATACTCGGTTCCGACCGAGTTAATCAAGCCAGAAGCCTTACATAGTGAACTGCTAGGAGCGGAACACTACATAATATACCACTAAGAAAAAGTTTCGTCCTCAAAACTTAAAACAAAAGTCCTACCTCAGGGTTATCAAACAATGAAGGGTATTTCATCCTCATTTCCTCTTCCAGTTCCCATGTCGACTCTTCGACAGCATGGTTTCTCTATAGCACGTTGACTAAATCTACTGTTTGATTCTGCAAAACTCTCTCCTTCCTGTCTAAAATCTGGACAGGCTCTTTAGTGTAAGATAGGTCGGCGCTTAGCTGCAACTGATCGAAGTTTACTACGTGGTTTGGATCATGCATGTACTTCCACAGTTGGGACACATGAAAGACATTGTGAACATCTGCCAGAGCCGGAGGTAGTGTAAGTCGATAAGCCACTGAGGCCACCTTCTTTAGGATCTCGAATGGTCCAACGAATCTCGGGCTCAACTTTTCTTTCATCCCAAACCGCATCACACCTCGTATGGGTGTGACCTTCAAGAAGACACGGTCATCCACAGTAAATTCCAAGGGTCGTAGATGTACATCCATATAACTTTTCTGTCGACTTTAAGCAACTCTAAGCCTTTCTCAAATCAAGCGAACCTTCTCGACGGCTTGTTCCACAAGTTTCGGTCTGAGCACTTATCGTTCACCGACTTCATCCCAGCATATCGGTGATCGACATTTCTATCCATATAATGCCTGATATAGGGCCATTTGAATACTTGCCTATTATTATAGACAAACTCTGCCAATACGAGATGTGCGTCCCAATTTGTCTTCAAATCGAGCACGCACAGTCTCAACATGTCCTAAATTATCTGATTCATCCTCTGTTTGTCCATCAGTCTGCGGATGATATGCTGAACCAAAATTTAACTTGGTGCCCATTGCTGCTTGCAGACTAATCCAGAAGCACGACAAGGATCGCCCGCCTCTATCTGATACTACAAAAACTGCCACCCTGTGTAATCGGAGAATTTCATTCATGTAGATCTGAGCCAATCGTTCAACGCTCTATGTCACTTTTATTGTAATAAAATGAGCCAACTTGGTCAATCTATCCACGATCACCCAAATGGCATCATTTCCTTTCTTAGTTTTTGGTAAGCCGACTATGAAATCCATAGTGATATGATCCCACTTCCACTGCAGAATAGCAAGATTTTGTCGTTCTCTACATGGCCGTTGGTGCTCGTCCTTTAAACGTTGACAAGCTAAGCATTATGACACAAATAGAGCCACATCCTTCTTCATGCCATGCCACCAAAATATTGTGCGCAGATCCTTGTACATTTTAGTGCTTCCCAGATGCAAGGAATACTTTGCGAAATGAGCCTCGGTCAGTATTTCCTTCCTGTGTTCCTCATCCTTAGGAACGCACAATCTTGCCTTGACACGAATAGTGTCATCTTCTACCACAAAGTCGATCACCTTTTCTACTAGAATCAACTCGCGTATCTTCTGCAGAAATGGATCTTCCTTCCGAGCAGTCTTAATCCTTCCCTGGAGGCTCGGTTCAAGTTACAACTGAGCCAACTATATATTCTGTGTATGGACTTTGAATTCAATGCCCATCTCTTCCAAATACCGTAGTACCTCCTTTGCCACTAATAGTATTCCAACGAATTTTTGACTTAAGGCATCAGCCACCATGTTTTCCTTACCCGGCGTGTAGAAAATTGTCAAGTCATAGTCCTTGATCAATTCCAAATAGCATTGCTGCCTCAAATTTAACTCCTTTTGAGTGAATATGTATTTAAGGCTTTTGTGATTCGTGAAGATCTTGCAGGACACACCATAGAGATAGTGTTGCCATAATTTTAATGCAAACACAATAGCCGCCAGTTCTAAATCATGAGTTGGGTAATTCTTCTCATACTACTTTAGCTGCCTCGATGCATATGATATCGTCTTTCCATGTTGTATGAGAACACATCCCAACCCAAGTCCCGATGTGTCATAGTAAATTTGGAATCCCTCAGAGCCGTCTGGAAGACAAAGAATTGGAGCCATGACGAGCCGTTGCTTTAATTCTTGAAAACAACTCTCACATGCATCGAACCACTTAAATATGACTCCCTTCTGAGTGAGGCGAGTCAGAGGTGAAGCGATTCTCGAAAAGTCTTTCACAAACCTACGGTAGTACCCGGCTAAACCAACAAAACTCGTATCTAACTAGCTGACGTAGGCTGATTTCAGTCCACCACTACCTCTATCTTCTTTGGGTCAACAACAACACCTTCCTCCGAGACAGCATGTCCTAGAAATGACATACTGTTCATCCAAAATTCACATTTGGTCAATTTTGCATAGAGTTGATTTTTTCGAAGCGTTTGAAGTACCGTTCTCAAATGTTCAATATGAGTCTCCCTGTCTTTCGAGTAGATCAAGATGTCATCGATGAATACAACAATGAACTTGTCTAAGAACGATCGGAATACTCTCTTCATTAGGTCCATAAAGGCTGTCGGAGCATTAGTCAAACCGAATGGCATGACCAAAAACTCATAATGTCTATATCTCGTACGGAACGCTGACTTAGGGACATCCTCGGGTCTGATATTCAACTGAGGATATCTTGAACGAAAATCAATCTTTGAAAACATGATCGCCCCTTGTAGCTGATCGAACAAATCATCTATCCTTGGTAAAAGATACTTGTTACGGACAGTTGCCTTATTTATTTCTCGGTAATCAATGCCCAGCCGCATCGTCCCATCTTTCTACTTTACAAATAGTACCGGAGCTCCCCATAGCGATATACTTGGACGAATGTATCTACGGTCTAGTAACCCTTGTAATTGCACTTTTAGTTCTGTTGGAGCCATCCTGTATGGCACTTTCGATATCGGGCGGGTATCTGAAAATGTACCAATTATGAATTCAATTTTTCTGTCCGACGACATTCCAGGTATCTCGTCTGGGAACACATCGAGGAATTCTGCCACGACTCCGGTTTGATCTGAGTCTGCGCCCTTCATCCGGGTGTCCTGAACAGAAGCTAGGTACCCTTTACACCCCGAATATAGCATGTGCCCTACTATAACAACCGATATCACCATCGCACCCTTGGACATCGAGCCGTACGAGTAAGAGAACTCTGTTCTTTTCCGCACAGTCGATTGTCGCATGACAAGCACTGAGCATGTCCATTCCTAAGATGATGTCATACTCTTTGATGTCGAGTACAATAGAGTCCAGGGATAAAGTCTTGCCTCCAATATTGATGTAACTGTCCCTATAAATCAGAATTGTAGGCATATCTACTCCCAAAGGAGTGCTAACACACAGAGCCGTCTTTAGTAGAGTCATACAAAATTTATTTTCCATAGCAAAATTAGACGATATAAAGCATTGAGTAGCACCAGAATCGAATAGCACCCGGGCCGGTATGCCTTTGTACAACAACATACCTATTATGACATTCTCTGAGGCAAGAGCTTCTGCTTATGTCAGAGAATAAACTTTTTCTTGCGCACCTTGTTGTTTGATTCGGTGCCTTCCCCGTTGGAGCTGGTAAGGCCAGTGGCGCTTGACCATGGATCTGATTGTTAGGCTGGCCACGATTTTAATTATTATACTACCTACGATACTGATTATTATTCTGTCCACGAGGAGGATACAGATTCCCTCACCTGGACTTGCATTCCCATGACTTATGATTGTGGCCTCCGTATTTGAAGCATCTAATGCGACAATCTTCAGTTCTATGTCCCAACGGTTAGATGTGTTACAATGCGGCAACTTCTGAGGCCCTCTGTTATCACCTATATTCGGACACTTTGGCGCATCATTTCTTCCAGTAGACCAAGGTCATTTTTTATTATTGTTGCCTTGATTGCCCTGTGTTGTCCCGCGACTAACTGGCAGATGGAATTTCTCCATCTTGAGAGTTGTTTCATACGCCTCCCTGTAAGTCGTACACTTTCGACTCAGCACATCGCGTTGTAGGCCTTCATTCAAGCCTTGCACGAATCTTTCCCGTTTAGCATCATCGTTCGGTACCATATACCCGACAAAAGCGACTCTTTTCAAAATAAAGTCTCGTAGTCATCCACTGACATACTGCTTTGTTGGAGTGCTACGAACTCTTTTTTCTTCTTTTGACGGACAGAAGGCGGAATGAATTGTGCAATAAAGGCCTACCTAAATGTTTCCCATGATATCTTCATGTCGGGGCAATTACCGTAAAGTGCCAACCTTAGAGAGTTCCACCATTCTTGGGCCTTGAGACGAAGTTGCACAGCAGTGCACTCCACCCGTTTACTGTCCTGAACATCCAACATTCTGAAATAGCCCTCCAGTGTATTCAAGAAATCCATTACCTCATCCGATTTTGCCCTTCCGCTGAACTCAGGAGGGTTACAACTCTTAAAGACCGAGAACTTAAAGCTTGACATCTTCCGTGTCGGCGTTTCAGGTTTCCCTGCTGGCACTATTACTCTCTCGGCTGTTGCGACCTTTGCAGAAACATTGTGATTAGCTATCAGCGAGGTGACAATCTGAGTCAAATTGTCCACTCGTTTCTGTTGAGCATCCAGTTGCTCCTGAAACTGATACTGAAGCTGTTCTTGAAGCTGGCGATGTTGAGCTTCGCTCTACTTTCTATGAGCTTCCATTAGCTTTATCAGTTTCTCCATCGGGTCAGATGATGAATTATTCTTCGAGCTATCACCCTTAGTCATCCTACAACAAAATAATTCCATTAGCACTCATAAAATATTTATGGGCTTATTGTATGGAAGATTATTTCATGCCAGCGCTATCGACACCATCAACCGAGAAAATTTGCATCAAGACTTCCATTTGAAAACATTTTCAAAATTTAAGGAATTAAAATCGTGCTCTGATACCAACCTGTCACGCCCCGATTCGGGGAATTGTTCGCTTCGCTTAGATTCATGTCGAATCGTTCGTCCTCGCTAAGGCGTAATGCCGTACAAGTCTGGAGTTGCACTTGTACAAGGCAAAAACATACACTTTTGTGTCATTTTGAAACGTTTGAAAATAAGCCACATTTGCAGGAACATTGAGTACGCAGAATACGAATAAATAATATTCATTTTATTAATAATTGTAGCCAAAATACAACTTTTCTCAGTACTCATTGAAATGCCTTTTCGGCTACATTGATTCATAAAAGAAAATACAACTAATAGGCTACCATGAAATAACTTCTCATTCCACACATCATGCCTCTTTAGTACTTTTGAAATCTAAGCAACAATCTTTGAAAGCTCCATAATACTTTGTGCGTCATTATTGAAAGAAACTTGAAAGAAAATAGCAACAATCTGAAAGCCTTAGTTCAGACGTGCGCCCGAGCCTTCTCCAGTACCTGTGGAGGAGGGGTTAGCACATTATAAAAATGCGCTGGTGAGTCCCTTTGGCCCACTCAGCTAAACCAACATTTGTATTTAATGACAAGCATTTTAAATCATGAGATTTGTTAGGGACAAGCAACATTCAGAGTAAGTCACAATTTAGGCTACATGATATTATATGAAAACAACTGTTTACTTTACCATCGGTCGAATCCAGCTTTCCTGCATAAGATACAAGATAATAATAATACTTAATGCCCCTACATAAGACAATCGTTAGCATGCATTCTGATTATATGGCCACTGGCTTTGTTAAACCATACTGACATTTTTCCATATAGGATTTCATTGGTAATGCTCAAAGTAGGGAGCTAGCCTCCAGGATACCTCACAAAACCAGCTATGTGATGACATCAAAGTAGGTGGCTAGCCTCTAGGATGCCTCGCATAGCCCGTGCTACTAAAGCACGTTATGGTTCCTCCTAGGCCGAATCGGTCCCAGGACCCTAGGTACCGTTCAAGGAACTATCTCAAACCTTGTTCACAAGTTGTCCATGACCATGCGAATGCGTGTACGACTCGATAAGCATACAATTCATGGTAATATTGAAAAAAGAGAGACAACATGTTCATTTTCCAGCATTTCATATCCATCATTTCAGGCATCAATTTATTTTATTTCAATGTTCATATCAACGCAGTATTTCAATGTTCATAGGACAAGCATCATTTCAATGTTCATGTGCCAATTCATTCATTAGCAGAGTAGTAGCAACAAATCGATTCATTCAATGATCATATCTTTAGCTTCTTAGTGGTATTGACTTGTGGCATTAGCATCTTATTATTGATCAACGGATGTAGCAAGGCAACACGAGAATTCGTTTAGTTGGCATGAAGGAGTAGTGATAGGAACAAGCCACCACAGAGAATCTACACTCACCAATTAGAGAATTGCCGAAAGAGAGAGGAACATTTGCGCACTTAGCCTTCTGTCACGCGTCCGTTTGCAATGACACCAAAAATTTGGCTAATACTCCATCTCGTTATGTTCCTTTCTCTCATAATTCTCAAGAATGAATGCTATGAAAATTGATAAAAACATACATGAATCAAATCATCAAAAACCATTCAGAAAAGCATCCATCAAAACCAAACAGCAAAATCAGCAACAAAATATTCAGAGAAAACTCTTGGACTCATTTCAAGAGAAACCAATCCATTAGTTGGAAAGGTTCTTATGCATTTGTCCATGATCGATTCGATGCGGACGGTAAGTTTCCCCAATACTCAGTTCCGACCGAGTTAATCAAGCCACAAGCCTTACATAGTGAACCGCTAGAAGCGGGGTACTACATCAACACCGTCGTATTTTTTATCCGAATCCCATGATCAAACTTCAAAACACCTTTCGGAGAAAAGCTTTTATACGCCAAGCTTTTATAACTCGAATACTCCTAATCGAAAACCACCGACACTAGAAGAATGGGAGTTGGCTTGGAGTTTTGAAGATTTGAGCTTTCTAAAGTAGATAGAAAGCTTTAGAATAGATAGAGAAGATGAAGATTGAATGAGTGAGTAGAAATAGAAAATTCTTCTCTTTTTATAGGTTTTTCTAGGACAGAGTTCGGGCAGAACTCAGTAGGCTAACGTTCATAAATTTGAACGTTGCAGATCCAGAAGAATAGGAAATTGCAGCTGACCAGGAGTGATCCTAGGGGAGCGAGTTCAGGCAAAACTCTGGCTGAGTTCGGTTGCTAGGGTTTCAAGGTTATTTGATTTGCTTTTGGCTTTTGTATATGGTTTAGCTAGGGATCAAAAGATAGGTTTTTTTTGGTTTAGGATAGTACTTCTAAATGCTAGTGATCCAGACGCACAATTTTTTAGACTTAATAAAAGAAAAAATACATAATAAAGTATAAAAATACAGTTGTGATAAAATATTTGATTTTATGTGTCATTTCTTTTTTTTTATATCGAGCTCGAAGTTTTAAGTTAATTATCGAAATCGGTTTAACCATGGCTGAATAGGCCAACAACATGGTGTCGAACTGGAGAGACACCATATTAGGCGAGACAGTCTTTTTTTCATAGTCAAGCGAGAAGACATTTGTATTGATCATGCGTTGTATGTAGTTCTTTAAGATATAACAATCTCGAGTCGGGTAACTGACGATCTGATGGTAGTGACAATACCTCGGGTCGCCTACCCTGTCCACTTCGTCGGGGCGCTTCGAATCAGGCAATTTGATCTTGTCGTCTTGCTTCAGTATCTCGAAGAGCTACAAGGTGTCATTATCATTGAAGGAGTAGACCTTCTGCCTTGGTACGACCAGTGGCTTCTGAGTGGGATCCGGCACACCTTTAGAGGTATTCACAGTCAATGTGTTTTCCCTTCGGCTCGTGCCCGTTGTTGTTGTTGTTGACGGCGCGCTTCCCCTTGTCATCGAACGCAAAAAAGTTGACCCCCAAAAGTCGAGCATTGTGGGCCTTCTTTTCGGTGCCTTAACACGGATGATTAGGGCACTCCAGTCCGGGTGCTGAGTAGAATCGAGCCAAAGCTTAATTGCTGGTGTCATAATCATGCGGCAGGACTCTATCAGCACATGTTCAGGTATACCGAAAGGTAACCTTGAACATGCTTGATGGAAGCATTCGACGTAACCTCTAACTATCTCTTTTTTCTTTTGGACGACATCCATCAGAGAGGGCATTGTCATGTCTTTTCCTCCATCGTATAATTGGGCTAGGAAAAGATGCTTCAAGTTTTCGAAAGAGGATATATAGTTGTCAGGGAGGCTGCAATACCAGTCGTATGCTACTCCCTTCAAAGCCCCTACGAATAGACTCGTGAGCAAGGCGTCTTCTTTCAACAGATGTCCCATCGTAGAATATAAATAGGTCAAGTATTGATGGGGAGAGTCCTTTCCATCAAACGGTGTCAATGATTATGGTTTATATTTAGGAGGATAAACCACATTATTCTATTCAGGAGGATAGGGTTGCCAAATTCTGAGATTTTGGCATTCCTCATGTTTATCTTTTGCCTCGAAGCGAGCGTACAAGTCTCTTACCAGCTCAAATAGTTCTTCAGTAGAGCTAGGAGCAGGTAAGGGAGGCAAAGTATGATACTCGCACGAAGGATCTAATGTCCCCGGTAGGGTGTGATGACCTGTTTTTGAAGATACCCGTTGAGGGGGTATACTTGATTCTCCATTGGCCCCAGGATCGGGACTGGCTGATATAGAAGCCCTTGTCGAAGGTTGAGAAATCAGAGTATTCCAAATCTTGAATACCAATTGGTTAAGGATTGCATGGTGGTATAGAGGGTCTTAAGACCATCTTCCAAGTTGTCCATGTGTCGTACGAGATCCAGAGATGAAGCGTCTACTTCTTCTTCGTCGCTACCCCCTGCCATGTATACAAGCATGACATGGGACAAAGTGGAGGGATCCGTGGATGCCTCACTCTCAGCCTCGCTTTCTTGTAAAAAGGTTGGCCTAGGAGATTCTTCTTCTGACGCCTCGAACTAGCTACCTCCAGCTACATCGGTGTCAGTTCCTTGATGGATACTCTCATCCTCGAATGAAGGATAATCATGGAATATCGGGATCTAATCACTTCCTGCTTGTACTTTTGTCGGAGCCTTCATCCTTAACCGAGTACTCTGGAATAAACCGATCGATAGAACTATTACTTTGCTTTACTTTGACCGGCTCTTTGATGAACCTGTCGAGGCCGAAGGGTTGGTGGTGTTTGCTTTTCTCCAAGTGGAGAAGAGTTGGAGATAACATGGCAGGAGGCAACCAAAGGTTCTCCCTCGTTCTTGATTGGAACCTTCTTTCCGGGGCAACGTCGGACAGGTGCAGTAGGTTGTAGTCGCTGTAACATAGACTGCCTCGGTAATACAACTACTGTTTTCCAACAGTAGCAATTGATGGTGACCGTAGCACAAGTATGCCCCACGAGGGTCACATCGTGAATGGAGGTCATCTCTCGCGATCTACGTCTGTGAGTGATCACATTACGTAGATCGTGTGAGGAGAGCTTCACATTCACACTCTCTCAGGCGAATGGTAGGGCCAAGCGCCAGGGTGGTCATGTGAGCGTTGCGCCCCCTGATCCAATTTCAGCCCATAAGATGCCCCCAGATCATTGGTGGGAGAGCAACACGTATTACTAGTCAAACCTATTTTATGCGCACAGCCAACTTGGACGTGTGGGTCTAGAGCCGCAAGGTTTGCCCCACCCAGCTTGGTTCCATACGCAGGAGATGCGCCCAAGAGGGAAGGGGACTTCAAGAGTTGACTTGTTGCTGGTGCTGCGACACCCGAGTCAACTCTATATAGCTTTCTATCGCTGTTGGCATAACACGTTGATGGTGCATGGCATGTGCTGCCTTGGACTTCTTTGTATTAGCCCGTAACGGTGCATAGTATTCATAATCCAATTTTTCCTCACCATGACAGCAAGTAATTTTGTCAAAGACAAAAGTCTTCCCTTGCACATCAGAGCTTATATGTGGAAGAGCGGTTGCGTCCTTGTTACGTCGGCACATCATCTTCGACTAGGAAGAGGTAGGTTGGTAAGTGCAGTCAGTAATGCGCTTCCCAGGCAGATGCGCTGCACCATTGGCAACGTCTCGTTCGCTGAGAACGTCAGCAGAAAGGGAGGACGGTGCTGGCAATGTCTAGTTTACGCACCCAGACTGGCGGGTCTTCTTCGGCTTTGGCTGCCGCTTCGAAGGACTCACGCTACCTTCAGAGAGAAACTTCCCGTACACTTGCTGATCGAAGCGTACCACCAGCAAATTGTTGGAGGAGCCGAGTTTGTTGTCGTTAGACTGCGACACAACCTTCTCATTGGAAGAGAAAGTAGTCCCTAGCAGAGTCGCCAGCTTGTTCGCCATTAAAAAGTGTTTGAAATAACTTTTATAAATAAAAAAATAAACAGAATACAATATAGGATCTCGATGGAATCCTTCTAGTACACTTTTGTTTTTATCTGGGAACCGCGGAGATGGAGAGGTGATTCTTTACTCCGTTGACGATCTGACGACTATCTCGAACTCCCTGAAGGTCTGAGTTGCTCTGGAAGGTGATGAGTCGAAGTTGTTGAAGCTCTTGAAAATATTGAGAATATTGAAGTGGTTGAAGACTGTTGAATGGAGGAATGGTAGCAGAATAATTTGCTCATGCGCACATATATATGCATGCATGGACATTTTGCACGTAGGGATGCCACGTGTCTGATTTTGTTGGGCGCATCGATGATGCGCCAGGGAGATGGAACTGAATCTGTTTGAATTGTACTTGTTGAGCTACGGAGGAGCTGACATGTGGTAGTTGTTGAGATTTGGTTGTTGCTGAGATCTCGAGTGGTTAGCACTCGTTCATAGACAGAACTGAGTCAAAGACACATGGCATGTGCCCATCACTCAAAGGTCCTTGCTTGACTTTTGTGGATGCACCTAGGATCTGGCGCATAAAGAGGTTTGATTCATGACTTTTGAGGTCAAATAGCAAGTGTGGGCGCACGGCTTCCGAAGCGCATGCTGAGTTTGGGCGCATGGATGTAGAGGCACATGCGAAGGGACCAGTTGGCCATGTGGCAGGGCGCAGCCGTAACCGACAGAGAGTGATGATTGCGTCTCTTCATTTTCTACAAATGTTATCAACTGCTCAGACTTCGAGATGTGTGCTACTTTCATTTCTATCATTTAGCTTTAAATGCTTCGATTTGTGCAGAGCTCAGGGGGCGCATCAGATGTGTGGTGTATGCCCCTTTAAGGTGTATCGGCTGTGGGGCGCATCTGTCTGAAGAGTGCATCAGCCACTGGGCGTATCTCCTTTGGTCAACACATTTTTAGTGTTTCGAGGCCAAAATTGATGACTTTGACTTAGCTGAATTTGAGGTGGTAGATTCATTCCCATGAATGCATATTCATCGCATTAACTTCGAGTAGGCTGGCACTTGGCGCATGGCTTTAGTTTATGCCTTAGCCTATAAATAGCAGCGGTGAGAGAGAGAGTTTGTTCTCGTTTCACCCAACTTCTCAATGCAGATGAACTCGATCGATCCTCCCCCTTGGCAAGACGTTGCACTGCGGGTTGTGAATCTCTTCGTTCAAAGAAGCTTTGATAATGAACTCCTTCAGAAGACTGAGATGTGCCTGGTAGGCTATAGAAAAAATTGTTCGTGCTCGTACCCCTTGTCGATAATGATCTTCTATGAGACGACGTTAGGTGCTTATTGCATGCAAAGATCGGGGTCGTCATGTCCCGACTTCCATTATGCTGGAAGAGCCATCGAGTTTAGATTGATTGCCAAGCCATGTTCTGCTCAATAAATACTTCATTAGTTGAAGCACTCGTGTGTTGATAAGAAAGTGATTCGCTCTGATGAGGTGGAATGATGCGCCTATACTGAGACGCCAGAGTGATGCGCTTAGCTGCAGAGTTTTTAGACTAGGCTTCTTTGTAATAGATAATGGAAAAAGCCATGTAATAGATTTTTATATAAATAAAAATCCTTTTTTTCATGCGCTTTTACCTTGCTGTCTTTGACTGATGCGATGACATTTATCTTGTGTCTTTGGCGCACGATCTATGTGGCGCATAAGAATTTTGGTCTTTTAGATGCGCCTGAAATTCCATGCTTCTACAGCACACTAGGCATTGGTGTACCTGTTGCACCACAAGAAGTAGGAGTAAGTGTAGTGATAGTGGGGTAGGTGTATCAGCTATTAGACAGGACGGATAGGAAAAAGTTGGTTAGATGATAGAATGGTGTCAGTTAGTTGAGTATATGTTATATAGAGTTAGATGTATATTATGTAGCTAGTTAGTTAAGTTTAGTTAAAGTTATGATTACCTTATGATACCAAGGTAATTGTTAATTGTTGGGTTGACTCAATGTATTGAGTATTGGGTATCAAGAGTTAGACTAGGTAATAGACAATATAGGGTAATAGGTGTTAGATAGTGTATAGGATATTGATTGTGCCTAGGAATAGGTATAGGAATTTGGGTATTTTGGATTTGAGAAAAATTGTTGAGATAAGTTATAGTCATTAACTAGAGTAAATATAGATAGTACATACTAATTTCAATATATAAGTTATTTCTTAACAATTGGTAAGTAGGCTACTTAATGTCTTGTATTAGCTAGTCTAGCCTAGATAAGCAAGGTATTGACCAAATTAACCTAGTTTGACCCAGAACTAGCTTGGAGACCTAGAATGGACCTACTATAACATGTTTATGATTCCAAAACACAAATTGACATTGATATTCCATATTTAGGTCTTTGAGGCACCATATCGGATACTGTTGATATTCCACCTCGGATCTCAGGCGAGTACATTCTCTGATAATTTCCTGTATTTAGTGTAGATATCCTTGTTTTCTTACCACATTAGTTTCACAAATTGGTATCATCTGGATCCCGTCATGAGATGATATTCTTGTCTTGGTATATCCTGTGCAAGCCCTGTTCTTATTTCTTATGCATTGTATAGACACCGATTCTTGTGAAGGCTTGCAACCTTCTCAGAGAATCCCGTGTCATAATGTGCCATGGTTGAATCCACTGTATCAGTCGGACGGGGAGTAGTAGTGTAGATATGTGATTATACCCTTCCTGTGCATGTCCTATTTTCCCTGTGAGTATTAATTATACATCGCACGTATGATTAACCAGTCCATATTCCTGTGCAAGTTCCCAAGTCGATCACTTATTGAAATTAGTACTCACTCACATAGATAGTATATTTTTTGACTCTTGTACATGATATATCCTGTTCACCTGCTCTTACATTTACTTACAGTTTAGTCATACCCTGTTACATTACTGTACATGTTATTTTACCTTGTATATTCTCTCTATTTTCTGTTATATAGACTTTGTCATTTATTGGAACTATTATTAGGAATGTACTTCACTCCAATCCTGACTGTATATTTTTTTAGACGACACTGAAGGCGATTGCACTGCCTATTATGGCCCTCCGAGTATAGTAGGCATCGATCGGGAGAATCTAATTCAGGAGGGTCTACTTCCAGCAGAGGAGCCCTAGTTAGCGACTCATTAGGCTAGATTTCTATTGGACTTTGTCTCCAGTTGATTACTCATGGCATGTTATTGTTTCAGACCTGTATTTAGGATTGTTGGCTCTTAGACTTTCTGGACTTGTATTATCATTATGTTAGACTTTTATGGATATTTCATATCAGGTTGTCTTTATCTTTTTGTGTCATTTATCTTTCTTAGAATATTGTGATTGAGTATGAATATATTGTAATTACTTGTCCTCCATTTGGAGTTGACTATCTCGACAGGTTATGATGTTATATGGTTAGTTAGTTAGTTAGACCTAGATAATGTTCTACCGCCGATGCTGCGACATAGGCTGGACGCTGTCACGTACTCGTACCCTTATACCGGGTGCAGATCGTGACACGTGTTGACCCAAACTAGATCGCAGTCAACCTAATCTTGATAATTAACAAATCGATATTTGGCATGATCTAACTCGACACATAAATCGTCATCAAGCTACAAATCAGACGACTATCAAATATCAAGTCAGACAATCATCATCGACGACTTCTCAACGAATACTGCTGGAACTTGTCATCGAAAGTCTGTATTTTTTATACTTTTATTGAGTCTAGGCTATTGTATGTTGAGTCGCACTAAGTACCTCAACCATAGACTAGATAACCAAAAAGCTCCACAAATAAAAAGCCAAACTACCAAAGCCCAACAAGCCCATGAGCATTCTGTCTCTAAGGAGGCAGAGTTCGGGCCGAACTCTGCCCCCATGCAGAGTTCGGGCCGAACTCTGTCTCCTAATTTCCAGCAGCTAATTTTTAGGGATTGTTGGCAAGTTGTCCAACGGCCAAAATTTTGAATTTTTGGACAGAGTTCTGGCCGAACTCTGCCTCCCAGAACTAGTATATATATGCACCCTTTTCTTTCATTTCAAATCATTCAATCTTCTCTTCTCTTCTACTCTTATAGCCTATACATCCTAAAGAGCAATACTCTTCCCATCTACTAGCCACAAAACTTCCTAAGCCTACAAGGTGCTCTGTACGAGTCAATTAGAAGTTTGTGTGCAAGAGTCTTGAAGAAGTCACTTGGAAAATTCTAAGTTTTGCCTCAGCGATATTTCAAGAAGTTGGCGTGCTCTTCTGAGTAAAGGCACGTGCTTGTAAAGCTATTTCACAAATAGTGGATTTCAATCTTGAGCTATAGTTCTCAGGCCTGGACTAGTCCTCCATGAGGAAAACTAGGTTAAAAATTGTTGTGTCTGCGTATGCTCTCTGATCTTCTTTTAATTTCCGCACTTATACTCTGATTAATTATTTGCTAGTTGGATTGAATAGAGTTGAATTTTTAATTGTTTATTATTGACACAAGTACTCTATTCACCCCCCAGAGTTGCCTATACGTACTTCAATTGTTATCAGAGCTTTGTTCTCTTGATACAGGATTTATATCCTATAGTTGATCCATGGAAACCACACAACCCATCTCTACCAACTATGGTGAGGGTCAATCCACAAATAGACCACCCCTATTTGAGGGGACCAACTACACTTATTGGAAGACTAGAATGAGTTTTTATCTTAAGTCTCTAGACTTTGACCTGTGGACTGTAGTCACTGATAGCTACAAGAAACCTCCCAGAATAACTGTCGAAGGGAGTCTCGTCGAGAAACCCCATGACAAGTATACTGATCAGGAGAAGAAACAGGCAAGTCTAGACGCTAGGGCTATTAATGCTCTTTTCTGTGCCATAGATAGGACTGAATTCAACAGGGACTCCACATGCACCACCTTGCACGAAGTATGAAAGCTTTTGGAGGTGACTCATGAAGGTACCACACAAGTCAAAGAATCAAAAGTTAGTCGTCTGACACAGGAGTACGAGGCTTTCAAGATGAAGCCAAATGAGACGATCATTCAAATGTTCACCAGATTCCTTGACATCGTCAACCCGCTATCTTCTCTTGGTAAAGATTATTCCAACCATGAGAAGATAGGCAAAGTACTACGAGGATTACCGAAGGTCTGGAACCCCAAAGTCACGGTAATCATCGAAGGCAATGATCACACGACAATGTTATTAGAAACCATGATGGGCAAGTTGATGACGCATGAGCTCGATCTAAAAGATTTCGAAGAAATAGCTCCAAAAGAGAAGGAGATTGCTTTGAGAGCTCATCGCCGAAGAACCAGCTCAGAAGACACTGATGACGACGACTCCAAAGGTGACGATCAAGCCCTCTTAGTTCGAAACTTCAAAACATTTCTACGCTTCAACAAAAAGCAGAGAGAACAAAGAGACGATGAGGAAGAACCCACCTGCTTCGGATGCAAAAAGACGGAACATGTCAAGAAAGATTGACCCTTAGCAAATAAGGAAAGAAGATATGATAAACTATACAAGAAGCCAACTACAAGGAATTATGCCAACTACCTATGAGGGAGGATAACCAATACGGCTAACGTCTGTCTAATGGCGACTTCAGAAATGGTAAAAGATTCTTTTGATGATTTTTTATTTGATGAACTTGGTGATGCTCTTAGTGATCTACTTGAAGATCACAAAAAGGTAATCAATAAATATAAACATGCAAAGGATAAGATCAAGGACTATGAAACTGAGATCCATAGACGTTCATGTTTACTAAAATATGTTAGAAACACTACACCCACGGAAAACACTGAAGAGGTATCCAAGCTTAAATTAAGCTTACACGATGCCGAATCAATCATTGAGAAACAAACAATTGATATCACGGCTTTAAACAAAAAAACTTGCTGAAGAAAAAAACAAGTTCAAAATTGCTACAGGTAGAATACACGGTCTTACTACTAAATGTGATGAGTTAAATGTTGTCTCTAAGAAATTAGAGATTAAACTGGGCAAGCAGATTATTCAACCGCAAGTTCAGTCTCATAGTCACAACACGTACAAACACGTGCCAACTCAACACAAAAAGGCACGTCACCACAAGAACACTCATCCACATGCTAAAAAAATTATGCTTTCATGTACACCTATTCACATGCAGCACGTAAAATACATACACGTAAACACCATCATCATCCTGCTGCACTCAATCACTATCATCATCATGCTGCTGCACATAGTCACTATAATCACCATACTAGCTATCATCACCCTACTTATAGACATCACTATCAACATGCTCCTAGCATAAACATGCATGCTAGATGTACATATTGTAACCTACATGGACACATTTCTCTACAATGTAGGATTAGGAGATTAGTTGATAGAAATATATATGTATGGGTACCAAAGTCTAACCTCTCAGGACCCACAAGAATCTGGGTACCAAAGGTCACATCTACTCGTGGTGTAGGTGGACCTTCCCTCTTCAACTAGAAGCAAGTGGATTCTCGATAGTGGGTGCTCGCGACATATGACTGGAAATGCAAAACTGTTCGCAACACTATCGATGAAAAAGGAAGGATACGTTTCCTTCGACAATAACCTTAAAGGCTACATCATAGGTAATGGTACAATTGGTTATCCTCCCTCTCCTGTCATTAACAATGTCTGTTTAGTGACCGAGTTAAAGCATAACTTGCTCAGCATTAGTCATCTTGTTGATCATGGTTATGATATTAACTTCGAAAAAACTAAATGCTTTATCTATGATAGATCAACGGGAGACATCGTCTTTGAGGGAATAAGGGAAGATAACATTTACATTTTTTTTATCTATCTAGTGATACTAATAGGGCAGGAAGATGCCTTTACGCTGACAAAGATGAAAAGCTCCTATGGCATCAGCGTCTTGGTCATGCCAACATGGATACTATATCCAGACTATCCACCAAGAAGCTAGTCACAGGACTGCCAGATATCACATTCAAGAAAGACACGGTATGTGCCGAATGTGAAAAGAATAAGGCTACCAAATCTTTCTTTAAATCCATAAACACTATTAGTACTACCTAACCATTGCAATTACTTCATATGGACTTATTTGGTCCTAGTAGAGTAGCCAGTCTTGACAGAAAACTCTACGCTTTTGTTATTGTAGATGATTTTTCAAGATTTACATGGGTTTTCTTTCTTACAAACAAAAGTGATACAATTTCTATTTTTAAAGTATTTGCTAAAAAGGTCCAAAACGAAAAAGGCTACATGATTACTCGTATCTGAAGTGATCATAGTGGCGAATTTGAAAATTCTGATTTTAAAAAGTTTTGTGATTCAAATGGTCTTAGTCATGAATTTTCGTGTCCAAGAACTCCTCAACAAAATGGTGTTGTGGAGCGGAAGAATAGAACTCTTGGCAATATGGCTAGAGTTATGCTAAATTAATTCTCTCTTCCGAAATACTTTTGGGCAGAAGCTGTCAGCACAGCGTGCCATATTTTGAATAGGGTGTTGATTCGACCCATTTCGAAGAAGACACCCTATGAGCTTTGGTTTGGTAGGACTCCTAATGTTTCTTACTTTAAAGTATTCGGTTGTCGCTGCTTTATCCTGAATACTAAAGACAACTTAGGCAAATTTGATGCCAAAGCGAAGGAAGGTATTCTTCTTGGCTATGCGGCCAAGAGCAAGGGATATAGAGTGTTCAACAAGCGCTCCATGATTATTGAAGAGTCTACTAATATAACTTTTGATGAGAATAATAGTACATCTGTCATTTCCGACAACGATGATGAACCATCAACTTCTACACCTATAAATGCAACGTCTGAAACCAGCTCTCCGCAGGAATTACCAAAGAAGTTTCAATTCACTCCCTCTTATCCAAAGGGCTTCGTAATAGGTAAAATATCAAAAGGGGTAACTACTCGATCCTCTATAAGAGACACTATAGCTAGCACTGCATTCATTTCTCAAATAGAACTTTAAAACGTTTTAGAAGCTTTTAATGTTGAATTTTGGATTTCCGCGATGCAAGAAGAACTCAACCAATTTGAAAGAAGCCAAGTTTGAGAACTTGTTCCTAAACCTACTGGCCACTCAATAATTGGCACTAAATAGGTTTTTCGTAACAAAGTAAACGAGGACGGTTCAGTCTTTCGTAACAAAGCTCGTCTCGTAGCACAAGGATACAATCAAGAGGAGGGCATCGACTATGATGAGACGGATGCTTTGGCATTTGCAAATTTTCAAAACTTTAAACTTTTCCAAATGGATATGAAAAGTGCTTTTCTAAACGGTTTTATCAAAGAAGAGATTTTTGTCAAACAACCACAGGGTTTCGAAAATCACAAATTTCCCAACCACGTTTTTAAACTTAGGAAAGTTCTCTTTGGCCTCAAATAAGCTCCTCGAGCTTGGTATGATCGTCTTAGTACTTTCTTACTAGATAAAGGTTTTTCAAAAGGGAAAGTCGACACTACACTGTTTATAAAATCTCTTGATGACACAATTCTTTTAGTAAAAATATATGTTGATGATATTATTTTTGGGTCTACTAATGAGGGACTATGCAAGGAATTTACCAAGTGTATGCAGAATGAGTTCGAGATGAGCATGATGGAGGAGTTCAAATACTTCCTTGGACTGTAAATCAAACAACTCTTGTAAGGCATCTTCATCAGTCAGTCGAAATATGTAAAGGACATGCTGAAAAAGTTTGAGCTTGACAGCATCAAACCAATCAGCACTCCTATGGCTACTACCACAAAATTGGAACCTGATAAAAATGACAAACCGGTCGATCAACGTAAGTATCGAGGTATGATTGGTAGTTTATTATATTTAACTGCTAGTCGTCCCGACATTATGTTCAGTGTTTGCTTATGTGCTAGATACCAAGCCAATCCTAAGGAATCACACATGATCGCAATTAAGCGTATCTTTAGATACCTTAAAGGAACTATTATAGTAGGCTTGTGGTATCCCAAAACCACTTCCTTTGACTTAATCGGATATTCCGATGCTGATTTTGTGCGATGCAGAGTCGACCGTAAGAGTACCAGTGGTACGTGTCATTTACTAGGAAAGACGTTAGTCTCATGGTTTAGCAAGAAGCAGAACTCTGTCGTACTATCCATAACAGAAGCTGAATATATTGTAGCTGGTCGTTGTTGTGCACAAATTCTGTGGATTTGGCAAACCCTTGAAGACTACAACTTATGTTTCAAGCACATATCTATTTTCTGCGATAACACTAGTGCCATTAATCTGACCAAGAACCCAGTTTGGTACTCACGCACTAAACACATAGAGATTATACATCACTTTTTGCGTGATCATCAACAACAAGGCACGATTAATTTAGAATTCATAGACACTGAACATCAGCTAGCAGACTTCTTTACCAAACTACTGGACGAAGAGCGCTTCAACTTTCTTTGTCATGAGTTAGGAATTTTGGATGAAATGGTCATTAAATAAATTGGCCTGTGTAAATAGCGATTATGACATATATCTTTATGGTGACTTTGCTATGGGTACAAGCCGAAAGGGTCCTTCTGACAACAAGGCGTAAAAGCCTAAGCGACACGGTGTACTAGTTTTCGGACTACCGCTAGCTGGGATCCGGCCCCTACAACTACCCTATGGCAGTTTTATCGTAGTGGTCGTTGTCTTAAATTATTATTTATTATATGGTTTAATTACGTTTATGACTTAGTTAATTCAAACTTTCAAATTATATTCATTTTTCATCAAAACTTAGCCATTTTTAAACTTTCCAGTGTTCTGTGCCCATGGAGGAAGAGTTCGTGCCGAACTCTGCCCCACACAGAGTTCGGGCCGAACTCTGTGTCCTTGGTCATAGAACCTTCTCTGCTTCTCAGCCACCCATTGTTTTGATCTGACGGTCCAGATTTAACCCGATTTGCTGCTCCCAAACTCCTTAAACCCGAGAGAAAACCCTCTCTCTTCACTTTGTTCTTCTTCTACCTTCCTCCAAACATAATTTTTCAAACCCTAACCCTAGAAACTCCACTTTTAGGGCTTTTTTTCTTCCCAAAGTCAAGATCTAAAGCTTTTGGGGAGATCTCTTCCATCTGTTCTCATTTATGTGAGGTATAATTTTATAGTCTTATCTATTTCCTTTTCAATTTTTCAAATTCTCCATGGCTCCAAGACTCTTTGGAAGAGGCAAGAGAAGAAGGAGTAATGGTGCATCATCTTCCAGTCCTCCTCCTCATCTTGCTCCTCCAATCCATCCTCTTTTTAATCCACCACCACCACAAGACCCCAACACATTCAAAGAACAAATTTTTGTATCATTGGAGGCTTCCAATGAATGGTTTGCCGACTTTCGTTCACGGAGTGTGTATACGGGTCATCCGATTAATTTTATTATATTTTTGACTTATTATTTATTGTTCCATGATCTTTGTTTAGATGAGTTAGTTACAACCTCATCTATAGTCTATTTGAATGCTATCCAAATGTTCTATTGTAACCTAACCTTTAGCGACACACGGATCTACTCTCGTGTTGCCGATATCGATATTACTTTTGACAACATTGAGCTTACGGAATATCTTAAGATCCTGGAACCCAATTCTTGGAAGAAACTTGTCGATGCCCAACAGTTTCAATTTCTCGATGGATCGTCACTTGAAAGCTTCAAGGATGTCTTGTGTACTCCCAACACTCGTCCCCGCAAGCTATGGGCTAAATATCTTAACCCGTATTTTTATGAACTTCATAGCATTTTTTTCTCCACGATCTTGCCCAAAGCGGGATCGACCGATGAAGTATCTTATCTTGAGATCTCTTCTCTTTATCGTCTCCACTTCCATGTCCCTTTTAACTTTCTACGCACGATGATGGACTGGATGATTCGTGCACGGACGAGACCCCGATCATTGGTCTACACCCTGTATTTGTCGATGATTTTTCGTGAGTTCCATATTCACCCTGATGAGTGTCAGTTCCTTCCTACCCCTGCCTATCTGTCTAAGGTACGATGACTTCTAGCAGCTGTTGAGTCCCCTGCTGAGTCTGAGCACTCCGAGTCTGATGCTTATGCTGATCATCCTGCTCTTGGCCAACCTGCGCCCGAGCCTCCTGCTACCCTTGAGTCCATTCAGACTATGCTGCGAGATCATTTCTGCTTGGAGGACGGTCGCTGGACTCAGATGTATTATCGTACCACCTTACAGATGACGGCCATCAGCAATACCCTGCATGACATCTAGTACTCCCTAGCTACTCATCCTTCGGTGTCTTACCCTATGGTATGGGACCCTTCTCTCGAAGGTTACCATATCGATGACACTTGGGTCAGGAGGTATTTGGAACCGGATGTAGCGTTTGTTGATCCTCGTCGCTCTGCCAGCGGCCCATCTGACTCTGCTGGACCTTTCCGTGCTCTGTGACGGCCGTGGTCCCTTTTATGATGGTGCTGATGCTGTAAAACCCCAAAATTTCTACTATTTTTTAAATAAATTTGGTACTGATTTTTATTTTGTATTTGTACGTCGCGTAGTTGCATTGTACGTCGCGCACGAAATTTTGTTTTTCGTAATTACTCGACGAGTGCTAATATGTGCGAGCGGACATATTTTTAGAAAAATATTTTTTCCATTTTTATAGTATCAAAATAATATATATAATAATTATTCTTGCTATCATACCAAAATTTTCTAAGTTTGCTATTTTAATTATAAAAGCCTTTCGTTTATAACAGGTATTAATAAAAGAAATATTCTTCGTACATACATATATATTTTATAAATATTTTATTAGTTTATTTTTAAATAATAATATAATTTTAAAAATTATTATTATTAGTATTTTTAGAAAATATATTTTGAAATTATTGTGGCAATTTAAATCTTGATTTAATTTTATGGATTGATTTAAATAGTTTAATTAATATCTATATTTGAAATTTGATTTATCTTATATGAATATGAACTAAAAGATGGAATGTAATTATATTTAAATAGTTTTGGATTTGGATTTGAAATTATTGAATTGATTTGAATTAGAGGTAAAAATTATCTAACGGGGATTTAAACAAATCCAATCCTTATCCAACTAGGAGCACCACCTCCTATATAAGGAGAGGCTCCTTCACTTTTTTCATAAAATTCCAACTCCAAATTCCACAACCCATGTTTGTGTATCGTGTCCATGTCCCCTACCCCCATCCACTATTTATCCCTTGTACATGTATATTTTCTCTCACGTCCGACAATCCCGGACGTTCCTCTAGACTATGTAGGACATTCTCCGACACGACCCTAATTCGAAACCTACAACCTTTCCGACGACCACGCCCTGTTGCCCAGACCACTACCACAGAAACATCCACCAACGACTATCACCGCAGCCCTTTTTCCCGAATGCTTCATGTTTTCCCCAGACCTGGCCGAACCATCAGTAGCCACCCACCGCTAGTAACCAACACCAAGAAATCCCTACAGCCATCACTCGTCGTGGCCGTCACCAAAACTAGCCCACACCACCATGCCAACCTCGGCCAAACCCTTACGGCCTACGGCACAGCACCCAATCTGACCTCACTCCATCAACGCCACCATCGTCGTTCCACCTGTCTACCACCGTAGCTACCATCTCCCATCACCACCGCTACACCCAAGACCCCCACAGCCCGACCCCCTACTCGTCTTCTCTGATCCCAAACCCCCCGCTGGCGGCACCTCGAACCTGTCACTACCATCGCATCACCATCACCACCATCAACATCAAAAAGGAAGCCAAACCCCAAATTACCTCCATTGCCGCTGTCGAAGTCTCGACCGCCGACCTCCTTCCCAGCTTCCGCGTCAACTGCCCCAAGCCGCGGATCTGGCGCAGCCCCGCCATGGCCGCACGATCGCTTACTGGTGAACCTCGGTGCCGCCCGCGACGAGCGCCGTCCCCGCACTGCTTCCCCCTCCGCGCGCCAGAGCATCCCACATGAACCGCCACCGGATCTCCTCTTCTCCGCGCCTGGACGAGCACGACATCGCCGGGTCGAGCACTACGCCCGCGGCGACCATGAGCGCCGTATCCCAGCGCCTCTGCAACTCCACCCTTCATCCTCTCTTTCTCTCTCCCTCTCGTCCCATCTTATTCTCTGTACTCCCTCTCTAAATCTCTTTCTCTCTCTATCTTTGCTTTTGTTTTGATTAACTTATAACAGTTGGTCTCCTCGAAAGAGGACAACCGTATTACTGATTATTTTTATTTTCATTATTTTTTTATTTTTGTTGTTAATTATTTTTTTTTATTCTTCATTCTTGAGAAGAGAGAAAAGTTGCTCGAATTTTTTGTTTTTATTTTTCTTTTATTAACCTTATTATGTAACATTACAGTATAGCTACTCAAAATTTTATTAAATATAATATTCTTATTATTAATATTGGTATAGAGAACAGCAGCCTAAAGATTGTCATTATTTTATTATTTTAGTAATGTTTTGAGTTACAGTATCCATAAATCACTATATATTCCTTAAATATTAGTTTACAAAGTATTCTTTTATTGATAAGTAAAAATATATAATAATAATAATTATTATTATTATTATTACTTTTCTTCAATTAAGTAAATATATTCCTCAAAATTTTACTTCTAACAAAATATAGTATTTTACTTGGCCACTTTAATTTAAAATAGCTTGTGACTTAAAAAGTGTATTTTGAAAAACTTAGAGTTTTGCCTGAAAACCATTTTTTCTTATATCTTCAAATATTTATCTAAAAACTATTTTAACTAGTATAATTATTTTTCTTTCTCGAGTGTTATAAATAATTTCTAAAACCATATATTTTATTTATCTAAATTTTCTTCAACTATCCTTCCGTCCATGACTAAATCCCATTACTCCTATTCCCTCGCCAATTCTAGACTACCCTATGTCGACCCTAACTAATCTGACCATTCTGGACTCAATGGAACTGTCCGTACCACCATCAGAGGTCACCTTGTGTAGTTGTTACCCCAAGTCGCAGTTCATGCCACATTGATCATTACAGCACACCAGACGTCCTACCAGGCAAGATACCTTGCCACCTTACTCTATGATTTACATATTCTTATTTTCAGTTGTTATTTTCAGCATTTCTTATTTGTTATTATAAAACTGTGCGTCCAAGTCACACTTGGGTGCAAGCGACTTTATCGGTCATTTTCTTGCTTTTATTTATCTCTCTTGCATCGACTTAGCCTAGTGACCACCCATTGTTGATGAGGTATTGGTATATCTCATACGGCCTGGACACTTACTTTACCATGTATTGTGAGTCACATATAGTACACATACTTGCGTAGTTGGCCGGCCACCGATACGTATGAGGCGTGCGACGGTTACGAGTAACTGCCAATAGAATTACATGCTAGTAGACTTGGCAGTTACTAGAGGATCATATGAGTCATAGATGTGACTCCACTAGGCATGGGGTGGGAAGAACAGTTCCTTGATGTATGGGCCACATATTAATTACTATTGTACCTGAAGCTCTGCTGGAGACGCAGGTTTACCTTACTATTACTGATTCCCTTTGACGTTCATGGAGCATTATGGACGTTTTCTTACTGATTCCCTCTGACGTTTGCCGAACGTTATGGACGGAGACGACTAGTTCCCGAAGGAAGGGACGATACCACTGCTATACAGCCCGACTGCCCATATGTGAAGGATTGTTCTTTATTGCATATTCACTATAGTACGGTTTGGTACTCTATTGCATGCATCTCTTATTTTCTATTATATATCACAGTTTATATGGCATGATATTATGTATCTTGTTACGTCCCTCTGAGGACTTGGTTATCTTCCCAGGTGTGTGCTTTTATCTTTCGCAGGTATTCTAGCCGTAGCCATTATCATCTCTATTTCTTCGAGGATGATTACACTTTGATCGTCTTCGCTTTGCTCGCCAAACTCTTTCTTTTGTTATGTATTCTTTTCATAGTTGGTAGTAGATTTATCTCCGCCCAACTACATGTACCAATGACAATTCATAGTTGATTATATGACATCTTTTATTCTTTTATTTCGTGGATGAGATTAGTTAGCCTTGGTTTTACTGCATTTACAGCTTATGTATACATACGAGAATTCCATATATTAGAGAATACTTCGTACGTATACAGCTGGCATGTCTATGTTCCTAGTCCTACGTATTTTGGGACTGGGACGTTACATGTTTTTGTGGTGGCCCATGCAGGTCAAGATAAATTGTTTTGTTACTTTACCGTACCAAGCAAGCCTGCGTATAGGATTAGAGTCTAGGATCTCATCCACATACTTGACATCTTTCCTAGATTTTATCAACCGTTTGACTCATTGATTTTCATCTTGCTTGATTCCTTCTATCATGATTTTTATCTTCCCTTCGTGCTTGCTAGAGGTTAGAAAGGTGATCCCTACTAGTTAGACATGTTTCTTTTATCCCAAAACACCATTAGTTTAATCGTTTTAAGTTGGGTAGAATGCCTTGTGACCTAGCAATCCCTTTGTCCTTGTGACCGATATTCACAAGCTTACTTAGATTCTAGAATTTAGAGGACCCTAACCATCTAGTCAACCAAGGACTTGGACAAGAAGACTGTAGGACGATTGTATAGAGACCAACACAGGATATGACTTGAAGACTTAAGGAGTTGAACTAATTCTGCTTTCTTTCAACCTAAAACCTCATGTGCCTATCTTTTTACCATCTTAACTAATGATGCTAATATAGCCTAGTATTTGCAAGCTAATTCTTTATCGAGCTTGATCAAGAAATATGCTATTGAGCGGCTGCTCACTAACATATTGTCTAATCAGAACCGGTGCATGAAGGTCTGATCAACCTAGTGCACTTTGGTTCGCTTTTGTCTATTATTCTACGTGGATGGAACATAATTAAACTTGGCCTTTAGAATCCCATCCACGACTGCTTTGACAATTCCTTTAAAATTATTCGGTTGTCTTTGAACCACGTATTTGTATTCGATAATATCGTCTTTGAACTCCTTATTGCTTTTGCCTTCACCTATTTTAGAAGGACGAAGGTGTTGTACTAGACTTCCTCTAGCCTTCCTATCGATTATGACCATTATTACTCGATCTTCATCCTAAACTACTCGTCCTTTTTCTCGGTCCTATATTTACTATCATGACCTTCTAATCGCTTAATTTAGTAGTAAATCTAATTCGTTCTCTTAATCGTGCCCTCAACCTACTCTCAAGAAAGCATACCTTCTAAATCCATAAATTATTTTCTCTTGTTACCATAATATTCTTTATTCCCTATTATCTTGTTTTAACTTTAACCCTTACTCATTTTTCTTCTTGCGCTAACCCATGATTATCTTCGCCATTATTGAAATCGCGATTTCCTAATGCATGTTTTGTTGAACGTTGTGAATGATTGTTCCTCACCAATACCCCTTGTGCCTTCTCACCCCCTACAAATTCTTAATTTCGAGGACAAATTTTTTTTAAGTTGGGTAGGATGTAAAACCCCTAAATTTCTACTTTTTAAAAAAAATAAATTTGGTACTAATTTTTATTTTGTTCTTGTACGCCGCGAAGTTGCATTGTACGTCGCGCGCAAAATTTCGTTTTTCGTAATTGCTTGACGAGTGCGAATATGTGCGAGCGTACAAATTTTTATAAAAATATTTTTTTTTCTATTTTTATAGTTTCAAAATGATATATATAATAATTATTCTTGCTATCATACAAATTTTTTTAAGTTTGCTATTTTAATTATAAAAGCCTTTCATTTATAACAGTTATTAATAATAAATAATATTCTTCGTGCATACATATATATTTTAAAAATATTTTATTAGTTTATTTTTAAATAATAATATAATTTTCGAAATTGTTATTATTAGTATTTTTAGAAAATATATTTTGAAATTATTGTGGCAATTTAAATCTTGATTTGATTTTATGGATTGATTTAAATAGTTTAATTAATATCTATATTTGAAATTTGATTTATCTTATATGAATATGAACTAAAAGATGGAATGTAATTATATTTAAATAGTTTTGGATTTGGATTTGAAATTATTGAATTGATTTAAATTAGAGGTGGAAATTATCTAACAAGGATTTAAACAAATCCAATCCTTATCCAACTAGGAGCACCACCTCCTATATAAGGAGAGGCTCCTTCACTTTTTTTATAAAATTCCAACTCCAAATTCTACAACCCAAGTTTGTGTATCGTGTCCGTGTCCCATACCCCCATCCACTATTTATCCTTTGTACAAGTACATTTTCTCTCACGTCCGACAATCCCGAACGTTCCTCTAGACAGTCTAGGACATTCTCCGACACGACCCAAATTCAAAACCTACAACCTTCCTGACGACCACGCCCTGTTTCCCCGACCACTACCACAGAAACATCCACCTACGACTATCACCACAGCCCTTTTTTCCGACTGCTTCCTGCTCTCCCCAGACCTGGCCGAACCATCAATAGCCACCCACCGCTAGTAACCAACACCAAGAAATCCCCACAGCCACCACTCGTCGTGGCCGTCGTCACAACCAGCCCACACCACCACGCCAACCCCGGCCAAACCCTCACGACCTACGGTACAGCACCCAATCCGACCTCACTCCATCACCGCCACTATCGTCGTTCCACCTGTCTACCACTGTAGCTACCATCTCCCATCACCACCGCCATACCCAGGACCCCCACGGCCCGACTCCCTACTTGTCTTCTCTGATCACAAACCCCCCGGCGGCGGCACCTCGAACCCGTCACTACCATCGCATCACCATCACTACCATCGACATCAAAAAGGAAACCAAAAACCAAATTACCTTCGTCGCCGTTGTCGAAGTCTCGGCCACCGACCTCCTTCCCAGCCGCCGTGTCGACCGCCCCAAGCCGCGGATCTGGCGTCGCCCCGCCATGGCCGCACGATGGCTTACTGGTGAACCTCTGTGCCGCCCGCGATGAGCGCCGTCCTGGCACTGCTTCCCCCTCCGCGCGCAAGAGCAGCCCACATGAACCGCCACTGGATCTCCTCTTCTCGGCGCCTGGACGAGCACGACATCGTCGGGTCGAGCACTATACCCGCGGCGACCGCTAGCGCCGCCTCCCAGCGCCTCCGCAGCTCCTCCTTTCATCCTCTCTTTCTCTCTCACTCTCATCCCCTCCTGTTCTCTGTACTCCCCTCTCTAAATCTCTTTCTCTCTTTATCTTTGCTTTTGTTTTGATTAACTTATATCAGTTGATCTCCTAGAAAGAGGAGAACAATATTGGTGATTGTTTATATTTTTGTTAATTTATTTTATTTTTGTTGTTAATTATTATTATTGTTATTATTTTTATTCTTCAATCTTGAGAAGAGAGAACAGCTGCTCGAATTTTGTGTTTTTATTTTTATTTTATTTCTTTTATTAACCTTATTATGTTACATTACAATATAGCTACTCAGATTTTTATTAAGTATAATATTCTTATTATTAATATTGGTATAGAGAACAGCAGCCTAATGATTGCCATTATTTTATTATTTTAGTAATGTTTTGAGTTACAGTATTCATATATAACTATATATTCCTTAAATAATAGTTTACAAAGTATTCTTTTATTGATAAGTAAAAATACATAATTAATATTAATATTATTATTATTATTATTATTATTATTATTATTATTATTATTATTATTATTACTTTTCTTCAATTAAATAAATATATTCCTCAAAATTTTACTTATAACTAAATATAGTATTTTACTTGTCCACTTTAATTTAAAATAGCTTGTGACTTAAAAAGTGTATTTTGACAAACTTAGAGTTTTGCCTGAAAATCATTTTTTCTTATATCTTCAAATATTTATCTAAAAAATATTTTAACTAGTATAATTATTTTTCTTTCTCGAGTGTTATAGATAATTTCTAAAACCATATATTTTATTTATCTAAATTTCCTTCGACTATCCTTCCGTCTATGACTAAATCCCACTACTCCTATTCCTTCGCCAATTCTAGACTACCCTATGTCGATCCTAACTAATCTGACCATTCTGGACTCAATGAAACTGTCCATGCCACCATCAGAAGTCACCTTGTGTAGTTGTTACCCGAAGTCGCAGTTCGTGCCACATTGATCATTGCAGCACACAAGGCGTCCTACCAGGCAAGATACCTTGCCACTTTACACTGTGATTTATATATTCTTATTTTCGGATGTTTTTTTAGCATTTTTTATTTGTTTTTATAAAATTGTGAGTCCAAGTCACACTTGGGTACAAGCGACTATATCGGTCGTTTTCTTGCTTTTATTTATCTCTCTTGCATCGACATAGCCTAGTGACCACCCATTGTTGATGAGGTATTGGTATATCTCATACGGCCTTGACACTTACTTTACCACGTATTGTGAGTCACATACAGGACACGTACTTGCGTAGTCGGCCGGCCACCGAAACGTATGAGGCGTGCGACGGTTAAGAGTAACTGTCGATTGAATTGCATGCTAGTAGACTTGGCAGTTACTAGAGGGTCATATGAGTCATGGATGTGAATCCACTAGGCATGGGGTGGGAAGAACAGTTCCTTGATGTATGGGCCACATATTAATTGCTATTGTACCTGAAGCTCCGCTGGAGATGCAGGTTCACCTTACTATTACTGATTCCCTCTGACGTTCATGGAGCGTTATGGACGTTTTCTTACTGATTCCCTCTGACGACGGAGACGACTGGTTCCCGAAGGAAGGGACGATGCCACTGCTATATAGCCCGAGTGCCCATATGTGAAGGATTGTTCTTTATTGCATATTCACTATAGTACGGTTAGGTACTCTATTGCATGCATCCCTTATTTTCTATTATATATCACAGTTTATATGGCATGATATTATGTATCTTGTTACGTCCCTCTGAGGACCTGGTTATCTCCCCAGGTGTGTGCTCTTGTCTTTCGTAGGTATTCTAGCCGCGGCCATGATCATCTCTATTTCTTCGAGGATGATTGCACTTTGATCGTCTTCGCTTCGCTCGCCAAACTCTTTCTTTTGTTATGTATTCTTTTCATAGTTGGTAGTGGATTTATCTCCGCCCAACTACATGTACCAATGACAATTCATAGTTGATTATATGACATCTTTTATTCTTTCATTTTGTGGATAAGATTAGCTAGCCTTGGTTTTACTGCATTTACAGCTTATGTATACATACGAGCATTCCATATATTGGAACATACTTCGTACGTATACAGCTGGCATGTCTATGTTCCTAGTCACTGGGGCGTTACAGATGCTTAGGATTTCTTTTGTTTATGCACTTTGTCGTTTTCATTTCGTGGTTATGTAGTTGAACTCTTTGCTTTGTACTACTTTATTCTTATATAGCTTCTATTAGGATTATTTGCTAGTTATCTCTTACTTTGGATTTGAGCCTTGGTTGTGTGATTGCATATTTTATCCATGGTTATTTTTATGGGGGAGCTTATATTTCAATTTGCTAACTGTCAAAGGGGAAGAATATGTGATATTTGCTTAACCATTTTGGATAAATACTTGTGCTATGTATTGTTTGGACTAGTACTTGTATCAGGACTTCTCATTGACGGGGGAGCCAAAATGTCCATCTACAGGGGAGTTATACATGTGTCCAGGTACGAATATTGCGACACACAAATATCACAATTTTGTCAATTATCAAAATAGGGGAAATTGTTGACCCAAACTGGATCGCAGTCAACCAAATCTTGATAATTAACAAATTAATATTTGGCATGATCCAACTTGACACATAAATCGTCATCAAGCTACAAATTAGACGACTATGAAATATCAAGTCAGACAATCATCATCGACGACTACTCAACGAATAATGCTGGAACTTGTCATTGGAAGTATATATTTTTTACACTTTTATTGAGTCTAGGCTATTGTACGTTGAGTCGCACTGAGTACCTCAACCATAGACTAGATAACCAAAAAGCTCCACAAACAAAAAGCTAAACTGCCAAAGCCCAACAAGTCCATGAGCATTCTGTCTCCTCCTAATTTCTAGGAGCTAATTTTTAGGGATTGCTCATTACAAGTTGTCCAACGGCCAAAATTTTGAATTTTTGGACAGAGTTTTGGCCGAACTCTGCCTCCCAGAACTAGTATATATAGGCACCCTTTTCTCTCATTTCAAATCATTCAATCTTCTCTTCTCTTCTACTCTTATAGCCTATACATCCTAAAGAGGCATACTCTTCCCATCTACTAGCCACAAAACTTTCCAAGCCTACAAGGTTCTCGGTGCGAGTCAATTAGAAGTTTGTGTGCAAGAGTCTTGAAGAAGTCACTTAAAAAATTCCAAGTTTCACCTCAGCGATCTTTCAAGAAGTTGGCATGCCCTTCTGAGTAAAGGCATGTGGTTGTAAAGCTATTTCACGAATAGTGGATTTCAATCCTGAGCTAGAGTTCTCAGTCCTGGACTAGTCCTCCACGAGGGAAACCAGGTTAAAAATTGTTGTGTCTGCGTATGCTCTCTGATCTTCTTTTAATTTCTGTACTTATACTCTGATTAATTATTTGCTAGTTGGGATTTAATAGAGTTGAATTTTTATTGACACAAGTACTCTATTCACCCCCTTCTAGAGTTTCCTACACGTACTTCAACACATTTTTAGTGGTGGTCCATGAAGGTCAGGCTTCGCAATTTGAGCGATGTCGTGGTAGTGCAATGCCTTAGTTGTACTACTACGAGCCTATGACAGAATATAAGAAATAGGATATTAGGATGAGAGGATACTCAATCATAATTAGGATTCCTTGAGAGATTCTTGGGACGACCCCTGAGAATCTCACTATAAACTATATCTCAGAGTCTATTTCCACTTATCCGTGTCTATCCTCCCTTATGCGTTGTTGCAATTTCATCCTTGGAGTTTATTGTAGACTTTTGATTCGGTATCAGTTGAATTTTATGGACTAACTTAAGGTGCATTCTGATGACCTATTTGAAGAGGGCAGTGTGAAAGGTAAATGTCTGCTTGGTTATAGAGTCTAGAGTTTATCATAGCCATACTAGCTGACGTGGTGAAGACATAGAGCCTCATTTTGGCTATATTTATATTAGTTATAGAATTTAGAGTTTCTCGCAGCCATACCGGTTGGCGTGGTAAGAATTTTGGATAACATAATTATAGAAGTATATACCTCAGTCATGGACTCTATCGTTTATCGCAGCTATGCTTTCTGCTGTGGTAAGGATTTTGGATAACATGATTACGGATATACATATATGATTATCAAATTATATGTTAAAAAAGTTTTTAACATTCTGTTATGTTCCTTTCCATCTATTGATTGCTTGATTGATTTCTTAGTACCTTTAGCTTCCATCTGTGATTTTTATTCTAAAGTAGTAGTGAACCCTAGTAGAGACTACAATTACATGACCATATACAGGTTATAACCATGCATGTTTGTTTCCATTCCATAGAATTGCATGTTGTAAATTTTAGATAGGATTTCGTTAGACTTTGATTGTTGGGGGTTTGACCTAGAGAAGAGTACAACCAACATAAATTTTGAGGGTACAATTTTTCTAGGGGTAGGATTGTAACTACCATATTTCCGAAATAAGAGTATTTTTATCTTTTTCTATTTTGTACCAATTCAAAAATCATATTGTATATTAATTGTAATGATGGTATTTTATTTTTTTTCCATGATAGGTATTGTTTCATATAATTAAATATATGATATAGTTAGTTGCTAATTGTAGCTACTAGTTAGACTAATTGTTAGTAAACCTAGATGGTCCCAACTAGATTTGTCATGACACCATTAGTAAACCCAATAGTTAGTCTTGGTGCACCCATTAAATTAGAAGAGAAATGAACAAGAAAAACCATTCTTTTAGATAAAAGAACATTCCCTAATTCATCCCCTTCCTAAAATAAACCTTCATGACTAATTATGAGGGCTTATTAGACACTTTGCATGGCATTTAGGGTTAGGATTGATGGCTGGTTATACACCCTATAAAACCTCTCATTAAGTTCATTTAATAGCCTCCACAAACCCTAGTTTGCCTCCTCTTCATTCTTTCTTCATTTGAGAAGAAGAACCAAAGTCCATTATTCTCAAATTGGTTTACAACCCTTTCAAATTGTCATCCCAAGGAGGCTAGAGCTTGGATTAGCAAGGAGGAAGCATTGGAAGGAGTAGAGCTTAAAGGAGGTGTCCACTCTTGAAGGTTGTATCCATTTGTGTCCCCTTTGGACTTTGTATTGGGAATCCATCTTCTAATAGATAAAATCTAAATTTAACCCTTGTAATTAGTTCTAATTAGTGTCATTAGTCATTTAGGAACCACCAATGCATTAGGGTTACCCATAGGGAGAAGGTTGAGCTTTATTTGACCCATTTGGAGACTTTTACATAGTTTTTTTTACCATTTTTGAGAAAATCCAAGAATGGTACACCAAGTGTTTATCGTTAGGTGACCTAATTAGGTTTGTTAGAGTGTTGTGAGGCTAGCTACGTGTCCATAATTGGATATGGTCGGACACAGGTCAATTTGTGATGTTTTTGAACTCCTACACATGTTGTGCCCATACTCTATTTCACATGGCACTTGACACTATACTAGTGGCTCACTAGTTAGGTGTGTCTATCTATTTTAGGCTTGTCTGTGAAATTTGGTAGAATTCGGATAAGGTTTGATAGAGTATCTTAGGTGTATCGTAAACTTGTGCACCAAGTGTTCGATACGTGTCCCCAAAGGGATTTTTGTGTCCTATTTGAGTTGAGATTTTAGGTATGTGTCGTAAATAGGATACGTGGTGTCGTGTCATGATATCTCGTGAAACACACGATTAGATTTGAGTATATATGTGTGTGGCCTATATATTATATATATATATATTATATATATATATATATATGTGTGTGTGTGTGTGTGTGTGTGTGTGTGTGTGTGTTGTGTGTGTGTGTGTGTGTGTGTGTGTGTGTGTGCCTCTATAAATATTATATACATATAGGAGTGTGATGGTGTCTCACATATGCAGATTATAAATATATAGGGGTGAGTGCATTGTTGTAGAGTGAGTGGAGGGGGTTTGTGAGTCTTACATACATATACATATATGTATTGCATATATAAGTGTGTGTGAGGATATATTTGTGCATGTGAAGGAGGCAGTAGAATACTGATAGGGAGAGAGGGAAGAAATTGGCACTGTTGTACAGTAGGTCAGGTTAGAGAAGTAGGGAAGACTCCAGTGATTTGAGAGTAAGGGACAGTAGAGTATAGGGGTTAGTACTAGTAGCTATTGGGTGACTGCTTAAGGGCAGCACACTCTATAGCAGCTACCAGGAACTACTATTTTGGGATAGATGACAGAATTAGAATAAGGGCAGCAGTCCATTGGCTACAGGAAGGCCCTTTATTTCCCTTCTTGTCTAATTTAGGTACCTATATAGGTTTGAGGGCCTGTGCGAGTAGTTAGAACCCTTAACATATATGATGTATATTACTTGTATATGTGTGTAGGTACCTAAGTGGTTGTGTAACTATTGTACACAAGTATATGGGTTATAGTGTGAAGCAATGACAGATAGAAAGGAGGGTGTCATATGTGAAATAAGTAGGGGCCAGTAGCTAACAACAGAGAAGTGGTGAGCAGGCATCGGGAAATTTGTGAATATAGATGTGAATGTGTTATTTGTTACATGTGTCGAATAATGATGGGAGTAGGCATGGAGGTGAGAAGTGAGAGAGTGTGTGCCATAGTTGACACAGGTAACATGTTACCTGCGTAAAGGTTACAAAATCCAATCGCACAGGGACTACAGAGGGGAACCAAGTCTGTACAGGAAGAAGCCTGTGCTCAGATGTGCACAAGTCAAGATATAGGTAGCAACATCAATTAGCAATGGTTACATTTAGATAATGAGGCAAGTAATTAGCTCGGTGTGATTTGATAAGTAGGATGGCAGATATGAATTGGCAAAAACCAACAGTTAATTAGAATAGGATCAGTAACAGTAGCAATAGGTAGGGGTCATGTGGTTAGGAGTTAGAGGGCTTCCTATGTACATAGAGAATCAGTATATTATATGCATCCTTATATGAGCCATAGGGTATCAGTTATGAGGGTGAAGTATCTTGATTATACATGATGATAAGGAAAAAATGTGTATAAGAGGTAAGATACCCCTTGGTGCACACCACCTATTCGAGGATTGGTATTAGAGTAGGCAGAAAGCAGGGGTTTGTGGGAAAGCATGTGCATTGGTGCTCTGGCCATGACTGCTTCCAGCTGCAGCAGGGAGTTGCAAGAGTTGCAACAACAGCAGGTTAGGGCATTAGCCTAGCAGCAACCTATGTGAGGGTGCAAGTGCATTGGTTAGATATATGGACATGAGAGGAAAGGCCAGGGCCTGTACAGGCACTTAGTTGGGTGAGTAATAACCTGTGCAGCCGTAAGGGGATTCATTATTTCATAACAATTAGGACCAGGGAGTAGCCTATTTGCTAGGGTGCACTTGAGGGAGAGTGAGGAGTGATCTACACCCTGTGCAGGACAGATGAGAGCTTGCCTAGGCTTTTGCACCCTTTTGCACTTGGCACCAGGGTCTGTGCAATAAAGAATAGGGGAAGCAGGTCATTTGAAAGAGAAAATGCACCATAGGTGAAAGCAACAGCAGGACCAGGGCAGTGCCTTCTTGTGCAGGCATGTGCCTTGCACACCGAGCATTGGTGCACCTATTGCACCACAGGAAGTAAGAGTAAGTGTAGTGATAGTAGGGTGGGTGTATTAGCTATTAGACAGGACAAATAGGAAAAAGTTGGTTACATGATAGAATGGTGTCAGTTAGTTAACTCTTAAGTGAAGTAGGATTAGATACTTGTGAATGATTAGTTGTTAGGTTTGTTGAGTATATGTTATATAGAGTTAGATGTATATTAGATATCTAGTTAGTTAAGTTTATCTAAAGTTAGGATTACCTTGTGATAACAAGGTAATTGTTAATTGTTGGGTTGACTCAAGGTATTGAGTATTGGGTTATTTGCCATGACAAAAGGTTGAACAAACTTTTTGTATATTAAACGTGTAAAAGAGTACAAAGGATTCCTAAACAGGATATTTAAGTACAAAATTTTTGGGGAAGTGTGACGGTGGAGATCGAGCAATACGGCGGCTCCTTTACTCCATTGACGATCTGACGACGAGTTGAACTTGCTCTGACTTTCTGGTACTTGTGAGTGGAACTCTGGGTTGCCAATCAAGAAGACACCGAAGTTGCTGAAGTCGCTTGATCAAAGAAAAACTTCTTCTATTTATAGGCGAGCACATATACAATGTGCATAAGGGTTTTTCTGGCAAAGGAGCGCTGCATGTGGAGATATGAGAGAATCTGTTGTGATTGTAAGGTGAGGGCTGCTACTGAGCTGACACGTAGCAGACGCTGAGATTCACTTTCATCAAGACCTCGGGTTGTTATCAACATAACTGAATAAACGACACATGACGTGCATTTATTGCTCGATAATCTTGATCGGATAAAATTAGATTTTGTCCTAATCTTAGGGGTAGCAATTTAAACAAACCAATTGGATACTGCCCTCATCAACTGAACCAAACTTCATTCTTATCTTTGGAGCGATGGTTTAAACAAACCGGTTCGATATTGCTTCTATCAACAGAACCAAACTCTATTCTTATCTTTTGGAGTGACGGTCGAAACAAACTGATTGGATCATATCTGAAATGATATAGATGTCAGACTGGACAGACTGGCCACGTGGAATAATGCCACCTTAAAGAGCTATGCGTCTATACGAGCTGCACTTTTGGTGGGGCTTCGATGTTACTGTGCTTCTGGGCGACGAGGAGACTGTGCTTCAACGACAACAGAGTCACTATGCTTTTAAGGAGAAGAAGAGAATATGATTCGAAGACAATGAAGTCACTGCACTTTTGGGTGACGAAGAGACTGTGTTTCGAAGACAACGGAGTCACTGCTCTTTTGGGCGACGAGGAGATTGTGTTTCGAAGACAACAGAGTCACTTCTCTTTTGGGCGACGAGGAGACAGTATTTCAAAGACAACGGAGTCACTGCACTTTTGGGCGATGAGGAGACTGTTTGTGGAGATTTATAAGGCCACTGCGCTTTTACGAAGCGACGAAGGACTTTCTGAGAGCTTTTTAAAGCCACTGCACTTTTACGAAGCGATAAGAGCTTTTGTGAAGCCACTGCACTTTTATGAAGTGACGAAGGACTTTCTTAGAGCTTTTGTGAAGCTATTGGGCTTTTACGAAACGACAAAGGACTTTCTGATAGCTCTTGTGAAGCCAGTGCACTTTTACGAAGCTGTTTGTCATTGATTATCAACACAAGAACTACAAAACAACTATATTGATTGCAAACTTTGAAAGTACAACAGATAGCGTAGAAAACAAAATCCCAGGAAACAATCTAAGTACAATTTGTTTTGATTCTGGGGGGTGATAGTGGAGGCTCGGAAGAAGTGTAGGAACTCTGCCTTACTCCTTGGACGATCAGACACTGTCTTTGCTCTTGAAAAAATTGCCAGCCTTTTGTATGGATGTGGTATCCTGCTATTTATAATGATTTCGGGATATTTTTGGTTGTATAGATGGCCACGTGGCCACATGGCTGTAACAGCACACGAAGACTCGGTCTTTGGCTGCCAGCTGGTGATTTGTTGAGATTTCTTTGTAGCAAATCTGGGTGGCTGAGACTTGATCACCTTGCCACGTGTCCTATTGCAGAATAGAATCAATCTGCTTGGGTCATTTTGGGCCACATAGGTCTTTTAGTGCTCGACCATGCTGGGTCGCATAAGACTCATGCGACTCAAGTCGCAGTCTCCCTTAGCCACGTGTCCCACCAGCAGTGCCACCAGTCCGCATTAAGCTTGGGGAATTTTGGGCCGTATAGATCCTGCATTCTGGGCCGCATAAGGCTCATGCAGTTCAGGTCGCAGTCACTCTTAGCCGCTTGAAGTTTGGAGCCTTTTGGGTCGCATAGATCATGCATTTTGAGCCGCATAAGGCTCATGCGGCTCAGGTCACAGTCCCCCTGGCCGTATAACATACGTGGGCCCTGGGTTCAGGCACGTGGGCCCTATGTCTGCTGACATGACACTTTTTGTCTTTTTCGAAAGGTCACATCTTGTCTTCTTTTTGTCAGGATGGGTCAGAGTTGTCAGTTTTGACAGATTTGTCAGCTTTATCAGAGTTTGTCAGCTTTGTCAGAGGGGCTTCTACGGCTGATCAGCTTGGCCGCAAAAGTAGCTCTTCCTTCTGTGACCCAAATCAGTTTGGTCGCTTTTTAATATAATCAGAAACAGTAAAGATGGGCCGCAGGGGCATGCGGCTCTTCCTTCTGCGGACCAACTTGGCCCAAAGTACTCATGCGGTTAGCTTTGTAAATGTGATCCGCATGAACCCGATATTTTCCATGCTTCTACAAGACCCCTTCAAAGTTTCAAATTGCAAATTTGGAATACTTTGAATAAGAAACATGGAGATATGTCAAGCCGTAGGGAGGCTTCGAGCCATGGAGAGACTTCAAGCCGCAGAGAAATTTCGAGCCGCAGGGAAATTTTGATCAAGGCTGTCCAGCTGTCACTGCTGCATTTAATGCTCTGATTTGGTTTTGGATTTGGGACTGCCTTTTTAATTACAAAGGATAGAATCCCAAGGGTCATCATTATCTTTTAATGGAGACGAGAATCGAAGTAGCGTCTATCAGTTTATGCTCTTTTGATGACCTATAAATATGGGTCATACGGTGGAGAAAGAGTTTCTTTTTTGACTTCTTCTCCTTCTTCTTCATTATCTTCGTCTTCATTTCTTTTCCAATCATCCATGGCTCCAAAAGCTTCCAAATCGACCGGCGCTACGGCCAAAGGGAAGGGACCCGTCTCTCCGTCGAAAGCTGCAAACTCTCCTCCCGTTCATCCCGACGTGCAACCCCCATTAAGGATAAGGACGGTGGGAGAATGACGACTTGAATTTGAATGGACATGTCACATGCTTTATGCGCAGGCTTGTCATGTATCGCCTCTGTGCTTTGGCATAATCGGTGCGTGTCCTATCTCACTGGACCGCATGCGTTCTGTGTGATGGGGCCACAGCCGCATGGACTGAGCCGCATAATCGTCATTGAACTGTATGGATGCCTCGTGACAGAGCCGCATGAGCGCCACGTAACTGAACCGCATGGATGCCTAATGACTGAGTTGCATGAGTATTTCATAACTGAACTACATAAGTGCCTCATTGATCGAGCTGCATGTGCTTTACATAACTGAACCGCATAAGTGCCTCATGACTGAGCCGCATGTACGTCACCTAACTGAGCCACATAAGTACCTTATGACTGAGCCGCATGCACGTCTCATAACTGAACTACATAAGCTCCTCATGACGGAGCCGCATGCACGTCACATAACTGAACCGCATAAGCTCCACCTGACTAGGCCGTATATGTATCTCATGTTTTTAAGCCGCATGTGCACCCCTTATATCTAGACCGCATAGGTTCTGTTTGACTAGGACGCATAGCTGAAGAATGAACTTTATTTTCCTCTAATTATATTTCTTCTTTGTCCCTTGCAGTGAACTTGCCTACAGCTCCATAGGGGGAGCTCTTGATAGGGTACGCCCAGTCTGTTTTGGGTGTAAAATTTGACCAGATAGCCGAACGTGTGTCGACTCAGATTACACGAGGTCAACCTAAGGCCAGGTTAAGGGAGATCAGGGGCCAATCATTCTTCTACTTCCTCAGCATGATGAATTCCGGGAAACTGGGGGACACTCATCTGAAGCCTGCGTTCTTATTCGGAGATGCTCTAACTGTCTCGAACCCAAGCATACTAGAGCTATCTAAGAGCTGGGATCTGGGATTTTTCTTCCAACGAAATAGAGGTTCACCTTCCTCAGATGAAATGCTATTTCTCCCTATCAGGTTTTAACATGGTGCCTATCGAGAGGCGAATGACGGATACCATAACTCAGGACCGACAGGGAGTCTTCATAGGCAATATCCATTATAATAGACGGGTGCGGTCGGCAGTCGCGACGAAGGAGTCAGTCAGTTATTCTATTGTCGGACTAGCCCCTGGCTGTTTCATAAATAAGATAAGGCCCAATAACCGGTTCTCTGAAGCTGACACCTTCTTGAACCAGATTGCTCGCAAAGGGTCATAGCCCATGGGCAGACTATCGCTGCTGAATTGGATGCATCGTTCTCCTCCGTGGGTCAACTTGACATTCTGGATTATAACGGTGTATCAGGATACTTTGCAGTAGCTCGGCCTCTACTATGCCATAAGGGGCACCTGCTACGATTTTCCTGTGAACACAAGGCTGTTCATAGAACTCCAAAAGATGTACAACCGTCGTACGGGGACCTTTTTTACACCTGCTGGGGAGATGGGGCTCTCTCTCCACGAGATGCATGACATCTCCAAGTTTCCCTGGGGAGACGAAGTTGATGAGGACTATACTCCCACGAATGAGGAGTTTGGGGATTTAAAGCAGCGGTTCCCCGGGTTCCTTGCCGTTTACCGGGAAGTGCTATGTCATCATAGTACTTGTCAGCAAATGTCGAAGAAGAGGGATGACAGCTCTGAAGGAAACCTTCTCCACACCAAGGATTGGATTAGTTATCTGTTCATCCTTGGGGCCTCGGGCCGGGTTACCCGTCGGAGCCCTCAGACTGAAGAAGAGGTGGTCGCTCAGGTTCAAAGCGCCAAGAGGATCAAAGCTTCTGGTGACAGATTCGAAATCCAGACCGACCCTTTCAGTTATTTCTATTAAGATATCCAACTCTTGTCCAATAAGGCCATCATGGCTGGGTTTCTGTTGATATGGTTGAGGAACTGTATGGTTTCGGGGGGTTCTGGTTCTATTGAGAGAATCAGCCGCAACCTGATCCTCCCTACTGTCAAGCTAGTCTTTGGAGGCAGGCTAGCTATACTCCCAGCCATGGTATGCAGAATTCATCGAGGCCTTCATATCTTTACGACCAAAGCCATAGCTCGTGACGTTACGAAGGATTTCAACCGAATCGAGTTGCCCTACCATTATCTGATGGGGTGGCTGCTAATGCACTGCCCCACTCTGATGCGGCCCGACACCGAGGTAACGCGACGGCCGACGACGCCTTCATCTACCAGTACCATGACATGCCCCGGGCCTGTTCAACCATACTCGACTGCCGAGCTGCACTCGTACGGGTGGACAGCTACTTCTTTTTTGTATCGGTCCCGCCTTTCACCGACGAGGAAATGAAGCACTTTCATCTTGGTGGCGGTGTCGCACCCCAGATTCTATCCGAGAAGATGTTTCGTTGGTTGTAGAATATCTGCCCTGCACATCTGGTGTACCACAACCGCAATGTTGTCTTCTTCGAACCTTATCTTGCTAGCCGATACTCTCGACAATTCGGGTACTGCCAGTTATTTTTGGACAACCCCAGTCCTTGCCTGGGTTATAAGGGCGGCGTTCTGGATGGCATACGGGCCTGGCATTACTACAGTACCGTCCGTACCCAAACCAGCTTCTGTCTACCCCACACTGGGGGCTCGGGGTGTATCTCATACCTGGTGGCCCTCCACCATTTCTTCGTGAATGGGCCTCCCTGTGACTTCGATATAAGTACCAGTTTTACTACCGGTACCAAGTTGGGGAGAAAATACGAGGAGCCCAAAAAGAGGACCAGGACAGGAAAGGCGAAGGCTATCGAAGTCTCTGACTCTGATTCTACTGATATGGAAGAGGAGGATGAATACGACGATCCACCACCCCCTGTGAGCACTTCGGCGACGCACTTGCCTTCTCCTGTGCCGAGTCCTCCGCATAAGCGAAGTAAGCGTGGACCCTCCTTCGTCGACAGGCCTTGTTCCCGGAAGCGGGTCGCGATTAGGATCCATGGGCCTGACGCTGCAGAAGGAGACAGCGACGCCAAAACTATCTCGGAGGTAAATTTTATCCTGACAGACCACCATGTTACTTTTGGGGCATTATCTGATTGTTCCTTTTTTGTAGGCTTTGGGAGAAATAAACCCTCCGGAGCCTGATGTTGCTTCTGAGATTCCTCCTCTGGAGCCTGATGCTGCTTCCGAGATTCCTCCAGCTATGGACACCTTGGTCAGAGAAGGTACAAACCTTATAGAACCAGATCATAGGACTGCGGGGTCTCAGTTGGTCGCTACCAGCCCAGCTACATCTCCTTTCGGGGCAACTGGGGCTGGAGTGGCAGATGCGGGCGGCTCGGGTACCGCCGTTGAGGAGGATGTAGGGCAGTGGGAGGAGTTATGACTGTCCTGAACGAGTCGTAGTGTCTGCCGCCCTCCCCTGGTAAGCTATGTCATATTCTTACCAACAAGGACGTTCATTCGCTCTTTCTCCATATCCTTCGAGTCAAGCTGATTGTCGGTTGTTCTGGATCTGTAGGCCCTGCTCCTTTATTGTCGATGGTGGAATGGTCGCGGAGGAGGGGATAGTGGAAGACATCGGGGTGGATCTCGTACAAAGAAGAAGATGTATACCTTCTTCCCCTTTAAATTGAGAGACCCCCCGCTGGGCCGAGTTCGGAGCTGCCTATGACAGAAGTGCCGGCGATAGAGGATGTGATTCCTACACCAACATCGGTGGATGCAGGGTCGGTTGAAGCTACCCCTTCCCCGGATATTGAACTCTCCGCTCTGCCCAGTCTTCAGCTCCTTCGGGCTACAGAGGGGGAGATTGCCGCTGCGCGGGAATCTCATCGCTCAGAGTTTGTTTCCCTTCTGACAGGGTCATCAAGCTCCGCTGCGCCTCCCTCCCAGACCCCTTCAGCTCCATTGGCTGTTATTCCTTCGACGTCGTCCTCTATGGAGAACTTGGACGAGTCATCAAAGGACATAGTCGATAGCTTCTACCGCCATCTGAAACGGTGGGTTGAAGCTGCTTTGAGGAGGGGAACGTTATTTGCCATGGCTTGTCATTGTGCCCGCGGCGAGATTGAACTGCTGAAGATGCTCCCAGGTGGAGAGGGGACGGCTGATCTTCTAGAGCACAAACTGGCAGAGGCTGATCGGCGCCTAATCTAATTACAAAAACTACGACAAGCCGATGTGCCCGCTGCAGTGGAACAAGAGCGTGCCTTCCTCGTAACAGCCATAAAAAAGGTGAAGGATGTGCTGGAGACGACCAAGCCCACCTTGGAGAAAGACCTCCAAGGTTGTCTCTGTAGTATGACAAGCTGAGCCGGAGGGGAGAGGCTTGCCTAGTTCGTGAGGAGGCCACGGTTCGTACGATGACCATAACTAACGAGCAAATCCTTCAGCTCCAAGCTAAGCTGGCATTTTTAGAGAATGAGCTCCAAGCTACCCGTCAAGAGCGAGAGAGCTGATTTGCGAGGAGACCGATAAGGTCACACAAGCCTCTACTGCTCTGGAGGGTACGCTAAAAAAGGTGGAAGACAACTGGCATGCTCATGTTGTCACTACCATATTCCTAGTATGAGGGTATTTTTGTCATTTTGGGGTATTTTAAATTTATTAGAATTTATGGGAATTTTTAGGAATTATTTTGGAATTGTTTGGACTAGATTGATTTTGACTAGTTTTGACCCTTGTAGACCAACCTAGAAGCTAACCCTAGTTAGTATGGACTTGGTTAGGTTATTTAACTCTAGTCTAACCTAAGCTAACCCTTGGTTTGGTCATTAGACTCTAGTTAGCAATAGGAATTAGAAAGTCATAAGTCATGGCTTATGATTTAGAACCTTTAATAAATCATTTTAACTCATAGCCTTGTAGGTTGGCCCAAAGCCCAAGACAATTGCAAAACCCTAATCCCTAGACTAAGTGGCCGGCCACCCCTATCCACATTGGGAACATCACCCTATAAATACTCTCCTAATTTTAGGGTTACCTCTTTTTAGGAAAGCTCAAGTTTAGGAAGAAGGTTTGTTTCCTATTTCATTTAATCCCTAGAATTCCATTCCTTTTCCTTTTTCATTCAAATCTCTTCCATTAGGTTCTAATATACCCACTCTTGCTGTTGTTGAAGTTTCATTTCAGTTTGGTATTGTTTTGTGGGATTGGGACATCAAGAAGAAGAGCTATTGAAAGGGGGTTTTTCTTGGAAGTTCAAGTATAGGTAACTTCCTCATTTCTCCATGAAATTTCGATTTCTTTACATATTTAGGAAGCCCTAGGAGTCCCCTAAGTGTCTGCATTGGTTTCGTGTCGGGTTTCATAAGTTTCGTGTCCGTTTGGACACGTATCAGAGACTGTCCCTAGGTGTTTGTCGAAATGCCTCAAAGGGCATTTCGATTTCTTTTGAGCAATGTTTTGAAATAGAAATTTAGGTTTTATTATTGCTTATGGATTTCTGTCCTCTGAGGTGGATTTTTGTGTCGGGTTGTGTCGAACTCGACGCATAGACACGCGCTGCACACACGCGCGTGCGCTCGGGTTCTGTCCCCTGCTACTCGGGGGTTCCACAGGACACGACACGGCTTATTTCGACACGAAACTTTGTGGGATCCTTGGGGCATCTTCTGTCACCACGCTCCCCAAATTTTGTTGGGTTTCGTGCATTGGTTGGAGAGAAATCAGTCGTGCACTGATTTTTCCCTGTCCTGTGCATAGTGTAATTTAGCCACTGATACGGCTCGATTACTCAGACACGGCGAAACGAGGACACGATGCAGTCACTTAGACACGAGCACCTAGACCTAGCCTAGGTGGGGACACGACCACGAGGCCTGGGCTGGCCTGTGTCGGGTGCACGACATGCGTGCACACCCGCACGAGGCTGTCCCAGTGTGTGTCCAGTTTTCCTATTTTTGGTTTTAATTGGATTGGACACGTTTGTGTCCACTTTGGTGGACACAAACTCATCACTTGACACATATACAACTTGTAGATAGGTTACCAACCTTTGATTTGGTATTATAGATTAATTTTGATCATCAATTCTCCTTTTCCCTAATTTCTGAAACTGTGAAAACAGTTTGTCCATTTCCAGTTTTTCAGTTTTAATATATGAACTTTCCCATCATTTTTAACCCATCTAATGCTGTTAATATATTGGTTTTAATTCCTATATGGGTTCTACTATATGTGATCTAGTTGTGTGTCAATTTTAGAGTTGTTTTGTGGTGTTTTGGTGTTGATTTAGAGCCTTGAACTATAGGTCTGAAAACTGGAAATACATGAACTATTGTTAACTGATTGTGGTGTTTTATTATGAAGCTATGGCTGATTTCTAATGTTGAATAACCTGGGAATGTTTGGGATGTAGACTGAAATCTGGGAATTAGTCCTAGACTGAAATCTGAGTTTGAATGAGGTTTCAATGAACTGTTAGACTTTTCTAAACTCAACTGATTTTGTGTTCTATTATGAACCATGAAATGTTTTCCTATGTTGTATGAAATCTGAGAATTAACATATGGCCACCCACTCACACAACAGCAGTCACCTACACAGCCCTCATGTATGCCTCACTCATTACTCACCCACACACACATCCTTCACTCTTTAACACACACACACAGCTACACACCTATACACTTCACTGTTTTTTTTACATGTTTCAGTCTCACACACACACATAATTTGCTCACTCACTCACTAATACACACACACACCCTCTATATGCCTATCCTATTTTCCTAACGTATATATATATGTAATGTATACTCTAATATATGTATCTATATATATAATGTAAGTTTGTGTTTTATATATAAGTTAATTATGTATTATGAATTATAATATATGAATATCTATTTATGTATGGATATCATATAGGTAATATGTAGGAATGCCAACTAACATGTGTAGTTGGTCTAGATAGCCTAGTAGTATGGTGTACTAGCTTGTATAGGTTGAGTGACCTAGTATTAGACTAATGTAGTCTAGTGTAGACTAGTTTGACCTAATTTAGACTTGGTTGACCTAGTTTGACCATAGTTGACTTAGGTTTGACTTCTTGGTTGACCAAGATTGACCAAGAGTTGACTTTGGCCTAGATTGACCTAGACTCATGTAGAATGCATAGTAGAACTTTATTTTACCATTCTGGACTTGTTGTGACTTGTGCTGTTCTGATTAGGAGCTAGACACCACTCCTCGGACAGTACTTTCATATTGGACACTCAGATACCAGGCGAGTACATTCTCTGATCATTTCATATCTTGCTTAGAATTATTTCCTGCATTAAATTACTTTACTTGTACTGTCACGTTGGTCACACGGATTGGTACTATATGGATCCCTTCTTGAGATGTTATCCTTAGGGAGCATCGGGTACTACATGTTCTGTGCGTTTTACTTACATGGCGTATCACTATGCTTCATTGGTTCACTGATCACTTGTGACATATACTCTTATGGTCACAGAGTCTTCCTTGAATCCTTATCCCATATATTGGGTTTCCTAAAATCCCCATTTATGGGACTTTCATGTACCACCCTTCGGGGGCCTTTGCATGGAATCATAACATAACCTGGTTGGATCCTTGTGTATTGATTGGGGGTACGGGAGAGTAGAAGTGGACATGTGAATAATACACCAGTAGTGTAGCATCAGAATCATTCCATAGTGTAGCATCAGAATCATCCCATGCCATTTACATGTCCATGTTGTACTCTAACTCTCTAGCCACATGTTAGTTCTCTATTTATAGTAGATATTTCTATTACAGTTTTCTCTCTGTTTACATACCGTATTTCTTTCAGTACTAGTATCTTACTTTACTGCATGATTATATTTTCTAACCTGCTATGAACTGTTGAGATGTACTGTGCTCGCTCCTGTCCTGACTGGACCTGTTAAAAATATTACAGAGGACGAGGAGGAGGCATGTCTGGATACTTTCTACGGGGCAGCCTTAGATGACACTTGCGAGCTGGACCCTTAGGAGGACCCAGCTCTAGTCTTGAGACATGTTTAGCTAGACTTTATTCTGAGTTCTAAGTTGTATATATTCTTTCATTCAGTATCTGAGACCATGTACTTCTGGATATTTGCTGGGATTATCTTAGACTATTTTATCATTTACTTTCCTTGAGTTCTATTTTATATCGTGCTATCTCTTCCTTAGTTGTGATTGAGTTTATTTACTGTTATGTCACCCCCATTCGGGGAGTATAAACTGTTTAGAGATATATTGCTAGATGTATGTTGACCTAGGACAGCGTTCTACCGCCGACACTGCGGCGTAGGCTGGACGTACCCACGTCTCGTGCCCTTACTCTAGGGTGGGGATCGTGACACGTTTTTAGTGGTAGCCCATGCAGGTCGTAGATTAGATGTGTAGTGGTATTCGAATTAGAGTATCACTATAGCCTGCAGTAAGATATAGGACATTAATTTTAAGGTACTCAATCACTTTAGAAAAAATTCTTTTGTTTGCCATCTAAATCCTTATTATCAGCTGATCCTTCGAATTTTAACTATCCGCCTTTGTTATTTCGTTTCTTTCTCAGAAATTGATACTCTTATTTGTCTATCTTCAGGATGGTAGAGACTAGATCGCAGCGTACCATCCATGGGGATGCTATGGAGGGGACTGCTACCTCCCAGCTAGTACAGCGAGGCCAGGGGACTGCAGCTCCTGCCACCTCTGCTCGTATTGAGACCTCGGCAGCAGCAGCAGGGGGTATGCTTCCACCGGCTCAGAGGCAGGACCCGGTCATCCCAGAGGATCCCTTCCAGCAGCCACCTCCAGGATACGTGGACGCAGCACAGATGTTCGCGTACTTCCAGCAGTTCATGGACCGGCAGCAGGCTCGATAGGACAGGGGCATGGAGCTGGCCCTTACGACGGTTGCAGCTCGACCGGTGGTTCAGCAGCCGAGGACACTAGGGATCGAGCAGTTTTAGAAGATGAGCTCCAAAGACTTTCTGGGGACAGAGGGGATCCTATATACCGATGAGTGGATCGAGCATATAGAGGAGATTTTCCGCTTGGCCAGGATACCAGCAGATCTTTAGATCGAGGCCGCAGCTAGCCGGATGCGAGATCTTGCTCGCACCTGGTATCAGTCAGACCCCAGGATGGGGGTACCTGGGCAGACTTGGGAGCAGTTCAACGGCTTCTTCAAGAAGAAGTTCTTCCCAGATTCAGCACTCAGAGCCTTGTAGTCGCAGTTCGAGAGCCTAGTCCAGGGGAGCCTTTCAGTGGAGGAGTACGCCGGGGAGTTTGGCCGCCTCGACAGGTTTGTAGAGGGCTTGAGCGAGACGGCAAAGGCCCAGAGGTTCCGGAAGGGTCTAGTCAAGGAGGTCAAGTCCTTGACCAAGGGCAACCGGGATGCCACATTCGAGGAGATCTTGACGGGTGCCTTGTTGGCAGAGGATGATCTTGAGCTTAGGCTCAAGAGAGGGCGAGACCCAGTTGGGGGCAGCAGCAGCAGGGGCCAGGCCAAGAGGCCCCACTTTCAGCATCAGCAGCTGAGGCAGTTTCAGCCGCAGCCGATCCAGCAGAGGCCAGTTCACCAGCAGCAGCAGCCGAGGCAGCACCAGCAGGGCCAGAGGCAGGTTATCACTTGTGTCTACTGCAAGAAGCCCGAGCATGTCGCCAATGAGTGCCGGAAGAGGCTAGGCCAGTGCTTAGTGTGTGGTTCAGCTGACCACCAGATGAGGGAGTGCCGTATGGGATGAGCAGCCCAGGGAGCAACAGTCAGAGCTCCAGCAGGCCAGCAGGCCAGCAGAGGGGACCAGTCCTGCCGACAGCCGCATGCCAGGGGAGGCCATAAGGGGCGAGCTTTCGCCATGGCAGCTGGAGATGCAGAGGTGATAGGAGAGCTGATTGCAGGTTCGATTCTACTCGACTCCAGTCCAGCTTTTGCATTATTCGATTCCGGTGCTTCGTATAGCTTCATATCAGTATCTTTTGCGATTAGACACGGTATCATAGCTGAATCGTTGCCTAGGACTTACAAGATCATGATCGGGGGTGGCATTATCCTCGTGAGTGATGTTTGTAAGGGTTGGAGAGTAGTTTTAGGAGGCCGTGAATTGGAGGTGAGCCTGCTCGTAATGCTATTGCCGAACTACGATATAGTACTAGGCATGGATTGGTTGAGTAGGTACCACGCCAGCATTGATTGCAGAGGGGGTAGAGTTCTCTTCAGAGCACCGGGGGAGCCAGAGTTTGAGTACTCCAGACGTCAGGCAGAGCAGAGCAGCGGAGTCTTCTGTGGAGTCTCAGTCGAGGAGCAGGCGATTCCACACCCCTTGATAGCAGAGTATATGGATATTTTCCCAGAGGAGTTGCCGGGATTGCCACCAGACAGAGACATAGAGTTCTCGATAGACTTGGTTCCAGGAGCGAAACCCATCTCTCAGCATGTCTATCGGGTGAACAACAGCGAGCTGGTGGAGCTGAAGAAGCAGATGGATGAGCTACAGGACAAGGGCTTCATCCGCTCGAGTTCGTCGCCATGGGGTGCACCAGTGTTGTTCGTGCCGAAGAAGGATGGATCAGTACGCATATGTATTGACTATAGGGCACTCAACAACCTCACGATCAAGAACAAATACCCACTGTCGCGGATCGACGATCTATTTGACCAGTTGAGCGGAGCTCGGGTATTTTCCAAGATTGATCTGAGGTCGGGATATCACTAGGTGAAGGTGAAGAGGGAGAATATTCCCAAGACCGCTTTCAGGACGCGGTACGGGCAGTTTGAGTTTTTGGTTATGCCGTTTGGGCTAACCAATGAACCAACAGTGTTTATGAACCTTATGAACAAGGTGTTCCATCTGTATCTGGATCAGTTTGTGGTGGTGTTCATTGACGATATCTTGATATATTCCAAGACTGAGGAGGAGCACGAGGAGCATTTGAGGATAGTGCTGGAGATTCTCAGGAAGGAGCAGCTTTACGGGAGGCTCTCCAAGTGTGAGTTCTTCTTAGACCGGATGGACTTCTTGGGGCATGTAGTGACTGGAGATGGTATCTCAGTTGACCCCAAGAAGATTGTAGCAGTTGAGGCATGGGCAGCGCCGACTTCAGTTGCAAAGATCAGGAGTTTCCTGGGGCTGGCAAGATATTATCAGATTTTTGTACATGATTTCTCCCGGGTTGCAGAGCCGTTGACTCGGTTGACCCAGAAGGATGCTGAGTATGTTTGGTCAGAGGAGTGTCAGGCAGCTTTTGATGAGTTGAAGAAGCGGCTGACGACAGCTCCGATTCTGACATTGCCTTCAGTATCAGGTGGTTTCACTATTTATAGTGATGCTTCAGGGAAGGGGCTGGGTTGCGTCTTGCAGCAGCTTAGGAAGGTGATTGCCTATGCTTCCAGGCAATTGCGTCCCCATGAGAAGAACTACCCTACCCACGACCTGGAGCTGGCAGCAGTGATATTTGATCTGAAGTTGTGGAAGCATTATCTGTATGGTGAGAGGGTGGAGATCTTCACAGATCACAAGAGCTTAAAGTATGTGTTCACTCAGAAGGAGTTGAACATGAGACAGCGCAGATGGCTAGAGTTGATGAAGGATTTTTATATCCTACTTCAGTATCACCCAGGGAAGGCCAACGTGGTTGCTGATGCCTTGAGTAGGTATCCGACAGCCATGTGTTTGACCATGGATCGGTATTTGCTGGCCGACTTGGAGAGCCTTGGGATTGAGGTGATCGTGCCCGGGGTACAGATGCAGTTATGGGGGATGCAGATCCAGTCAGACTTGGTGGAGAGGATCAAGTCGGCACAGTTTGAGGACGTTGCTCTGCGGTGTCTCCGAGAGCAGGTTCGAGCAGGATTGCTGGAGGGCGAGTTTTCTCTTGCAGAGGATGGTGCCTTGAGGCACGGTTCTAGATTATGTGTGCCCAGCAAAGATCTCAAGGAGCAGGTTATGCAGGAGGCCCACAGATCTCAGTACTCTATACACCCGGGTGCCAACAAGATGTACCGAGATCTGAGGGAGCATGTTTGGTGGTCAGGGATGGAGCGGGAGGTGGCTCGCTTCGTGGCTAGGTGCTTGGTCTGTCAGCAGGTCAAGGCAGAGAGGCAGAGGCCCGGTGGATTGTTGCAGCCGCTGCCCATTCCCGAGTGGAAATGGGAGCATATCACTATGGACTTCGTATCAGGATTGTCGCATACACCAGGAGGAAAAGACGCGATTTGGGTCATCGTTGACAGGTTGACCAAATCGGCCCACTTTTTGCCATTCAAGGTGGGTACGTCTACAGAGAGGCTGGCGGAGATGTATATGCTGCAAATAGTCAGGATTCACGGAGTTCCAGTCAGCATCGTCTCAGATCGGGATAGCCGTTTTACTTCCCATTTCTGGAGGAGTCTGCAGACCATCTTGGGCACTCAGCTCAAGTTTAGTACTGCATACCACCCCCAGATGGACGGACAGTCAGAACGGACTATTCAGACACTTGAGGATATGCTGCGGACGTGCGTCCCGGACTTTGGAGGTTCCTGGGAGGATCATCTTCATTTGGTGAAGTTTGCTTACAACAATAGTTTCCAGGCCAGCATTGAGATGTCACCTTTCGAGGCTCTGTACGGGCGTAGGTGTCGTACACCCTTATCTTGGGATGATGTTGGTGAGCGAGCTTTACTGGGGCCAGAGATGGTTGTTGATGCAGCCGAGAAGGTGAAGCTCATCAGGGACAGACTTCGCGTGGCGCAAGACAGACATCAGCACTGGGCCGATAGCCACTGGAGGCCGTTGGAGTTTGAGGTACAGATTGGAGTAGGATTAAATTTAGGTTTGTTTGTTTGTGATTTTTGATCATGTTTGTTTATTATAATTAATTAAGACCTTGCTTGTGATTAGGTCGGAGACCAGGTTTTCTTGAGGATATCTCCGACTCGTGGTACGATACGTTTTGGTGGAGGCGGAAAGCTTAGCCCGCGCTTCATCGGCCCTTTCGTTATCAGCGGAAGACTCGGTGACGTTGCATACAGGCTAGACTTGCCGCCTGTGCTAGTGGGGGTCCACAACGTATTCCATGTATCACAGTTGAGACGGTATGTGGCTGACCCTAGCCATGTGCTCGATCATTCAGAGATTGAGGTTGGGCCTTCTCTCAGCTATCCAAAGCAGCCAGTGGAGATTCTGGATCGACGGGAGAAGGTTCTGAGGAACCAGGTGATACCTTTGGTACGCGTCGCATGGAAGCATCATTCTCCAGGAGAGTCTACCTGGGAGCGGGAGGATGAGATGCGCGAGCGCTACCCTCATCTTTTTGGACCGTGAGGTATACTTTTTATCCTTCTCATCAGTTGTATTTCGCCTTTCAATTTCGAGGACGAAATTCTTTTAAGGAGGGTAGATTTGTCACTACCATATTCCTAGTGTGAGGGTATTTTTGTCATTTTTGGGGTATTTTAAATTTATTAGAATTTATTTGAATTTATGGGAATTTTTAGGAATTATTTTGGAATTGTTTGGACTAGATTGATTTTGACTAGTTTTGACCCTTGTAGACCAACCTAGAAGCTAACCCTAGTTAGTATATACTTGGTTAGGTTATTTAACTCTAGTCTAACCTAAGCTAACCCTTGGTTTGGTCATTAGACTCTAGTTAGCAATAGGAATTAGAAAGTCATAAGTCATGGCTTATGATTTAGAACCTTTAATAAATCATTTTAACTCATAGCCTTGTAGGTTGGCCCAAAGCCCAAGACAATTTCAAAACCCTAATCCCTAGACTAAGTGGCCGGCCACCCCTATCCACTTGGGAACATCACTCTATAAATACTCTCCTAATTTTAGGGTTGCCTCTTTTTAGGAAAGCTCAAGTTTAGGAAGAAGGTTTGTTTCCTATTTCATTTAATCCCTAGAATTCCATTCCTTTTCCTTTTTCATTCAAATCTCTTCCATTAGGTTCTAATATACCCACTCTTGCTATTGTTGAAGTTTCATTTTAGTTTGGTATTGTTTTGTGGGATTGGGACATCAAGGAGAAGAGCTATTGAAAGGGGGTTTTTCTTGAAAGTTCAAGTATAGGTAACTTCCTCATTTCTCCATAAAATTCTGATTTCTTTACATATTTAGGAAGCCCTAGGAGTCCCCTAAGTGTCTGCATTTTCGTGTCGGGTTTCATAAGTTTCGTGTCCGTTTGGACACGTATCAGAGACTGTCCCTAGGTGTTTGTCGAAATGCCTCAAAGGGCATTTCGATTTCTTTTGAGCAATGTTTTTAAATAGAACTTTAGGTTTTATTATTGCTTATGGATTTCTGTCCTCTGAGGTGGATTTTTGTGTCGGGTTGTGTCGAACTCGACGCATGGACACGTGCTGCACACACGCACGCGCGCTCGGGTTCTGTCCCCTGCTACTCGGGGGTTCCACGGGACACGACACGGCTTATTTCGACACGAAACTTTGTAGGATCCTTGGGGCATCTTCTGTCACCATGCTCCCCAAATTTCGTTGGATTTCGTGCATTGGTTGGAGAGAAATCAGTCGTGCACTGATTTTTCCCTGTCCTGCGCACAGTGTAATTTAGCCACTGATACGGCTCGATTACTCAAACACGGCGACACGAGGACACGATGCAGTCACTTAGACACGAGCACCTAGATCTAGCCTAGGTGGGGACACGACCACGAGGCATGGGTTGGCCTGTGTCGGGTGCACGACACGCGTGCACACCCGCACGAGGCTGTCCCAGTGTGTGTGTCCAGTTTTCCTATTTTTGGTTTTAATTGGATTAGACACGTTTGTGTCCACTTTGGTGGACACAAACTCATCACTTGACACATATACAACTTGTAGATAGGTTGCCAACCTTTGATTTGGTATTATAGATTAATTTTGATCATCAATTCTCCTTTTTCCTAATTTCTGAAACTGTGAAAACAGTTTGTCCATTTCCAGTTTTCGGTTTTAATATATGAACTTTGCCATCATTTTTAACCCATCTAATGCTGTTAATATATTGGTTTTAATTCCTATATAGGTTCTACTATATGTGATCTAGTTGTGTGTCAATTTTGGAGTTGTTTTGTGGAGTTTTGGTGTTGATTTAGAGCCTTGAACTATAGGTCTGAAAACTGGAAATACATGAACTATTGTTAACTGATTGTGGTGTTTTATTATGAAGCTATGGCTGATTTCTAATGTTGAATAACCTGGGAATGTTTGGGATGTAGACTAAAATCTGGGAATTAGTCCTAGACTGAAATCTGAGTTTGAATGAGGTTTCAATGAACTGTTAGACTTTCCTAAACTCAACTGATTTTGTGTTCTATTATGAACCATGAAATGTTTTCCTATGTTGTATGAAATCTGAGAATTAATATATGGCCACCCACTCACACAACAGCAGTCACCTACACAGCCCCTCATGTATGCCTCACTCATTACTCACCCACACACACATCCTTCACTCTTTAACACACACACACAGCTACACACCTATACACTTCACTGTTTTTTTACATGTTTTAGTCTCACACACACACATAATTTGCTCACTCACTCACTAATACACACACACACTCTATATGCCTATCCTATTTTTCTAATGTGTATATATATATATGTAATGTATACTCTAATATATGTATCTATATATATAATGTAAGTTTGTGTTTTATATATAAGTTAATATTGTATTATGAATTATAATATATGAATATCTATTTATGTATGGATATCATATAGGTAATATGTAGGAATGCCAACTAACATGTGTAGTTGGTCTAGATAGCCTAGTAGTGTGGTGTACTAGCTTGTATAGGTTGAGTAACCTAGTATTAGACTAATGTAGTCTAGTGTAGACTAGTTTGACCTAATTTAGACTTGGTTGACCTAGTTTGACCATAGTTGACTTAGGTTTGACTTCTTGGTTGACCAAGGTTGACCAAGAGTTGACTTTGGCCTAGATTGACCTAGACTCATGTAGAATGCATAGTAGAACTTTATTTTACCATTCTGGACTTGTTGTGACTTGTGCTGTTCTGATTAGGAGCCAGACACCACTCCTCGGACAGTACTTTCATATTGGACACTCAGATACCAGGCTAGTACATTCTCGGATAATTTCATATCTTGCTTAGAATTATTTCCTGTATTAAATTACTTTACTTGTACTGTCACGTTGGTCACACGGATTGGTACTATATGGATCCCTTCTTGAGATGTTATCCTTAGGGAGCATCGGGTACTACATGTTCTGTGCATTTTACTTACATGGCGTATCACTATGCTTTATTGGTTCACTGATCACTTGTGACATATACTCTTATGATCACAGAGTCTTCCTTGAATCCTTATCCCATATATTGGGTTTCCTAAAATCCCCATTTATGGGACTTCCATGTACCACCCTTCGGGGGCCTTTGCATGGAATCATAACATAACCTGGTTGGATCCTTGTATATTGATTGGGGGTACGGGGGAGTAGAAGTGGACATGTGAATAATACACCAGTAGTGTAGCATCAGAATCATTCCATAGTGTAGCATCAGAATCATCCCATGCCATTTACATGTCCATGTTGTACTCTGACTCACTAGCCACATGTTAGTTCTCTATTTATAGTATATATTTCTATTACAGTTTTCTCTCTGTTTACATACCGTATTTCTTTCAGTACTAGTATCTTACTTTACTACATGATTATATTTTCTAACCTGCTATGAACTGTTGAGATGTACTGTGATCGCTCCTGTCCTGACTGGACCTGTTGAAAATATTACAGAGGACGAGGAGGAGGCATGTCTGGATACTTTCTACGGGGCAGCCTTAGATGACACTTGCGAGCTGGACCCTCAGGACGACCCAGCTCTAGCTGAGGACATCACCCCCAATGCCTAGACTAGATTAGTTAGGCTTATCTTATTTTATGTAGTCTTGAGACTTGTTTAGCTAGACTTTATTCTGAGTTCTGAGTTGTATATATTCTTTCATTCAGTATCTGAGACCATGTACTTTTGGATATTTCCTGGGATTATCTTAGACTATTTTATCATTTACTTTCCTTGAGTTCTATTTCATATCGTGCCACTACAACAGATATGGGATATGATAGCGTGCGTTGAACGCTGTAGAATGCATATTATAGCATATTTTGCCCGCTATATATGCCCCCGCTATAATAACCCCATGTACAAGAACGTTATAAATTTATAGCGTTCACGAACGCTATTCATGGATTATAGCGTTCATTGACGCTATAGACAATGTATAGCATTTTGAAACGCTATATGATAGTTATAGCAATTAGGAACGCTATAGAACCTTAATAGCATTCATGAACGCTATTAATTTATTGTTGCGTTCATGAACGCTATAGACATGTTATAGCACTTACAAATGCTATATAGTTTACATAGCCTTTACGAACGCTATAGTTCATTAATAACATTTGTTAACGCTATAAATGTGTTATGGCGTTCCTGAATGCTGTTTATTTTTAATTGCATTCCTGTATGTTATCGTTTGTTAATAGCGTTTCGATATATATATCTGCTTTTTATAGCATTTCTTTCCTATTATATGTGCAACAATAGCATGTCAGAATGCTATTGCAGAGTCAAAATTCTGTATTCGAAAATTTGCAAAATACAGCACATTAGAATACTATTGCAGATAATGCCACAGTTACACAAAATGCAGGTATTCAAAAATTTAAATGCGAATCAATCACAGAATGAATTCCGAACATAAGTAAATTCATTAATTTTACTGTCAAGAACATTCAAAATCCTTCATAATTTTTTCAAAATTAAACATTAACAGCGTAGTCAGCATTTAATTGTTTCCATACATATATCCAAAATGTTGCATATCCAAAATTTAGCTCAAAAATCCTCTTACATCCAACCTACACAAATATAGGGGGGAAACATTAGTGTTCCTGATTAATAAACAAGCAGTTGAATTTATGAGTTAGCTATCAGTAGAAAATTGCCTAAAATTCTATGAGTTATAATCAACCAAACAACTGGAATCCATTGTCAGTTGAATTTATTAGTGATCCATTCATATCCATACATACTTAGCAAGTCCACAACTTGTGGCAATGGAGGCCATCCCCTGTTCTTTGTTATCTAAAATCCAATATATACCACAAAAAGAACTTAGAAAGGTACACTAGACTTATGAATTGATGCAAGCATTTGTATTTGAGCTACTATTACAAACACCTCCTATAATTCAGAACAAACAATAGAAGTGTAAAAGCAACATAATATGACTTCACGTACCTGCAGGTAAGTAATTGAAATAATGTGAAGTCCATAAGAGGCATTAGCAAGAATATCTTCCAAAGCTCGAACCATAATACCAAGTTCTGATGGTCCTTCTTTTCCAAGTTCACCAACAACATATGCTTTCCAGTACATTCAAATATTTGTCTACTTGGGGATAGCTTTTAGACAACTTTATTTAATGCACAAACTCTATGGAATGGAACAGTCTTATGTAGGAAGAACTTTCTTATTTTATTTCTGTTTCTGTCAGATCCTCCAGTGATTCAACCTATCTAGATGAAGCCTTCCTCAGTTCTGACATGGAGTGGCACAGTTGACCTTTTTTTTGGTCACCCATAAACGACTTGGACTAATTAATTTGGTCAAAGTATCGAACTAATTTGACAGTCACATAGATGTGACCAGAAATCCTGAAAGGGATTTAATTTGATGCAAGTTCATGACTTTTTAGCATGGCGCCAAAGTCATTTAACTTTGGTTTACATAACTCACATATTAGTTATTTATAAGATGAGCCAGACAAAACATTGAAGCAAAGTAAATTAGTTATTATAACTAAAGATCAATATACTTGTAAGGAAGATATGAGGAAACATATCTACTATAGTTGCAACTGGTAATGAAATGATGTTATGTCATCTGTAGTAGCAGAACATCATCAGACCAAACCCACCTAATTTGTCAGGTTATGGTGAGTTCACTGATCATGACTGTTATGCAAGCAATTACATGTTATGTATAGACACAGTCAAGTCTCATGCTATTTATGCTCATGATGTTAATATTATCGTCTAAAATATAAGAAATCAAAGTGAGTACTTTACATACAAGAATGACAGGGAGGGCAGGATTTTCCACTGTAAACGTGAACTCTTCATTCCACTCCGGATTAAGGTTCCTTCTTTTTACATGAGAACGCAACTTCTACAAGATATGCAAGACAGAGAAGAATAGTTAATACAAACTGATATCTTTTTTTAGGAAAAAAGAGAGGAGAGATAGTTATAGTGTTAAACTGATACACTATTTTCATACCACCCGTAATCAACTTTATCGTATCATATGTTGTAAATTTCTTTATAAATATTTGAAGCTTATAATTCAGGGACTCATCAAGGAAACCCGTAATGCTTAAAAACTGAACTTTTGTAGTTCTGAAAACACGTAGGTTACTTGCGATGGTGAGTTGCATTGACATTGACGTTGACATTGCACATATTACAAAAATATGTTTCTTCAGAAAGATCAAGCCATTTTTTAATTTGAATAAATCTGTGAAAGTTGGAAGATAAGCCAACTAGGACGACAAAAACAGTTTTTATCCTGAATTTTTGGGATCGGCTGTTTGAATCATTTTCTTGCATTCAGCTCTGTTATTGACCGTTATCTGAATCAAACTAAACAGAATTGAGTGTCTGGACCGGGGAAAGAAGAGCAGCATGCTATCCCTTTTAATGGAAGTTTAATTTCACCTGTTCTCCCTTTTTTTGTGCAACATAATAATAAAAACTTAGAAAAGTTACTACCAAGCAAAGAAAAATGTCTAGCTAACTAACATGATGAGTGTGTCTAAAAGCTATCCCCAAGTAGACAAATATTCTAGCATCCAGAAAGTTGTTTTGCTTAAAAAACAAGACTTCTGTAAGAACTCACACCTTGATTGGGTACTTAACTTCTCCCCTTGCATTTGTGGACTTCAATGCTTGAACTGCATCTACAACCTATTGAAAAAATTTCTATTATTTTGGATTCACTATACGAAAATGACTAGTCAATGATGAGGATGACACAAAAATGGGGATTAAAAAACAAAACTTCTTCCAAAATAGAGCTGAACAAGGGCCACCTCGACTACTACTACTGGGCGCTCGCGGCGATGTGCGGCGCGAACACGGTCTACTATTTCGTCTGTAGCTGCGCGTACAGGGAGGAGGGGCTGAACAAAGTCCATGCGAACGAGGTGGAGGAGACGAAGATGGCTGTGACGAAGGAGGTAGACCATACTAACGTGGGATATTCTGTTTCCGCAATGTCCCCTCTCCATGTGTTTTAAGTTGAGCTCCTGTTGTCTAGTGCAAAGTGCAATTTAAGAGCATTATACTTTGTTTATTATATGTGCTTGTTAATAAGGACGCTGCTAAGTTGCCTACTGTTCTGCAGTTCTGGTCTGTTCGTTACGTGTCGGACTTTCATTAGAGAAATTTTTGGCATGTGGCAGGGCGGTCACGCTTATGGTCTCCGTATTAATAATTACTGTCATGTATATGAGGTTCCCCGGAACCATGGTACTTCTAGTGTTTTTTTTCTTCTTTCAATTCATTCGTAGTGAATTCTGCAGTTTGTGTTTACTAGGGATACCAAGAAGTTACATAGGTACATAAAAACCCCAGTTCTAGCAGTACAGTTTGCATTATTATGTGTGTGAAAGGGAATCAAAGATATTAAAGGACTATGGATATAATGTTTAGTAGAAGTTAAGGATTTGATCAATAAGCTATGTTGAACTGATAGGGACAAAGACATGATAGGAGCATTTTCAGTCCTAAAAAAAATCCTGATAACAGAGTTTCTGTCCGAAATAGAGCTAATTAGAATTTCAAGGACCACAATTTCTTCCAAAATCGATCTAAAGCATCATTAGCACGAAATCAGTAGCACATCATGATTAGGGTTAGGGTTACGGACCTGGAGAGGATCTGCTTGTCGAGATCCTTCCTGAGATTGAACGCCGATCCGTAGGTGAAATTATTGATCATCCTCTTCTTCTCCTCCATGTTCCTCCGTGCCTAGACCACGAAGTACACCAAACGGAAGGACTTTTCATCCATGGTCCAAAAAAAACTATAATAAAAAGAATTAGGGTTTCCTCACCGATCCTTGACTCGATTCGAGCGGGAGAGAGCCGACTATGTCCCCCTTGACTCCGTCCAGCCCGAGCCGGACGATGTCATGGCTGCCGGTGAGATCGTGAGCGATTGATTTCGACTCCATTGCTCTTCTTCTTCCTTCTATCAACTAATAGAGCAGGTACAGATGAATACATGGCGACGATGTGGATAGTGAAGCCCGAGCCCCCACCGGTCGTTATAGTGTTAGGGATTTTGTAGAAAAGGGGAAAAATATGGGAATATTTTGAATGACTGCTGCTTTTCTCTTCTTAAGGAAGCTAAAAAGATGAAGATAGTTACTTAGAGGTGTTTGATTTGGGAATTGGGCCTAGTCCTTAGATGAGGATCCAAGGGACACAACTAAAAGTGAAAATTTGTGCGGGGATAGGAAAAAGGTTAAGTGGAAAACTAAAAGTGAAAATTTGTGGAAGGATCTTTAAGAGGGAAATGAAAAGTTGTATGAAAATTTAAATTTTAAACTTTTTTTATCATCGTTTCTTTTTGCACAAATTTAGGATAAACGTTTTATTTTTATATTTAATTTATGTTATAAAAATTTATTTTCAAAAATTGGGTATATTTCAATAAATATTTTATACACAAAATATAATCATTATATCCCTTAAAAATATAATTTTCTATACTATTATTTTTTCAAAAAATCTTTCTTATTTATTTATTTATTATTTATTTATTTTTATTTTATTTTATTTTGCTTTTTTTTGGAAAAAAGTTCAATAGTTTTTTTTAAGAATGATTTTTTTAAAAAAAGTTTTTTGTTGTTGTTTTCTCAGTTATTATTATTATTTTTATTTTTTATCATTTATTACCTGGAATATGGATCTTCAATTACAATGCACAAAAATGCATGTCGTAAATGAGTCTCTAATTACAACACGCAAAAATGCATGCCGTAATTGAGTATTAATTTTCAAACATAAGACATATCATTTTGCTATGGACGGTACCGATTTAATTTCTAAAAATTCAACGGACGAGATCGCCCGCTATCGAGAACGTTATAAATTGTACAACAAAACTGAATCGCTCCTATAACTTATTTTTTTAATATAAAATAGAAAACTGTGTTGTTTCTCCCATGATTGGAACAGTAGATAGTTCAATTGTGAGCATTCGATTAACTCGGTTAACCGAACCGAATTACGAAATACCGAATTCGACCGAAAATTGAATAACAAAAATTGAAACCAACCGAAATATCCTGTACCGAACCAAACCGAACGAAATAAATCTGTTCGATTTTTAGTTTATTTGGTTTAACCAATATTTTAGTTTATTTATATTTTTTTGTCAATATATATAGTAACTAAATATACAAAGATATATTTCGTATATATATTACTAAATTTTCTTATTGGTTTAACCGAAACCGAATCCCAAAACCGAAACCGAAACCGAATAAGAAATTTTAGTATTTTCGAAACCGAAACCGAACCGAATCTCTTATTCGGTTAGGTTCGGTTCGAATTTCGGTCCAAAACCGAATAATGCTCACCCTTAGACATACGGGCATAGCAATATTCAGAAAAAAAAACTATACCTTTAACAACGTTCATAACACGCTATATAAAGTTCTATTAACAGCACTGCATAATGAACGCTATTGATAATAACATTATAATAGCAGGGCGGCTTCAACGCTATAGAAAAACTGCTATTGTATGAATGTTTAATAGCACTTCAATATGAACACTATGGATGATTATATTATAATAGCAGGGAGGCTCGAACGCTATAGATAAACTGCTATAGTATTCTATTTTAATAGCACTGCAGAAGGAACGCTATTGATGATGACATTCTATAGCAGGGAGGCTTGAACGCTATAGATAAACTGCTATTGTATGCCCTATTTGTTGTAGTGTGCTATCTCTTTCTTAGTTGTGATTGAGTTTATTTACTGTTATGTCACCCCCATTCGGGGAGTATAAACTGTTTAGAGATATATTGCTAGATGTATATTGACCTAGGACAGCGTTCTACCATCGACACTGCGGCGTAGGATGGACGTACCCACGTCTCGTGCCCTTACTCTAGGGTGCGGGTCGTGACACATGTACATCTTGAGGATGCTAAAAAGCTGACCCAGGAAGCTGAACGCCGAGGCAAACAGAAAATCGAACGCTCAACAACACAGCTGGAGGAAGTACTCACTCAACTATGTGTTGCTGATGAGTATTGAATTTCTCCTCCTTCCTTTTTTTTCTTTTATTATTGCTGGAGATGTAGCCTCCCCAATATAGTTGATGTTTCATGAAATAAAAAGATACATTAGCTTCATTCTTTTCTTATGATATCTGGAATGCTCGTACTAGAGGGCTTAATACAACATTTGTGATTGGTAGAGGACATCCCACTTGGGGGACTTTTTTGTGGACCTATTACCCTTTTGCGCATCTGTGATGCGAGTAAATAGATTCCAAATAATTTTTAGTAGACCTATTACCCTTTTGTGCACTGGTAGCCCTTTTGTGCACTGGTAGTGCTGGTAATACATTTGAATAATTTTTTAGTAGACCTATTACCTTTTTGTGCTGGTGGTACGGGTAATAGATTTGAACGTTTTTGTGGACCTATTACCCTTTTGTGCACTGGTGGTACGGGTAATAGATTCGAATAATTTTTGTGGACCTATTACCCTTTTGTGCACTGGTGATGCGGGTAATAGATTTGAAAGAAAACCAAACATAGGTAATATGGATGTGATAGGTTACGTGGCCTTAACACCGTGATTTTATCCCGGATTGGGTACAGGTGTTAAGTTTGGAGATTATCTATATCAGAGATAATGTGGACGTGATATACGATAATCAAAACCAGGAAGTTTACACAGAGACAACAAAAAGAACCTGGCAGACTCCGGCGGGGTGAAGCATCATAGTGGAAGTTCAGAGGTATCAGTATACATGACTTGTCACTCAGGGAGATGCGATGTGAATCCCCTCATAGCTAGTAGAGTATAAGTTCAGAGGTACCTGGTGTACATAACTCGACAGTCTAGAAGATTTTAGTAGTTTAGGGAAGTATGAGGATATCTTTAAGCATAGTACTTTTTCAGGAACTTGCCGTTTATAGGCATTATGAGCAAGTCTCCATTTTATTTTGCGAGCCGATATGCGCCGTTGGACAATACGGACTCGATGACAAATGTGCCCTCCCATTTAGGCTGGAATTTGCCGATGGTTTTGTGAGTCATGACCATCGGTCTGCGGACGGCCAAGACGAGATCGCCTACTTGGAATGTTCTCTGCTTGACTTTCTTATTGAAGGCTCGAGAGATGCGTGCTTGATAGAGCTCGATGCTTTGTTGAGCTTGCAAACGCTTTTTGTCTAAGGCTTCCAGTTCTTGTAGTCGTCGGCGATAGTTATTGTCCGACGTCAACCGGTAAGTAAGGGCCACGCGAAGCAAGGGGATCTGGGTCTCCAATGGGATAACTGCCTCGCTTCCGTAAACCAGAGTGAACAGTGTATTTCTCGTAGCCGTCCGAATTGTAGTACGGTACGCTCATAAGCATTCACCCAACTTTTTATTCCAGTCGTGCTTGTTTTAAGACATGAACTTTTTTAGAAGCTTGATTATGGTCTTGTTAAAAGCTTCAGCCAGACCGTTAGCCGATGAGTTGTATGTTGTTGATGCCATATTCTGAATCCGATTCTTGTCACAGAATCGGTAGAAAGCATGGATTGCGAACTGTGGACCATTGTCATGAATAATCTTCTGGGGCAGTCCAAAACGGTAGATGACATGATGTTTTATGAAACTAATCACATTTGATGTCTTTACTTCTGTAAGCGAAACAACTTTCGCCTACTTGGAGAAGTAATCGATAATTGCAAGTATAAACCGGTGTCCCTTAGATGACGGCAGGGTGATTGGTCCAATGATGCCATTCCCCATGCTTCAAATGGCCAAGAGGCCACTGTTGGGTACAAAAATTTAGATGGCTGATGTATGAAGTCTACGTGGATCTGACAAGCCTTACAATTCTTTGCATAATCGACCGCGTCTGCTACGATCGTAGGCCAGTAATAGCCCATCCGGCGGAGACGGTCCTGCAACTTTGGGCCAGGTTGGTGAACCTCACAAACGCCATCGCGAGCCTCGCGTAGGGCTTCTTTGGTTTTTGTATTTTATAGGCAGCATTGCAGAAGTCCGTCGTACGATCGTCGATATAGCATTTTTGTTTTTGTATCATAAAAGAATCTGAGAGAATGCCTTCTGATTGAAGTTGCTTCTTTCGTATTCTCTGGCAGAATTTCGCAGACTGCAAAGTCAATGAACGGGAGTCTCCAGTCTTGTATGTCATTGATTATCTGGGAGGAGCAACTCGTACCTAGTTGAACGTTGTTTCTGGAATAGACCAGCTCGTGGCCTATCATGTCGACTAGATATGAGCTTGGTTTGGAAATGCTAAAGAAGCGGCGAGGCCTGCTAGGGCATCGGCTTTAATGTTTTGGAGCCTAGGAACATGCTCTATGAAGAACCCCTCCAAGGTTGCAATGATGGCAATTGTTGTCCGATGATAAGGAATCAGGTCTTCGTTACGAACCTCGTATGAGCCTCGGATGTGATTAGCAATCAACTGCGAGTCGCCATATACATCTAGGTATTCGACCCCCACTTCTTTTGCCAGTCGGAGTCCGATGACCAGAGTATTATATTCGGCTACATTGTTTGAACCGGGTTCTGTGAGAGAATATATCTGATTGAGTACCAATCCAGAAGGAAAAATTAATACTATCCCGACTCCAGCGACGATATCACCTTGGGGCCCCGTTCTTGAAGCACCGTCGAAGAACATTCGCCAAACGGCCTCATATGAAGTTATGTTTGAGTTAACAACTTCGTCTGGAATTTTTTCATAGATTCTGGCTGTTTCTGAGCCTGGATAGGCTGCTAAGAAGTCGGTCAAGGCTTGACCTTTGACAGCCTTCTGTGGAACAAAAACTATGTCGTAGGGGGACAACAATATTGCCCAGGTGTCTAGACGAGAATTGAGTACGCCTGGCTTGGTCATGAGGACCATGAGGGGGTTGACTTATGAGACAACATGGATGGTCTGCCCTATCACATAGTGTCGTATTTTTTGAATGGCAAACACCAAAGAAAGGCATTCCTTCTCCATAGCGATGTACTTATGCTCCGGACTCACCATCATTCGGCTGAGGTAATAGATGGCTTGTTCATGCCCTGCATCATTATTTTGTGCCAGTAAAGCACCGAGGGAGTGTTCCATTGTCCGTATATAGAGCAAGAAGGGCGTTCCTGCGACCGGGGCTACCAGAACTGGCAAATTTGACAGGTATTCTTTAATGTCATCAAAGGCGTGTTGACATTCTTCATTCCATACAAAAGAGACGACTTTCTTCATAAGTTGTGTGAAGGGTTGACATCGTCCTGAGAGGTTAGATATGAAACTTCTGATGTAGGCTAATCTTCCCTGAAGGCCTCGGAGTTTGCGGAGGTACCTCGGTGGACTCATCTCCAGGATTGCTTTTGTCTTATCGGGATCTATGTGAATACCCCAAAAAGTAATGACAAAGCCCAAGAATTTCCTGCTGGACACGCCCAGGAGGGACTTGGTGGGGTTCATCGTCAGAATGTTCGCTCGCATGAGATCGAACACTGTCCTCAAATCGTATAAGTGGTCATCCTTGGAGCGGCTTTTGACGGCGGTGTCATCAACGTAACACTCTACCGTCTTACACAAGTGGTCTATGAAGATGACACTCATAGCTTGTTGATATGCAGCACCAGCATTCTTTAGGCCGAAGGGCATGACTGTGTAACAATACACATCGATCGATTTTTGAAATGACGTATGCTTCTCATCGTCAAGAGACATTTTGATTTGATTGTATCGTAAAAATTCGGATCTTCCCGTTCTTCTTGACGACGGGTACTATTTTAGCTACCCAGTTTGGGTGTTGCTCCTCGCGGATGAAGCCGCTAGCTATAAGCTTGTTTACTTCTGCCTCGATGGAATTCATGATGTTTGGACGGAACCGCCGTTGCTATTGTTTGACTGGTTTTGCGTCTGGATGAATATTGAGCTTATGAAGTATGATCTCGGGGTTTAGCCTTGGCATGTCTTCATAGCTCCAAGCAAAGATGTCGATATATTCTCTGACGAGTTGCAACAGTGACTTCCGCTCATCGTCCATCAGGCTTTTACTGATGAAGATTGGCTTCGAGGAGGATCCATCACCGAGGTCAACTTGCATGACCTCATCTTCAGTGGAAGGGTCTCGTAGTTCAAAGCGCTTCTCCTACTGTGCATCCAACTGTTGGGCCCATGGCTCCAATTCAATGGATTCGGGCAGATCTTGGTCTTCTTCTTGAATGTCGGCAGATAACAAGTTGACAGACAGTGTTTGCCCGAATATATCCCGAGTGCTATCATCGAAATCGTAAGTGGGTGATTCGGACGAGTGAGAGTGCCACTCGCATTCCTCATCGGAGCTCTTGGGTATTGTTGTTGGTGTAACATGACCTAGACCATGTCTAGATTTGCCATAATAATCCTGAGGTTTTCCAGTCAGGAAGGGCAACTGTAGAGGCAACCGTCGGCCGTTGCCGTAGTTCAGGCTTGGGGTAGTCTCCATATCATACCCCTGCTTTTGCATGAAGTACTTGGCTTGGGAACTATACAGGTAGAGCGGCAACCTTCCAGTGTCGGGTTCGAGATCGAACTCTTCTGGCATGAAAGGTTGAGGACCTTCTTTTCTGCCGAAGATGATTGTGTGATCGCCTTTTTCTTCTGCTTGGGACTAGGAAGTAGGCACCTCTAATGGGAGTAATTCGATTTGCGGTATGGACGGTTGTCACCAGAGTGTGCAGGTTAATGTCCAGACCGTGCTTCATAACATACATCAGATTAAGCTTATTGCGCTCAGGATAGTTCAACGGCAATCTTTTATTGATAAAATAAGGTATTTTGTCGAGAGGAATTACATCATCGGCAGAGGGACTATCAACATATACAACCAGATATTTTACGAGTTCTGTCTCCTCTTCAACTACCCCCTGCGTGACCGGAGGCTGGGGCGACGTCTTGGGCAGCTTGACCACCAAGGGTTCTGCTTGTGGCATCAGCTTGCTTGAGGGCCTCGGATCAACACTTGGCTGCCAGCTTGTCTTGGGGAGGCGGATAACCATCGGCTCGACAAAGGACTTTGCATCTTCCGTTTGCTTTTATTTAGATTTCGGCAACCGGATTACCATCGGCTCCATAAAGGACCTTGCATCTTCCGTTCGCCGTTGATTGGATTTCGGCATTCGGATCACCATCTGCTCCACGAGGGTTTTGGCTTCTGGCTAGACCTCCGGAGTCGAATGACCATTGGTTCCAACTGTGCATCTTCTTTATGCAAAGTTGCGACCAGAGGTATGGTTTTGCATAGTTTGTGGGCCTGGAGACAGATTTTAAGAGGTACCTCTAATCCTGTTGCGGCCTCCAGTTCATTTTGTGTTCGCTCGTCATTTACGTGCTTTTTGGATTCCTCATATAAATAAGCCTCAAAAGAATAGTAAGATTCAAGCCCTTTGAAGGGATCAATTTCGGCGAATTCTGCCTTTATGAGGTCGTGCTTACTACCATACTTGAAGCACTGGTGGAGCACGGACGGCACGATCATATAGTCATGTATCCACGGACGTCCTAAGAGGATATTATAGGATGTATCTGTATTTATGATGTAGCAGGTAACCTCCGTCTTCAGGTCGCCGATCTGATATTTCAAGTAGATCTTTCCCAGGGGATAACTCCTTCTCGAGTTAAAATCGCTAATGGCAGTGTTGGTCGATGCTCGCTGGTGCATAGGGATGCCCAGGAGTTGAAGCAAGCTTTTCAGGATGATGCTTATTGATGAGCCAGGATCGATGTGCATCTGATCCACCTTGATGTCACCTATGTATCCAATGTAGTACAAGGGACGATCATGCAAGTTGGTTTTGATTAACATGTCCTGTGGAGTGAATACGATGTTGGGCATTGCATCTACAAAATTGCTGCCCTGGAGATCTGTTGACGAGTCTTCCCCTGTAGGCTTGACCTGAGCTAAGTAGGCGTCAGCATTCTGGAGTGCTTCACTCAATGCGACACAAATATCCTTGGAGAGCCTTAGGAGCTCGTATAACGACAACTTTGCTGGCGTATTAGCCAGTTGTGCTAGTATGTAAAAGTTGTAAGGTCTCTCCAGCCCCTGAGGTACGTCCTTACGGAGCGGCCTGTCGAAGCGGGTTTCCTTCGGCTTGGCTCTATATGCCGGTGGAGGCTGAGATGGTCCCGAAATATCAGTAGCAAGCAGCGTTGTCGGCTGAGGGTCCTCGACTGAATTACCCAGAGTAGGCTAGAATTATGCGCCAGACCGGGTAACAACGGTTGCCGCCTCCTCAGCTTCGGCAGAGATTGTATGGAAGGATCTGGATTTCCCATCCTTCTTTTTGCCAGTTGAAGATGGCACCGCCTGGGTAACTTCGGGCACTAATTCTGGGTGGACCCACATGACCTCTCCTCGTGACGTGGTGAGAGGCACCAATCCAGTCGTCTGGTTCCGGACAGGCGGGTTAGTAACCTCCATCGTTGCCCAGAGAACGGGTACTATCCTGTCTTGAGTTTTTATTGGGGGGAAGTCGCCAAACTGAACGGATACGATGTTTGCAGCCATGGTAACCTCTTCGAAATCCAGCGAGAGAGCATTGGAGTTGATGAGGTTCTGGATGTACCGCTTTAATGTGAAGCACTCCTGCGTAGGGTGGTGGACATAGCGGTAGAAGTAACAATACTTGGGATCCTCGATCACTGTTGGTCGAGGCTCGCGCTCTACATCACGAAGTCGGGTCCTACCCGTCTTCAAGAGCATGTCAAAGATAGGCTTGACATAGCTATCTTCAAAAGAGTATGTCATCTCCTTGGGCTTCGAAACTTCTGCTTACTTTTGTTCCGGCTTTTTGGTTGTACTAGCGACAATGGCCTGTTTGCCTTTGGTGTCCCGGTTATTGGTGGTGCTACCACTGTTGTTGTTATTGGAGGTGTTACCAGGACGCTTGCCCTTGTCCTCTCCATCTGGGATGTGTAATCCCAGCTGGCGAGCCTTCTTTAATTTTGCCTCCGTATTGGTAGCGCTTATGATGAAAGTCATCCAATCCCTGAATTGATTTTTGCCCATCATGAGGTTGATTGTAGGGAGCAACTTCTTTTGGCAGATTTCGATCAAGGAGCTTTCAGGATTGCCTTGGGGTAATCTTATCGCAGTTTGGCGAAACTGCTCGATATAGTTCCTCGTTAGCTCCCTCTCTCCCTGAACGACGTCCAAGAGAGACGATATTGTTACATCATGTCCCACTTTATAGAACCTTTCCAGGAACATGTGTTTGAATTCGTCAAAGGAATGGATGCAGTTGTCCGGGAGGTTGCGTTCCCAGTCGAACGCGATCTCCTCCAATGCTCCGATAAATAATCGTATGAGGATGGCGTCACTGTGCGGCAAGTGGTCTATTGTGACTCAAAATACATCATGTACCAGCTATCAGAGGTCTTACCGTCATACGAATCGATATGAAATGGTTTGCACCGCGGAGGAAAAGGAACGTCTTTCCATGCAGCGGGATACGGCTGGCGTATTCTGAGGTCCCGGAAGGAGTCTCGGGCATTGAACATTTCCCGAAGCTCCTAGACTTCTCCCCTTGCCTCCTTGGCCTTATTTGCAGCTGAGGAAGCGGATACTCCAGGAGGATTGTCGCCCAAAGGAAGAGCGGTCGTGTTTGAGTCCGTATTGACTGCGGGACCAAAACTTTTTGTCCAGATATCCTTGCTGGTTGAGTCGGCAAGGTAGCTTTGATCTCGTCTACTGACTTGACCAAGATTAGGATCATGGCTTCAAGTACTTCTAGACGTTGTCGATCACTAGGCCTTTCATGATCATCTCCTGCCATAAATACTGGCCGCACATGGGGAGAGACAGACGGGATCGTAGAGGACCTGCTTTGCATGTCGTACCCTCGTACAGAGAAATCGTCGGGGAACGTCGAAATGTCCTCCTCCTCAGAATCAGAAAGGGAGTTACCCCCTGCGCAGGAAGCTGCATCGTCTTGGAGAAGGCGGTCACCCTCGGGGACGTCCAAGTCTGTTGCATAATTCCAGTGGATCGTTACCCCCTGCGCATCCTCTTGGAACACCGGATTGTTGCTTATGTTCAGGGGACTACCACCCCCATCTTCGTTCACCCCCAGGGACCCCGAGGATGCACCCCCGGGTGCTGGAAGCTTCTTTCTGGAATGGGTGCCTAGGTAGACACCTCCTGTGGTTGTTAGCAGCAATCTTCTAGATAAGAGTTTCCTTGCAGTGCTGGCTGAGGTCGCCGAGTTGGAGGAGCCTGTCTTCTTTCCTCCCTTTGCGGCAGGAACCATCCGAGTTGAATTACAGGAGGCAAAAGGAAATTCCTTGTCTCCCAAAATTTGTACTTGTTTTTCGAGTTGTCGTTGGGCAGGTGCTGGCTGGTGCAGTCGTTGGAAGACGGACTGTCGGTCTTTAGGTGCTGCCGACTTATCGCAGCAGCAGTTGATAAAAACTTAGGTACAGTGATGTCCTAGAGAGGGCTCACCGCATACCAAGGTTGCCTCTCTCTCCTTACGTTTGTGGATGAGTACTTCTCGCAAGTCGAGGGCAGATTGATCTATCTTTGTATCCTTTTGTAGGCTCGGGCATCCTGAACGTCCGGGTGCATAGGTATCATATTTGATCCCTGATCTGAGGCTAGTAAAAGTACTTGATCTCGATCATTGTAGGAAGACTTTTGGGACCTGCCATGTTCGTTTGCCGCAGAGGGCTGGACACGGGAGGTTCTGTAACTTTCCATCAGGGGCCCGTGTAACAGTTAACGGAACCCGCTGACGGTCAGCAGATTGGACAGTTGACTGGGCTTATTGAGCCCGCATTGCCCTAGACTTCTTCCACTTAGCACCCGAAGGTGCGTAGTAGGAAGAGTCCAAGTTGGAAGCTTCAACACCCTCAATGGGCTGTATGGGGTCTGGTCCGCATAAGAGACGGTCAAAGACAGAGCTTCTGACAGGGCTGCATGGGGCATCCTGTTTGCTGTCAGGATTGACTGCCGCATAGGAACTCTGTCTGCGGCCAGGATTGCCTGTCGAATAGGAAGTCTGCTTGCGGCCAGGATTTACTGCCTTATAGGTAGTTTGTCTGCGGCCACCTTCCTTATGCGGCCTCTTCTTCGACCGCATGAGTTTCCCTTGTGCCCCCAAACGTCCAGCATCGTAGTGTTTTCCTCTGTCGAATTTGGGGACAGCAGGATCCTCTGCGATTTTAAGCGAGGCCGCATGGGAGCTTTGGCCGTCGTCTTGAGTGGCGAGAGGAGTTTCTTCCAGAGCCTGGCAAGGGGCAGTGGCCTTGGGCCTTCATGTCCTGCGAGCTCTTTTCGGGTTGGCTCGCTTCTGTGCTGGACTGGTGCTCCCATCGGAGAGCATTTCCTTGAATGCTTGTTGATCGAAGCGAACAACAAGCATCTGCTGCGTAGAGCCGAGCTTGGACGTGTCGGATTGTATCACCAATTTCTCATCAGTAGAGAAAGAAGTCCCCAGCAGAGTTGCCATCGTGTTTGCCATTGATTATCAATACAAGAACTACAGAAGAACTTTATTGATTACAAACTTTGAAAGTACAACAGAGAGCCTAAAAAGAAATCCTAGGAAACAATCTAAGTACAATTTGTTTTGATTCTGGGGGTGACGGTGGAGGCTCAGGAGAAGTGTAGGAACTCTGCCTTACTCCTTGGACTATCAGACACTGTCTTTGCTCTTGAGAAAATTGCCAGTCTTTTGCATGGGTGTGGTACCCTGCCATTTATAATGACTTCGGGATGAAGCATATTCTGGGCCGCATAGATGGCCACGTGGCTGTAACAGCACACGAAGACTCGATCTTTGGCTGCCGGCTGGAGATTTATTGAGATTTCTTTGCAGCAAATCTGGGTGGTTGAGACTTGGTCAACTTGTCACGTGTCCTATCGCAGAATAGAATCAATATTCTTGGGTCATTTTGGGCCGCATAGGTCTATTAGTGCTCGGCCATGCTGGGCCGCATAAGACTCATGTGGCTCAGGTTGCAGTCTCCCTTAGCCACGTGTCCCACCAGCAGTACCACCAGTCCGCATGAAGCTTGGAGACTTTTGGGCAGCATAGATCCTGCATTCTGGGCCGCATAAGGCTCATGCGGCTCAGGTCGCAGTCACTCTTAGCCACATGAAGTTTGGAGACTTTTGGGCCACATAGATCCTACATTCTGAGCCGCATAAGGCTCATGCGGCTTAAGTCACAGTCCCCTGGCCGTATGACATATGTGGGCCCTGGGTTCAGGCACATGGGCCCTATGTCTGGTGACATTACACTTTTTGTCTTTTTTGAAAGGTCACGTCTTGTCTTCTTTTTGTCAGGATGTGTCAGAGTTATCAGTTTTGACAGATTTGTCAGCTTTATCAGAGTTTGTCAACTTTGTCAGAGGGACTTCTGCAGCTGATCAGCTTTGGCCGCATAAGTAGCTCTTCCTTCTGTGGCCCAAATCAGTTTGGTCGCTTTTTAATATAATCAGAGACAGTAATGATGGGCCGCAGGGGCATGTAGAGTCTGTCATGCGGCTCTTCCTTTTGCGGACCAACTTGGCCCAAAATACTCATGCGGTTAGCTTTGTAAATGTGATCCGCATGAACCCCATATTTTTCATGCTTCTACAGAAGCGACCAAGGACTTCCTGAGAGCTTTTGCGATTTAATGACTCCCTTTGAGTCAATGTGTTCTTAATTACCGCCGTCTTTTGGAGAATTCCAAAGAGTGTGGTCTAGGATTCAGTCAAATGAACCTAATAAATGAGATTCATTGTGCTGAGTCATAGGTTCATCCTATTTATTCAGGGGCTTTTGATTGATTGACACGTGGCGCATGGGTTGGACCGCACACAGCCTATATAAAGGGAAGTTTTCTGATGAGCCATGTTCATTGTCTCTTAGCATTCCCACCGTCATGCTCGACCCCGACTTAGATTTGAACGGCCTTTGGCATTGCACAAGTCGACTGTTGGTTATAGATCTCTTCGTTCAAAGAAGCTGTGGCCTTGTAGAAGAACAACTACTGAGTTTTGAGATGCACTCAAGCATTTGGCATAAGGAGTTCGAACCTGAACAACACCTTAAAGGTCTTCGAGATCCAAGCGACCAGGTTTGGATTGATTGCCAACCCAAAGAGCCATAGGTTGTGCTCTGTCCTGCTCAATAATGGATTCATTAGCCATATTGGGGCGGGGCTACGTACCCTATTATGCTGGAAGAGCCGCGAGCGGTGTTGCGAGCAGGAGCTACGTTCTTGGTTCGGGCTAATAGTTGCTTCATTAGCCTTATTGTAGTTCCTCCATGTCTGACTAGGAAATGGCTCGTTCTGACGAGGAAGTGGTTCGCTCTGACACTGCTATACATTTGGGGGGCTGTGCGCTTCTCGAAGATTGTACATTTGTAGACTTTAGGTGTTTAGTCTTTATATGTAATCATGAAGAATCTATAATAGATCATTCTAGACATGATTTTAATAAAGAACTTCTTTTTATGCACCACCTTTGTATGTCACCTGCAATTTGTTATCTGCTGTGCTTTCAAACAACTGTTGTCTTCTGCGCTTTTGTGAACTATATGTAGCGACTGTTGTCATCTGCGCTTCTGTTACTGCTGTGCTTATTTTCGTGCTTCTATAAGACCCCCTTCAAAGTTTTCAAATTTTAAACAAGTTCGGAACACTTTGAACCGAAGCATGAATTGACATATGGCCTCTATACAGCATGCTTGCTGACAGGCTGTTGTCATGTTTAGCCTTCAGCATTAAATGTCTTGAGCTATCGTTTCATTTAAAGTTGTTGACAACTCCTCATTTTCAGGGTGCGGTCATCATGATCTTGATTTTAATTCCTATGATGTTCGATGAGTCTCTTCGAATACGAAGGGTTTTGTTTTTATCGGCTGACGTGGTCCCTTTCTATAAGTAAGCAGTAGTTCGGAGAGAGAAACTTTTCTTGCCTTCTGTCTTCTCTTCCAACCGAAGCTTCTGTCAGAGTTTTCTTCTTCCTCAAAGACCCTCAACTTTCCTGCCATGGCTCGCAAGAAGTCGAGATCCCCGAAAGCTCCCAAAGCAGCTGCGGCGAGCACAAAGAAGGCTAGAGAAGCCGCGGTGAGCACGAAAAAGGCCAGAGGGGCCACGTCGAGCCCGAGACAGGCCAGAGGGGTTGCGGTGAGTATGGGACAAACTAGAGGATACACGGCAAGACAAGCCGGAGAGACCACGACGAGCGTACGACATGCTAAAGGGAAACAGCCAGCCTCAGAAGCCGTCGTCGTCGAGCATGCTCCGGTCATGGGTGCCGGAGTACACGGAGACGTGCGGCCACCGGTTGCGAGTAGGTGTCCGACACCCTAAACTCCTGATGCACATAGGCGTTCACTCTTTGGCGTGGCATCTCGAAGTCGTGCTGAAGCTTTCTTTCTCGTTGATGCGCATAGGGCGCCATTCTTTGGAGTGGTGTCCCGAAGATGTTCTAAAGCTTTTTGTTGCTGATGTGCATAGGGTGCCATTCTTCAAAGTGGTGCCCCGAAGATATGCTAAAGCTCAATCAACCAATACTTATAGTCGTTACTTTTACGAAGTGATCACTATAAGATACGTTGAGGTTTCCACAAATGCGCAGGGTCATTTGTGCGCAGTGCTACTCTATGAATTGCCTGTGCGGGCACTTGCAGTACAACTTTTTGTAGTACCTGCATGAATGTTTGTGCAATGACTGCGCGGATGCTTACCTACAAAGGCACAGTGCCACTAGGCAGTGCCTTCGTACTTCTTCGAAAAGATACCTGTATTTTTTGACACACTTTGTTTATGTGCAGTTCCCGTGTCCACGCCTCTCTTCGGTGATATCCTTTTTGACTCATCGGTCTGCGCCTTAAGCGTAAATGTCGATGAGGTGCTCGTTAATCCTGCCAAGAAGTTGATCGCCCAAGGTCAACTAAAAGAGCGACTGACTATGATATAGGATCGACAACATGTATATTTCCGTCGTATGATGGATCGAGGCAAGTTGTCTCTCCCTTCTGATGATGTCGAGATGCTGAAACCTCAATTCTTTTTTGGCGATCAACTGATTCTCGAAGAGGCCGGTCTCTTGGAGATAAATGAGAATTGGTACTTCGAGAATGATGGTCTCTCATTGTTCGTTCCGTCAATCAATCGACACCTCCCGCTCTCGGTTTTCTTTTGCTTTGCCAAAAAGCGCCTCATGTAGGGTAATGGGTATTAGGTAGTGTATAGGATATTGATTTGGCCTAGGAATAGGTAAAGGAATTTGGGTATTTTGGATTTGAGGAAAATTGTTGAGATAAGTTATAGTCATTAACTCGAGTAAATATAGATAGTAGATACTAATTTCAATATATAAGTTATTTGTTGATAATTGCTTAATAGGCTACTTAGTGTCTTGTATTAGCTAGTCTAGCCTAGATAAGCAAGGTATTAACCAAATTAACCTAGTTTGACCTAGAACTAGCTTGGAGACCTAGAATGGACCTAGTATAGCATGTTTATGATTCCAAAACTCAAATTGACATTGATATTCCATATTTAGGTCTTCAAGGCACCATATCGAACACTTTTGATATTCTACCCCGGATTTCAGGTGAGTACATTCTCTTATAATTTCATGTTCATGACAATTTCTATGTTTCCTGTATTTAGTGTAGATATCCTTGTTTTCTTGACACATTGGTTTCACGGATTGGTATTGTCTGGATCCCATCATGAGATGTTATTCCTGTCTTGGTATATCTTGTGCAAGCGCTATTCTTGTTTTTTATGCATTACATAAACACAGATTCCTGTGAAGGCTCGAGACCTTCTCAAAGAATCCCGTACCATAACGTGCCATAGTTGGATCCATTGTATCAGTCGGGGGCGGAGAGTAGTAGTATAGATATGTGATCATACCCTTCTTGTGCATGTCCTGCTTTCCCTGTGAGTGTTAATCAAACACCGCACGTATGATTAACCAAGCCATATTTCTGTACAAGTTCCCAAGCCGGTCACATATTGAAACTACTACACACTCACATAGATTGTACATTTCTTGACTCTTGTACATGATATATCCTTTTCACCTGCTATTACATTTACTTAGAGTTTACTCATACCCTGTTACAATCATGTACATGTTATTTCATCTTGTATATTCTCTCTATTTACTGTTATATAGACTTTTTTATTTATTAGAACTGTTATTAGAGATGTACTTTGCTCCAATCATGACTGGATATATTTTTCAGATGACACTGATGACGGTTGCACTGCCTATTACGGCCATCCGGGTGTAGTAGGCATAGATCGGGAGACTCTGATTCAGGAGGGTCTAATTCCAGCAGAGGAGCCCAAGTTAGCGACTCATTAGGCTAGATTTGTACTGGACTTTGTCTCAAGTTGATTACTCGTGGCATGTTATTGTTTTAGACCAGTGTTTGGGATTAATGTTGGCTCTTAGACTTTCCGGACTTGTTTTATCTTTATGTTAGACTTTTCTGGATATTTCATGTCATGTTGTCTTTATCTTTTCGTGTCATTTATCTTTCTTTGAATGTTGTGGTTGAGTGTGGATATATTGTCATTGCTTGTCCTCCATTTGGAGTTGACTATCTCGACAGGTTATGATGTTATATGGTTAGTCAGTTAGTTAGACCTAGACAGCGTTCTACCGCCGATGCTGCAGCTTAGGCTGGGCATTGTCACGCACTCAAGCCCCTATACCGGGTACGAGTCGTGACAAATGTCTTTGGGCATACTGCACTATAGTACGGACTTCGACCGGTACAACGCTATTTTCTTTGCTCTACGGAAGCGAAGTAGTTCTTCCTTTGGAGATACAAATACCTTGTCTCCGAATCGCTTTATCCAATAAGATAACAACTAAAGAAAATGACCGTCTACGGTTACGAGAATTGGAGCTACTTGATGAGAAACGAATCATTTCTCAACAACGAATTGAGTTATATATCAAACCCGCATTTCTAAAGCCTTTAATAAAAATGTAATGGAGCGAGTTTTCAAGTCGGGGACCTGGTTCTTTCAGTAAGAAGGCCTATGGTGATAACACATAAAAGCAAAGGAAATTCGTAGCTAAATGGAAAGGACCTTTTGTTTTCAAATCAATGTATTCAAATGAAGCATACACGCTGGCAAATCCCAACAGTGATTTACTGATGATGCCTATTAATGGCAAATTTTTAAAAAATATTATGTCTAATGGACATTAACTTGTATCCCCCAGCAAGTTTTTGTATAGTGTTTACATTTTCTTTATGGAGTAATGAATATCCTACATATTAATATCAACATCTCGTTCACTTCGAACCATTATTTTTATCCTAGCAGTTATGGATAAGTTATAAATAATGGGTCCTTATAAATTTTCCACCAAGATCACCCTAAATTCTTACAAAACTTTCTTGTTAGAAAAAATTTCTAAGCAATCTCTCCAATTTATAAAAATCATCATTAAAGCCAAGTCGTTTTAAAGACATCTTATTTCAATTCCCCAGCCGAAATCGAAATAATCTATTTGTCAAAAGAATATTCATGTCCATATTACCTCTGAATTATTCTATGACGTCTACCTTCTATAGAGATTCGTAAATTTGTCATGTCCATATTACCTCTGAGCAAATTTACTCTGAAAGAATATGCATGTCCATATTACCTTCGAAATCCTCCATATCATCGACTTTTCCTCTATAGAATTATGTAAATTTGTCATGTCTATATTACATCTGAGAAAATTTACTCTGAATGAATCATGTTCATATTACCTTTGAAATATTCTATATCATCGACTTTCTCTTTATAGAATCTATAAATTTGCCAAGTCCATATTACCTCTAAGCAGATTTATCCAGGAGTATCTATCATGTCCATATTACCTCTGGTATATTTTTTGATCATATCCTATTAATTGCATATAGTCGAATGCACCATAAGTAATGGGTCCATGAAAGTCTATTTGTCACGTCCATAATTCCTCTGACAAAACGTCTTACTCTGTTATCTATCCCTAATCTGGTATGTCAAAGATAATAGGTTCACCTATAACATCTATCATGTCTATATTACCTCAGATACTAATAAATTTCAATATCAACTATTTATACCTAATCAGGTATGCCAAGGATAATAGGTCCAATTATAACATCTATCTTTTCCATATTACCTCTGATAGTGATCAATTTTTATATCTATTATCTATGCTCGAATTAAGCATGTTACAGATAATAGGTCCACACAAATATGATATTTTCCTATGTCCATATTACCTCTAGAGAAATATCAGATGTCAAATATCCCCATCAAGATGAAAAGTGTTCTTTTTTTCAAAATTCAAATGAAGATATAGGATACTTTCATCAATCAGCCACAAAAGAAAGAAAGGAAAAAGAACTAAAAAAATGTCTTCATATGTTGTCTTCAAAATAAGTGCGCATAACCCTCAAAAGTTATCTATATCAAATGTTGGATATGACCTAGATAACAAGTCCACATATGAAAGACAGAACACGAAACTGATCTTCTGCTAGAAAATCCTATGCGGTTATAGGAGGCGCATATTAAGACTCTATGCGGTCATTTTCCGTTCAAGACATGGAAGGCGCATAAGGAAACTATTTGCATATGCATTTTGTCAATCTTATGAGTCCTATATCATCATCAATGATTATTTAAATGACAGTTGAATGTTTCATGCATTGAGTTATTTGTTGTCCTCTATTTTTTTCTTATGCGACATTCGTATGGATGTTCTTACATACAGATCAATTGATTATTCACAGCAGTTTGGCAAAATAGGAGACTTTCATTAATAGTGACAAAAGGGTTTACAAAACATGGCCAGAAGAGGGCCAAAAGAACCCTAAAATGTAAACCCTAAACAGTTAGGGTGAAGATCAGTCAGAATCATTATCAGGATCACTGATCATGTCGGCAATGTCCTGAAGTGTTTGAACACCTGAATCATGAAGCAGTCGATGGAAGGCATCTACTCCTTCTTGTCTTTCTCTCTTTAGGGCTCATAGGAAGAGTGTCAAAGTTCAGGATGGGGGTAGATGGCTTTGCGATATCGCATAGAGACAAGCCAAGAAGGTCAATGAAGTCTTCCGCATTAGACAGCTTCGTCTCAGCCAACTTCCTCTTCTTCGAGATGAGATAAAGCACCAAAGTTGGGGCTACAACGATTGCAGAGGTGATAATGTGGTCGCAGGCAACCGCAAGGTAGCAACCCTCTTTGGTAGTTGAGGGTGCTCACAAGAAGAAGACATCGAAAGAGCAGTATAATAACAATGTTTCTCTACTTATATTTATAAAAAAAAATGACTCTTCGTTGTCTGCAATTGAATGTACTGAGAGATTAAAATTTTCTAGAGAAATGTAAATGGTGGCCTATTAATGATGATGAATCTATTTGATGAGAGCTGAGTTACTGTGAAAGGCACAGTTTTCAAAAAGTTGCCCAAAGTTCATTCATAAATCAAATTCATATGGTTGTCGCATGTACAAAGCATAGATTTCTCTCTGCATATCGAGGCGCATGTTCATGCGCTAATATACTGATTTGGGAGTTTTAAAAGAATTTTAATAGTTGGACGAAAATATTGAAAGATGCATAAGCAGTACGCGCCTCAAAAGATCAGAAATCCATATGCTCTAGTGAATTCGAGAAACAAACATCTTAAAGTCTATGGTAGCTAAAGTCTTATGCAGCAAGAATCCTCAGGGACATTTTCTATTCAAAATAGATATGAGACAGTTTGACTTGAAGGGTTTTATGCAGCGGTCAGGTTATCTCAAAAGTTACTCAAAAATTGAATAGAATTACAAACAAAGCTAAAATATAGCTTGCAAGTGCTAGTCATCATAGATTTTATGTGACTACAGTCTTTGGTATATGTTCCTTACATATTTATGTAGAGAATTCTTTGCATATTTATGAAGTTTGTATGTTCTTAAATTTTCTATGATATTGGATAATGCTATAAATTGTACAGTAGTTTATCTTTGCAAATTTTTGCGTCACCTCTTACTCAAGATAGATACGCGTCATCATGAAGACAAAGAACTTATGCAGCAAGATTGAGATCATATTGAAAGACAAAATAAAATTTTATTATTGACAGTTAAAACCAAGATTACATATGATGGAGATCTATTATATTCTAGATTTTTATTCTAAAGGTGTGGTTGCTGTAGGATCGATGGCACCTCTAGAGGAAAGTGAATAGAGTGCAGCAGAAAAATATTTCCAATAAAAAATTAAGCAGGTAAAGGCAGATATCACTACAAGAAAATGACATTTGTTGACGGTCTTTTTATTGACGATCGGTAATCCCCGTCAACTATTCGGTTTTACTTGACGGTTTAGACCTTGTGTCAAGTAAACCCCTATTTTGTGTTAAGTATAGAATATTATACCACTTTAGTTGACGGGTTTCAGAAAGCCGTCACAAAATCGACCACTTTTAGTTGACTGGTAGGTTAAAGCCGTCAACTAAAGTCAGGGGGAATTCCCGTATCTATTTCAGATGTCATTATCGTAAATTTTTCAAAAATTTTGGGTTCGTTACAGTTTCCACCAAATATTATATGTGGAGAAAACCTAAATCTCACTGATCATAACCCCGCTCCTCTTCGAATTTTTTCCTTCACTTAGAAAATACCCTCCTCTTCTCCCCCTCCTTTTCAAATCAAATTCAACCCCACCTCTCACAAACCCACATCTTCCCCCTCTCCTCCTTAAATTCTTTGCCCGCCTTCTGTCACCTCCTACCCTCCGCCACAAAACGCTAACACTAGCCGAGCTCCATCAATGGCGTCGGCCAAATTCTCCTTCACAAAACCCTAATCCCCTCCCCCGCCTCATCTCCACCAACCCCTTACTTTTCCAGTAGTCCCTCAACGCCTCGGGGAAGACCAACAGGCCCGACGCCACTACCTACAACCCCTCCCCAAAATTAGAAAATTTCCCAGATCCATTCTCATTCTTTCAATATCGATTCTCGATCCTTCCTCCACTTTCGACAACTTCTTGGAGTTCGACCTCCACTGCCACTCCCCCCCTCCGATTTGTAAGTATGAAGTGTTGACCCAAACTGGATCACAGTCAATCTGATTTAGATAATTAACAAACTGATATCAGATATGATCCAATACGACACATCAAGCTCAAGACAGAACATCACATGATCAAGACAGACATCAATTACTGTAGGGCCTAAAAATCAAGTTGTGCCATGTATTTACTACTCAGAAACCAAGTTGTGCCCCAAAGATCAAGCTGCGCCACTAATATGGAGATCAGAAATCAAACAGCACCATTGATCAGGTTGCGCCATATATCAGATTGCGCCCAGTCATATTATGCCAAAGTCTACGTGGCGTCTGACATTTAATGGCCATCATTACCTGACAACACTGACAACTGACAGCATAATAAACGAGGAAAATCTCTTCGAATCCCTCGAATTGTGCCGCTCGAGGAGAGTTGGTTGACAGCTGTCCTGCACGTCTTATGAGTTGCGCCTAGGCGCAATCTAAAACAAAATCCTTAGTTACGCCTAGGCACAATCTGAACAACTGTTTCTCAAAAGCTACCACATGTCCAGGCGCAGTCTAATCAGGCGCAGTTTAACTTGTTGACTGAAGCTCGCGCAACCTGATAAAGTTGAGACAATTTTTATTTCCAAAGCAGGATGACATGGCACACATGCCACTAATCTCTCAAGACGTGTATACTATCCTGTACACGACCACGCACATCTCAATCACATGATGCCATGCATCTAAATACAGTTAGTACACGACTGATAACTGAATGAAAGTTGGCACAAATGAGGTTGCCGCAACCCGATGTAGCACAACCCAGCCTCGTGCACATCAGAATATCTGCCAAAACAGTTATTTCCAGAATTCTATAAATAGAGTTTCCAATCATTGTTAAAGGACAGACACTGAGATCAAGAACTCTTGCAAAATTATTGCTGCATTCTCCAGAGGCTATAGTCTTCAAGTTCACATAGTACATGGGATAAAGGGATCGTCTTCTGATCAGATTCCTATAGTTGTACTTCTCCAGAATTTAAATTGTACTCTTGTACTCTTTTTAAAAGTTTATAATAGAATATTTTTTTATTTTTGCAAACAAAATGGCGAATCTGCTGGGGACGACTTTCTCCTCCGACGAGAAGGTGATAACTCAATGTGATACTGCGTCGATCGACAAGACGCAGAAGACTCTGGTTGTTCAAGTCAACCAGATAGCCTACGAGGATATGATTAACACCAAGAGCAATAAGCGCACTGTGGCTATCACCAAGAACAAGACTGTGTGGGCTCCTAAGTCTCCCACGGTTGCTGTTGTCCAGGCGCAACCTGAGCGCTCAGTAGCTAAGGCGCAATCCGCCTCAATAGCCCATGCACAGTCTGCTTCTGTTGCCCGTGCGGAACCTACTCAGCTTGCTGCCAAGATGCAGTCTTTTCCCTCTGTTGCCGAGCGCAACCAACTCATCTTGTTGCCAAAGCGCAACCAGTGGCCCATTTTGCCCGAGCGCAGCCTATGCATTCTGTTGCCCAGATGCAGTTTGCACACCATGATGCTCTGGTGCAACCTAAGGGAATTAGTCTTTTGGCTATTCTCTCTTCTTCTCCAGTTCTGATCTTGGAGAAGCAATGTTCTAGTGCTAGCACTAGACATGACAAAGGGAAGCATCCTTTGACACTTCCTCAACTCAAGCTACCTGTGCCTAAGACGGTTCAACAACAAAATGGATGAAAACGCTTCTTAGCTAACCCTCTACAAAATAAAGGAAAGCACCCTTTGGTCTTTTCTAACACTTTCTTGGTCCATGACTCAGAGGAAGATATATCAGATTCTATTCCTTTAAACAGAGGTCTTCGGATCTCTGATATCGGAAAGAATACTGATCAAAGAGGCATCTTGCCTACCCCTATGGGGTCTGGTCAAGATCTTCCAACCTTGCAAATTTCAAGATCTAAGCAAAGAAAATTGATGGTATCATAAACAGAGACACCTGGAGCAGAATTTTCTGATTTATGCGCTTATCTCAATAGGCGTCAACCAGTATCAACTTTGATGAAATGAAAGAACCCTATTCCAAAGGTCAATCTGTACCAAAAGCCAAAGTTTGTAAAGAAATACCCAACCACTTATGCTAATGAGTTGAGTACATCTTTGTACACTCAGGGAACTAAATATCTGAAGAATAGGAGGCATGTTCCTTACATCATTAAGGAATATGTTCCTCCTACTTCTTCCCATCCTGTAGTGGTGACTGATCTCCTAGAACGTCTTAAAAAAAGACGGGAGATTGTAGAGATGTCTCCTTCACCTCTAAATCACTCTTCAGATCGCCATTGCCTTTACGAAGTCGTTATCAAGTGTTGCTGCCAATCAGCTAGAAGATCTATCTTCGATCGTCTGAACTATGCTTCAACTTCTGAACCTATAATAGAAGATGAAGACGAGCTATTATATGCTTCTGTTAACATGACTTCTCAAGGCACTGGGGGTGGGAAACGTCCAAGACGTAATGCGTCCCGTAATCCCAGTCAGCAATACCTAGATCGGATTCATGTATCCAGTGAAGGGGTCTTTCAATATACCAGATCAAAAAGTCAAAACTTGAACCAAGGTGTCTTTAATCAAGAAGATCTCCCCATCGCTCATTTAGGAGAAGACTCTTTTTCGGAGTTTGATGCAGATAGTGAAAGTTTTGAACAAACTATCTCGTCAATAGCAGCAAGAGAAGTGATGGCATATACCATTACAAAAGATCAAGATGCTTCTACTTCAACCAGTCAGGAGCAACAAATTGTTGCACTAGAGGACAAACTGAAGACCATGGCTGAGATGGTCGCAAGTATGCATACTATAATCGTGGCTCAACATACAGTGCCACCGGTTATAAACCCTGCTACAAATCCTGAGCTTATAGCATCTTCTGTACCTGTTAGTCTGGGGGTACCACCTCCTCAGGTTGCTTCCATACAGTTCAAGCTGATCCTAGTCAGTCTGGGGTCGGGGGTGGTAATTACCATGTTGTTCCTCCTCCCAACAATTCTAACCAGCCTATCAATTTCCAAACATCAGGGGATGCTAATGAGGCCGTGAAACTCTTACGCACTCAATTTTAGGCCTTCAAGCAGAAGGATGGCCTACAAAGACTGGGCATAAAGCAACCATATCCAACAGAGTGGAAGGAGGTTCCATTCCCTCCTAAATACAAGCTCCCAACTATTATGCTGTTTGATGGCAGCACTTCTCTAAGTCAGTATATTAATCACTTTGAAGTGACGACTGACTAATTACAGCAAAATGATGCTCTCCTTACCATAGTGTTTATCGGTTATTTAGCCGGCGCAGCATACGATTGGTATCATAGTTTGCCAGATAGCTGCATAACTTTTTTTTACTGGTTTCAAGCAAATGTTTTTGGAATGGTTTTATGAGGGAGTCAACGACATGAAAATGTCTGCCCTCATTATAAACAAAGGCAGAATGAATCCACGGAGAGTTTCATTGAAAGATGCTGCCGAGAGGCACTTAAAATGCCTTTAGGAACTCCATCTGCTGTAACAATAGACACCTGCAAATCAAACTTGTTGCCTATTATCAGTATGTGGACATGATCTACACAATTTCAAGATTGGCCTTCTTTCATTATGAATGCCAAGGCATCAGAAGTCAGTGCCGAAAAGTTCAATCAGTTAGGAGTTCAGATGACTCATCCTAACCAAGATGAACATTCTACACCTAGGGGTAATCACCAGAATAACCATAAGGGTAAAGAAACACTGGCCATCAATCTCAAGGGCAAGGAGTCTTTGGTTGTCAATGTTACTCAGACATCACCCACTCCATCAGCACCACCGCCGAAAACAACTCGTCCGAAAGAAGAGTATTCTTTTGATGAAGATGATACTTTAAGTATCTTTGATTGCTTGATCAAAAGCAATAAGCTTCAACTGCCAGAGGCAAAACGGCCAGAAGAAGGTAAAACTGACCACCCTAAATATTGTGTTTATCACAGATTTATAGGGCATCCAACCACAGCATATTATGTGCTCAAGGGCAAAATCCAGAAATTGGTCAACTCTAGAGCAATTACTTTGCAACAGGACGAGAAAACGGGGACAGCTAATGTCATCTCTGTACAGTTTGGTGACTTTCCACCACAACTTATGCAAGATGGTGTTGTCCCCATTCCAAGGACTACTCTCAAGATCGTGAATCTTCCACCTCCCCAAAATGAGGGTCTTGTTCCGCTATCAACTGACAGATGGGAGATCATGTGGATTCATCTAGATCTGGTAGCAAATTTTGAAGCACCTTCCTCTTCCAAGCAAAAGAAGCACTACAAAACTAAATCCAAGAGCTGCAACATGGTATCCTTTGAACCAGCAGCAGAAAAAGAAATTCTAATTGGTACTAGATCAGGTAAACCCTACCTTCGGGAATACCCCAAAACTTAAGAGAATTCTGCCCCATCTCTTGATGTTCCTCCTACATCATCTTCTCCTACTGAGAATATACCATCTACATCCCTGCCGGTAGTGGAACCAACTCCTCCCAAACTGACATCAGCAGACAAGGGAAAACAACATGTTCGTTTTGACAAAGCACTGAAGAAGTCCTCGTCTCTTGGACTTGAAAAGCCATATAACTTTGACATATTGGCTCAATTTGCCAATACTCCAACAAGATTGTCAATCTTCGAACTCTTACGTCTCTCAAAAAAAACTCGAGAGACGTTAAGTGAAGCTTTGATGCTGGCTGATGCTTGTCTTACTCTTCTTAAGAAGCCTGAAAAGGAACAAGTCAGCTGTGCACATTGTCATAGTATGTTTGAGTTAATGCCCAATATTACTTTTACACAAGATGACATGTCATTAGAAGACAATCGTCACGATCGTCCTCTCTATTTTACGGGGTATGTGGACACCATAAAGTCGATCATATTCTGATTGACCCAGGGTCTGCTCTTAGTATCATGCCAAAGTCTTTGCTAGATGCTTTAAAGATCCCAGTGTATAACCTATCTACAACTATCACTACCATCTTGGGGTTCAATCAAGGAAGAAGTGAACCTTTGGGGAAGATACGCCTAAAACTTCAAATTGGCAATCTTCGTACAAAGGTGACTTTCTATGTAATTGATAATCATGGCTCATACAATGCTTTGTTAGAAAGACCATTCCTCCATGAACACAATATTGTACCTTCTACTCTCCACCAATGTTTCAAATATGTGGATGGTAATAGAGAAGTCCAAAAAGAGGTTGCAGATCTGAATCCTTTCAAAGGAGTTGAAGCATACTGCAACGATTCTCGTATGTACAAAGAAGAATTCATGAAGGTGGTTCTGGCAATGGTCACAGATGAAGAACATAAGTGTATACTAAATGATACTTTGGTGATCCCAGTCAAAGGGTGTACTTCCTGTCCTCAGTCGTCCAAACCACTGACTATCTATCTTCCTTTCCATGAGAAGCAGCTTCCTGGTGATAATCAGGAACAAAGGGAGCTCACCTCTTCTGAGCCACTTATAATCGACCTTCGTCGTAAAAATCCCCATCCTTCTTCTCGTTCTTCTTCTCCCCCTCTTGTCATCAATCTGACTAAGCCTACTAAGGCTAAAGTTCCTGTTGTAAATGATGGTGTAAAAATCAACAAAGCATCTCCTTTGCAGTATACTGATGTCTCTTACTATACTCAATATTATTTGGATATGCTAGATAGCTTTAAACCACTTACAATAGAAGTCGTATCATCTCTACGAAACGTGGTTTTATTGGATTTAATGCAAGAGTCGTACTTCTTAGTACCGTCTCAAAAGAAAGATAAAAGGCCTATATTCTTCAACAAAAGAGAAGAACAAAAAGTCATGCTCTATAATGATAATAGAGATGATACATGAAGGCTACAATTACGTCGCTATAGTCCACAATCCAAAGCAATTATCCGTAAAATGGGCTATAATTTCAGAACATGCCTCAACAATGGTAAAGGAAGACGAACTCCTATTCGTATTTCTTTTCCAAAAGAAAAAGCACAACAATACCACAGTAAAATAAAGTGGGGACTAGGTTATGACTCACCGCTTCCAACTCCAGAACCTTCTGAATCTGATGAAGAAGAACGATCTAATTCTTCTGATTCTATCTCATGGGATTCTGATACCAACATTGGTCATGTTCATAGGGTGATAGTATCTTCTAACATGGTGTCTGCCGAATTCTCAGAAGATGATGAAGATGACATTGAAGAAGCTTCTGAAGTTGACCCTTGGGCACAAAGGATGGACAATCAGTGGGAACTTCGTTTTGAACAACAAGAACCACCTACTGAGGATCAACTAGTCCAGATTGATATTGGAGAAAAGGGTGCATCATAGCCATTCTTCATTAGCAAGAATCATCCAGAGAATGATAAACAAGAATTAATTCACCTTATTCGTGAATATATCGATGTCTTTGCCTGGAGTTATAAAAATATGCCAGGATTAGATCCTCAAGTTGCAACTCACAAACTTAATATCTTGTCGAATGCCAAGCCGGTCAGACAACAACAACGACGATTCAAGCCTGAAATGATTGATGCCATTGATGATGAAGTCAAAAAGCTTATAGCTTGCAGTTTTATCAGAGAAGAACAACATCTTGATTGGGTAGCCAAGGTTGTACCAGTTCTGTAGAAGACCGGAAAGGTTCGAGTTTGCATAGAATTTCAGGATCTCAATGATGCTTGCCCTAAAGATGAATTCCCTCTCCCAATTACTGATGTCATGATCGATAACACATGTGGATTCGAACGAATTTCTTTCATGGATGGATTTTCTGGATATATTAATCAAATTCGGATGAATCTTGAAGATTAAAAACATACTTCATTTCGTACTCCTCGAGGAGTATACTGTTATACAGTCATGCCATTTGGTCTTAAGAATGCAGGTGCAACTTACCAGCGGGATATGAGTACTATCTTTTGAGAATATTTGCGAAAGACTGTCGAATGCTATGTTGACGATATTGCTGTCAAAAGTCATCTAAAGAAAGATCACATTCAAGATTTAAGAACTATCTTCAATCTAATGCGCCAGCATCTTTTCTTCGAAAATTGAAGTGATTGTTCATTCATTCACTTTCTTTGACTTATCATTCATTTGGTATTTATTGTCTCTTGATTTAAATAATAAGAATTCACGTCCTTTACACCTCTGAATTCTGATTATTTATATCAGCAACTTGTCATGTCCTTATTACCTTTGATAAAGTTGTCTATTGAAATAACAGTATTGCTAAAACTTTATATTCTGCCACGTCCACATTACCTCTGAGCAAATATAATGAATATTGTTATTTTCTAAATCATGAAATATATCATGTCCAGTACCTCTGAATATATTTTCTATTCTATTACTTATATCTATAACAAGATATGCAACAAGTAATGGAACCACATAAAAAGTCTTTATTATTTCTTTTTGCAAGAGAAGAAAAAGAGTACATTGTAGAAAGAAACAACCAAGTCTGTCCATTTTTACTCCGAAGGATAGGTGATAAGTTCCACAATTTGTTTCTTCAGAATTTGAACTCTTTCATCACGAGAATCTAGTACTCTCTGCCTGGCTTCAACTAGTCCTGATTTGGGATCGAAAGGTTGTAGAGCAGCAGTTCGATGTATTAATTCTTCATTCTGAAGATGTTCAAATTCCTTCTTCTGGTCCTTCAAAATCTCTACCTAATCAACAGCAGATTGGTACAATTGATTTTCTTGTTCTATGTTCTGCTTAACAGTCTGGAGTTCTGCTTGAAGTTGAGCAATTTTGGCTTCCAAATCAGCAGCCTTTTTCTCTTCCTCTGTAGCCTTAGTCTTATGACTATCAGCAATAATAGCCGCATCAGAGATTTGAATGTCTAGTTCGGAGGATTGTCTAGTAAAAGCCAGCAGGAATGCTTCAAAATCGGCTTTACTAATTTCTGCTTCTCGAACCATAGTTTCATATTCCATGTTTACTAGTGGCTCGATATCTCCTCTTTTCAGCTCCTTGTAAGCCTCTAGCTCATCCAAAATATGTTCCAAAAATGAAGCTTGAGCTTCGTCTCCTTGACTAAGAATGCCTTCGATCAAGAATGTAGTGGGAGTTCTAATGGTACTGAAAGGGACATCCTCCCTCTCCATAACCCTATGAACTAAGGGCTCCAGAGACGTAAAGAAGACTTTTATGAAAGAGGCCACCACAAATTTATTAGCTGCCAGGGCTCCTGGAGTGGCTACTATGTTTGCAGAAGTCTTCACAGCTTTAGCAAGTAGAGGTACTTCATCTGGAGCGCTAATATGAGAAGAGCTTCCTTCCCCGGCTACAGTTCCAGTAGGCGATTCTGTAAATCACATATGTCATTTATGTTGATAACATATAATGCTAAAGGCGCTATGATAAATCGTTCATATTTAGAAATTTACCTGAGCTGAGTACATTACGAAGAGTCTCAACAGCTTTAACTGTCTCGAACTGAAGTTTTGATCGAGTTTCTGCAGACATGGTAGCCTGACTACTCCCTGCTCCCGATTCAATCGGAGGTGGCAGAGTTACTGGAGTTTTATTTACTAATTCTGTTGTCACCTTAGACATTTTCGGCTGCTCAGTAGTCGTGGGATCATTAACCTCAGGAGGATTGACTTGTTCCTTATCATTAACCGTATTCTCCTCGTCTTCAGCAGTTGAAGGATCTTCATCGACTGGAAGTTCTTGTGATGATGGTGCACTCACTAAAGTTTATTTTTCTTTAGTGATGTTGTTCTAATTATCGTCATAGGTTTCATCATCAAAATCGCAACCAGTCAATGCGTCAATCATTGCTTCTTCTGAATGAGTAGATACTTGAGCTTTTGGAGTATCTTGTGGAGGCAAATCCTGCTTTAGGGAGGAGACTTTTGGACTTAGGAGAGTTGGAGATGGAATTGTTATCCCTGCTGCATCAAGTACATTGGCAGGGACATTTACTGTCATGATGGTAATAGGAGACTGGACATCTGTTGAAGTAACCAATACAAGGAAAAGCAATTTAGATATATATCTTTGATAAAAGTTAGCATAAGAGGATATGTCACAATTTTGATATTACCTTTTTGAGATGGTTCTTCTTCAGCAATTGCCAATTTTCTTCTGACTTCTTTGGGTATTGATGCATCTGGTTCTGCAACAGCTTCAGTACGATCATCCTCCGGATCGATCAAGGAAGTAGAATTTCCTCCTTCTATAATCTTCTCCTGTTTCTGAATAGAAGAAGGGGTAATGTCCTTCTCTCCAGAAGAAGAACAGAGAAGCAATTGTTTTGATTGAGAACGTGTTGTTCTCGTAGTTACTGGTTCATTGATAACCAGTGACGTTCTTTTCTTCTTCTTCGGAGCCCTTGGAGAATTGGATGTATTATCTCGCTGAGGAGAGGCCGTCGTCTCTTTAGTCTTTCTCTTCTTACCCTTAACAGGAGATTTTTCCTTCCGCACCTTTATGGATATGTCTAGAGGATCTTGAACTGGATCAGCATAGTTTATTAAAATTGATGCCTCCAGAGGTTCATCGGCAGGATCTTTGTCTTTTACATCCAGAAAAGGCTAAAGAGTATATTTTCCCTGTTTAATTCTCTTTTCAGTTGCGAAGCTGTGTGCAGGATGGAAGTTTTCAGCGAATGTGTTCGCTGAAGTATAGAAGTTTGCGTATGAATATAACATACGTGGGCCTTGTGGAAGTTTGTAAGGCATAGAAAAGATAGCTTTTGTGTCCCGGGCGTTGTAATAACTCCAAGCCCTAGCCCCATCAATGAGATAACCCTTGGCTTGTAGGCAAGTGGTTGCATTACCTACATGAAGCTGATCGTACCCGAACTACCGTGCAAATTGACTCATCAAATACGGTTCAAATGGTATTCTTCTTCGAATCTATAGACCAAGTGAGAGGGCCGGATCACCTTAAGCCATGAAAAGATATTTGGGCTTAAACGAAGTATTTCTTCAGTTAAGTCCATCATTTGTGGAGGCATAGTTTCATATCCTGAAGGAGGTCCAACACACGGGAACTCCATCCTGATCCACGGTTCAAGGCAAGTCGGCACTCCGAAAGAGCAGTATATTTCCAGTGAGCATTAGCGAAGCGCCCGATGAAGTCTCCATCAGCAGTTCCCATATCAGGGTTCATCAAACAAGGATGGTGTAGTAATAACCATCCGAACAAATAAGTATATGGCATTTCAGTGCGAGGAAAATCCGACCGACCATCCTTATCATGCAGCATAGTATCCACAAAAGAACGCAATCCTACATTCAGGTGGCAGGTCATGGCTGATAAGAGATCCATCTTGTATCCAAATATAAGACGTGTTACAGCGAACAGGACACCCCGATAGAATCTGTCAACTGTACTGGCTCCCGAAACTATAAAATGCCGTAACCATAAAGATAGAAAGCCTGCCAGCTGGGCTTCTGGAGACATAGGTCTGTAACCCTGTCTAAGGTAACTCTGGAGAACATCGCCAGCCTTAAACAGACCCGAGTCCTCAGTCAATGTGACATCTCTATGATTATGTTTTTTTATCCGATATTACATATCACTCCTATCAAAAGGTTCAAAGAAACAAGGAGCACAGGCTTGACTGTCCAGTGGCTTGTCCTCCCACGCATGACCCAAGAACAAATATGGCATCCATTTGGTGATGTAGCAAGTACCTGCAGTGGCACTTTTGTAGTAGAGTGAACAGATTTTGTACTGACACAGCAGCTCTTGGAAAACTGTGATAATCTGGGAATTCTCCTTTGCCAGAACATCCAATTCATCGTTTGTGGGCACATATTCTTCATATGGGTTATCACCCATTGGTAGACGAGAGATATATTCCATCTCGTTAAGAGTAAACCCCATTTCTCCATGAGGAGTCATGAAAGTCCAGTGCTTTCATTATATCTCTCTATTAGAGCCAAGAACATATGTGGGTTCGGGCGAATAAGATATACTGTAGTGCAGATAGCATTATAGAGGCCCAGATCAATCAGCTTGTCTTTGAATTCATCCAAAATCTATATAGACAAGCTGCTCCAGCGCTTCATCTCTGGATTTACCAAACCTGTCATATGCAAGGCGCGGTCGGGATATCTTCCTTCGACTTTTGCAAATGCATTTGCAAAAATAGGTATTCGGACTGGAAGGAGCAGGAAAGAATCCTCAGGAGGAATGCAGCTCGGCCTTAAACCTCTTAAATGTGTGCTATATCTTTCAGAAGTACTGTAGAAAAGGTCCCTGTTCCTCGGACCCAATTTATAGCAAATTTTGCCGACTCTTGCTTGCTGAAGAGGAGTCAGATCCCATGATATCCTTCTAGGATAGCTGGCAAAAGCATATTGGGATGATGCCATAGACCTTGATATTTATGTTAGGTATATGGCTTTGTCCTCCTTTAAGAAAGTTCTCAACTCTTTTCTTGCCTTAGGCTGGAAGGTCTTCTTGATGGCATCCCCGAATAAAAAGGCAGGTTTCTTGTGGACCATAGTATCCAAGCTCTAAAGGGGTTCACCGTTCATTAAGTTCAAAAGGGTTTGATTATCTTGATCTTTGAGCAGAGTCCTTCGTGCTTCAGGACCGTCGTATTGAGGGAAAGTGACATGAGACAAATTTTTCCTATACTCTGGGACATTGAATGTTGAAGCAAATCTTTCTGCATTTGGGTCTTCCTTGAGATTAACTGCAAATAGATACATGAACAAAAAATTAGAAGCAAAACAAAGGTGTACGACTTATTGAGTTACGGAAAACCTAAGTTGCGCAAAATTTTGAGTTGCGCAACAACCCAAGTTGTGCCATATGCTCTGTTGTGCGAAACTCAAGTTTCGCAACATCTCAGGTTATTCCACATATTGAGTTGCGTCTCAATTTTAGTTGTGCAATATTTTTAATTTTGCACAAACAGCATGCATAATACGGTTCGTAAGAACGAACAGTGTTCAAGAAAAGGGCAACCACACCCTAAGAAGGGGTGGCACAAAGTTTGTGATGCACCACACTCTAAAAAGAGGGAACGCAAATCAATCAGTGATGAAATTATCGTCCATAGATCGAATCGGCTCATCCTTAATCACCTTCTATTGCTGGGTTGGCAGTCTCTCGTGGAGAAGAAGGCGACACATATTGTGGCACGTGGGTGGATGGAGTACGAATTGAAGGGGGGGCGATGGCCTTCCCTTTGTCAGCAGTAGTCTTTTTGGGGGCCATATCGTCGAGGAGATGGTCGAAAAAAAGAGTTGCAAGAGTTCAAGAAATTTTCTCAGAAGATTAAAAGTGAAAGTAAAGAATCACAGTGGATTAAACAGGGATTATTTATAGCCAAAAGTCAAAATCCTAACAGTTACCCGTAATTAAGCATAAAAAATCATAACTGGTCACAACAGACTGTGCGAGACTGGCGCAACTTGACTCAGTCAAAACTTTTATAAATTCAAAGTATTTCAAAACTTTAAAATATTTTTAAGTTTTGAAAACATTGAAGGGGGTCTTGTAGGGCCTAAAAATCAAGTTGCGCCATGTATTTACTACTCAGAAACTAAGTTGTTCCCCAAAGATCAAGCTGCGCCACTAATATGGAGTTCAGAAATCAAACTGCGCCATTGATCAGGTTGCGCCATATATCAGAATGCGCCCAGTCATTTTGCGCCAAAGTCTATGTGGCGTCTGACATTTAATGGCCATCATTACCTGACAACTGACAGTACAGTAAACGAGGAAAATCTCTTCGAATCTCTCGAATTGTGCCGCTCGAGGAGAGTTGGTTGACAGCTGTACTGCACGTCTTATGAGTTGTGCCTAGACGCAATCTAAAACAAAATCCTTAGTTGCGCCTAGGCGCAATCTAAACAACTGTTTCTCAAAAGCTGCCACATGTCCAGGCGTAATCTAATCAGGCGCAGTTTAACTTGTTGACTGAAGCTCATGCAACCTGATAAAGTTGAGACAATTTATATTTCCAAAACAGGATAATATGGCGCACATGCTACTAATCTCTCAAGATGTGTCTACTATCCTGTACACGACCACGCGTATCTCAATCACATGATGCCATGCGTGTAAATACAGTTAGTACATGATTGATAACTGAATGAAAGTTGGCACAACATGAGGTTGGCGCAGCCCAATGTGGCGCAACCCAGCCTCGCGCACATCAGAATAACTGCCAAAACAGTTATTTCCAGAATTCTATAAATAGAGTTTCCAATCATTATTAAAGGACAGACACAGAGATCAAGAACTCTTGCGAAATTGTTGCTACATTCTCCAGAGGCTCTAGTCTTCAAGTTCAGCTAAGGGATAAAGTTATCGTCTTCTGATCAGATTCCTACAGTTGTACTTTCCCATAACTTAAATTGTACTCTTGTACTCTTTTCAAAAGTTTGTAATAGAACTACTTTTTGTTTTTGCAAACAACTACAAGCTATTACAAGTTGTTGCATTTTAGTCTCAAGTATGTAATCTTTCTTTTATTGAGTTTAGAAAATATGTACGTTGAGTCACACTGAGTCCTCTCAACCCCTAGCCATACTTTTCCAAGCTCCACCATACAAATAGACCAACTCTTATACCAAATCGAACCAACTTATAGCCATATAGAGCTTCTGGCCAGAGGAAGGCAAAATTCGGGCAGAACTCTGTCTAAGGTAGAATTCGGACAGAACTCGGCCCCCTGATTTTTAGCACCCTAATTTTTAGGGCCTGCTTGATACAAGCTATCCAACGTTCAAAAATTTGAATTCTTGGGACAGAATTCGGGCTGAACTCTGCCTCCCCAGAGTAGTATAAATAGAGCTTGAATTATCTCATTTCAAATCATCTCTTACCTTCAAATATTCAAGCCTTCTAAGCTCTACTACTCCAAGCCTCATTCTTCCATATCTCCTAAGCCACAACTCTTCTTAGCCCAAGGTGCTCAGTGCGATATCAGCTAGAAGTTGTGTACAAGAGTGAAAGAAAAGTCATTTGGAAAATTCCAAGTTTCGCATTCCGCAAAGTTGAATTGTCTGAGCGCTTCGACATAAAGGCTCATATTTTGTAAAGAAGTTTACATGCTCTTCGGACTAAAGGCGCGTGTGTACGCTATTTCACAAATAGTAGATTTCAATCCTGAGTAACAGTTATCAGACCTGGAATAGTCCTCCACGAGAGAAACTAGGTTAAATCCCTGTGTTTGCGTATGCTCTTCTGATATCTATTTATTTTCGTATTACTCTCTGATTACTTACTCTCTTGGTAGTTAATTTCTGGACGTGATATAGAGTTGCATTTTTAATTGATTATTATCGACACAAACTCTATTCACCCCTCTCCCTAGAATTGCCTACACGTAGCTTCAATTAGTATCAGAGCTGTTTGCCATAAAAAAATCAAAGACATGTATTACAGGAACACTAAAATTGATTACAAACTCGCTTGTACAAAGAAAAGCCTAGAAAGAAATCCTAGGAAACAATCTAAGTACAATTGTTTAGTTTTGATTCTGGGGGGTGATGGTAGAGGCTCGGGAAAGTGCTATCAACTCTGCCTTACTCCTTGGACTATTTGACCTAGTCCTTAGCTCTTGAAGAAATTACTTTTTTTTAAGGTTGCCAGCCTTTTGCAGGGGTGTGGCATCCTGCTATTTATAGTGGTATGTATGTTGAGCCGCATAGATGGCCTATGGCCACGTGGCTAATTAGCACGTGATGACCCACTCTTTGGCTGCCATCTGTCGATTTGTTAGGATTTTTATGCAGCAAATCTGGTTAGTTAAGACTTGGTCAGCCTGCCATGTGTCCTATTGCAGGAATCATTTTGAGGCGCATGAGCCTCTCAGTTTTCGACCATGTGGGGCCGCATGAGACTCATGCGGCTTAAGTCGCAAACTACCTTACCCACATATAGCTTAAGGATTTAAGTAGCATAGATTCTGTATTTTGGCCGCATAAAGCTTATGCGGCGGCCGCATGAAGTTCGGAGACTTTGGGGCCGCATATGTTTGAGCCGCATAAGGTTCATGCGGCTTAGGTGGCACTCCTTCTGGCCGCATAAAAGTGTATGAACCTTGCTTTTGGTGACGTCTCACGTCTTATCTTTTTGTCAAAGTGTCAGAGCTGTCATTTTTGTCAGTTTTGACAGAACTTGTCAGCTTTATCAGACGAACTGATCCTCTTGGCCGCATATCTCTCTTATGTAGCTGGTTGTCGACGGGCCGTATAAGGCATTGAATCTGTCATGCGGCTTTTCTTTATGTGGACCTGTTTGGCCCAAAGTACATATGCGGCAAATTGTGATCCGCATGAACCCCATATTTTCCATGCTTCTACAAGACCCCTTTCAAAGTTTTCAAATTACAAATTTGGAATACTTTAAATAAGAAGAATGGAGATATGTCGAGCCGCAGGGAGTCTTCAAGTCGCAAGGAATTTTTGAGCCGCAGAGAGATCTCGAGCCGTAGGGAAATCTTGAGCCGCAGGACGACCCCATCAGCCTGCCAGCTGTCACTACTGTATTTAATTTTCTTGATTCGGTTGTGGATCTCTTTTCGAGATAAAGTCGACGGTTACTAGGGATAAAGTCCCCAAACGTCGACATTATCTTTAATTATCTCGAGAATCGAAGAGGCGCTCTTCAAGATAAAGCCGACGGTTACTTAGGGATAAATTCCCCAAACGTCGTCATTATCTTTAATGATCTCAGGAATCGAAGAGGCACTTTTTAGCAACTCTATAAATAGGGGTCATTCAGAGAGAGATTTTCCACTTTCACCTTCTTCTCTTTTGACTTCATCATACTTTCTGCTATGGCTCTAAAGGCTTCCAAGTCGACTGGGAGGAGACTTGCCTCTCCGTCGAGAGCAGTAGACGCTCCTTCCATTCATCCCAACATGCAACCCCCTCTCAACAGTAAGGACGGTGGGAAGACGATGACTGAAATTTTGAATGGCCATGTCGCATATTTCATGCACGGGCCTGTCATATACTGCCTTTGTGCTTTAAGCCTGGTCGATGCATGCATTATCTCATTTGGACCGCATGTGTTCTGTATGATAGGGCTGCATGGACTGGACTACATAACCGCTGCTCATTCGAACTTGAACCGCATAAGTGCTTCAAGATTGATCCGCATGAATACTTCATGCTTGAGCCGCATAAGTGCCTCATGATTGAGCCGCATGAGAACTTTTATGATCGGGCCGCATGAACACTGTATGACTGGGCCACATAATTGCCTCATGACGGAGCCGCATGAGTACTTTATGACAGGGTCGCATGAGTATTTCATGACTGAACCGCATAAATGCCTCATAATTGAGCCGCATGAACACTTCATGACTGAGCCGCATAAGTGCTTCATGACTGAGCTGCAGGAGTACTTCATGAAGCCAGCCTCATGACTCTGGGCCGCATGAGTTCTGTTTTGGCTAGGTCGCATAACTGGCTAGGCCGTATAACTGAAAAAACAGAGTTCTTTGTTTTTTTTTGGGTGCTAAGCCCCCTTTTTTTCCATGTTTTATAGGTATCTGGCTAGCAAACTTCTCCAGGACCGGTGTCGGCGATAGAGTGAAAATACACCATTCTGACACCTACATCAGACAGCTCAAAACTCCTCATGCTTTGGAATAGTTTTCTGCGTGCCATTTTGGTAAACACATCAAACAACTCAGGACTCTTCATGCTTCAAAAGAGTTTTCCCCAGGTGGTAGGAAGGGCCTTTATACCACGGAGAGTTGGACAGTGGTCAGTCGTCGTTATGAATGTCCTGCCATCACGGCTCTCCAAGTAGGCAAAACTACCATCAGGGATGATTTTGAAGGTATGGTCCTTCGGGGGAGCGGGGCTAAGGCATCCGTAATACGGAGGGGAAGATAGCATGCTATATTTTCCCTCCTTCAGGCAGCTCCTTGGGGATTCAACAGCCTTGTTTGCTTCTCAGCAGTAAAACATGACTTCTTTCGAGGGCCACGAAACTGCTTGAAGACGAAGTACTGTCAAACTAACCAAACTATTATTGCCAGATTTTCCTTTTTTTGTTTTCTGCTGTCGATGGAGTCCTATGAATGTAACTAATTTTGAATAAGCAGAATATGTTCACTCCATTCTTTATTTGTGGTGCTTGTACTAGAGGGCCTAATACAGCATTTGTGTTTTGATAAAGGACATCCTACTAGGAGATTTTTGTGGACCTATTGCCCTTTTGTGCATCTAGAAATGTGAGCAAATAGATTTGAATGATATTTTGTGGACCCACTACTCTTTGGTACATCGATGGTACGAGTAATAGATTAGGATAACTTTTATGGACTTATTACCCTTTTTGTGTACTAGCGATGCGAGTACGGATAATAAGTGGAGAGGAAACAAACATATTTACTCAGAGGTAATAAGGACGTGGTAAATATGGGTCAAAATAGTACCTTCCTACTCAGAGGTAATGAGGACATGGTAGGAGTAGGCATAATAGGGGTACACAGAACAACTCAGAGGTGCTATCAACGTGGAAGTTCTATGCATTGGGTGATTTGTTTGTAATGGATGAAAAACAACTCAGAGGTAATATGGACGTGGTTGTTTTTCCGTTGTGGAATTTTGTGGACCTATTACCCTTTTGGTGCACTGATGGTGCGAGTAATAGATTAGGATAAGTTTTATGGACCTATTACCCTTCTGTGCACTGGTGGAGCGGGTAATTGATTTTGAGGCAAACTCTGGTGGAGAAAAGCATTTAATGTGAAAGTTCATAGATATGACTAGGAGATGAGATATAAATCGATTCTGAGCAGTCAGAGAGTAAGTTCAGTGGTACCTGAGGGTATATAACACAACAATCTGGGAGATTTGAGGTCAGAGTGTAAGTTCAGCGATACCAGAGGGTACATAACTCACAATCTGAGAGATAGTTAGAAGATGTCATTTAGACATAATATTTCTTGAGGAACTTGTCGTTGATAGGCATCATGAGCAAGTCTTCATTTTATTTTGCAAAATGGTACGTGCCGTTGGAGAATACAGTCTCGATGATGAACGGACCCTCCCATTTAGGCTGGATTTTGCCGGGGGTCTTGCGAGTCATGACCATTGGTCTGCGAATGGCCAAGACGAGATCGCTGACTTGGAATATTCTCTGTTTGACTTTCTTATTGAAAGCCCGAGAGATGCGCACTTTGTAGAGCTCTATGCTTTGTTGAGCTTGCAAACGCTTCTCATCTAATGCTTCCAACTCTTGTAGCCGTCGACGGTAGTTATCATCCGACGTTAACCGGTAAGTAAGGGCCACTCGAAGTGAGGGGATCTGAGTCTCCAATGGGAGGACTGCCTCACTCCCGTAAACCAAGGAGAACGGTGTCTTTCCTGTAGCCGTCTGAATTGTGGTACGATATGCCCATAAGCACTCGCCAAGCTTTTCATTCCGGTCGCGTTTGTTTGCAGACACGAACTTTTTGAGGAGCTTGGTTATGGTTTTGTTGAAAGCTTCATCCGGACCATTAGCCGATGGGTTATATGCTGTCGAGGCCATATTCTGAATCTGATTCTTGTTACAAAATCGGTAGAAAGCGTAGCTTGCGAATTGTGGACCATTGTCGTAAATAATCCTCCGGGGCAGTCCAAAATGGTAGATGACGTGATATTTTATAAAGCTAATCACGTTCGATGTCTTAACCTCTGCCAGCGGAACAGCTTCCGCCCATTTGGAGAAGTAATCGATGATTGCAAGTATGAACCGATGCCCTCTAGACGACGACGGGGTGATTGGCCCAATGATGTCCATTCCCCATGCTTTAAATGGCCAAGAGGCCACTGTCGGGTACAAAAATTCAGATGGCAGATGTATGAAATCTACGTCGATCTGGCAAGCCTTGCAGTTCTTTGCATAATCAACTGCATCAGCTACCATTGTGGGCCAGTAATAACCCATCCGGCGGAGACGATCTTGCAATTTCGGGCCAGGTTGGTGAGCCCCGCAAGTACCGTCATGAGCTTCGCGTAAGGCTTCTTTGGCTTCTGCATTTGAAAGGCATCTTAATAGTAGCCTATCGTAGAATCGTAGATATAACATTTTCGTCTCCATATCATAGAAGAATCTGAGGAAGCGTCTTCTGATTAAAGTTGCTTCCTTTACATTCTCTGACAGAATTCCATAGACTGCAAAGTTGATGAGCGGGCGTCTCCAGTCTTGTATGTCGTTGGTTATCTGGGCGGAGTAACTCGTACCTAATTGAAGATTGTTCCTGGGACAGACCAGCTCATGGCCTATTATGTCAACTAGATGATGAGTATCATTTGGAAGTGCCAAGGAAGCGGCGAGACCTGCTAGGGCATTGACTTTAATATTTTGGAGCCTAGGAACGTGCTCTATAAAGAATCCTTCTAAGGTTACAATGATGGCAATTGTTGTTTGGTAATAGGGAATCAAGTCCTCATTGCGAACCTCGTATGAACCTCGGATCTGGTTAACAACCAACTGCGAGTCACCATATGCTTCCAGGTACTAGATCCCCACTTCTTTTGTGAGTTGGAGTCCGATGACTAGAGCGTTATATTCGGCTACGTTGTTTGAACAGGGTTCTGTAAGAGAATATGTCCGATTGACCACCAACCCAGAGGGAAAAATTAATAATACCCCGACTCCAGCGACGATATCACCTTCTGGCCCCGTCCTTGAAGCACCGTCAAAGAACATTCGCCAAATGGTGTCATGCGTAGTCATGTTCGAGGCGACGACTTCGTCGGGAATTTTTTTCATAGATTCTGGCTGTTTCTGAGCCTGGATGGGCTGCTAAGAAGTCATCCAAGGCTTGACCTTTGATAGCCTTCTGCGGAACAAAAACCATGTCATATGGGGATAATAGTATCGTCCAGGTGGCTAGACGAGAACTGAGTGCACCGGGCTTGGTCATGAGAACCTGAGAGGATTAACTCGGGAAACAACATAGATGGTCTGCCCTGTCACATAGTGTCGTGTTTTCTGAATGGCGAACACTAGGGCAAGGCACTTCTTCTCCACGGTGGTGTACCTATGTTCCGGTCCTACCATCATCCGACTGAGATAGTAAATGGCTTGTTTATGTCCCGCATCATTATTTTGTGCTAGCAAAGTATCGAAGGAGTGTGCCATCACCCGTACATAGAGTAGGAAGGGCTTTCCGGCGATCGGGGCCACCAGAACTGGCGGATTAGTCAGGTACTCCTTAATATTATCGAAGGCATGCTGATATTCCTCATTCCATACGAAAGAGACACCTTTTCTCATAAGTTGAGTAAAGGGTTGACATCGCCCTCAGAGGTTAGATATAAACCTCCTGATATAGGCTAGTCTTCCCTGAAGGCTACGGAGTTCACGAAGGTTCATTGGTGGACCCATCCCCAGAATTTCTTTTATTTTGTTGGGATTTATGTGAATGCCTCGGGAAGTAATGACAAAGCCCAAGAACTTTCCGCTGGATACCCCCAGGAAAGACTTGGTGGGATTCATCTTCAGGTTGTGCACTCGCATGAGGTTAAACACTGTTCTCAAATCATGTAAGTGATCATTTTTGGAGCGGCTCTTGACGACAATGTCATCAATGTAACACTCCACCGTCTTGCGCAAATGATCTCTGAAGATGATACTCATAGCCCATTGATATGTAGCACCGGCGTTCTTCAGGCCAAAGGGCATGATCGTATAACAATATACGCCGATCGTTGTTCGGAATGACGTATGCTTCTAGTCATCAGGAGACATTTTGATTTGATTGTATCCGGAAAAGCCATCCATAAAGGACATGCGCTGGAAGCCACACGTATTATCGATCATTATGTCAGTGATCGGAAGAGGGAATTCATCCTTAGGGCATGCCGTATTCAGATTGCAAAAATCGATGCAAATTCGGATCTTTTCATTCTTCTTGATGACTGGTACTACATTGGCTACCCAATCTGGGTGCTGCTCTTTGCGGATGAAACCACTAGCTATAAGCTTGTTTACTTCCGTTTTAATCTAATTCATGATGTCTGGACGAAACCGCCGCTGCTGTTGTTTGACTAGTTTTGCGTCCGAATAAATGTTGAGCTTATGAAGTGCGATCTTGGGTTTAGCCCTGGCATGTCTTCATAGCTCCAGGCAAAGACGTCGATGTATTCTCTGACGAGTTATAACAACGACTCTCGTTCGCCGTCTGTCAGACTTTTACTGACGAAGATTGGCTTTAGAGAGGATTCATCACCGAGGTTAACTTACATAACCTCGTCCTCAGTGAGAGGATAACGAAGTTCAAAGTGTTTCTCCCATTGTGCGTCTAGTTGCTGGACCCACGACTCCAACTCAAGTGGTTCAAGTAGATCTTTGTCTTCCTCTTCGATATCAGCGGACGTCATGTTGATAGATAATGTCTGTCTAAATATATCTCCAATACTGTTATCAAAGTCGTAAATGGGTGACTCGGACGAATGAGAGTGCCAATCGCATTCTTCATCGAAACTTTCGGGCGTTGTTGGTGGTGTAACATACCCGAGGCCGCGTCTGGATTTGTGATAATGGCCCTGAGGTTTCCCTGCCGGTGCCGACAGCTGTAGAGGCAATCGCCGACCACTGTCGTGATTTAGACCTGGGGTAGCCTCCATGTCGTACCCCTGCTTTCGCATGAAGTACTTGGCTTGAGGACTATACAAGAAGAGCGGTAATCTTCCAGCGTCGGGTCCGAGATCGGCCTCTTGTGGCGTGAAAGATTGAAGACCTTCTTTTCGGCTAAAGATGATCGTGTGATCCCATCCTCTTCTGTCTGGGACCAGGAAGTAAGTGCCATTAATGGGAGCAAGTTGATTTGGGGTATGGACGGTTGTCACCCGTGTGTAAAGGCTAACGTCTAAACAGTCCCGTGCAGCATACATTAGATTAGGCTTATCATACTCAGAATAGTCTAAGGACAGCCTCTTATTGATTAAATAAGGAATTTTGTCCACAGGGATAACATCATCAGGAGAGGGGCTATCCACCTGTGTAACCAAGTATTTGGCGAGTCCTACGTCCTCTTCGGCTACCGCCTGCGAGCTTAGAGGTCGGGATGCTGTCTTGGGCAACTTGACCACCAAGGGTTCAACTTGAGGTATTGACTTACCTGAGAGTGTTGGATCGACACTTGGTTGCCGGCTCGTCTTGGAAAGACGGATGACAATTGGCTCAGCAAGGGACTTTGTGTCTTCCGGTTGCCTTTGATTGGATTTTGGCAATCGGATTACCATCGGTGTTACAGAGGGCCTTGCATCTTCCTGTTGCCTTTGATTGGATTTTGGCAGTCGGATCACCATCGACCCTATGACAGGTTTTGGCTCCTGGCTGGATCTCGGGAGCCGGATGACCATTGGTTCCAACTGCGTAGGTGAGGTAGGAGAACCGAGCACCTCTTTATGCAAGGTTGCGACGAGGGGTGCGGCCTTGCCCGATTTGCGGGCTTGGAGATGAATTCTCAAGGGTTCTTCTGGCCCTGTGATGGCCTCCAGTTCTTCAGTTATATGTTTCCTGGATTTGTAATATAGACAAGCCTCCGAAGAGTAATAAGATTCAACCCCATTGAAGGGATCGATGTCGGCGAATTCAGTTTTTACGAAGCCGTGCTTACTGACATACTTGAAACACTAGTGAAGGGTGGATGGCACGATCATATAGTCATGTATCCATGGACGTCCCAGGAGGATGTTGTAGGAGGTGTCTGCATCTATGACGTAGCAGGTAACCTCCGTCTTCAGGTTACCAATCAGATATTTCAATCGGATCTTCCGTAGGGGATAGCTCCTTTCCGAGTTAAAACCGCTAATGGCAGTGTTGGTCGCCGCTAGCCTGTGCATAGGCATACCAAAAAGTTGGAGCAAGCTTTTCGGGATGATGCTTATTGACGAGCCAGGGTCGATATGCATCTGATCCACCTTGATGTCGCCTATGTATCCAGTGTAGTACAAGGGGCGATCATGCAAATTGGACTTGATCAACATGTCCTATGGAGTAAATATAATGTTGGACATTGCATCTGTGCTATCGCTGCCCTGTAGATCTGCTGGTGGGTCTTCCCATGGAGGCTTGACCTGAGCTAAGTAGGCGTCAGCATTTTGGAGTGCTTCACTTAATGCGACATGAAGATCCTTGGAGAGCCTTAGGAGCTCGTATAACGACAACTTTGCTGGCGTATTAGCCAATTATGCTAATATGTCAAAGTTGTAAGGTCTCTCCAGTCCCTGAGGTACATCATTACGGAGTGGCCTATTGAAGCGGGTTTCCTTTGGCTTGGATTTTGTTTCACTTAACAAAATGCCTAAAAATTGGCTTTTGAAAGAAAACTAGAAAAAAATACAGAAAGTACAAATATTCTGGGGAGTATTGCTATGGAAGTCTGATCTGAGAGCGATCACTTTGTTCCGTGGACTATATGATGATGATGAAGAAAACTGCTTGAAGAAGATGAACAATCGGAAGAACTAAGTCACCAAAAAGGTATTGAGCAACGGCACTGATGGCACAGTCGAATGCTTTCTTGCTTTGCTTCACTCTGTTCTTGAGAAAAAGTAGAAGAAATGCTTTTGGGAATATCACTCTAAAATATGAGTTTTCTCAGAATCTCATCTCCTGTCTCTATTGTCCTCTCGATGACGATATGAAAGTCTATTTATAGACTTAACCCTTAGTGCGTAAAAAGCAACAAAATCGGGTCTTTACGCTAGCAACTGTCACCCACGATCCAAATCATCCTCTACGCACGTTGACACGTGTCCCATATAGAGTTTTGATCTCTACGCATGGTGACACGTGTCCCATTACTTCAACAAAGTGGGGAGAGCACGTACACACATTCCTCGAGAAGTGTGGCATGAAAGCCACGTGGACAAACCACGTTCTTAAGTGGTCAGGAAAGATCGGACGTAAAAATGATCCAAAACACACTCCTAGCGTAAAGTGGCAAACTGGGCGTAAAATAGCCCAAATAAACTTTCCAGCGTAAAGTGGCTAGAAAAATAGCCTTTAGCGTAAAAAGTAGCCCAAATAGACTTTACGCCCACAATAGTCTTGAGCGTAAAAGCTCGAGTAACTATTGTGGGTAAAAAAAAACAGTTTTATTGAGCGTAAAATAGCCCTATTTGCACACTATACGACGAGCATTGGGTTTGGTGTAAATCCAATCTTCTCGACTTCTGTGCTGCACGCTGTCAGAAAAAAATCATTCTGTCAGATCAAATCTCTGGCATTAAATGCAGCCTGACAGTCTGTCCCCAGTGTAAAGTTGGAGTATAACTCTCGCGTAAAGAGTAGCTAGCGTAGAGAAAAGCTAGCCTAAAATGTTGCTCAAGTAGAAAATAGCTAGCATAAAGTTCTCAACTTCTTTGACTAAGTCTATGAAGCACTTTTTACGCTCCTACAAGACCCCCTTCAAAGATTTCAAATCATTTTCAAAATTTTGAAATACTTTGAACAGAAGCGTAAAATTCGGGATTTCAACAATCAGCGTAGAATTCGGGATATCCAACGGTCATCCGTGTAAAAGTTGGGATATCCAACAGTCAGCGTAAAAGTCGAGAATTTGAACCGATTCAAAATTCCCTATAAATAGAGTTACTTGAGGAAAGATAAAACTTTACTTGTCTTCTGAAATCTCGAAATTTCTTCCTCCTCTGCCTCTTTCATTCTTCTACTTTCGATCCGATGGCTCCCAAGAAATCCGCCGTCGGCAGTAAGGGCAAGAAGCCCGTCGGTTCATCATCGGCCGACCGCACGAAAACTCCCATTGAATCATCCACGACACCCCGACAAAGTAACCCCGCCGTAGCTCCAGCAATGAAGGGTAAAGCCTACTTTTTCTCGGCTGTGAGTTCGTCGGAGAAGAAGAACCCCTAACTTTCACATTTCACGCCCACGTCATATGTGTCAGCGTAAAACTAAAATACCAAAATACGCCCACGTTATACGTGTCAGCATAACATTTAAGAAAAATACGCCCACGTCTATACGTGCCAGCGTAAAATCTAAATACGCTCATGTCTACACATGCCAGCATAAAATTCATAATACGCTCACATCAACATGTGCCAGCGTAAAATCTAAATACGCTCATGTTAACACATGCCAGCGTAAAATTTATAATACACTCACATCAACATGTGACAGCGTAAAATCTAAAATACGCTCATGTCAACACATGTCAGCATAAAATTCATAATACGCTCACATCAACATGTGACAGCGTAAAATCCAAAATACGCTCATGTCAACACATGTCAGCGTAAAATTCATAATACGCTCACATCAACATGTGACAGCGTAAAATTCACAATACGCTCACATCAACATGTGACAGCGTAAAATTCATAATACGCTCACATCAACATGTGACAGCGTAAAATCACATAAGTGAAAGACTTTGTGTAAAACAAAGATCTTTTACACTTTTAAAAAACTTTTATCAACTTCAATAGTCAAAGTCTTAACCTTTATGTGTAAAGACTTAGACTAATTTATCTGCGTAAAAATTTCAAATTAGATTTTCACTAACTTGATTTTTTTTTTTCCTTTGGCAGTGGATTTGCAGATTCACCCACTTGTAGAAGTATTTGGCTCATCAGTGGGTATGGTGGGCTCGAATTATTTGGAGAATCTTTCTCATGTGGAGTTTTTCCAATCGAATCCAGAGTACCCTGTAGAGAGAGCACAGTTGATAGCTGCCCAAGGGGATAGAATGCTGCTATCCATGATTAATGGAGAACTGTTGACCTCGCTGGACGGCCAACAATTTGCAAAACCAGCTTTCTTATTTGGGGATGCAATAGACTGTAAGTCGCAAACACACCCCAAGAAGGAGTCTTGGGTGTTCAAGTCTGGAGATAGAGGAATGTATCTCCCTGACATGGATAGAGATTATCACCTATCCGCATTCATCCATGCCACCCATCCCCGACAGATGCTGTGGAATCTGACTCCCAGCAGTCACGGAAGACCAGGTAGAATCATATTCAAGAGGGATCATGCCAATGATATGGGGTATCATGTCAGTGCTCCCAATGGCGGCGTCGTTCCTTTCTCTGGTCTCTTGCCAGGATTTACTCCGAGCGAAGATTCGGCTTTAATCCAACCAGTACAGACCCAGATATTCATCAATAAATTTATAAGGGCTGCGGTACTATATCCCCAGACAAACCCTAGGCTACCGGGATGGTTGATTCCATCTAACCAGAATTGGATCCAAATTAGTGTTTGGATCATGAAGAACTTCCAGACGGAGCTGAAAGATATTGGCTTGTATGAAGCAGTGGCCTCCACCAGTCAAGGTATACCACCAAACAGTAACTTGTTTCTGGCCTTGATGGAGATATATATAAGTTCAACTGGAACTTTTGCGACCCCAAAAGGCGAAATAGGTCTCGCACTCCATGAGATGCAATTTATCTCGAAGCTGCCAATGGAGGAAGCCCCATATGAAGAATACGTTCCCTCCAACCGGAAACTTGCTGAAATAAAGGAGAAAAACCCTCAATTAGTTGAGGTATATGAAGAATTGATGTGCCATTTTATGATATACACTACTATGCATGAGAGTGGATCTCATTTGGCATACATCAACAAATGGACAACATATCTCTTCTTCCATAAGGATAAGATATCCAAGGATGATAAAGAGAGATTCCAGGAGAACAAAGCCCCAACTATCAACACCGGTTCGACTATCCCTGCTGATAAAATACGGGATATGATGATCAGCTACAAATTCCTGAATAAATATCTGTCAACCAAGACTGGGGAATTCTCGGCTGGAACCGAAGTCTTAAGCTTCCTCAGATATGGCAGCCAGAAGATCTCCAGAAAAGCCTTGCTGGCAGGCTTCCTTTCTCTATGGTTGAGGAGATGGGTTGTACCAGGGACCGGTACAGTTGATAGGATCCACCAGAACGTGCTATGGCCAGCAGTACGTTTGGTGTTTAAAACCAGAATCAACCTGCTGTCGGCAATGGTATGCCGCATCAATGCAGGTTTGAGAACTTTCGGTGAGGAACTGATTAATAATGCTCCTCACCGAAATGTATTCCCCAGGGTAGAAATGCCCTACACCTACTTGATGGGCTGGCTGTTGTACCACAACTGCAGCTTGTTGCCACCAGGCCCGGGAGATGATGCGGAGGTCTTCCTCCAAAAATTTAGCAAAGCTACATGGATTGCCGCGACAGTGGCAGATACCCGAACAGTCTTAAATTATTCCTATGGTTGGAACTTTTTCTGCATGAGGCCAGAAGTTCCAGCCGACTGTTTCGGCGTTCAATTTGAAGACGAAGTTGAAGGAAGAAATTTATTGTCAGCACCAGTCTTCAGGTGGCTACAGTACATCAGACCATCTCATCTGATGTACAGAAATGAAGACAGTTGTGCATTCAAACCATATCTACCAAGTAGGTTCGCTCACCAATTTGGATATGACCAATTTCATGTTGGTAATCCCTCTACCAGTTTTCGTCACTATGGGAAACTGATTGATGGTGCAAGAGGTTGGAGGTACTTTAGTACTGTCCGTACTGGTGCCAAATTCAAAGTATCAACCGCTACCAGCACCACAGAGCTACGTATACTTCATACGTATGCTCACTTTTACGCTTCCATCCGTTCTTTTGCCCACGGCTACAACATGAGAGGTAGTCTAAGATGGCCTAAAGAAGGGAATGTTGAGGAGCCGATCAGGGTGCCATCAGACATCCCTGACGACACAGCTGTTCCAGATCAGTATCTGGAAGTTATTCCTACGGGAGTCGGGGAAAAAGCTGCAGAACCCATCATTATTGGCAAGTCCCGTAAAAGGAAACAAAGTGCAGCTGTCACTCTTCCAGAGAAAACCCCGGAAAAGAAAAAGAAGACCACAACCAAAGGGCCTTCTAGATCAAGGGCTGCTACTCCGGAGAGTGACATTCAGGTGGATGAGCCGCAACATATTGCATCTTCTTCAGTTCACCCTGGAGAAGGATCTTCAGCCTCCCAACCTGCAGCACCAATAGAAACTGCGGTAGTCCTATCTCCCAGACGCCTCAGTTCGTCGCTTCATTTAACTTTGCCACAAAAGGCACAAGTTGTTGAAGATGTCGCCCCAACACATACCATTGATCGAGAGCTCATCCCATCCGATGAACCCGCTATCAGTTTTGATGATGAGGATTGGGATGGAGATTATGACGCATACTCGGCGCGTCCAACACCTACTCCAGGTAAATATAATATAATATATATATAATCCATACAAAATTCTGATTTTTGTATATTAACTTATTTTGTTTAATTTTTGTAGGTGTTATCATTGCCCCAAAGCTTGTGGCTCCTCCTCCTCAAGAAGATATTTATGAGGAAAACGAAGAATCTGAGGAAGAGGCTTCTTCTTCAGAAAAAGAAAATGCTCAAGAAGAAGTATTACGGGAGCTTGAAGTGGAGACTCGGGAAGAAAATCCTCCATCTCTGGAAATACAACAAGAGCCAGAAATACGGGCTCAACCAGAGGCTCAACCAGAAGTGTTCCCTCCTGCCGAGGGCAAGGAAAAAGAAGAAACTATACTAGAACTTACTGTAGACGATGAGGAGACTGCTGAAGAAGAATTCAACTTCAATGAAGATTCTGCAGAGCCAATAACTGAAGAAGGTGATGAAGGCATACTCAAGTCATCAACTGAAGCTGGGGAAATTGTAATAGCATCCTCTGTTATTACTACCGATCCAGTACAAGTTCATGACGAGACAGTGCCTGAACCGGAGTTAACTGCTACAACTACCATTCTACCCACACTAATCACCGTCGCCGAAACTCAAATAGTTTCAACTCCAGAAACGGCTGGAGCAACAAATATTAAAGAGACTATTCCTGAAGCTCCTGGGAATCAGTTGGCTATGGTAGCAGTGACATCAATGTCTTCATCTCAGCCTGCTGCTAAAGCAACACCTGCTCCTAGTCTTCAGAGGAGAGATTTGGCGGATATCGCCGCAACACCAAGCTCAAGTGTTGAAATGAATCTCTTGGTTGAGATTCATACTGATACTTTTTACAAGACTTTGGCTGCTTTGATTAAAATGGTCCTGAATAAGGGCCTAAATTTTGAAAGTCTGAAGGCGGCGATTGCTCTAACCATCAGAAACGTCGCCATGTTCAATGACACGGCGAGAGCGGCGGCATTAGAGAAAATCGTGGAGGGACTTGACAGCAGATCAAAGAATATTTAAAGCTGTCAAGCAAAACCATTGAAAGTCTCATCCAAGAGGAGTATGACGCTTTATCAGCTGAGTATCTCGCTCGGAAGACAACTTTCAATGAAGCCCTCCACAACTACAGCATCAAAGTAGCCAAAGAGAAGGCTTTTTTGGCAGAAGCAAAGCCCAAGTTGGACAGTCAAAGAGAAGCCTATGAAACCTCGAATATGAAAATTCATCAACAAAATGATAAAATTCGAGAAGTTGAGGCTGAGCTATCTCGTTTGAAGGCGGAGAGGGATCAACTGATCTTAGCTCGCGACCAGCAGCTTACACAGAGCTCAATTTTGGAAGAACAAGTTTTTAGAGCAGAGACTACCATCAAAACCCTTGACAAAGCCAAGGACAAGATGATAGTCACTTTTGCTCAACTCTCCCATATCTGCACTCCTGAAGCCCGACGTGCCGAAGCTACCAAGATTGTACTGAGCTCTCGTGACAAGCGTCTAGCGGAGCTACAGAAATTACTTCAAGATGTCTCTGCCCCACCTTAGGCCAATAAAGAACTTTTGTAATCTTCCATCTTTTCATTTTGTAATGTTTACAAAAATGAATAAAATATTTGTTTTGTGATCCTATTATTTATTATATAATTAAACAATAGATATGAGATAGAAAATACTTATCAGAGGTAATATGGACATGACAAGTCTTCTAAAACTCAATTATATCTATCCAGAGGTAATATGGACATGATAGATAATGAATCTCATTTTCTGTATAGAGTATACGATACTACCAGAGATAATATGAACATGACATATCGTAACAACCCCAAGAAAAATAGATTAATATCTATTCAGAGGCCAAAAGGACATGATTGATATAAGAAAAAATAGACTTAATATTTATTCAGAGGTAATAAGAACATGATAAATAATAAATCTCTCTCTCTTTTAGCTGGTAAGACAGAAGATCAAAATTTTCTTTTAAGAAGACAAGAGATCAGCTTAACCAAACATTGGTAGCTGGGGAATAAAGAAGAAATTTAAACATAATATTTCTTCAAGAATTTGCCATTGATCGGCATCATAAGCAAATCTCCATTAGGTTTAGACAACCTATAGGCACCATTGGAGAATACTGACTCGATTACATAGGGACCTTCCCATTTTGCTTGAAATTTCTCTTTGCACTTATGAGTCATCACCATCGGTCTTCGAACGGCTAGAACTAGCTCACCGACTTTAAATACCCTCTCTTTAACTTTACGATTGAAAGTTCGAGATATGCGGGCTTGATAAAGTTCAATGTGCTGTTGCGCTTGGAGTCGCTTCTCGTCCAATCCTTCAAGTTCTTGGAGTTGTAAGCGATCATTGTTCTCTGTAGTTAGCTCATTAGCAATAGCTATTCTGAGAGATGGAATCTGAATTTTCAATGGAAGAACAGCCTCACATTCGTACACCAATGAAAATGGTGTAAAACCAGTAGGAGTTCGTACTGTTGTTCGGTAAGCCCATAAACATTCTCCAAGTTTCTCATTCCAATCACGTTTATTAGAAGAGACAAACTTTTTGAGAAGTTTGATGATTGTCTTGTTGAAAGCTTCGGCCAAACCATTAGCAGCTGGATTATAGGCCGTAGAAGCCAGATTTTGGATTCGATTCTTATCACAGAATCGATAAAATGCCCGACTGGCAAATTGTGGTCCATTATCATGAATTATCCTTCGGGGAATCCCAAAGCGATAAATAACATGGTGTTTAATGAAGCTAACCACATTTGATGTTTTTACTTCAACAAGAGGAACTGCTTCCGTCCAATTAGAAAAATAATCGGTTATTGCCAATATAAACCGATGTCCTTTGATAGAAGGAGGATTAATCGGGCCAATAATATCCATGCCCCAGGCTTCGAAGGGCCAGGAAGCTACTGTGGGATGTAGGAACTCAGATGGTTGATGAATAAAATTAGCATGAATCTGACATGCTTTACACCGTCTGGCATAATCCACAGCATCCGCTATCATGGAGGGCCAATAATATCCCATCCTTCGAATACGGTCCTGTAACTTTGGACCTGGTTGATAAGCAGCACAAACACCATCATGAGCCTCACGAAGCATTTGCTTAGCTTCATTCTCAGAGAGACAACGTAGTAAAAGTCCGTCATAAGAACGAAGATATAACACATGTAAGGAAGAATCATAATAGAATTGAAACGATCGTCTCTTAATTGATACAGCTTCTTTTGGATCTTCAGGTAAAATCCCATGAACCGCATAATCAATGAATGGACTTCTCCAATCCCTTTGTTGAGAACTTGATTATGTAGTATAGCTATGCTCGATATGCAAGTTATTTTTGACATAGAATAAGTCTCGATCTAACAAAGTTATGGTATTTTGTCTTCTAATTGGAACAGCTAAGTCTGCAACTAAGCTAGCAAGAGCATCAGCCTCCAAGTTCTGAGATTGTGGTACGAATTCGATGAAGAATCCTTTGAATGAAAGGACCAACTCGGTTACCACTTGATAATAAGGGATGAGGTCAGGATTCCTAACTTCATATGTCCCTCTAACCTGATTAACAATCAGTTAAGAATCTTCATAAGCTTCCAGGAACTCGATGTCCAACTGTTTTGCTATTTGGAGACCAATTAGTAGAGCATTATATTCTGCCACATTGTTGGAGCAAGGCTCATTAAGAGAATAAGCACGGTATATGACCATTTTGTCAGGAAAGACTAAGACAATGCCTACTCCAGAGACAATATTGCCTTTAGGTCCAACCAGCGATGCTCCATCGAAATATAATTGCCAAATGTCATCCTTCAAAGTCATGTTGCAATCCACAACTTCATCTGGAATGTCCTTATATAACTTCGATGTTTCAGGTATAGGGTGAGCTGCTAAGAAATCAGCTAATGCTTGACCCTTCACTGATTTTTGAGGTACATAGACCATGTCATAAGGAGTAAGCAACATCGTCCAGGTGGCTAATCTGGAGTTGAGAATGCTCGATTTTCTCATCAATACCCGAATAGGATTCATTCTGGAGATGACATGAATAGTCTGTCCTGACACATAATGTCGCGTCTTTTGGACAGTAAAAACCAAGGCCAGATATTCCTTCTCCACAGGAGTATACCTGTGTTCAGCTCCGACCATCATTCGACTAAGATAATAAATTGCATGTTCATGACCTTTATCACTTTTCTGTGCAAGAAGAGCACCAAGCGAATGATCTAAAGCTCGAACATATAGCAAAAATGGTCTTCCTACCACTGGGGGTACCAAAACAGGTGGATTTGTAAGGTATTGTTTGATGTCATTAAAGGCTTTCTGACATGCTTCATCCCAGACAAATGATACACCTTTCTTTAATAAACAGGAGAAAGGTTGACATCTTCCAGAAAGATTGGATATAAATCTCCTGATATAAGCAATGCGACCTTGGAAGCCGCGGAGTTCTTTTAAATTGCATGGAGGACGCATTTCAAGAATTGCTTTAATTTTATCAGGATCAACATGAATACCCTGAGAAGTGATGACAAATCCCAAAAACTTGCCACTAGAAACCCCTAAGAAAGACTTAGTAGGATTCATCTTCAGTTGATGTTGGCGCATCAACTCAAATACTATCTTCAAGTCTTGAATGTGATCATCTTTTGATCGACTCTTGACAGCAACATCATCTATATAACATTCAACTATTTTCCGTAGATGTTCTCGAAAGATGCTGCTCATGGCCCGTTGATACGTAGCACCGGCATTTTTCAGTCCAAATGGCATAACCGTATAGCAGTATACTCCAAGAGGTGTACGAAAAGCAGTATGCTTTTCATCTCCTGGATGCATCTTAATTTGATTGTATCCTGAAAATTTGTCCATGAAAGACATGCGTTCAAAACCACATGTATTGTCTATCATGACATCGGTAATCGGAAGTAGAAATTCATCCTTTGGGCAAGCTGCATTAAGATCTCGAAAATCTATACAAACTCTGACTTTTCCATTCTTCTTCATAACAGGAACAATGTTGGCAACCCAATCTGGGTGTTGTTCTTCACGAACAAAGCCACATGTGATCAGCTTTTTGACTTATGCTTCAATTGCGTCCATCATATCTGGTCTAAAACACCGTTGCTGTTGTTTCACAGGCTTAGCATTAGGAAGAATATTGAGTTTATGAGTAGCTATTTTGGGATCTAGACCCGGCATATCCTCATAACTCCATGCAAAGATATCGATATATTCTTTAATCAGTTGTATCAACTCTTCCTTTTGATCTTTGGATAGATTTTTACTGATGAATATCGGTTTGGATGTAGTTCCGTCTCCGACATCAATCGGGACAATTTCATCCTCTGTAGGTGGCTGTCGTTGTTCAAAACGAAGCTCCCATTGAGTGTCCATTTGTTGTGCCCAAGGGTTATTCTCAAATGGTTCTGATTCACCATCAGTTTGAACCATGTTAACTGAGAATATACACTCGGATTCATCATAATAGTCTCCTTCAGAATACGAGGATTGTAAAAGACTGGAAGAACATTCCTCTTTTATATCTTCTTTGCACATGTGGGGTATATCCGATTCGATGAATTTGATTTATTCTGTATCTGAAGATTATGAAGAACTAGAAGAAAATTCTTCTTGTATATCCTCGTTAAACATATGTGATGGATCATATCCCAACCCATGACGAGTTTTTTGGTAAAACGGATCACCACATAACGATAACCGTCTACCCTTGCCTTGATTGAGACCTTACATAGTCTTCAAATCATATCCCATATTCTGGATAATCTTAAGAGATTGTTGACTATATTTGTCAATTCAGATTTTTCCTTTATCTTTATCTCGAAGATCATCTGTCTGAATAACAGGGATATTTCTAGCCAGACCAAACACAATTTGGCGCTTGTTTTTCTTATCAGACGGAATCGCGAAATAAGATTCTTCGTGACGTCTATAAGTTACACAAGCTTGTGATGAAGCGGCTACAGGAAGAAAATAGGAAGAAGATGTTAAGAACCTTTGAGCATAAGGTCCAACATCAACATGAGGAGGAAAGGAATTTTCCTTATGGTCAATGTATAAGGTTTCCTCTGTACTTATGTCATTTTTAAGATGACTTTGATCATCAGAAGATAAAGTCATTCTTTCAATAAATTTGACAGCCATATACTCCAAAAGAAAATCTTCATTGATATTTGAAAGTACAGAATGATCAATATTTACACCATTTACAAGTTGACTACTACGCTTCGGATTGATAATTAGCGGACCGTCGTCCGTCTTCTGCGTAGACTTGCCAAGGTTGATGTTCAGTGGCGGTTCTAGATCATTTGTACGAGAAGTACGTCCTTTAACCTTGATCATAAGGGGTTGAACTTGGCTCTTGACTGAAATCTTTACAGCTTCCTCAGATGAAGCCCGAGTTCTTCCTTTAACTTTGATCACCAAAGGTTGATCATTGACAGGTTGGGGTTGGATTGGGCCTTTGACTTTAATCTTCAAAGGTTGCTCTTCCGAAGGATCTTCATTGATAGATTGATCCTCAGCAGATGATCGATCTTCGCCTATATCTGATATATCCTTCACATGCTCATGTTTATAGAGCATTGATTCAGAGAAATATGCTTCAACACCCTTAAAGGGATTGATACCCGCAAATTCGGTCTTCACGACCCCTTGAGGATCCACATACTTAAAGCATTGGTGGAGATTTGAAGGCACAATGTTATGCTCATGTATCCACGGTCTTCCAAGGAGGATGTTGTCAGATACATTTGAGTTGATAACATAAAATGTTGCCATAGTTCGAAGATCACCAATTTGAATCTTCAGCCGAATCTTCCCTAGTGGTTTACTCTTTCCAGAGTTGATGTAAGTTAAATTACTAGTAGGGATCCTCAAAGGTCGTAGCATACTTTGAAGAATTATGCTAATTGAAGACCAGGATCGATGTAAATCCTGTCAATTTTAGTTGATTCAATATACCCTGTATAGCATAGAGGCCTGTCATGCTTATTATGCTTCAGCAGCATATCTTCTTGTGTGAAGGTAATGTTAGGAATTGCCTCCATCACACTATGACATTGTCAGGACTCTTGAGTTGAGCTAAGCATGAATCAGCTTGTAGCAAAGCTTCACGCAGAGTTTCGCGGCTTTCTTTTGAAAGGCGAAGCAGCTCAAAAATCGAAAGTCTAGCCGAAGTATTAGCTAACTGGGCTAGAACATCGAACTTGTAGGGTTTCATCACCACCCCTTGATTTGAAGCAGACTTTAATGGGACGTCAAAGCATACTACTTTCTGTTTCCCCTTCTCAACCACAGATGGTTTAGCAGGAACAGAAGATGATTGAGCTGGAATTGTTTCAACAACGTCCTCCGCTTCTTTGGAAGATCCCTCATAATCTTTGTGGTACTCTTTCCCAGATCTCGTACCAGCAAAGGTTTCTTCTTCGGACTTAGGAGAATGAAGTACCATATTGCAGGATTTAGTCTTCTTTCCCTAAGTCTTTTTATTACGAAGATTTTTATGAGGATCTTCAAAACCCAATCCAAGAGTGGATTTCTGACTTTGAAGTTGTAAAGGAAGTCGCATTTCTTTATCATAATTCAAGCCTTCCGCCTTTTAAAAGTCATAGTCCATCTTTTTTATGAGATGGACTGCTTGCTGACTATACAAATGAGTAGGTAGCGGACTTTTAATGTGTGGTTTGATAGAGAAAAAGGAAGCAGAGATCTCTGTAACCACAGTAAAAGAAGAAGGCATAGAGACTTCCGTAGAAGGAGGAATTGAAATCTCTGTAGCCACAGGAGAAGGAGGAATACTCAGAATAGAAGGAAAGATCCATGTAGGAGCTTTCTCATAAGCAGCGAAGACTTGTTGTGCCCTGTATAAGGGGACACTATTCATCGCTAACCACTGCCGATGAGTAAGCTTGAGTTTGGTAGGAGGAGCCAAACTTGGAGGGCATATATTCAAACCCCTCAGTCTATCCTCTAACGGAATGTCGTCCCATAAATAATCCAAATCATCCAGGTCTGGGGTAAAAATATGAGAAATTATGTTGCAGGTTTTGACTTTTTTACCTTTCTTGGATTTCGAAGTTTTAACGTCATTCTCCATTTCAGGCACTAAATCAGGGTGTACCCACATGATTTCACCATTTTTAAGTGTAAGAGGCAAAAGTCCTTCATTTTGCTCTTTGGCATGCGGGATATTCATAATCTTCATCGTCGCCTTTGGAATTGGAACAATTCCATCCGGGACTTGCTGTGGAGGAAAACATCCAAATTGAAGAGAAATCATATTGGTTGTAACCGTATGCTCATCATTGGTTAAAGCGATGGCATTGGCATTTATCAGCTCCTGGATTTTCTTCTTCAAGACATAGCAAGCCTTGGTAGGATGATTGATGTATCTATGATAGATACTTGTCGGTCAGATTCACCTCATTAGGCCTTTTCGGCTCTGGAATCTGAAGTTTGCCACTCTTTACCAGACATTGAAATATCCTTGGGATATCACTATCATCGAAAGAATATTCTTCTTTTGGCTTGGAAGACTCTTGATTATTCGACGTCATTTTGGGTTTTGAAAGGTTAACCACTAAGGTTTCCTTTCCTTTCCCATTACGATTGCCAGAATTATTATTTGAAGAGTTTTTCTTCCCTTTGTCTTCTGAAGCGAAGATCATCCCGTGCTCACGAGCCAACCTACCATTGGTCTCGGCTGAAACTGCTGCTATGATAAACGAGGCCCAATCTGTGAATTGGGAACCCGTAAAGACAGCAATAGATGGTCACAGATTCATCTTGCACGTATCAATCAGTGCTGAGTCTGGCATGCCTGGAGGCATTTTCAAAGTAGCTTGTCGCGTTCTATAAACGTCCGAGTATCTTCTTTCTCCTTTTGCTTGATTTCTATCAGGGAGGACATATTCATGTCCATTCCTCCCTCATAGAATCGGGAGAGAAATATTACTTTAAATTTGTCAAAAGACGAAATGCAATTGTCGGGTAGACTACGATACCAGTCGTAAGCCGAACCCGTCAAGCACCCGATAAAAACTCGGGTAAGAAGAGAATCATTCTTCTGCAAATGTACAGTCATAATATCAAAGTAATTGATATATTGACTGGGAGATGCCTTTCCATCAAATAATACCATGGATTGTGGTTTGAACTTTGGAGGAAAGGGCACATCATTCCAATGAGGAGAATAAGGTTGCTTAATCCCTAACCTCTGGAGCTGATCCTTGTGCTTCAGAACTTCAAACTGTGCTTTTAGCTCTCGCACTGCTTGAATAGCTTCACTGGTTTGAGGAAGCACATTTGATTGAATTGTTGTTGGATGTACCGTAACCCCTACCGGAGGTGGTACATCTTCTAGAATGATAGGATCTAGAGATACAGAATTTTGATTGATAGCAGGCTCCTGACTAAGATTATTCAAGGGTATATCAACCCCTTGACTATTTTGAGTTTGTGCTGCTACCTGCACCGGAGTTATCACTGCTGGCTGAGCAGTTTGTTGAATTATTATTATTTGATGCATACTTTGCATCATAGCAAGCATATCCTTCAGCGACTGCTCAACTGCAGAGAGACGTTGTTCTGTATTACCGATGACATCTCTGGTTCGTCTCTAATAGCATAAGTTTCAACCTCCCTTGAAGATACAGAGGGATTGGTGTAGAAGTATGAATCAATGCTATCAGTTTCAGAATCTAAAGACTGGGTACCCCCAGTTTCTGAGTCAGAAGTCTGCAACTGTCTCTGACTTCTCAATCGAGTATTCTGATATACTCCTTCGAAATTATCAAGAATTCGATTGAACTATTGTTGACAAGGAGTCTGTGACGAATTGCGTCTTGGACGTCGTGCCCTGTTGGTATGAGATGCCATATTAACTGACTCATATGACAACTCCTGTTCTTGATCATCAACTGATTGCTGAACATTGTAGCCTAACCGATCAAAAACTGACCGTTTAGAAGTCGAACAGCAACACTTGATTACAATCTGGTGACACTCACAATGGTGATCTTCTTTGGGGAGTGTCACAGGAGATTTTCTGTCTTTACGCTTTTGTACAAACAACTCGCGTAAATCAGTAGGAGTAGAGGAAGTAGTCTTCTTTATTATATTTGGGACAGAAAGTCGTTTAGTCCCTTGTGTATAAAGAAGATTACTTGCTGCATTAGCAGAACCAAACTGGGCATTTTTATGCGCATGGAGTTGCGTGCGTAAATCCTGAGATTTTTGTGCACAGAGAACTCCATCAGCATTACGCGTAATTTGCAGGTTTGGTACCTTACGTAAAGCAGTGTAGAAAGGTTGGTGGTGGACAACCGAAGTTTTACCAACAATGAAATTCATGTTTTTACGCTGTATGCGTGTAGGTAAATTCATTTTAGATGCAGAGGCATCATTATGAATTTTATTTTCTCTGTCAACGACAGGAGACTTACCTTTACGCGTAGAACGTAAAACATGACTATCTGCCTCATCATAGACGGGAGATTTTCCTTTACGCATGGAGCGTAAAGTTTGTGTGTCTACCACGTCACAGACGGGAGACTGATTTTTATGCATGGGGCATAAAACATGATTGTCTACCACGTCACAGATGGGAGACTGATTTTTACGCGTGGGGCATAAAATTTGATTGTCTACCACGTCACAGATGGGAGACTGATTTTTACGCTCAGAGCGTAAAACCTGATTTTTACGCTCAGAGCGTAAAATTTGATAGTCTGCCACGTCACAGACGGAAGACTAGTTTTTACGCCCACGGCGCATCACTGAAGTAGAAACTGCCTCATCACCGATGGGAGTCTCCACAACAGGAGTAGGAAGGATGCCTTTGCCTTCAGAGACAACAGGGAGATCCGAGGATGGTTTGGACTTAGGAATCCAAACTTTTCGTGCCTTCCGCAATTTTTGAACATTGGAGCAGTGAGTACTACCCCCAGTCCTGAGCATTTCTTCGTAGGCAGTCTGGTCGAAGTGCACAACCAGAGTCTTCTTGGTCGATCCGACCAACGTATCATCATATTGAGCAATCGCCTTCTCATCAGAGGAGAAGGTCATCCCCAGCAGAGTCGCCATTTTGTTTCACTTAACAAAATGCCTAAGAAATGGCTTTTGAAAGAAAACTAGAAAAAAAATACAGAAAGTACAAATATTCTGGGAAGTATTGCTATGGAAGTCTGATCTGAGAGCGATCACTTTGTTCCGTGGACTATATGATGATGATGAAGAAAACTGCTTGAAGAAGACGAACAATCGGAAGAACTAAGTCACCGGAAAGGTATCGAGCAACGGCACTGATGGCACAGTCGAATGCTTTCTTGCTTTGCTTCACTCTGTTCTTGAGAAAAAGTAGAAGAAATGCTTCTGGGAATATCACTCTGAAATATGAGTTTTCTCAGAATCTCCTCTCCTGTCTCTATTATCCTCTTGATGATGATATGGAAGTCTATTTATAGACTTAACACTTTGTGCGTAAAAAGCAACAAAATTGGGTCTTTACGCTAGCAACTGTCACCCATGATCCAAATTATCCTCTACGCATGTTGACACGTGTCCCATATAGAGTTTTGATCTCTACGTATGGTGACACGTGTCCCATTACTTCAACAAAGTGGGGAGAGCACGTACACACATTCTTCGAAAAGTGTGGCATAAAAGCCACGTGGACAAACCACGTTCTTAAGTGGTCAGCAAAGATCGGACGCAAAAATGACCCAAAACACACTCCTAGCATAAAGTGGCAAACTGGGCATAAAATAGCCCAAATAAACTTTCCAGCGTAAAGTGGCTAGAAAAATAGCCTTGAGCGTAAAAAGTAGCCCAAATAGACTTTACGCCCACAATAGTCTTGAGCGTAAAAGCTCGAATAACTATTGTGCGTAAAAGAAGCAGTTTTATTGAGCGTAAAATAGCCCTATTTGTACACTATACGACGAGCATTGGGTTTGGTGTAAATCCAATCTTCTCGACTTCTGTGCTGCACGCTGTCAGAAAAAAATTATTCTGTCAGATCAAATCTCTGGCATTAAATACAGCATGACAGTCTGTCCCCACGTAAATTTGGAGTATAACTCTCGCGTAAAGAGTAGCTAGCGTAGAGAAAAGCTAGCATAAAATGTTGCTCAAGTAGAGAATAGCTAGCGTAAAGTTCTCAACTTCTTTTACTAAGTCTATGAAGCACTTTTTACGCTCCTACATATTTATCCGCCAGTGGAGGCAATGTTGCCGGCTGAGGATCTTCGACTGAACTATCCCGTGCGGGCTGGACTTCTGCTCCAGACTGGGTAATAATGGCTGCAGCTTCCTCAGCCTCGGCTGAAATTGTATGGCAGGATTTAAACTTCCTGTCCTTTTTCTTGTTGGTAGGAGATGACACCTCCCGGGTAACTTCGAACACTAAGTCTGGATGCACCCACATGATCTCTCCTCGCGATGTGGTGAGAGGTACCAATCCAGATGTCTTGCTCCGGACGGGTGGAATATTAGTAACCTCCATCGTTGCCCAAGGGACAGGTATTACCCCGTTTGGAGTGCTTGTTGGAGGGAAGTCGCCAAACTAAATTGACACCATGTTCGCCGCCACGGTAACCTCTTCAAAATCTTTCGACAAAGCTTTGGAGTCGATAAGACTCTGAATGTACCGCTTTAATTGGAAGCAGTCATGAGTGGAATGATGGACATAGCGGTAGAAGTGACAATATTTTGGGTCCTCAATTTCTGCCGCTTGGGGCTCGCGCCTTGGTGGAGGGAGCTGGATCCTACCCCCTTGCAAGAGCATATCGAAGATAGATTTGACATGACTATCTTCAAATGAGTAATTCACCTTGGGCCACGGACCTTCCACCAATTTTTGTTCTGGCTTCTGGGTCGTATCAGCGATCATGGCCTGTTTGCCCTTATTGTCCCGGTTGGAGGTGGCGCCACTGTTCTTACTGCTAGAGGTAGAACCAGGACGTCTGCCCTTAGCCTTTCCGTCTGGGATGTGTAATCCCAGCTGGCGAGCCTTCTTCAATTTTGCCTCTGCATTGGTAGCACTTATGATGAAGGTCATCCAATCCCTGAACTGATCGTCACCCATCCAGAGGCTAATTACGGGGAGCAACTTCTTCTGGCAGATTTCAATCAAGGAGCTCTCGGGATTACCTTGGGGCAATCTCATTGCGGTTTGGCGGAACCGCTCGATATAGTTCCTTGTTAGCTCCCTCTCTTCCTGAACGATGTCCATGAGAGATGACATCGTTATATCATGCCCCACTTCGTAGAATCTTTCCAGGAACATGTGCTTGAAGCCGTCAAAAAATGGATGCAGTTGTCAGGAAGGTTACGGTACCAGTCGAACGCGATCCCCTCCAATGCTCCGATGAATAATCGTATGAGGATGGCGTCACTATACGGCAAGTGGTTGGTTGTGACTTCAAATTAAGTCAGAGGTCTTCCTATCATAAGAACCGATATGGAACGGCTTGTACCATGGTGGAAAAGGCACATCTCTCCATGCAACAGGATATGGCTGTCGTATTCTGAGGTCCGGAGAGAGGTCTCGGGCATTGAACATTGTTCGAAGCTCCTGGATTTCCCTCCTTGCCTCCTTGGCTTCATCAGCAGCTGAAGGAACGGATGCTCCTAAGGGATCATCACCCAAAGGAGGGGCGGTCGTGTTGGAGTCCGTGTTGACTGCGGGTCCCAAGCTTGTTTGTCCGGGCGTCCTTGCCGGTTGGGTTGGCAAGGCGGCTTTGATTTCGTCCACGGACTTGACCAAGGACAGGAGCATGGCTTCAAGTACTTCTAGACGTTGTCGATCAGAAGGTGCTTCATGATCATCGTCAACCATAAAGACCATCCTCACGTGGGTAGAGGTGGAAGGGATCGCAGCAGATGTATTCTCTGTGTCGTACCCTTGTACAGAGAAATCATTAGGGAATGTCGGAATGTCATCTTCCTCGGACTCGGAAGGGGTGCTACCCCCTGTGTAGGAAGTCGCATCGTCCTAGTGAGGGTGGTGGCCCTCAGAGAAGTCCAAGTCTGTTGCACAGTTCTCGGGGACCTCTATCCCCTGTATGTGCTCTTGGTACACTGGATTGTCGCATATATTGAGGGGACTACTACCCCGAGCTTCATCTACTCTCAAGAAGGCCGAAGGAGCACCCCCGGGTGCTAGAAGCTTCCTTTTAGATCGAGTGCCTAAATAGACACCCCGTATGGTTGTCGGTGGGAACCCTCCTGTCACTACCACATTTTAGCTTGAGGGTATTTTGGTCATTTTGCTAATTTTGAATTTATTTAAATTATTGGAGTGATGATTTTTATTTTTGACTTTTGCTAGTTGAGACTTTGGAGACTCACCTAGATGTTGACCCTAGCTATGGTGACTTGATTAGCATGGTGGGACCTAGTCTAACTTAAGTCAACCCAAGATTAGTCCTTTAGAACCAAGTTTCAAATAGGAGAATAAAGATTAGGTTCGATGGCTTGTGACTTATGAATTGATTTCTATTACTATTGAAACTTGGGCAAGCCCACTAGACTAAACCCTAACCCTAATTCCCACATACCTAGGCCGGACACATAGGGAATCCCAACCCTATATAATATCTCTTCCTTTGGTTCTTGCCTCTTTTGTATTAAATCAACTTTTGAAAGGAAAGGTATTGCCATTCTTCCCCAATCCATAACTTTTCCATTTTAATTCCTTTTTGACGATAGTTTCTTGTATTAGAGTCTAATACTCCTCTATTTTTTTATTATGGAAAGAAATCTCAGCTTTTGAATAATTTGGGGATTTGAGCTAGCAAGGAGGATCACTCTATTTCGGGGCTTTTCTTGCCATTTGACACACTATAGGTAAACCCTCTAAATTATATTTTTATTCTGATTTCTTTGCATCCTAGCCAAGATCTAGGTGTCCCCTAGCTGTGGTGTAAGTTTTGATTTTGTGTCCGTATCGGACACGTATCAACATCTAGTCCTAGGTGTTTGTGAAAATGTCTCAAAGGATTTTAGTTTGTTATTTTTGAAAAGTGTTTGAATGAAATTGTTGTTTTATATGTGTATGTTAAATTCCCCCATGACTGAGCCCAATTTCCAGCCATGTCCGTGTCCAAACAGGACACGAACACACTCACAGCAGCCTCGGGCAGTGCCCTGCTGCTCGAGGGGTTGTTCTCCTCGTACACTATACGTGGGAGGTTGCCACTTGGCAGGGAGGTGGGGGACATGACTGACATGTCAGTCCCCAAGCCTCGTGTCAAGGCATTGCATGTCGGACACAATATTTGGGCCGCACGCGTGTTGCGCTGCACGTTGCACTATCGGATTCACGTACTGACACGCGCATCGTATCCGCACAGGACACCACGTGGACACATCATGGTATGTACAGTATGTAGCCCTAATGTTGGGCTACACGTGGACATGACCACGTGGACACACGTGTCGTGTGCTAGACACGCGTGAACACGTGCACGAGAACCGTGCATTGTTAGTGTAGACAGAAGTGTAGAATGAGTTTGGACACGTTTGTGTCCAGTTCTTGGACACTGGAACACACTCACGACACACTCTCATATGACACGTGTATTACCAACCAATTAATTTAGATATTAGTTGTTTTTGAATTCGAATTTAGGGTTTTTCCCTAATGTTCTGATGCAAAACTGATTTATTGATTTTCCTGAGATTTAATGTATGTTAAACTATTTTTGTTTGATTAAATTGTGAAGTTTGTTCACCCATATTCATCTGAGGTTAACCTACAAGTTAGGGTTCATGTTGGCATCGGGTTTTGGGTTCGAATTTGCATTTGGGTTGATAAACTGGTAAACTGTTTTTGTATATACCGTTTTCCTGAAATTTCAACTGTCTTGTGTGCACTTAGCTTCCATGTGTACACTCAAACCCGGGATTGCAACATTGATTGTGTAAACTGATATTCCTATACACACAGGACACGCATTCGTGCACACTGTTAAACTGAGAACCCTATTGATACACACTCAAACCTGTGATTTGCTAATACCCTACATCTACCTATACACACACTCACACAAGAACACTGAAAAACCTGAGAACTAGTACACTGTAATGTGTACACTGAAATTGACTAACTGAGAATCATTGATAGCTATATTACACACACATACACACAGGCATTATACAAAATCTGAGAACAATATTGACACTCACACACTGATTTTTCATACACAAACCACTGTCACTCACTCACTCATCTACACACACACACATTACACAAACCTGAGAACACTTTACACTGTTATGGGTGCCTTGATGATTGTTCACACACACCCTTATACACACTACTGCTCACTGTTTCCTGAAATCTACCTATACACACTCACCCACATGACACACACACACATATATATGCATTGTCCCTCTATCTCTCTATATGTATGTATATATATATATATATATATATAGTGTATCTATAATCCTGTATGTAAATAATGTAATATGTAATGTATATCCATGCACATTGCCAATATGTAATATAGATATATGTATATTGTCCATATGATTTTAGTGTATATATATGTGGAAATTGAATATGTGTGCATGCCTATATATGTGTATAAGGTATATAGCCTATGTAATATAGCCAATGTGTATCCCAATGTGCAAGTCTATGTGTATATGGAATGTATACACATGAGTATTGTGTGATGTTAGCTTGTGTGACTTGTGAATGATGTGTGCTTGCTAGAATAGACTGGTTAGGCTTAGTTAGACTTGTTTGGGTTAGGTTTGACCTAGTTGACCTAGTTTGACTAGTACAGTTGACTAGAGTTGACCAAAGGTTGACTTTAGCCTAGATTGACCCAAACATCTTGTAGAATGCATTGTAGCAGTTTATTTTACCAATTTGGATATATTGTGACTTGTACTATTCTGAATAGGAGCCAGACACCACTCCTCAGGCAGTATTTCATTCAGATACTCAGGATATCAGGCGAGTATATTTCTCTGACCGTTTCATACTTGATAGGATTTACATTTACGCTCTAAATTAGTTTACTTGATGCTGTCACGTTGTTAACATGGATTGGTACTATATGGATCCCTTCATGAGATGTTATCCCCCTCGGGAGCATCGGGTTACAGTATGTCATGTGCGTTTCACTTTCATCATGTACTCCGGTGCTTTCACCATTCATGTGCACTCTCGTGATTCATGTACTCTCATGTTCACGGAGCCCCCATGTATACAATTATGTGCACCCTATTATGGGCTTTCATGTGATATCATGTGCAATAACGTAACCTGTCTGGATCCTTGTGTATTGATTGGGGTACGGGGGAGAATAAATGGTCATGTGAACAATTCCAAAGTAGTATACTCATGTGCAAACTCTTAGATTACTCATGTGCAAATTCAAGCCGTTCACATGTCTATCTAGTACTCTAAATCACTAGTTCACTGTTAGTTCTCTACTTATAGTATCTATTAACATTACAGTTCTCTCTCTTTTACTTCATATATATTCTGCAGCATTTCATGTATCTTACTCTATTGCATATTTATATATCCTGTCATATTATGAACTGCGTGAGATGTACTGTACTCGCTCCCGTCCTGACTGGACCTGTTGAAATATTACAAATGATATCGAGGAGTTCTGTCCCACTTATTATGGAGCAGACCTAGATGACACATGTGAGCTGGGCTCTCAGGAGAAACCAGCACTTGCAGAGGATATCACCCCAGTAGTCTAGGCGAGTTAGCTAGACCAATATCTTATTTATCATCATGTCTTGTTGGATACACTTTTACTTATTTGGGGATTTATTATTCTGGATATTATGGAGTTGCTTATCTTAGACATTTAGCTCTCTCTATCTTATCTTGTATTTCATCTATGGATTCTGTTGATTATCTATCTATCTTATCTTACTTTCTTCCTTAGTTGTGATTGAGTTGTACTTTATATTATTCCTCCATTCAGAGAGTATAACTGTACAGGTACCTTATAACTGTTAGATGTATGTGACCTAAGACAGCGTTCTACCGCCGATACTGCAGCGTAGGCTGGACGTAACCACTTCTCGTGCCCCTACACTTGGTACGGGTCGTGACAAGTTTTTAGTGGTGGCCCATACAGGTCCAGTTTAGAATTACAGTGGTATTCGAACTAGAGTATCACTGCAGCCTGCAGTAGGATTAGAATATTTTTGATGGTACTCAATCACATTAGAAAAAACTCTTAATCAGATTCCATTTATCTAAATTGCTGCTTATTGTCTTCCCTTGAATATAAATTGTCCTCCTTTGCTATTTCGACTCATTCTCAGAAATGTTTTCTTGTTTGATCTGTCTCCAGGATGGTCGAGACTAGATCACATCTCCCAGGTCAGGGGGACACTGATGAGAGGTCTGCCACTTCTCGTCCTCAGTAGCCAGCCCCCGGTACCGCAGCCCCAGTCATGCCAGCTGGGGTGGGTATTTCAGCAGCATTCGGAGGAGCCCCTCCACCAGCAGTTTGCAAGCAGAGTCCGGTGATTCCAGAGATGCTCCAGCAGTAGCAGTCACCTTCGAGGACCGTTGATGCAGTCCAGCTGTTCAGTTTCTTTTAGCAGTTCATGGAGGCCCGGCAGGCCCAGCAGCAGCGTCGGACTGTAGAGTTTAGTCGGGGCATCGACCTGGCCCTGACGATAGTTGAGAGGGCAGCAGCTCAGCCTGCGATAGTTCAGCAACCGCATCAGCCGAGGGAGAAGGGCATCCAGGACTTCCAGAAGATGCACCCGAGGGACTTCAGGGGTACAGAGGGCATTTTGTACGCTGATGAGTGGATTGAGCATATGGAGGAGATTTTCAGACTGGCAGAGATTCCAGCGAGGCTACAAATCGAGGCAGCGGCCAGTATGATACAGGATTTGGCCCGCAGATGGTACCAGACCGACCCGAGGGTTGGTACACCAGGGCAGACTTGGGCAGCCTTCAAAAAGCTGTTCAAGGAGAAGTTTTTCCCAGACGCAGCGCTTGGTGTCCTCAAGACTCAGTTCGAGGCTTTAGTACAGGGAAGTCAGACTGTCGAGGAGTATGCTAGGGAGTTCTGTCGTCTGGACAGGTTTATCGAAGGGTTATCCGAGGCGACGAAGGCCCGAAGGTTCAGAAAGGGACTAGTCAAGGAGGTGAATTCCTATACCAAGAGTGCCCGCAGCGCCACATTTGAGGAGATCTTGGTGGGTGCCTTAGCAGCAGAGGATGATATTGAGCTGAGGCTCAAGAAGGGGCGAGACACCCAGGGAGCCAGTGGTAGCGGAGGACCGGCCAAGAGGCCGCACTTTCAATAGCAGCACCAGCAGCAGCACCAGCAGAGACAGTTCCAGGGTCAGGGTCGTGCACCTTTCCAGTAGGTGCAGCAGCAGCCGAGGGTTCAGCCGCAGGCACCTAGGCAGCAGCCTGTCAGTTGTGGTTTTTGCAAGAAACCAGGGCATGTGTGAAATGACTGTAGGAAGAGACTCAGGAGGTGCCTACTCTGTGGTTCGGCAGAGCACCAGTTGAGGGAGTGCCCTCTATCTTCGGGACGAGCAGCTCAGGGAGCGGGGGCTAGAGCCCTAGCAGTTCAGCAGAAGGGACCGCTGCCGACTCAGCAGCAGCGGTTCGTGCAGCACCAGTAGCAGGCCAGGAGAGGCCAGCTGGGGCAAACTTTTGCCATGGAGGCCGAGGATGCAGAAGCTATTGGGGAGCTGATTGCAGGTTCTTTTCTACTCGACTCCATTCCAGCTTTCGTCTTATTTGATTCTGGGGCTTCCTACAGTTTTGTGTCTGTATCATTTGCTGTTAGACACTGCCTAGTATCTGAACCATTGCCTAGGACCTGCAAGATCACGACCGAGGGTGGTATTATCCTTGTGAGTGATGTTTGCAGAGGACAAAGAGTTATTTTGGGAGGCCGAAAGTTGGAGGTGAGTCTGCTCGTAATGCCACTACCGAACTACGATATCGTATTAGGTATGGATTGGTTGAGCAGGTACCACGCCATCATAGATTGTCGTGGGGGTAGAGTTCTGTTTGGAGTGCCAGGAGAGCCAGAGTTCGAGTTCACCCGACGGCATGCGGAGCAGAGCAGCGGGCTTTTCTGCGAAGTTTCAATCGAGGAGCAGGCGGTTCCACATCCTTTGATTCCAGAGTTCGTGGATGTCTTCCCGGAGGAGTTGCCAGGGCTTCCACCGGATAGAGATGTTGAGTTCTTGATAGACTTGGTTCCCGGTACGAAACCGATTTCTCAGTATGTCTATCGAGTGAATAACAGTGAGTTTGTGGAATTAAAGAAGCAGGTGGATGAGCTGCAGGACAAGGGCTTCATCCAATTGAGTTTTTTACCTTGAGGTGCACCGGTACTCTTTGTAACCAAGAAGGATGGGTCGGTACGGATGTGTATCGACTACAGGGTACTCAACAACCTCACGATCAAGAATAGATACCCACTGTCGCGGATTGATGATCTCTTTGATCAGTTGAGCGGAGCTCGGGTTTTCTCGAAGATTGATCTGAGATCAGGTTTTCATCAGGTAAAGGTGAAGAAGGAGGATATCCCGAAGACCGCATTCAGGATGCGGTATGGTCAGTTTGAGTTCTTGGTTATGCCGTTTGGGCTGACCATCGCCCCGGCGGTATTTATGAACTTGATGAACAAGGTATTCCACCAGTACTTGGACAAGTTCATAGTGGTGTTCATCGATGATATCCTGGTGTATTCGAAGACTGAGGAGGAGCATGAGAAGCACTTGAGAGTGGTTCTAGAGACACTCAGGAGGGAGAGGTTGTATGGCAAGCTCTCGAAGTGTGAGTTCTTTCTGGACAGAGTTGACTTCTTGGGTCATGTGGTGACTGGAGATGGGATCTTAGTGGACCCGAAGAAGATCACGACAGTTGAGGCTTGGTCAGCACCGAGTTCAGAGAAGAGATCAGGAGCTTCTTAGGACTGTCAGGCTATTACAGGAGGTTCATACAGGATTTCTCCCAGATTGTAGAGTCGTTGACTAGGCTGACCCAGAAGGATGCAAAGTTTGTTTGGTCATAGGAGTGTCAGGTCGCTTTTGATGAGTTGAAGAAACGGGTGACGACAGCTCCAATTCTGACATTACCATCAGTATCAGGAGGGTTCACTATCTATAGTGACGCCTCGGGGAAGGGTTTGGGTTGTGTCTTGCAGCAGCATGGGAAGGTGATTGCCTATGCTTCCAGGCAGTTACGTCCCCATGAGAAGAACTACCCTACCCACGACTTCGAGTTGACAGCAGTGATTTTTGCTTTGAAGTTGTGGAAACACTACTTTTATGAAGAGAGGGTGGAGATCTTCACAGATCATAAGAGCTTGAAGTATGTGTTTACACAGAAGGAGATCAACATGAGGCAGCGCAGGTGGTTGGAGTTGATGAAGGACTTCCACATCTCCCTACAGTATCACCCAGGAAAGGCCAACGTGGTTGCCGATGCCTTGAGTAGGTATCCGACAGCCATGTGTTTGAATATGGATCGTCACTTGCTAGCAGATTTGGAGAGCCTGGGGATTGAGGTGATTGTGCCAGGAGTTCAGATGCAGATGTAGGGCCTTCAGATTTAGTCGAACTTGGTGGATAGGATCAAGTCGATGCAGTTCAAGGATGTTGCTCTGCGGTGTATCCGAGAGCAGGTTCGAGCAGGGCTGGTGGATGTTGAGTTTACTCTTGCAGAGGATGGTGCTTTGAGACACAGTTCCAGGCTGTGTGTGCCCAATGGAGATCTCAGGGAGCAGGACATGCAGGAGGCCTACCGATCTCAGTACTCTATACATCCTGGTGCCAACAAGATGTACAGGGATCTAAGGGAGCACGTCTGGTGGTATGGGATGAAACGGGAGGTAGCTCGCTTCGTAGCCAGATGTTTGGTCTGTCAGTAGGTCAAGGCAGAGAGGCAGAGGCCAGGAGGTTTGTTGCAGCCATTGCCCACTCCAGAGTGGAAGTGGAAGCACATCACGATAGATTTTGTATCTGGATTACCGCGTACACCAGGAGGGAAGGACGCGATTTGGGTCATCGTAGACAGGTTGACCAAATCGGTCCACTTTTTGCCATTTAAAGTGGGTACATCTACTGAGAGGCTTACAGAGATGTACATGCGGCAAATTGTCAAGATTCATGGAGTTTCGGTCAGCATTATCTCGGATCAGGATAGTCGCTTTACTTTCCATTTCTGGCGGAGTCTGCAGACTAGTTTGGGCACTCAGCTCAAGTTTAGTACTGCATACCACCCTCAAAAGGACGGACAGTCAGAGAGGAATATTCAGACGCTCGAGGAAATGCTGCAGACGTACGTCTTATATTTTGGAGGATCCTGGGAGGATCACCTGCACTTGGTGGGGTTTGCTTACAAGAACAGTTTTCAGGCCAGCATTGAGATGTCACCTTTCGAGACGTTGTACGGGCGTAGGTGTCGTACACCCTTATTTGGGGATGATGTTGGAGAGTGAGCTTTATTGGGACCTGAGATGGTTGTTGACACAGCTGAGAAGGTGAAGCTCATCAGGGATAGACTTCACGTGGCATAGGATAGACATCGACATTGGGCCGATAGCCACCGGAGGCCTTTGGAGTTTGAGGTACAAATTAGAGATATGATTATAAGTAGGTTGTTTGTTTGATTTTGTTTGATTATTTAGTAACTTGAGACCTTGTTTGTGTTTAGGTCGAAGACATAATTTTTCTGAGGATATCTCTGACTCATGGTACCATACGTTTTGGTGGAGGTGGGAAGCTTAGCCCGTGCTTCATCGAACCTTTCGTGATCAGCGGGAGATTCAGTGACGTGGCATACAGGCTAGACTTGCCACCTGTACTAGTGGGTGTCCACAACGTATTCCACATATCACAGTTGAGACGGTATGTGGCTGATCCTAGCCATGTACTTGACCATTCAAAGATTAATGTGGGACCTACTCTCAATAATTCAGAGCAGCCAGGGGAGATTCTGGATCACCGAAAAAAGGTACTGAGAAACCAGGTGATACCCTTGGTTCACGTGGCATGGAGGCGTCATTCTCCAGGAGAGTCTACCTGGGAGCGGGAGGATAAAATGCGCGAGCGATACCCATATCTTTTTAGACCTTGAGGTATGATTGTCTATCCTTATCATCAGTTTAGTTTCGCCTTTTAATTTTGAGGACAAAATTCTTTTAAGGAGGGTAGATTTGTCACTACCACATTTTAGCTTGAGGGTATTTTGGTCATTTTGCTAATTTTGAATTTATTTAAATTATTGGAGTGATAATTTTTATTTTTAACTTTTGCTAGTTGAGACTTTGGAGACTCACCTAGATGTTGACCCTAGCTATGGTGACTTGATTAGCATGATGGGACCCTAGTCTAACTTAAGTCAACCCAAGATTAGTCCTTCAGAACCAAGTTTCAAATAGGAGAATAAAGATTAGGTTCATTGGCTTGTGACTTATGAATTGATTTCCACGATTATTGAAACTTGGCCCAAGCCCACTAGACTAAACCCTAACCCTAATTCCCACATACCTAGGTCGGCCACATAGGGAATCCCAACCCTATATAACATCTCTTTCTTTGGTTCTTGCCTCTTTTGTATTGAATCAACTTTTGAAAGGAAAGGTATTGCCATTCTTTCCCAATCCATAATTTTTTCATTTTAATTCCTTTTTGACTCTAGTTTCTTGGATTAGAGTCTAATACTCCTCTATTTTCTGATTATAGAGAGAAATCTCAGCTTTTGAACAAATTGGGGATTTGAGCTAGCAAGGAGGATCACTCTATTTTGGGGCTTTTCTTGCCATTTGACACACTATAGGTAAACCCTCTAAATTGTATTTTTATTCTTATTTTTTTGCATCCTAGCCTAGATCTAGGTGTCCCCTATCTGTGGTGTAAGTTTTGGGTCAAGTTGTATAGATTTCGTGTCCGTATCAGACATGTATCAACATCTAGTCCTAGGTGTTTGCGGAAATGTCTCAAAGGATTTTAGTTTATTATTTTTGAAAAGTGTTTGAATGAAATTATTATTTTATATGTGTATGTTAAATTCCCCCATGACTGAGCCCAATTTTGAGCCGTGTCCGTGTCCAAACAAGACACGAACACACTTACAGCAAGCTCGGGCAGTGTCCTGCGGCTCGAGGAGTTGTTCTCCTCGTACTGTACACGTGGGAGACTGCCACTTGGCAGGGAGGTGGGGGCCATGACTGACATGTCAGCCCCCAAGCCTCGTATCAAGGCATTGCGTGTCGGACACAATATTTGGGCCGCACGCGTGTTACACTGCACGTTGCACTGTAGGATTCACGCACTGACACGTGCCTCGCATCCGCACAGGACACCACGTGGATATGTCGTGGTGTATACAGTGTGTAGCCCTAGTATTGGGCTACACGTGGACATGACCACGTGGACACACGTGTCGTGTGTCATGTGCTAGACACGCGTGAACACGTGCACGAGAACTGTGCACTGTTAGTGTAGACACAAGTGTAGAATGAGTTTGGACACGTTTGTTTCTAGTTCTTGGACACTGGAACACACTCACGACACACTCTCATATGACACGTGTATTACCAACCAAATAATTTAGATATTAGTTGTTTTGAATTCGAATTTTGGGTTTTTCCCCAATGTTCTGATATAAAACTGATTTATTGATTTTCCTGAGATTTAATGTATGTTAAACTATTTTTGTTTGATTAAATTTTGATGTTTGTTCACCCATATGCATCTGAGGTTAACCTACATCTTAGGGTTCATGTTGGCATGGGGTTTTGGGTTCGAATTTGCATTTGGATTGATAAACTGGTAAACTGTTTTTTTATATATTGTTTTCCTAAAATTTCAACTGTCTTGTGTGCACTTAGCTTCCTTGTGTACACTCAAACCTGGGATTGCAACATTGATTGTGTACACTGATATTCCTATACACACAGGACACGCATTTGTGCACACTGTTAAACTGAGAACCCTATTGACACACACTCAAACCTGTGATTTGCTAACACCCAACATCTACCTATACACACACTCACACAAGAACACTAAAAAACCTGAGAACTAGTACACTGTAATGTGTACACTAAAATTGACTAACTGAGAATCATTGATTGCTATATTACACACACAGGCATTATGCAAAATCTGAGAACAATATTGGCACTCACACACTGATTTTTCACACACACACCATTGTCACTCACTCACCCATCTACACACACACACACATTACACAAACCTGAGAACACTTGACACTGTCATGTATGCCTTGATGATTTTTCACACACACCCTTGTACACACTACTGCTCACTGTTTTCTGAAATCTACCTATACACACTCATCCACTTGACACACACACATACATATGCATTGTCCCTCTATCTCTCTATATGTATATATATAATGCATCTATAATCCTGTATGTAAATAATGTAATATGTAATGTATATCCATGCACATTGCCAATATGTAATATAGATATATGTATATTGTCCATATGATTTATTGTATATATATGTGGAAGTTGAATATGTGTGAATGCCTATATATGTGTATAAGGCATATAGCCTATGTAGTATAGCCTATGTGTATCCCAATGTGCAAGTCTATGTGTATATGGAATGTATACACATGAGTATTGTGTGATGTTAGCTTGTGTGACTTGTGAATGATGTGTGCTTGCCAGAATAGATTGGTTAGGCTTAGTGAGACTTGTTTGGGTAAGGTTTGACCTAGTTGACCTAGTTTGACTAGTACAGTTGACTAGAGTTGACCAAAGGTTGACTTTAGCTTAGATTGACCCAAACATCATGTAGAATGAATTGTAGTAGTTTATTTTACCAATTTGGATATGTTGTGACTTGTACTGTTCTGAATAGGAGCCAGACACCACTCCTCAGGCGGTATTTCATTCAAATACTCAGGATATCAGGCGAGTACATTCTCTGACCGTTTCATACTTGATAGAATTTACATTTATGCTCTAGATTACTTTACTTGATGTTGTCACATTGTTAACACGGATTGGTACTATAGGGATCCCTTCATGAGATGTTATCCCCCTCGGGAACATCGGGTTACATTATGTCATGTGTGTTTCACTTTCATCATGTACTCTAGTGCTTTTATCATTCATGTGCACTCTCGTGATTCATGTACTCTCATGTTCACGGAGCCCCTATGTATACAATCATGTGCACCATATTATAGGCTTCCATGTAATATTATGTGCAATGACATAACCTGTCAGGATCCTTGTGTATTTATTGGGGTACGGGAGAGTATAAATGGTCATGTGAACAATTCCAAAGTAGTATACTCATGTGCAAACTCTTAGATTACTCGTGTGCAAATTCAAGCCGTTCACATGTCTATCTTGTACTCTAAATCACTAGTTCACTGTTAGTTCTCTACTTATAGTATCTATTTACATTACAGTTCTCTCTCTTTTACTTCATGTATATTCTGCAGCGTTTCATGTATCTTACTTTATTGCATATTTATATATCCTGTCATATTATGAACTGCGTGAGATGTACTGTGCTCGCTTCCATCCTGACTGGACCTGTTGAAATATTACAGATGATATTGAGGAGTTCTATCCCACTTATTATAGAGCAGGCCTAGATGACACATGTGAGCTGGACTCTCAGTAGGACCCAGCACTTGCAGAGGATATTACCCCAGTAGTCTAGGCTAGTTAGCTAGACCAGTATCTTATTTATCATCATGTCTTATTGGATACACTTGTACTTATTTGGAAATTTATTATTCTGGATATTGTGGAGTTGTTTATCTTAGACATTTAGCTCTCTCTCTCTCTCTTATCTTGTATTTTATCTGTGGATTCTGTTGATTATCTATCTATCTTATCGTACTTTCTTCCTTAGTTGTGATTGAGTTGTACTTTATATTATTCCTCCATTCGGAGAGTATAACTGTACAGGTACCTTATAACTGTTAGATGTATGTGACTTAGGACAGCGTTCTACCGCCGACATTGAGGCGTAGGCGGGACGTAACCACTTCTCGTACCCCTATGCTGGGTGCGGGTCGTGACACCTCCAGATGAGGGTCTCCTTGCAATACTGGCTGAGATTATCGGGCTGGAAGAGCCTGTCTTCTTTTCTCTCTTGCCAGGAGGAACCTTTTGAGTTGAATTACAGGAGGCGAAAGAAAACTCCACGTCCCCCAAAATTTGCACCTGTTTCTTGCGTTATTGTCGGACAGGTGCTGGCTGCTGCAGTCGTTGGAAAACTGACTGCCGACCTTCAGGTGCTGCTGATTTGTCGCAGCAGCAATTGATGATGACTTGGGTGCAATGACGTCCCGAGAGGGACTCATTGCATGCCAACGCTGCCACCTTGCGTTTGTGAGTAATCACTTCACGTAAGTCGGTAGCAAGCTGATCTACCTTTGCACCAAACTTGTGGACTCGGGTATCCCGAGCACACTGGTACTTAGGTGTCATGTTTGCTTCCTGATCCGTGGCTAGTAAAAGTACTTGCTCTGGATCGTTGGAGGGAGACTTTAAAGACCCATCCTGTCCGTTAGCCTTGGGGGACTGGACGCGGGTAGTTCTGTACAACTTTCCATCAAGAGCCCGTGTAACAGTCAACGGGGCCCGCTGACAATCAGCATCTTGGACAGTTGACTGGGCTTGTTGGGCCCGTACTGCCCTAGACTTCTTTGACTTAGCACCCAAAGGCGCATAGTAGCAAGTGTCCAGATTAATACATCCCACATTCTCAATAGGCCGCATGGCGTCGGGTCCGCATGAGAGACGGTTGAACACAGAGCTTCTGAAAGGGCCGCATAAAACATCCTGTCCGAGGCCAGGTTTGGCTGCCGCATGGGCTATCTTCTTGTGGCCAGAGCTGGCTGTCGCATGGGCTATCTTTTTGCAGCCAGAGCTAGCAGCCGCATAGGCTATCTTCCTGCGGCCAGAGTCGGCTGCCGCATGGGCCATCTTCCTGCGTCCAGAGTTGGCTGTCGCATGAGTTGTCTGCCTGCGGCTAGGGTTGGCTGCCGCATGGACAGACTGCCCATCTCTCTTATGCGGCTTCTTCTTTGTCTGTACGGATTTCCCTTGTGCCCCCAAAAACTCAGCATCGTAGTGTTTTCTCTGCTAGATTTGGGGACAGTGGGGTCCTCGACGGTCAGAAATAATGCCGCAGGAGAGCTTTGGTCACCGTCTTGGGCTGCGAAGGAGCTTCTTCGAGAACTTGGTCGGGGCAATAGTTCTGTGCACCGACGTCATGCGAGTTCTCTTTGGGTTGGCTTGCTTCAGAGACGGGCTGGCGCTCCCTTCAGAGAGCATTTCTTCGAAGGCTTCTTGGTCAAAATGAACCACAAGCATTTGTTGCGTAGAGCCGAGCTTGGACGCATCAAATTGCGTCACCAGCTTCTCATCAGAGGAGAAGGACGTCCCCAGCAGAGTCGCCATCGTGTTTGCTATAAAAAAATTAAAGACAGGTATTACAGGAACACTGAAACTGATTGCAAACTCGCTTGTACAAAGAAAAGCCTAAAAAAAATCCTAGGAAACAATCTAAGTACAATTGTTTAGTTTTGATTCTGGGGGGTGACGGTAGAGGCTCGGGAAAGTGCTATCAACTCTGCCTTACTCCTTGGACTATCTGACGCAGTCCTTAGCTCTTGAAGAAATTTCTTTTTTTTAAGGTTGCCAACCTTTCGCAGGGGTATGGCACCCTGCTATTTATAGTGGTATGTATGTTGAGCCGTATAGATGGCCTGTGGCCACGTGGCTAATTAGCACATGAAGACCCGCTCTTTGGCCGCCATCTTCGATTTGTTGGGATTTTATTGCAACAAATTTGGGTAGTTAAGACTTGGTCAGCCTGCCACATGTCCTGTCGCAGGAATCATTTTGAGCCGCATGAGCCTCTCAGTTTTCGACCATGTGGGGCTGCATGAGACTCATGCGGCTTAAGTCGCAACTTCCTTAGCCAACATATAGCTTAAGGGTTTAAGCCACATAGATTCTGTATTTTGGCCGCATAAAGCTCATGCGGCTTGGATCACAGTCACCCTTGGCCGCATGAAGTTCATAGACTTTGGGGCCGCATATGTTTGAGCCGCATAAGGTTTATGCGGCTTATGTGACACTCATTCTGGTCGCATGAAAGCGTATGAACCCTGCTTTTGGTGACGTCTCACATCTTATCTTTTTGTCAAAGTATCAGAGCTGTCATTTTTGTCAGTTTTGACAGAACTTGTCATCTTTATCAGACGAACTGATCCTCTTGGCCGCATATCTCTCTTTTGTAGCTGGTTGCCGACGGACCGCATGAGGCATTGAATCTGTCATGCAGCTTTCCTTTATGCGGACCTGTTTGTCCCAAAGTACATATACGGCAAATTGTGATCCGCATGAACCCCATATTTTCCATACTTCTACAAGAGCATGGACTCTATTGTTAGGCTTAACATCCTTAGAGTAGATCCTTATTTATTTGTCTATGGCATCGTATTCCTCCTCCTCAGATAAAGAGGGTTTTACTTCTAGTAGCATGGACAATCATGTTTCTTCTAAATGCAAGAAATGCTCCAAGTGGAAAACTATGGCTAAACAATCCTTAGAGATTCTTGTGGACTTTTATTCTACAAATGAAGAACTTTCAGAAAAGGTCATTCATTTAGAAAAATCTGATAAGTTTTTTGAGAATAAAAACAATGATTTATTATCTAGACGTGACTCTCAAAACTCATCTTGTGTTTCATTAAAGAGTTTGAATGATTCTTTAATTTTAAAAATCAAATCTCTTTTCTCATCATTAGAATATCTTAAGAAGCAAACAGATGAGTTACATAATTTGCATGATATTTCTATTGAGTCTTTAAAGAAACAAAATGATAATTTTATTTCTAAAATTGCTATATTTGAAAAAAAGAATTATGCTTTAAAAACTAAATTTGATTCTCTTACTTGTATGCATGATAATTTGCTATTAGAACATGATATTCTTAAGACCAAATCCATGCATGCTCACTCTAGAGATATTCATCATTCTAGCATTTGTGTCACATGTTCACAATCATGCTCATTCTAATACATGTGCACACACTAGTATCAGGTGCTTCTATTGTTCTCGCATTGGACACATGAGTTTAACTTGTCCTATTCGTCGGAGCTTTTCTACCAATGCTAGAGTAAATAGTATATGAGTCCCTAAAGCTACCAAATATGGATCCAAGTTTATTTCGATACCAAAGTCTTCGTCTAATATTGTAGGTGGAGCTTCTTGTATCGGGACATAACACCGAGAAGTGTGTTAGTGGTTGCAAAGCTCAAAGTTCATCAAGCAATTGCAACAACACAAGTGTGGCCACTAGAGCCACTTTGGTAACATGCTAAACGATTCTCTTTAAATGGTTTATATTTGTAGAATATATCATATTTCTCTGGATGTCTTGCTACTAGCTCACATTGATATCCTTCAGTTGCTTTTTATATAAATCAATGAGAGATATAATACTAGCATGCTTAGTTAATTTTCTTATTATTTTTTTTATCTAGCATGACTAGTTACATAGCTTAAATGATTAGTTCACACTATGTAGTTTATCATTAATTTTTTATTAGTGTGACACATTTATATATTCATGCTCGTTATTCCTAATCTTTATTTATAAAGCATGCATATCACTCTAGTCCATAGGACCTTGGTTTCGATTTGAGTTAATATGATTTTTAACTCTACATCTTTAAAAGTTTTGAGATAGTTACTTTTTGCCGATTTGTATTTAATATGTCATATTTATCTTAATCGGTATTTGTGAATATATGTGTTTAGCACAAGCTTCTTATCACTTGACAAGTATACACCTATACTTCCATTTTAACCTTGTTCTTACATAATATATTCACTATTGATTTTCATGTTTTATTTAAATCTCTTATGAATCAATTATGTATTTGCCTAATAAAGCCTATTTATACCTGTTTTGAATTTTTGATAGTTTTTCAAACATTCATTAAGGATACATAACTATATTCATTAAATTTCCATTTGCATGTAGATCATGTATTCCTTATATTGATACATATTTTTTTTGTATAAATAAATTTATGTGGGCATATGAGTTGAGCTCCAGTTTTATATTGTTTTGAAGAATATTTAATTATACTTGCTTCCTTCAAACTTGTGCTTATCCCATACTTTAGCTATTGATTCCTTGACCAAATTTGTGCATTTCTTCTTGAATCAACTAGCTTCTTCCTTAAAGTCTTCTTTTGATGATATCTTCTTGGCCTTTTTTTTGTTGTTTAACTTAATGGATACATGTCTTTTAATTAATTTTTGATCTTTTCATGTATGCCTATTATATATATATATATATATATATATATATATATATATATATATATATATATATATATATATATTAATGATTCCTACCCTCTGATATTTATTTGTTTTACTTCTTCAAGTTAGGATATTGAGAGAAAATATTTATTAGTATCTTGCTCATGACTATTTATCGTAGTTTTTTTAAGGATCACATGATTTTGTGTTTTACTTTGCTTGTTAATTTTACCTCCTTAATTAGTACACACTTTCTAGTCTATTTTTTTATATTTTACCATGGTGCACTATGAAAGTTTTTTTTAAAAAAATGTGTCTCTTACTATCTTTAGCTCTTAATTAGCTTTATTGATCTTAATGATCTTTCTTTGCTCATTCCTTGGACATATGTTTCTTCTGAATCATTGTTGTCCAATAATGTTTTTGCAGCACATAAGAATACATGTAATTGATACATCATATTTCTAATGTCTTTAGCTACTATGGGTTGAGCTTTTGCGTTGAGATGTTCCATTTCTATAGAATACACTTTCATAATTGCTATAATTTTGCACTCTCTAGATCAATCTATTATTTCTTTATCTTGGGTTAATTTCAATACTTGGCAAAGAGAATTGTTCTATTGTGTTTTCATGAACATCTCTTTTGTCCTTTACTTGATGAGAGCCTAATTCATTTACTTGTTATCTTATACTCTTATCCTTACTTAATAAAGAGTATATAAATCATTTGATTATTCAAAATGTATTACCCTTATTGTGAACTCTATGCTTAAGCATGTATCTTTAGTGTAAGTGACTTAAGATTTGATGAGCACATTTATCCTGTTAATCGCCTACCTCATTAATCTTAATTAGTTATGTAGCTTGCTTATTTGCGATGTATTGTTAAGCTGCATAATTTTTGTTCACTTTCACTCATCTAGCTATCTTGTTCAATTTCAATCTATATGTAATATGCTAGTTTACAAAAACAAGATTTATGAATTTTTTGATGAGGTTTGTATTCTACTTTAGATACATATGTTTGGTCTCTAAAATTAGTTTGACAAATTTTTTTATTTTAATCTTGTTTCCATTGAGGCTTATGATTCATTGCTTTAACTTCCTTCCATACTAGTCATTAGTAAGCATCTCCTAAATTTCCCTCATTTTTGAGTCATAATTTTATCGTATTATCATATTACATCTTTTTAGATTAAATCTGTAATAATTTAAATGAGATTGACTCTTTTCCTATATTTTCCATTGATTTGTAAGATTTTATTATAAATATGGATTTGGGATTTTCTCTTGATGAGATTCGTTGGATCATGTTTACTGTAATTGATAAATGATCCTAATGGTTGAGTAGTCATATATTATCTAATTATGTGGTTATCAAGTTAATGTATTACTCTACTTTGACTACTCATGGATTATCATATATGCTCTTTACTATTTGAACTTCATTGGTTTCTCATTTAGTATTAGCAAGGCTGGATTATTACCCGTTAATGGGTACATATGTGGTAAAACATACATAGTCCATACAAAGCAATAAATTGGTTGATCATTTCTTATATAGATAATCATGGACATGATATTTGAGTTTTATTTATTTTTTTGTATTTTGAGCTATATTTTGACTTTCATCATGATTGATTTAATTGACTTTATTTCTTTTCATGATGACATTTATCTCAGAAGGTAACAAACATTAATCTATCATATTTAAATCTGAGATTCTTCTATATAGGTTAGTGTATGTCATCTTTTGATTACATGTGCTAAAATAGAATATTCTTTTGATTTCTCATCTTTAGTAGCTATTAAGTGGATATCTCTTCTTGACTAAAGATGACATTATTCGTTTTATAACGATTTTATAGCCTTATATGAATTGAGCAAGGGAAAGAAATCCATAGTCGATTTACCCCTAGATCTTGCAGTTATCTATTTTATGCTATAAGTGCTTTGGAACTAGATACGCATATTTTAAGGGGGAGCAAATAAATTGGTTCAATTCATTTATACCCATTAATATGTCATATACCTAGTTCATCATGGACCCATATTCTCTTAAATTTCATATCTCATTGAGGTTATGATATTTTTTATTTTGAAGGATTTATGAGAGTGTATGCAATTATCTTTATTATTTTATCTCTCTCTCATACGGGTTAAATAGGTCATCTTGTTAATATTAACTTTCGTATCTTAACTTGATGACTACTGTGCTTTTATTGATTTGGCTTTCCTAGTAGGCTTAATTGCTTTGGCTTTTCGTGTTGAGGACTTACTCAAAACTTATGATTTGTATCAACATTGGTACTACTTTAAGGGGGAGCATTCAAGTCGACTGAATTTTTTCTTCTCAAGTAATTTTTCTCATTTACCTTCATGTTTATCTAAAGGATATTCATATAGCATGATAAGGTAATTGAGTTCAAATGTATGAATTTTGGATAAGCAAATAGATTTGCAAATAATGAGATCATTTTATATATTTCAATATCTCAATTGGTATCTTTCTACTTTGATATCTATTATCTATAATTATCTAATCATCATGGCTTTTGACTGAAATGCTTTATTTCATAATTCTCTTCCAAAACTAGAGTAATATTTTATATCATATTATGTTTTGGATTTTTTTTTGATTTCATGTTGGTAAACAATCTATTGATTATTTTTAAATTCTTTTAGTTTTACCAACTAATTGTGTTTTGACAAGCTATTTTCGATTTGGTACTCAACATTTGGTATGTAGTTTCTATACGTGTCTTTACACACTACTCCCATTGTTCTTCATTTAGTATATATTGATCATGATTGTCCATGCCTTTCTCATGCTCTGATTCATGTACTTAAGATTGATTTTATTTTACATCCCTTTACGGGAAATCTATGAAATAATTTGCTAATTGACAAAGGGGGAGAATAATAGATATTTGATGTGATCTTGTATATGATATGATATTATGAATTGTGTTGTGCTTGGATAAGAACTTTGTATCAGGACGAAAACTGAAATATCTATTTGCGGGGGAGCCGACATATCTATTTGCGGGGGAGCTACTTCATACGTGCAAATTATTTTACTCCCTTCAACATGTATCCAGGTATGAATGTTGCGACATACAAATATCATTTTGTCAATTATCAAAATAAGGAAGATTGTTGACCCAAACTAGATCATAGTCAACCTGATTTAGATAATTAACGAACTGATATCTGATATGATCCAATACGACACATCAAGCTCAAGACAGAACATCACATGATTAAGATATACATCGACTACAAGCTATTACAAGCTGTTGTATTTTGGTCTCAAGTCTGTAATCTTTCTTTTAATGAGTTTAGGGAATATGTACGTTGAGTCGCACCGAGTCCTCTCAACCCCTAGCCATACTTTTCCAAGCTCCACCATACAAATAGACCAACTCCTATACCAAACCAAACCAACTTATAGCCATATAGAGCATGGGGCCAGAGGAAGGCAGAATTTGGGCAAAACTCTGTCTAAGGCAGATTTCAGGAAGAACTCTGCCCCCTGATTTTCAGCACCCTAATTTTTAGGGCCTGCTTGATACAAGATGTCCAACATTCAAAATTTTAAATTCTTGGGACAGAATTCGGACCGAACTCTGGCTCCCCAAAGTAGTATAAATAGAGCTTGAATTATCTTATTTTAAATCATTTCTTACCTTCATATATTCAAGCCTTCTAAGCTCTACTCTCCTTAGCGTAAGGTGCTCAGTGCGATATCAGCTAGAAGTTGTGTGCAAGAGTGAAAGAAAAGTCACATGAAAAATTTCAAGTTTCGCATTCTGCGAAGTTGAAGTGTCCGAGCGCTTCGATATAAAGGCTCGTGTTTTATAATGAAGTTTGCGTGCTGTTCGGACTAAAGGCGCGTGTGTACGCTATTTCACAAATAGTGGGTTTCAATCCTGAGCAAGAGTTCTCAGGCCTGGACTAGTCCTCCACAAGGGAAACCAGGTTAAATCGATGTGCTTGCATATGCTCTTCTGATCTCTATTTATTTTCGCAATACTCTATGATTACTTACTCTCTTGGTAGTTGATTTCTGGACTTGATAAAGAGTTGCATCTTTAATTGGTTATTATGGACACAAACTCTATTCACCCCCCTCTAGAGTTGCCTACACGTAACTTCACGAAGTTCATCAAGCCGCAGATACAAAGCCTTATTCTTCATATCGCTCAGCAGGTAATATTAAATGACAACTTCATGCTGCTTATGCTAATATGATCTTTGTCTAGAAAATCGTAACACATTGTTATATTTTTGTAAGATTGCAAATGGAGTAAGTAGTATGATTATTTTAACTATTATACTAGTAAAACGTTATCATCTTATCATGGTAGTCTAAAAATGAACATCATTTGATAATATCATCATTGGACATGAAGGAGTGCAAGAGGTAGGTTACGTAGGTAGATAGGGAGAAGGAAGGCGGAAGGAGGTCGGCCCAGCCAACCATTGGCAGCAAAATCTTTTTGGGGGGAAGCAGTTCTTACATCTACACATCTTATAAATCGTTTGCCTTCTAGAGTCTTAGGTTTGAAAAGTCCAATAAAAATGCTCTCAACATTCTATCTTGACCTAAAAACCATGAATGACCTTGTTCTTAAGATATTTGGGTGCGTGTCGTTTGTCCATTTTCATACTCAAAATAGGAAAAATTAGATCCGAGAGCATTAAAATGTGTCTTTGTGGGCTATACTTTGACTCAAAAAGGGTACAAGTGTTACCATCCTTCGTCAAAAAGGTTCTATGTTTCAGTAGATGTTACCTAAATGAACAAGAGTCCTATTTCACTCCTTACCATCAGGGAAAGAATTTTGTAATGGAAGATAAGGATCGTAATCTTTTCCTTCTTGATTTGCCGTCATCGTCCTCACTTCCTTCTTCGAGTTCGAGTTCTCAACCAGTATCATCATCGTTACCATGTCCCTCTATACCAGAAAACCCTCCAGAAATGCCAAAAAACCATCCAAAAAACCTCCAGAAGTGCCAGAAAACCTCCCAGAAAAGTCAAATTTTGCTCTTGATGATGTTAGATATGGCAAAGGTAAAGTGTTTTCGAGAAAGAAGATTGTTATTCCTGAATCTGTGTAGGCCCAAAAGTCCAATATGAATATTGAGAATGAGGTAATAATTTCTAAACCTTCATTATAACCAGAGACCGAGCCTCATGGGGGTAATAGTGACCAAAACCTTCCCATTCAAGACCAAGGTCTTCTCATTGCCATTAATGACCAAGATCTCCCCATTGCCATTAAGAAAAGAACTTGGGAGTGCACAAAAAGACCTTTGCATCTTCTCATACATTTCATGTCATTCAAGAATTTTTTACTATTTTATAGGATTTTTCTTGTTAGCCTAAACAACATTGCTATCCTTCCACTTTATCTGAGGCGTTAACCAACGCGAGATGGAAACAAGCTATAAATGAGGAGACGGAGATGTTAGATAAAAATAAGACTTGGGAGTTAGTGAAGTTGCCTCAGGAAAGAAGCTAGTTTGGTGTGAAGTTGCCTCAGGGAAGTATAGAGCGGATGGACAGTAGAGAGATATAAGGCGAGATTGCTAGCCAAATGTTCAGAAACCTACAGATTGATTATCTGGAGACCTTTCCTCTGATTGCGAAGATGAATAGTGTCAGATTTTTGTTGTCTTCAGCTGCTAACTATGGTTGGAACTTGCAACAATTCGATGTCAAGGATGCATTTTTGCATGGAGAATTAGAGGAGGAAATTTATATGGAAATTCCATCGGCTATGAGAATAACTTGGTTCCTCATACAGTGTGTAAGTCGAAGAAAGCCTTCTACGGACTCAAACAATCTCCACATCCATGGTTTGGAAGATTTGTGAGAGTCATGGTAGCCATGGGGTATAGACAGAGTCAAGGGGATCATATGTTGTTTATTAAGCACTCACCTTAGGGGGAGTCACAGCTCTCTTGTTGTATGTTGATGACATAATAGTGACTGGAGATGATGATAAGGAGAGAAACGTTTTAGGCAAATGCTTGGCTAAGGAGTTTGAGATCAAGGCATTAGGGAGGTTGAAATATTTTCGTAGAATTGAAGTGACTCAGTCTAGGCAAGGTATATTTATCTCCCAAAAAAAATATGTTACAGATCTTCTCAAGGAAGCGGGCAAGATGGCATGCAAGCCAACAAGTACTCCAATATATCTTAATCATAAACTTGGACGGCAGAGAAGGATACTACAGTAAACAGAGAGATGTACCAACGTCTGGTAGAAAGACTCATTTATTTCTCTCACACACGACCAGATATAGCTTATGCAATGAGTGTGCTTAGTCAATTTATGCACAATCCAAAAGAGATCCATCAGCATGCAGCTCATCGAGTGTTACAATATCTCAAAGGAACACCTTGAAAAGGAATTTTGTTTAAAGGAATGGATGTTTATTACTCGAAGCATATATGGATGCAGATTATGGTGGATCAACTGTTGATAGGAGATTATCCTCAGTGTATTGTACTTTTTTGGTGGGAATCTTGTGACACGGAGAAGTAAGAAGCAAAGTGTGGTAGCACGGTCGAGTGCGGAGGCAGAATTTCGAGCAATGGCTCAAGGTGTGTGCGAGTTGCTTTGGTTGATAGTCATCTTATATAAGCCTTGAAAATTAAGTGGGATGGTCC
>JANAVB010015400.1:13665973-13693473 GCA_029216955.1 Iris pallida
GTTCTGAGTAGGCTGGCCACCATGGAGGAAATTGAATGCATCATTAAAGACGCGGATCCAAATAGAGCCCCGGGACCAGATGGCTTTAACTCCGCCTTCTATAAGAAACATTGGGAGCACATGAAACTACAAATTCATCAGATGGTGTCCGACTTCTTCCAAACAGGTAAACTCATTAAAGAGATGAACCACACTTTTCTTACTCTGATACCGAAGAAGGAAGGGGCAACAGATTTGGGGGACTTTCGACCGATAGCTTGTTGTAATTTTCTCTACAAGATTATCTTCCAAGTAATGTGTAAGAGGATGCAGAACATAATGCAAGGGCTGATATCAGATAACCAGTCGGCATTCATTAAAAGAAGATCCATTTCTGAGAATTGCTTGCTCGCACACGAATTGATCCGGGACTTCAACAAAGCTGGAGGGAGGAAGGGATGCATCAAACTTGACCTGCGAAAAGCTTATGACATGGTGAATAGAGATTTCATCTGTGCCGTACTCATCAGCATGGGCTTTGCAAGCTGGTGGGTAGACCGAATCAGGACCTGCATTTCAACTCCTACCTTCTCTATTTTGATTAAAGGCCAACCACATGGCTACTTTGGCAGCAACTGGGGATTACGACAGGGAGATCTACTTTCCCCATACCTGTTTACTATAGTAATGGAGTACTATACATGAATGATGGATGTAGATGTGCACCAAAAACAAATTGTGCCACTCTACAGGAGAGTCTTGTCGTGGGTGTCTCACCTCATCTACGCAGATGACTTGCTAGTCTTCTTAGAGCCTACGGAGACAGACATCTTGGCCTTAAACAAACTCCAGGATGAATTCGGAGGACTTTCTGGGTTATACTTAAATAAGGAGAAAAGTCGGATATACTTTAACAGAGATTGTCCTAGCCAGGAGGAGTTATCACTAATGATTGGGATCGAGCGCGGCCATCTTCCAGTTCGATATCTAGGCTTACCACTATCAATTAATTACGCACAGGATACGGACTGTCAAGGGTTGGTACAGTATGTTCAATCAAGATTGGAAGGGTGGCAATCACAGCTGCTATCCTTTGGCGGTCGACTGGAATTTGTTAGAGCTGTCATACTAGACATTACTGCTTACTGGCTACAGGCGTTGTATATTCCTACCACTACCATCCGAAAAATAGAAAAACACTGTGCCAACTTTGTATGGAGAGGCGGACTTCACGCTATCACTTGGAAGGACCTATGCCGGACCAAAGAGGAAGGAGGAGTCGGACTACAATCTCTACAAGTGCTACGGGAAGTTGCAATGCTCAAACTGGCCTAGCGGTTTCTAGACGGACAATCCAAGTGGGCTCAATGGACGCATAACTGGTATATGAAAAACAATAATTTTTGGATTCAAAAATTGATAATAATTTTTCAGGTACTTTTAAAAATATATTGCGCCTACGACCGAGGCTGAAAGAGAATATTAGCCGTGTCATACATAATGGGCGTTCCACTAGCCTATGGCTAGATCCTTGGTTGAATCACCAGAGCCTGGTTGACAACTGGGATGGCCTACTTACGAATTAGTAGGTAGCAATGACGGACTGCATGTCCTTATTCAGGAGGGAGAGTGGCATACTGATGCTAGGCAGGTGGGCCACTGGTTTGAAGAAGAGATAACTGCTATACACATCAGCCAAGAACCTGTAGATGATCATTGGGTTTGGGAGGGATCTGGCAGTGGAGACTTCTCGAGTAGAGTCTCGAGTAGAGTGGCATATGATCAGTTGCGGCCACATCAAGATAAGGTGACATGGGCAGAACTAGTATGGGCTAAAGGAGCGGCCACCAAAATGCAGCTCTGTCCGTATAAGGCAATCAGAAATCAACTGTTGACTAGTGATAGAATGGCACGTTTTGGTATCCGGATTCCTTGTTTGCAATGTGTGTTATGTGGAAGCGGTATGGAGACAAGAGATCACTTATTCTTCCAATGTCCGTTTGCTGGACACTTATGGCAAAGCTGTCGGGGTCAACTGGGAATTACATCCACTGGGAGGGAAGACATCCAAGTGGTTTTTGATGAGATAGCAGATCTCAAAAGTAAAGGACACCAGATCTACAAGAAAGCCAGGATTAAACTTCTAACAGCTATATGGCACGTTTGGCGGGAGAGGAACAGACGAATATTTGAAGGAATGGCAACTTCAATGACTGGCATTATGAATAATATTGAATATGACTACAAATGCTTAGAGGGTGAATAGCCGAGATGAGGCCATGCTATGTACAAAGAGAATACTGGATGTACCTTCTTTTAAATAAAGTACCATTTGCTAATATATATATATATATATATATATATATATATATATATATATATATATATATATATATATATATATATATGAAGAAGATAATTTTTATTTTGGCCCAAAGGCCTACAACCACAGTCCAAAGGTCTTACATACTCTGTCTGAATGTTACATCCCGGTCCAAAGGCCATATCATGACTCGAAGGACTTCTCCACCAACATCGCACTTGCATCACACCATAAATGGAAGGGATAATATGGAAGTTCCTTATAAGAGAATATATGTGGCTCGATCCACCGATCTTCCGTTTTCCAGTCAGAACTTTTATGTCTCTTCCACTGACCACAAGTGTAACTCTGGACTAACCAAATATATTTTAAAATTTGAAATCTAGTGCATAAATTTTTATACACTTTTTATTCTTGAAAATATAAATCTAATATTTTTATTTATTGTTTACCCAACATCTCCTTACAAAAACGATGAGAAACAATCTAGAAAACCATTAAACGGAAGATTTAAGTCTAATATATATTTCATTATTAAAGGGACCACATGTGACTCCAAATTGCAATTAAAAGCACATCAATGTGTTTTTAATACATATCAATGTGTTGCTTTGTTGCATCTTCCAAAGCAACGTATTCAATAAAAAAATGCCAACAGCTATGGCAACATGTTTAACATACTATATTCATAATGACTTTAGTATATTTTTCCAGAGAAAAAATATATTTAACTAGTCCATTATTCAAGTCTCTTATGAGTTTTTTATATCACTTTCATGTTTTATATACAGTACATTAACCAATATAATCCATTTTCTATGATTTCTCCTCCGTCCCAAAGTGTCATATGGAATCTGCTTTTGTAATAGACAATATAAAATACTTAACTTTATTGCATTCTTTATGAACAATTAGCAATAAATAAACTTTATCGACTGCTGTTTGTCATAGTCTATGACGGCATCTTTTTTGCAAGGCTTTTCTACACTGCCTTCTGTCTTGCCCATTGGTATTGTCTTTATTCTAAGAGAAAATTTGGTGTAGGTCCCTCTAATTTATGAAATTTGATTTGTTACCGGTTTACTATGTTATCTGCTTAGTGTTATATTCAATAAACTTTGTGTACGTATTTTGTTGGATACGAGTATCTCAACGAATATATACTCTTGTACACATATAGGAAGAAATTTTTTGGAGACTTTTACATGGTCGTTCCAATTTTGACCTTTTATTTCTTCTAGATCTCTAATTCTTTCGTATTTGAGTTTTTAAAATATGTTTCTCCTTCCTACCAGCCAGAAAGTCACTACAAGCATGTAAATTTTACCATCCCCGCCTAATCGTCAACGTGATCATCAACTATCCCACCATATCTTGTCATATACTCAAATCCTAACATTACAAAAATACATGTATATAGCGACGGCTGTATAAATCGCTAAACTAAAATTATATTTAGGTAATATGTCCCAATTATTAGATGTGAGATTTGTTATGTGTCATGCGTAGGTTCCGTAAAATCGACCTTCTCACATGGACGTGAACTCGCATAAGGCAAACACAGAAACGGCCGATTGAACAGCTAAGCGACGAAATCGTCGCACGGAAGTCCTAAGCAGAAAAGTGGAATAACAATACTTACACAAAATCAATTCTCTTTATTGATATTGAAAAAGAAGATTACAACGGCTCGAAAGCCAAGATTACAATCGCTCAGTCTCTCTCTTTCGATCTCTCTCTCTCTCTCTCTCTGGATACAATTAAATCATGTCCTGAGGCTTACCACTTAATAACGAATACAATAAGAGATGTTCATACACTATATCCAGTATATAAGTGAAGACTTCAACGCAGACGTATGCCTTGAATCGCTAAGAAACTTTATGCCATTGTAACCACCACTTTTCACCTTACGATTAATTCGATAATTTTGCATGTTGCTAATTATATAGTTAACATTAACTAATGTAGTTAGAATATATGTTAATTAGAATTAATTAGAGTTACTGTCATGAATAGAATATTCCATTGGATTAGTTAGATGACATGGTGGAGCACTAGTGGAACATTCCAATTAAATTTCTTTCATAAGCTTCTTACTTCTTCTCCAAGCTTCTCTCCATTCAGTTAATTCATTCTCCATCACTTCTAGATCTAGATGTAGAATTCAAACACCAATTCTCCACAAAACCATTCTTTTTTCTTCTATTGGAGAACTAGAGGCTTGGAGCACAAGAGGAACTCGAAGAGGAGTCCAAGCAAGGAGTACCTTTTTTGATTGGACTTCTTTGTGTCCAAATTTAGAGTTCTTCAAATGAAGCACACTCAAGTTAGGTAATTCTCTACTTTCCACCAATTTTATGGTTAGGAACACCAATTGGACCCATAGGAACCTCCCATAGGTGGATTTGACTCTCTAATGCTAGATCTAGGTGTTAGAAGTCTTCAATTTGGTAGGTCTAGATTTTTATCATGAGTAATGTTGATTTCTATGCTAAATTTGTATTTATTACAAATTTATTTAAACAAGTGTTTGACACTTATTCCCAAAGAAAATTTTGGTGTCCATTTGGTTTGTGCTTGTATTTTTGCGTCCATAATTGAATACGAAGAGGTCGTTGTAGGAACGAAATGTAAAGCGCTATACTCTAGAGGGGGGTTGAATAGAGTAGGCAGCAGAAAATTAGCTATTAAAAAAATGTTAGCAACAAAATCACAAAATATATATATATCACAAATACCTAAATGAAAAGCAAAGAGCAGAGAGCAAACGCAAACACAAGAATGTATACTGGTTTTCCTCTTGTGAGGACTAGTCCAGTCGATAGAACTGTAGCTTCCAATTGAAATCCACTATGGAAAAATGCCGTAAGTTTTCATGCGAAGTTCTTGCAACTTCTACAACGCGAGCTTTGATCCGAAGTACTCGACCAACTTCAATTGTGAAGTGTCTTTTTTCAATCAAGCCTCTGATTACAATCACTTTGAAACTTCTAGACCGTACCGCACTAGCAAATCGACTAGAGGATTGTACTTGGCTTGGGATTTGAAAATGAAAGAGCTTAGAACAATTTGGAAGAACGTATTAGGCTTAGAGAGAAAAGAAGAGAGATGTGTGTTGAAATGATAGAAATTCTTCTCTATTTATAGGTTTTCCAAAGGCAGAATTCGGACATAATTCTTTGAGAGAATCTCGGCAGATAGTCGTTGCATCCGTAACTGCGGGGAGACCAAGTTCGAAATCTAACGTCACTAACCAAACTCGGGACGAATTCGGGCCAAACTCGGGCCGAATTCCCTTGGTGTTCTGTTAGGGTTTTTGTAAACTAGTTTTTGGCTTTTTGAAAAGTTGGGCAGTTATGAGCTTTTGTAAATAGGTTTATATTCAAAACAAGGATATTTTGAAAATATTTTGGGATAGCCTATTTGCCAGTACGACTCGGTGTACATCGTATTCCTAGACCCAATAAATAATAAAAAATAAATTAATAAGGAAACACAGACTCAATGGCAAACTGGCTTCTTGTCTTGAACAGTAACAGTTCTTAGTAATTATCCAAGTAGCCCTTATATCGAGACAGAGTTAGATCAATTATTAAAATTAGGTTTGACCATGACCAATGGGCCAACAATCTCCCCTATTTTGATAATTGAGAAATCTTGACCGATATAACATCTCGATCTTTGATTTGTAAAGAATCAAAATTTGTAAGGTACTGTTCTGTACTTGTATGTACTATTTCCTCAAAAAAAAATCTTATATCCTGCAAAAGATGATAGATCCATTTTCTCCCCCGTTGTCACTTAGCAAAATAATTGCAAAGAGAGAAGCTCCCCCGTAATTCATGCTTAAGAGACGAACGTTAAAGAAATACAGTAAAAGAATAACATATATTTCACAGGCAATTTAATGAATAAAGCATAAACTAAGATAATAAATGCTACACATTAAAAAAAATGCATACAAGAATAAGAGAGAGAACAATATACACTGAAATAGCAAATGCATAGTAATAAGAGTTTAAAAATGTATCAACTAGGCAAACAGTCACAGTGCTAAAAAAATAAAGATAAAGTACTATCTTGGAATGTCGGAGCATTTTCAAGTATACATAGACAAAATAAAGAGTCTAACTAGATAACATCTAGACAAAGTACAAAAGCATCTAGATAAAAAATTCTCAGAGTCATCATCGACATCACGATCAGCAGTGCCACCATGTCCGGAAGGACCAGCTCCAGAAGTACGCCAGGTCCATGAGAAGGGTATGGAGTAGCACCAGAACCACGGTACCAGTCATAAGCGTTACCGGACTCAAAGAAGTGACGGACCGCCTCATCCTCGGAGCGGTAGCCAGAGACAGTAGGATCTCGTAGAAGAGAACTGGCATGCAGACTAGTCTGGGCGAAACGTAGATCAGCAAGGGAGTTTGCTAGGGCCCGAAACCGACTAGCATCTCGGAACTCGCGTTCCCTTAATGTATTAGTCATAAATGCTCGCAAAGAATTGTGCTTATCCAGCTGAGCATGCCGCATATCAAACAGGTGCTAGTGGATACCCTCGAAAGACATAGGGTAATCCTGAGGAGGTAGAGGTGGTGCAGTAAGAGGAGCAGGAGGAGGAACAGTTGTGCTACGACGAGATAGCTGAAGATACTTGGGATCAGAGTCATGAGCACAAGTGGATAGATCAATGTCAAAATACTAAAAGATGATTGGAAGAATCTTTACGTAAGCAAGGTTTATGTTCCTTTCGCGACAACGACCCATCATCTGCCTCTAGTCGATTTGCCAGTACGGTACAGTCTAGAAGTTTCAGAGTAATTGTAATCAGTGGCTTGATTGAAGAAAGATACTTCACAATTAAAGTTGGTCGAATACTTCGGATCAGAGCTCGCATTGTAGAAGTTGCAAAAACTTCGCATAAAAACTTGCGACATTTGGAATATCAAGAATTTTTGCTAAGTCGTTATCATTGAATTGAATATCAATTCCAGCGAGACGACTCCTAACAGTGAAGGTGTCAAGAGTGAAATTGTAGTAAAATAAACGAATAACATTAGTTGCAATAGGGTATGAATGGGTGACAAGGTTGTGTAACCCTAATACTTCAAAATAAGTCCGGTGGGACGAAAAGATAGTCTACTTGATCGGTACGCCGGGACATATGTTGCGAATAGAGAAATCCGCATACCACAACAGGGATTGGTCATGAGTTTCGATGTAAAATGCATTGAATGCCCCGTAAACTGGACAGACAAAAAGAGTGATCCTTGGATAGGATCCAAAGACGAGGCTTCTTCGCTAGCCGCGGTCTTCTTCCTCTTGAAGGGATTGTGAATCATAGGCATGATTTCTAAGCAAAGTATAGAAATTCACAAAATTAAAATAGAGAGAAGGAGGAAGTTATACCTTCTGAAATTTGAGTATGTGGAAGAGAACGAGAATCTACCAACGAATCCAAAATTTGGATTGAAAACTCCAAAAGACTTGAGAGAAATCAAAAGATGAAAAACTAAGGTTTGGAGCTCTCGGGCACGATTGCTGTTCTGTTTGGAGGAGATGAAGGTGATGGATAGGAAGGGCCTTCCTCCCCTATTATTGAAGATGTATGCTTAGTAACATAATTAAAACATAACCTGTTAAGTATAAGTCAATTGACTGATCATGGTTATGGAATTAATTTTGTTAAGGATAAATGTTTTATTCATGATAAAATCTTCTGGAATAATCTCTTTTGAGGGAATAAGAGAGGACAACATTTATGTATTATATCTGTCAAAAAGTACTAACAGTACAGAAAAGTGTCTATACACCTCTCAAAACGAAAGCAGGGTATGGCATATGCGTCTTGGACATACAAACATGGACACTATTATAAGATTGTCCATAAAGAAACTGGTAAAAGGCTTACCTGATATCACTTTCAAGAAAGATATAGTCTGTGTCGAGTGTGAAACGAACAAGGCATTCAGATCATCTTTCAAATCAATAAACGCTGTAAGTACCTCTAGAAAACTTCAATTATTATATATGAACTTATTTAGACCAACTATAGTCGCCAGCCTTGGCGGTAAGCTATATGCTTTCGTGATAGTTGATGACTATTCACGATATACTTGGGTTTACTTTCTTGTAAATAAAAATGAGACCTTTTCTGAATTTGTGCTTTTTTGTAAAATGGTACAAAATGAGAAAGGATTCATAATTACTCGCATTCGAAGTGATGATGGAGAAGAATTTGATAACCACGATTTTAAAAAGTTTTGTGATTCAAATGGTTTATCACATGAATTCTCTTACCCTAGAACTCCTCAACGGAATGGCGTTGTGGATAAGAAGAAGGGAACTCTTGGCGATATGGCCAGAGTGATGCTTAACCACCATAATCTTCCAAAGTGTTTTTGGGCATAAGTTGTTTTTACAATATGCCATATTTTAAACAGAGTTTTTATTAGACCTATCTCCAAAAAGACTCCTTATGAATTATGGTTCAATATAACTCCTAATATCAGCTATTTCAAAGTATTTGGTTGCAGATGTTTTATCTTAAAAACTAAAGATAATTTAGACTAATTTAACGAAAAAGCTGATGAAGGAATATTTTTGGATATGTGGCAAAGAGCAAATGATATAGAGTATTCAACAAAAGGTCACTTGTTGTTGAAGAATCAATAAACGTCACTTTCGATGAGCTGAACAGTCAACGTGACAACAACAGTAATAATGAAGATGATAGAACTCCCTCAAGCAAAACACCTAAAGATACACCAACCTCATATCTAGAAAGTTTATCGAAGCGATTGCGATTTACACCAATCGTCCAGAAGAATTGGTAATAGGTGATGTATCAAAAGGTATAAGTACTCGTTCAAGCACTAGAGATATTATTGCTAATATAGCATTTATTTTTAAGATAGAAAAAAAATATTGTAGAAGCTTTCGATGATAAATTTTGGATTTCTGCAATACAAGAAGAACTAAACTAATTTGAATAAAATCAAGTTTGGGAACTCGTTTCCAGGCCTAGTGATCACTCGGTCATTGGTACTAAATGGGTATTCCGAAATAAGTTAGATGAGAATGGTTTAGCCACACGCAACAAAGCACGTCTAGTAGCTCAAGGCTATAATCAAGAATAAGGCATTGACTATGATGAGACATATGCTATAGTTGCTAGACTGGAATCCATTTGTATGCTTTATGCTTTTGCAAGTTTTTATGGTTTTAAACTTGTTCAAATGGATGTCAAAAGTACTTTTTTAAGCAGTTTTATAAAAGAAAAAGTTTTTGTTAAACAACCTACTGGTTTTGAAGATTTCTAAAATCCTGATCATGTATTCAAGCTTCGTAAGGCTCTCTACGGACTCAAACAAGCACCTTGTGCATGGCATGAGCGCCTTAGTTCCTTCTTACTTGAATATGATTTTTCAAAAGGAAAGGTTGATTATACTCTTTTTATAAAATCTTTGGATAAAAATATTTTATTAGTAAATATAAAAATAGATGATATTTTCTTTGGATCAACAAATGAGATGCTATGTAACGAGTTTGCTAAGTGTATGCAGAGTGAATTTGAAATGAGCATGATGTGAGAACTGACTTTTTTTCTTGGGCTACAAATCAAACAAAGTTCACAAAGAATTTTCATCAATCAAGCCAAATATACAAAAGACCTGCTGAAGAAATTTGATATGGACAATATTAAACCAATCATAACTCCTATGGCAACATCTACAAAGCTTGATATGGATAAAAGTGGTAAACCAACTGAATTACGTAAGTACAGAGGTATGATTGGTAGTTTACATTATTTAACTGCTAGTCATCCAGACATTATGTTTTCAGCATTCTTATGTGCAAGATATCAGGCTTATCCTAAGGAATCACATGTGAGCGCCGTTAAGCGTATCCTCCGATACCTTAAAGATACTTTGAAAACAAGTCTATGGTATCCAAAAATTGATTCGTTTGACCAGATAGGTTATTCGGACGCGAATTTTGTTGGATACAAGGTCGATCGTAAAAGTACCAGTAGCACATGTCATTTCCTAGAAAAAATTTTAGTCTCCTGATTTTCTAAAAAGCAAAATTTAGTTGCATTATCAACAACCAAGGCTGAGTATATAGCTGCATGACGTTGTTGTGCCCATATTTTGTGGATGAAGCAAACCTTGAAAGACTATCAGTTATCTTACAACCACATCCCTATTTACTGTGATAACACTAGCTCGATAAATCTCACACAAAATCATGTTTGTCACTATAAACACATAGAGATTATACATCATTTTCTTAGAGACCATATTTTACAGGGAGATATTTATTTAGAGTATGTCGACACAAAACGTCAATTAGCTGACATCTTCACTAAACCCCTAGCTGAAGATCATTTTAACTTTATACGAAGAAAATTAGAAATTTTGGACGTTGAAGTTTTATAATTATATATTACTTGATTTGAATGTATAAAATTGTCGAAAATATTTTGGTTATAAGCCGAAAGGGACCTTCTAAAAAAACTTAAAATTCTAAGTGACACGGTGCCAAGTGTCTTCGGACTACCGCTAGCTACGATCCGGCCCCTACAACTAACCCGAAATATTTGATACATTTTGTGTATTTTGATTAATTAATATTAATTATTTTTCATCAACACATTTATTTCAAATTAATTTCTGTATCTATGTTAAAACTTATATCACATTAGTCCAAGTTTGTCCAGACTACCTAGGGATCGACCTTGGGCCGAGCTCTAGCCGAACTCGGTCCGATCTCGGTCTATGGCAAGTTAGAACTAAACTGAACAGTCAGGTTCCCCTCTCGATAAACACCATCAAACATCATCTTCTTCATCAAAATAGCAGCAAATAGCTACCGAAAACCCTAACCCTAGCCACCCCAAACTTTCTCCTCCAAGCATCCCAAGGTCTACGAGTTTGGATTCGAAGTTGTTTCGGGTTTCTCTTCCACATTCTCTATTCAATTTTGGTATATCTACACTCGTCTCTTCATTTTCAATTTTTCCTATGGCTTCCAAAGTTTCTCATTCTTCCAAAAAGAAGAGAAAGGTTGGAGAAGCTTTCTCCTCAAATGTTCAAGAGGAAGGATTTTTCTCACTTTTTAGTCCTGCGATGTCGGATGGAGAATATTTTGATGAATTTATTTTCATGTCTCTTGATGCATCCAATGATTGGTTTACTTTTTCCAATAAAAAATTTGTCCGAGAAGTCCAATCAACTTCACTTTGTTTCACGATTATTTAAATGTGTTTGAACACTTTAACATTAAAATTTAGTTCAATCCGTTTATCCAATCTATTCAAATGCTATTTGCATGTTTTACTGCAATCTCACAGTCACAAACGACACGGTTAGATCTAAGGTCGGTAGGATTGATATTGAATTTAATGCCGATGATCTGGCACTTATGCTTTATATTCCCAATGAAGGGGAAGCATTGGTGGATATCACCTCAGTTTAATTTCCAGCCCACATAACTTTTGACTCTTTTCGTGATTCATTATGTGAACCCAATCCACATCCCAAAGGTAGTCTTCGACCCAAGCATATGAACGACTAATTTTATGACTTACATCAGATGATATTTTCTGCTATTCTTCCAAAACAAACTTATGCCGATGAGGTCAAATATTTGGAACTCTCTGCTATTTACCATCTCCATTTCCAAATTCTTTTCAGTCTACCTAAGACTTTTATCGCTGCTATGGAATAATGTCGCAAGAAACCGCGATGACTTTTCTACGCGATGTATCTTTCTTATATTTTTTTAGTATTTTAAGGTTAACTTGGATGAATGTCCAAGAGAAGCCCCACCTGACCATCTTTATGAGCATCGTAGAGTTGCTCATGTTCCTGCAGTACAGCCTCCTCCACCTCCTCCTATTGACCCATCAGCTGGTAGTTCCCATCCTTCACATCCTCCCATTGGTGTCACTCTTGAGTCCCTATAGGCCTTGATGATGGATTAGTTTTGATCTATAGATTTTTGTACCACACTCCAGCTCCAGGCCATGACCAACATCACGAGGGACTTTAGCTACAGTTTTGCTCACAACCCAGGTGGTCCTATTCCTTTGGTTCGTGACCCCTCGGTGCTCGGTTATCGGATTGATGATCTGGAGGCTCAGCGCTATTTTGACCATGCTGCTGCTCGCTATGATCCATACAACACTACTGAGTCTGGGAATCCTTCTTAGACGGCAGATGCTGATGATGATTGAGAATGATATATAGTGATACAGAGTCACCAGTCAGTTCTAAATTTTTTTAGTGCTTATGTATTAGTGATATACTTCTTCAAAGCATGTTCACTATTTTAGTTTAGTTTGGCATGTCTTAGTTTATGCATCTATGTATCATTTTCTTATTTTTAGTACTCTATGCATTTTTAGTTATGTTATTTCCTTTATGCTTACAAGTTTATGAGCTACTCTTTTTTATTTGTGTTGAGTACATTTCTATTTTGTCAATTTTGATTCTATGGCAAAAGTGGGAGAAATTCTATGATACTTTTTGTTGAAATATTCAAATACATATACATATTGCTCTAAGAAAAATTTGGTTTGAGATAATTTTTGCTAGATCTCACATTGTTCAGAGGACTTGATCATTTATTGCGGGGGAGCAAGCAGATAAGCAAGCTATTGTACCAATGAGCAAGCTACTTCCGTACCGTACCAACCTCCTTCCAAGCAAGCTGAACAATGGTTAAAGTATCAATCGCAGTTTTGTCAAATTATCAAAATGAGGGAGATAGGCCCATGTAGCCATGATCGACCTGATTTCGATAATTGACTTAAAACCCCGACTTTGATATGGAAAGCAAGAAGACTTCAAAAAATGACTACAGAAGATTGCACCTGATCGTCAAGCAATTGTTTTAATTTTTTTTGTATTTTTCAATTCTTGAGTCTAGATTATTTTGTGGATCGGGATCACTGCATTTAGAAGTTTATCCTGAACCAAAACAAACCTATCTTTTTTCCCAAACCAAACCAAAATCCAAAAGCCTACATAAACCAAAAATATCCAAAAACCCTAGCAATCTAACTCATGCCAAGCTCTACCCGAACTCGGTCCCCTTGGATCACTCCTGGTCAGCAGCTTTTTCCTAGTCTTTTGGATCTCAAACGTTCAAAAATATGAACGTTGCCCTAGCCGAGTTCTGCCCGAACTCTGGTTCAAAAATACCTATAAATAGAGAAGAGTTTTTTATTTTACTCACTCAATCCATTCTTCATCTTCTCTATCTCTTCTAAGCCTTCCTATTACAAAGAGCTTTAAATCTTCATATTTCCAAGACAATTTCCATTCTTCTAAGTGTCAGTAGTTTTCGATTAGGAGTATTCGAGTTGAAAAGCGTGGAGTATAAAAGCTTTTCAGAAAGAGTTGAAGTTTGATCATGGGCTTTGGATTAAAAACATGATAGTGTAGAAGTTGGCGTGTCCTTCGGAGTAAAGCACGCGGTGTAACCTCTATTTCAAATAGTGGATTTAAAATTAAGCAGGAGTATGCGAGATTGGACTAGTCCTCTCAGAGAAAAATGATTATAAAATCCCGTTGTCTGCGTATTGCTCTCTTCTCCCTATTTACTTACTGCTTTACTATACTGCATTTAAGTATCTATTTATATCTACATTTACCTGCCTAATTTTTTCATTGGGACATTTCTTCCGCTACACTCTATTCACCCCCCTCTAGAAGTGCCATCGATCCTACATATTCAACGGTGAAGGGCAATCCATAATTAGACCCACACTATTTTATGGAACGAATTATACCTACTGGAAAATACGTATGAGTTTCTTTCTAAACTCACTGGACTTCGATCTTTGGTCGATAGTTATAGACGATTACAAGAAACCGCCTAGAACAGTGATTGATGGTGTATTAGTAGACAAGCCCCATGACAAATATACTGAGCATGAAAAGACGCAAGCTAGTCTAGATGCACGAGACATCAATGTACTATTCTATGTAATTGACAAAACCAAGTTTAATTGCGTATCAACCTATACGACATCTATTAAAATATGGAGACTTCTTGAGGTAACTCATGAAGGGAATTCCCAAGTGAAGGAATCTAAAATTAGTAGATTGAAACAGGAATACGAGTCTTTCAAGATGAAATCCTGTAAGTCAATTACACAGATGTTCACTCATTTTCTTGATATTACTAATCCTTTATAATCTCTTTGTAAGGATTACAACAATCATGAGAAGATTAGAAAGGTACTGCGGACTCTAACAAAAAACTTGAACTCGAAGGCCACCACGATCATAGAAGGAAATGACCTTACCACAATGACATTAGAGACACTGATGGGAAAGCTCATGATCCATGAGCTGGACCTATAAGATCTTGAAGAAGCAACTCCCAAAGAAAAGTCAATCGCCTTCAAAGCTCAAGCCAGAAGAGTCTCATGCAATAATTCTGATGAAGAAGATTTTGATGGTGATGAACAGGCTTTACTGGTCAAAAACTTTAGAAAATTCTTAAAGTTTGAGAGATCAAACTGAAAGAATAAAGACATCCACGAAAGCAACAAAGAAAAAACTATCTGCTTCAGATGTAAGAAGTCAGGACATATAAAGAAGGACTGTCCACTATCAAAGAAAAGTAGTCCATACGACCGATTGAGATCAAGCAAAAAAGCTACAACTGGTCGAAAGTACGCAAATACAAACACCTGACACGAAAGTGGGGCTAGTGAATTGGAGAAAAAGGATAGACCCAGTAGCAGTTCAAATGTCTGTCTAATGACGTACGATAAGGTATCTGAAAACTCTCTGTATGATGATTTTACTTTTGATGAGTTAGAAAATGTCTTTAGTGAATTACTTGAAGAGCACATAAACGTGTTAGACAAGTATAAACAATCTCGCAAATTGATTAAAGCATACACAACCGAAGTAGCTAGATTGTCTAATCTTATTGAAGACATTAAGAGACATCTACTATCAGTAACATAGAGAAAATAACCAAAATTAGATTGGACTATCATGAGGCTATCCTCGCCATAGAGAAGAAAGAAAGAGACTATGTCAAGGTGCAAGAACTTTATGACATAGAGAAGAAGTGCAAACCCCCTCATCTTTTAGTCATTATTTGAATGCAAATATTCATATTTTAAATATTAATATGTTAGAATATATAATAAGTTAGAATATATATATATATATATATATATATATAATATATATATATATATATATATATATATATATATATATATATATATATTTAAAAATATATATATATATATATATATATTAAAAAATATATATATATTAAAAAAACTTATTTATTCAGATAATGTCAAAAGACCAATTTGGATACAATTACATAACAACTAAAGTTTCCAGGAACATAGGGATGAGAGTGTGTCGGCATCGAACTACTGCTTTCCTGGTCACTTCTCTAATGATCTGCTCTGTCAAAAACTTGTACCCTCCATATCTCCATTTATTCTTGTTCTTCCACAGTACCCAGCATGTGGCCCCCGTCATAACCTGACAAATTTGTCTGTTCCTTCTTGTCCATCATGCATGCAGTCTTTTCATGATCCCTACTACTCGCCCGCGAATCCTCAGTTGGCATTGAAAGAAACTCCAAACATCTCGTGCTAAATCACCCACGTTGAAGATATGATCTACTGTCTCGACAGCACCCAGCATGCAGCAATAATAGTTGGAGGCCATGGAGAAACCGAGCTGCTGAATGTTATCGTCGGTTGGTAGCTTGTTTAGAATAATTCTCCATATTAAAATAGACCACTAAGCAGGCAGGCATGGGTTCCATATATTGTTGAACGATTGATCAATAGGGTGATGGACCCTACTGCTGTCCCAGCCAGAAGGGAGAGTGAAGGCTCTGGATGCAGTGAGCATCCATTTGAGGACAAGGTCATCCTGATCTATAAACCTCTCGCCCATCTCTCTACCGCGGAGGAGCCTTCGCCAAACGTGCGAGGCCGCTGAAGTAGCATCAACTTGAGCAGGCGCCTCCCTAGAGCAGTACTTTGCTTTGAAATATCGAGCCCAAAGGGATTGGGTAGACCTAAATTTCCACCACAATTTAACCGTGAGAGCATTGGCCATGTCTTGTAGTTTTCAAATACCAAGTCCTCCTTTTGTCTTAGGTCTTGCCACCCTGGACCAGCTAAGCCATGAGCGCTTATTGATGCCATCCTTTGATCCCCAGAAGAATCCATCGAACATGCTGTCAATGCGATTAAGGACAGTCTTTGGTGGGTTGCTTGCTGTAAGACATTACATTGGTATAGATGTTAACACTGATTTGAGAAGAACGAGCTTACCACCGTAGGATAGAATTTTGTTGTTCCAGCCCGAGATGTGGTAACGAATTTTACCGAGCTTATTGTATATTGAGGAATTTCTTTTGCCTACTGTCAAAGGGTATCTTAGGTACGTGAACGGCATAACCTGAAGTTTGTAACCCGTAATCCCCTGGGGATGGCAGTCACCCTGACAACATCAAGATGTGGCGACAATAGCAGCACAGATTTAGCAGCATTCACACGTTGGCCCGAGTTGGTCTCGTAGTCCATGATGACCGCCGTGAGCTCAATCTCACGTCCTCCCCCGTGAAGATGAGTATATCATCTGCATAGGCCAGATGTAAAACCCGCGAACATCCTCTTGGTGTATAGTAAGGCCTATATCCTTGCATGGAATTCAACTGAATCAAGCTTCTACTAAAGGCCTCAGCAGCAATGATAAATAAGGCAGGGGAAAGAGGATTCATTGACGCAGTCCGGAGAAGCCTTGGAAGAAACCAGAGGAATTCCCATTGATAAGAGTCAAGAATCAGACATTGTCAACCAGATGTAGGATCATGTCACACCATTCGTTACAGAATCCAAACTTCCTAAGTACACGAAGGAGAAAAGCCCAATTGACTCTGTCATAGGCTTTAGACATATCTAGCTTTATCGCAGCATTGCAGCCCCACTTTTTTGAACTAAAACACTGGTGAGTTCTTCTACAAGGATGATATTATCCATAATTTCTCTACCTCTAACAAACTCGCTCTACTCAGGGGATATAATACGAGGGAGGAGGGGAGTAAGTCTTCTAGATAGAAGGTTTGAGAGAATTTTATTAAAGAAATTACATAGACTAATAAGCCTATAGCCGGACAGCAGTTTAGAATCACCTATCTTCTGTATCGGTAGAAGGAAGATGCTTGTGATAGTCCTGGGAAGAGAAAAACCATCCATGAAGAGGTGTATTACGTCAAGAACATCCTGCCCGACCACCTGCCAACAGCTTCTAAAGAATGACCTAGGAAATCCATCTGGGCCAGAGGCACTATCTGGATCTAGGCTTTTAACTGCTTCATAGATCTCCTCCATGGTGGGTTTAGCAACAAGGGAGGCATTATCCTCTGGTGATAGAATGGAAGGAATCATCTCTAAGTAATCCACCTGAAACTCAACATGGTTAGGAGAAAAAAGAGAGCTATAATAAGTATTGGCAGCAGTCTGAATGTCCTGAAGATTGGTGAGATTGACCCCTGAGTCCGAACTGATAGAGTGAATATGTAGTCTTCGACGTTTGGATGAGACGCACGAGTGGTAGAATTTGGTGTTTCTATCCCCCTATTGGTCCCATTTAACCCTCATCTTTTGCCTCCAATAAGCGTCCTCAATGCGTATATGTTGTTTAAGATTGGCTTGGGAGTGAAGCCATTGCGATCGAAGAGGCAAAATCGAAGGGCTAGGTTCGCCTTATAGGCCGCTTCAGCCGCTGCTACAGCATCTTCAGCGTTCTTTACTTCTTAAAAAATGTCCCCATACGTCGAGTAACTCCAGCATAAAAGGGCTTTCCAGGTGGCGCCCAACCTCATCCCTACTCTAATCAAACTCTTATGATGGTTTATGGAATGCCAGGCCTCCTCTACCATGGGAATAAAGCTATCATGCTCTTGCCAGAAATTCAGGAAGCGAAATAACTTGTTCGGGTTGGATTGTTTATGTTGTAACGTGATGAGAAGCGGTGCATGATCTGACTCGGATTGGTTCAGGTGATATACAATAGAGTACGGGGCCCATGCCTCCCATCGTGGGTTTAAAATAACCCTATCGAGCCGAAAACTTTGTCGACAGTTGAAAATTAGTGAAAATCTTGCATGGACACAGCATTGGAAGGTAATCCTCTAAATTTCTCTTCTGCCTTGGTCACCGTGTTCAAATCCCTACCCACCAGCCATGGTAGAGGATTCGCGTCTTGAACGTGCAGTAGATGCTCCGAAAGTGTGCATCTCTCCTCCTTTGTGTTGATGCCATGCACTGCAGTAACCAGAGCTTGGGATGGAAGCAAGGGGTTAGAAATAACTAGGGATAGTGACTGATTAGAAGCATCTACCAATCGAATGTTCGAATCAGACCAAGCCAGGACCCATATATTGCCTTTAGGGTTAGCAAAAGCACATCTAAAGCCTAGCTTGAGTTGATAGGTTAGCAAATTTTCAACCGCAACTTTAGGCTCAATAATGAATGCCATGTGGACTTTGTGGATCTACGGAGGGATTTGAATCTTTTTGAAGTCATAAGATAAGCGATACCTCGGACGTTCCAGCATAAGATTTTAAACATTTGGTGCAGGGGCTGCTTGATTGTCTGAAGCCTTTGAGGAGACAGAGCGTGTGATTCTTGGGGATGTGGGCTTGGGCATGGGCTTTTTCTTCTTTACACCACTTTGCCTGGGGGGCATGGGGAGATCGGTTGCAGGACCACCATCTCCAGTAGTTGTCATCGCTTCACCATCTGTCACGGTCGATGAGAGAGATGTATCTCCGACTGTCTGTTCTGCTTCAGCGATGTTTGCCCAGGATCTCAGCTCACCCTCCTCCAGTTCGGACCCACCATTCACCGCCGGAGGGGGAGTTTGGGAAGGAGACACTACAACAAATAGGGCCTATAATAGCAGTTTTTCTATAGCGTTCAAGTGTCCCCGCTATAGAATGTTATCAACAATAGCGTTCTTTTTGCAGTGCTATAAAAATATCTATCTATAGCGTTTCCTGAATGCTGCAAAATCTATAACATTCATCAGTTACTATGTTTGTATGACAAAGCAGATCTCATGTTCGAATCCTAAGAGAAGTAGCGTAGGTTTTATTTTAAATGATAAAAAATAGACTATAGCATATTTGGCGTGAAAGCATACAAATTTACATAACCTTGCGCCCAACATTTACAAAACCCATAGCCTAAACCCCCTAATATTCCTTCTTCCGCGCATAACTATCGGCCCTAAAAAATTTCACATAAAACTACAAGAATAGAGGCTTTAGGCCATAAAATCTGGAACGACAAAAAAATTTTAGTCGCCCAAACTAATCTTTAGCGAATAAAAAACTATTATTGTCGGCTAAAGTCCTCCGAATTTTAAAAACTAATTGTGAACTCTTTAGCGACTATTAATTAGTTTGGATGACTCAAAAAATTATTTGCAAAAGAAAACTAAGACAACTAGGAAAAAAATTGTCGTCTAAAGTAAAGAGAAATGCTAATTTAAGACGACTAAACAAAATATTCTCGCCTAAAGTTGCATTTTCTCGCCTAATTTGCATTTTCTCGCCTAATTTGCATTTTCTCACCTAAAGTAAGTGGAAATACTAAATTCAACAACACCTTTTAGGTCACTTAAAAATGTTGTATACAATTATATACCAAATACAACTTTTAAAAAATGTCTAAAACAATTATATATAAATATAACACTTTTAAAGTGTTGTCTAAAATTGTATTCCCACAACTTTTTTTACTTTGCCGCATGTGCCAAAAAAATTGGCGCTCATTTGTTGTAAATAAGTAGGTTTTTTTCCCCTCTTCCTTCTTCAAATTTTGTAGGTCTCTACGTCTTCTTGCTTTATCTTTTTCTCTCTAATTTTCCTTTGGACTCTCTCCCATTTTTGTTGCTCTCTCTCTCTCTCTCTCTCTCTCTCTGAGGTTGGAGACTATCGTTACCACCGCACGTTTGGCACGGTTGTGACATTTTCAACACCGCCATCGCCGAGGTCGTGGTTAGCTCTGATCCACGGCTTCTTTCTCCAGTAGCAAGCTGATCGCTTCCTTCTCCGGTGTCGACGACCATTTTGGACCGAGGTAAGCTTTCCTATCCCTAGGCTTTGTTTGTAGCTTCGACGAACTCCTCATCGGTGGATGCGTGCGTTCAGCGAGTGCAGTCGTGGTAGCCATTGTCGAATGTTGGCTAGACATCCTGGCCGCACAAGAGATCGCTACTGCTCGCCGAGTTCTACCGGTCGTTCTTATTATTTTTTGGTGAGTTCTCACCCTCAGTTTCTTCACTCTTCATATTTTGATCCTTCTCTTTCCTACTTCGGTGAAAGAGAATTCAAAATCACTCATTAGATATCTGTTTTCGACATTGACCATATGGTGTTCGACATTATTCTGCAGAGGACTTCTCTGAGCAAGCATAGCTTTCCTCCGGCTAGTGGAACTTCTTCACAATATGAGTTGGCAGTGAGTGGCAACTTGTCAAGTAAATTGGCGATTTCTCCATGTTAGACGAATTGTCCCCTCATACAATTTTTTTCAAACTTACCTAGATAATATTATTTGAAATATTCTTCCCATATGAAAATTCTATTTAGTATCCTTGAAGGGCGTGCTAGAATTTATATATCAATTTATGGAACAAAAATGAACAATCAGTTCAATTCGGTTAAGTAAGATATCAATTTAGACGTAGAGTGTGCAGTACGAGTGAATACTATAGCACCATGGCCCAACCGAGTACTTTTGGACACATTGGCTAACTAAGATATATAGTCCTGTGCATCAGTCAAGTTTTCGAGCTCGATCCCAATTTCATTTTCGGTATCTACAGACGCGAGGACTTTTGCGTACATTGATTAACTAACATACTTTATATCGACAGGTAAAAAGTAGTGTGCTATATATATATATAGTGATCGAAATTAGAAGATTACAGTAGTAACCGCATGTATATATTAGGTCCTACAACACATCCATTGCTGGTTGATATTCTGTAGGCAGTCCATATCCCGAAAGGGGGTGGGTCTGTTAATTGATGAGAGCGCATACAAATACAAAAGGAAGTTGACTTCTAGATGTGTACGAGCACAGCATACTGTCCTCTTGCTCTGTATAAACCCCCAACACCACCACCCACCGCCCACTATCTATGCATATGATCAAGCAAGGCTGTCCCTCTTGTCGATCTCTTGATTTGATCAAGAACTAGTGGTGATAGAGCTAGAGAAGATTAATTCTTCTTGGAGGGTTTCACAGATGATGAAAGTGACGACGACGACGATGATGATGAAGAAGAAGACTACTTCCCTGTTGTATCTCTGTGGTTCCTATTTCTAGTAATACCTATATCCTCAGTTCCTATTCTAGTAATGGACTTTTGATCTCTTTTCTAAACTTGGGGTTTGTTCTGCAGAGCCTTCAGTTAGGAAATCAAGGAACAACAATTCTCATGGAGCCTTCAGTTAGGGTGTATGTTTAATCAATTGTATCATCTGGAATTCAGGTATAAAGAAACATTACATGACATAAACAATCATTGGTTATGATAGGCCTGCCTAGTTAGAAAGCTATTGCAGAGAAGGAGCAATAGACATTGTTACATGGCTTTACTCATGTCTTATCTTAAATAAGCTTCTCTGCTTTTTTATCCTACTGGAATATTGTTACATGGCTTTCCTCATGTCAATTCATTAGACATTGCAAATCCACAGAAGTGACCTATTTATGTTTCATGTGTTCTTGTTCCTTCACTTCTTTTTTTAAAATAATTCGGTGAATGAAGAACCTTAGATATATATAAGATGCGAATCTACTTCTGCTATTTTATCTATACTACTATATCTACACCATACTGTAAATTGACATCCTCAAGTTGTGCAAGTTCCTTTGGGGACACCTATCATTCAGCAGTGCTTCTCATACCTGGCCACTCCTAATCAACTCTTTGCTCCAGCGAAGGTGTATGCTTGTTCTCCACTACAGGTGAAGTGTTGTCCTGCCTCTATTTCTGCTAGCCATTTTGGATGATTTGAAGCCATCATGTTGTGTCTTGTAGTTGTTTCCATTGTCTTTAGGATGGTTTGATTTTGCTAGTTTTCTTTTATCTTTGTTTAGATAATGTACTTCTTGCCCTTTCCTATCTCCACTTTCATGCACTGCAATATGAGATTAATACAGAACTTGTACTTAATTTGTTGCTTCCTTTAATAGAATTTGTCCACAGCAGTATAAGTTGCACAAACCTTGATGTTTGATTTTTTTATGGAGGTTCTTTTATGTTGCCTACTTTCTTATAGTAGTATTTACTCTATTGTGAATGAAGAACCTTCATATGTCTCAATAAGCCTTGATAATTGCTAACAAATGTTGCATCTCTGGCATTACAAACTCGGGGATTTTTTTTGACAGTTTGTGTGTATTGTAGTTTTATTTTGCTTCATAAGACGTATCACGACCCGCTCTCGAATAATCAGACACGAGTCGGACACGCCCAGCCGTCGTCGTTAGACACGACGAAGTAAGCTGTACCAAGCTAGGGAAATCTAACCAGATAATCATGAATGTGCATACTCACAGCATCTATAAAACGTTCCCAGAAAATCACCATAATCCACAAATCCATATAACATAAATGCACTAGAGTCATTAGGAATGAAATGTACTATGAACTCTAAAACAGTATCTAGGAGTAAGGCTAAACAGTCTAAACCTGAAGCCTCAAGCGAAGTCATGTCTCCATCCTGCTCAGCTAATGTCCCGGGATCTGGCCCATATGGTAGAATGATATCCTGCAAGTACACCTGCAACATATCCAGTCAGGAGCGGAGCAAAGTACAGTTCTAGGTAATGAACAAGAACATCATGATATGGAAATGAGTACAGGAGTACATGAAAATGAAATACAGGAAATGAATATGAAAGTACAGGAAAGTAGGTACATGAGATAAAGTACAGGAACCACAGTACAGGAATATAAAGTACAGGAAATGTAATGTACAGGAATAAAACTATAATCCTGAAGTACAAGACATGACAAGTGCACCATGTTTGAAATACAACTAGCCCATGTGACCGCTGGGGTGAGTACAGGAGCATGTACAAGAGTATATGAATATGGTACGGCTTAGGGCCCGCGTGCACGATGCGAGGCCTAAGCTATCTACATGAATATAGTAACCGGGGTTTGGTCACATGGCTAGTGTATTTCCCCACCCGACACAAGTAAGTACCAGAACAGGAATACAGGAGTACAAGGTATCGTGTCATGACGTGTCACAGGAAAAGTACAAAAAATATAAATGCACAAGACCATAGAAAAGTACTTGTCTTGCTCCGAGAAACCAAGGGTAATGAATGGAGCTAGATGTCCTCCTATTTAAATGATTTACAAGTTGATTAAGTTCCAATAATCAATAGCTAAGTATTTTAACTATCAATTGAGTCAACTATCCTTATGTCTTAATCTAACTCTTGTTAGTAATAAGCTTACTCATTATATAACAAGTAATCTTCCTGATTTATGACACAACAATAATCCCATATCTATACTCAACTTAAACGCATTAGGTAATTTCTTTAACCTTAGATTATGTACTTATTTATGTAAGTAATATTTAAGAATCCTTTTAGCCAACAACAAAGAACTTCAAAACTCAACTGGAAGGAAGAATGAATACACTGATAGTATCTTGGCTACAACCTACAACCATAGATTTAAACCAACTTCTGCCTACTAACAAGGCTCCTACTGCTGCTATTTAATACCATTATGGCCAAACAATTGCATACTCAAACCCCATCTTAGTAATACAACCCAAACTCTATATATATCTGCTGTACAAAATTGTATACAAGATACTCAACCCAGAATACTCATCTGCAACAACAGCCTCACTCAAGCCTAAACAGGACCCCAAAGAAAGTTTATACAAAAATATACAAAATCAAAATCAAAAGAAGTATCAAAACCAAATCCCGATCCTGTCAATTGCTATACGCTATTTGCTGGCTTTCTGCAAAGGACACGAGCGACACCAAGCAGAGGTCGGGTATGACCACGGTTCCCCATTCTTCTGAGCTACTGCAATAACCTAGTCTCAGTCGACTCTTCAAACACGACAACCAAATTCGGACACCATTTAGAACTGGACACGAGCTATAGCCGACACAAGCCAACACAACTGCAATTTCAATCCAATCCTCGGATACGCACCCAACTCGAACACGAATCAACACCAATCCAGACACGAACACGATACATGAAATGAACACGAATACAATTAGAATTATGATTGAAACAACTAAGCATCAATTACAGAAAGGAGTTCGAACAAAACAAAAATGAATGGAAGAATTACCTGGAGGAATTCTGATGTGAAATACTGCCATAGAGAGTGGATACCGATTCTTCGTGTCCTAGACTCCTGCTGCACACACACAGCCAGTCCAAAAAATAATAAAATTGGTCAAAAATGCAGAGATGAACTCAAATCCGAAATCAAAACTTCGAAACTCGGTCTTGCCTTGCCACTGCGTGTGGAATTGCCCCGACGATCTGAATCGACCACTCACAGTCCCCAGGATTATAATCTAATCAAAAGGTAAAGAAACAATAATCGATCACCCATCAATACTAGAAAATCAAGATCGACAAATGGAAACCTAGAATTACCATCATGGAGATCAACAGAAGCGTGGATCCGCTGTGTCCGATCGATTTGATGAAGACACACAACAGATCGGCTCTGATCTATTACAAGGACACCAATTCTTCGATTCAAGAAGAAGAAATCAAAAATTGGAAGATCTCAGAGGGAAACAAGAGTAACTCACCAACATTGTTCCTGGATGAACAGCCCGAGTGCAGCGCGCCTTCTCGATCATTGAGGACGAAGGTCAAGATCGTCAACGAACTCACTGGAAGAGTCGCCATATGCGATTGTCGTCGAGGAGCGGAACACCGAGCCACCACTAAGTGTGGTTGATCTCCGCCGAGAGCTAGGTGCCGAGTCGCCGATCATCCAACATGAAGAGCCCCTGACGCCGTCGTTATCAACATCAAGCCGCCATGAATTTAGGGTTAGGGTTTGGTTTAGATCGAATGGGGAAATTTTTTGGGAAAGATGTACTCTGGCTGTGGAGTTTAGAAGTGTGAAGAGAATGGATTTTCTCTCTCTTCACTCGGTTTAAACGAAAAGAAAACGCAATTTGCACTAAGCCCCCCCCCCCCCCCCCCCCCCCCCCCCGCCGCCGCCCTAATCTATTTTTCTATCAGTCCCTCATGTTTAAATGAATTTTCAAAATTAGCCTCTTCTTTTCCATTATTTCACAAAATTCAGAAAAATAGTTAGAAAGGAGAATGTGTGTGGTCCCAAGTTTGTTATAACAAACTTTCAAATTTAAAATTCCTAGTCCTAATTTCCTCCAAAATATTCATAAACTATATATATATATATATATATATATATATATATATATATATATATAATATATATATATATATATATATATATATATATATATATATATATATATATATATATATATGGATGAAATACTAAAATTTAAATTCCACTAAAAATGGGAAAAGTGGAGTTACAAGACGAGATTTTAGTTTTTTTTTTCCAGAAACTAAGCACTCTTTTCAGAGGGCAAAGAAACCTACATGTAGTTTTCAGAGCTATTTTATTATTTTATATTAAGATCTTACAGTTTGAAAGTCCAAATACTAATTTTAATCTTTTTATTGTACAGAGCTAATGATGAAGGCAGATTAGGTTAGCATGTAGCCTATATATTTGGACATGGGAATTTGGACAAACTTGACAGTTTTGGCTTTAGGTTAGCCTGTAGCCTATATATAGTTGTTATGTACACTTTCTTAACAAAAAAATGGATATATAGTTGCAAACCTAGTCTTTGTAAAAGATATCACAGGACGTTTCACATGATAAGATTTATTTAAGCTAAACTGTAATATCTATGATTTATTTAAGCTGAACTGTAGTATCTATGACAGTTCGGGCTTTAGGATAATATTTATTTAAGCTAAACTGTAATATCTATGATAGTTGCAAACCTAGTCTTTGAAATAGTTTTTGTCCTTTTTGCTACCCTTATCCCCATTTCTTTCTTCTTTGGTATTTGGATTTATACATGGACCAAAGTTCAATGTCATAAGCTTGCAATATATATCATGTTGTAAACCCGTCAACTGAGTTCACACTGTGTTCTAGTTATATATGTACAGGATATGTAGCAAAAGTTAGGCTCATTCAAATATCAGGTGCTGTATAAAATGAGAGAGTATAAATTGAATCATGAAAGAAGATAGTATAGATTGAATCTTAGTGTGTATTCTGGCAATTGTACATACGCACACACTCTTTCTAGTCCAACTTTTTTCTTACAAAGGTTTTGTAGATGTATTGTATCTTAGTGTGTATTCTGGCAAGTAGTTAACATATATAAATTGATACCAGATCGTTAGAAAAGTAGGAATACTGGAATAAATGCAACAAAGATAAATGTTTATGGAATACATGGACACATGATCTTGTGTGAACTTATTTTTTATATAATAATGCTAATGTATTTTCTTCTAAATTTTGTGTAGGTTGGCGTGTAAATTTTTGATGGTTGTGGATATAAACTAGAAAAAGAGTCGATCGAGCTGCATTTTGGCATACAGATATTTTGTATGAAAATGGAATGGTTTAGTTGAATTTTGGAATAGCGTTAGGTTACAAACATTTTGTACATCTTGGATTCTCTTTACATGAAAATTTTATTTTGGACTACTATTTCGATAACTTTAGGCGTACAACAACTTTTGTACATCTTGAATGTTTTAATGAAAAATGTATGAATTTATTTATTTTGGCAAACTTTTTGGTATCTTGATTTATCAAAATGGAAATTGCGATTGAAATTGTTGAAATCAAAATTGCAATTCAGTATGAATTTTTATTATGCACAGGTTAATTGTATGTGATACAGAACATTTTATTTAGATATGAAATTGTGTAGCAGATTTATGGAACTTAAGACGCTATAAAAAATTAACAGCATTCAGAAACGCTATAATAAATCAACAGCATTAAAGAACGCTATTTACCATCTACA
>JANAVB010015400.1:13700973-13880973 GCA_029216955.1 Iris pallida
TAAACTGGTATTTCAAAACACATAGATAGTTGCAGTAATTTCCATTGCAGTTCATATCTTGCTATATGCCATGTTGTACCTGCCCACTTATTGTTCATTACTTGCCATCACCATGTATCGGTTTACCATCTTATCATGTTTTATATTTACTATTAATAATTTATAATTTTATCATTTATTGGAACTGCTGTTAGAGTTGTGCTCGTTCTAATCATGATTGGATACATTTTTCAGGGATTAATCTGGAGGATTGGTGTCCCACTTATTATGGAACCCAAGAGGATGTAGGAGCAGTTGACCCCTGTAGCTCAGGAATAGATGAGTGGCTATGTCACTCTCCATTTTCGATATACATATTTTTTTCATTGAATACGAAATATGGTACATGGTATTTGTAACATGTGCCCCTGATCATTGCATGGAACAATGTCTCATCGCCTTCGCTACGTTGGTCCCTTTGATGGAATATGGTATATGGTATCTGTAACATGTGCACCGAAATATGTTATATGGTATCTACAACATGTGCACCTGATCATAGATTTGGAGCCCGGAAAAGCTTAGTCTGCGATACGTTGGTCTCTTAGATGTTCTCGGACGGGTAGGCGATGTTGCTTATCGTCTTACCCTTCCGCCTTCACTACTTGATGTACATGATGTTTTTATGTTCTTAGTTGCGTAGGTATGTCCCGGATCTGAGCCACATCCTCGACTATTCTGAGCTATTTGTTGGTACCGACTTGACTTATGAGGAACAACCCGTATCCATTTTGGATCAGAGAGAGAAGGTGCTCAAGAACTGGACCCTCACGCTTGTCTGTGTTGCTTTGGGCATCACTCACCGGATGAGTCGACATAGGAACGTAAGGATGAGATTAGATCTCGATATCCGTATTTGTTCAACTCAGAAGGTATATTCAATTCTTATGTCATCGTGTCTTAAATTTTATGCTTGATTAGCACTATATGGTAATATATTCTTGTTACCTGATTGATTGATGTGATTGCATGTGTGCTTAGGTGTGTAGTTAGTGTCTTGCTTTCCCTGATTTCTCTATCATGTCTTGGTTGAAATTTTGAGGACAAAATTTTTCTAAGGAGGGTAGAGATGTCACTCCCCATTCCTGATATACGTATTTTCCTGCATTGAATCATGAATATGGTATATGGTATCTGCAATATGTGCACATAATCATAGCATGGAACAGTGTCTCATCGCAGAATAGTGTGCCACCCCTTGTCCTTATCTGGTTGTAGGGTGGTTCACTACTTCGATAATGAAATACTGGACCGTACCGTGATCCGAATTATAATTTATTATTTAATAATGTAGCATGTCATGATGAATAGATTATTAGGGTTAGGATTTAGTGAAACCACCCCCACTTTCACATAAATATTCACTTCATTCTCTCTCTCTCTCTCCATTCACTCCCATTTACTCCTTCCAACCAACCCGTAAGCAAGTACATCTTACACAAATGGAGTGATCACTTGTCATTTTATTTTCTATGATTTCTTTATATATTATTAGTCTATATGATGCATCTACTCTTTCTCTACATGTTTAGTTCTTGGAGCTCTCGGATTTCATGGCTAGTTTAGTATAAATCTAAGTTTTAAGTTAGAGTTTTTGGTGGAAATGATCTCTTAAAAGAACTTATTTTTAAAAACTAGTTATTCTATGTGTTAGAGAATTTGATTTTATGCAGTTTTGTTATTTATTTCGTCATATTTCGAGTCCTAGAACATAAGTTATGGCCATTGGAAGTTTTCGGAACTTTTATGGCTGAATTTTCTGTTTGGGACGATGACCCTCTATGCACGCAGGTGGCCATGCGGCAGAAATGCTATGTGTCCATGAAACTTGCCGCATGAACCCCTAACAACATGCGCACCATGCTCATAGGCTTCATATGTGCATGGGGTTTATGCGCCTGCCTGTCTCGCCTATGCGGCAGATTTTTTATACAACATATTTTCTTATGCGGCATATTTTCTTACCTGCCTTATGCGTCTGAGACCCTATATGCCTGTTTTGGCGGGATTCATATTTTAAGTAATTTTTGCTAATTTTCCTTGATGACTTGACTACTTGTCCTGACCCTAGCATACCATATATAGTTTGGACTTATGAATTATGTGACCTTAGTGCCAAAAGACTTCTATGCGACTACTTGGTTTGACCATGTTCCTGATATGATTACCAGTATCAGTGCTGGCATATTCTATATGTGTACCGAGGTATATTTCTATATGAGCACTGAGGAGCTATTTTACGTGCTATGTGATACTACGTGTTAAACGTCAGTACATTCATGTTCCCAGCACAGGCTTGGTAATTAGTCAGTAATATTGGCATGGTATAATAATTCATATTTGGGACTCTTTGAGTCGTTGTGGATTAATACTTAGGATACCCATACCAAGGTACGATATCTAGAAGGATGACCATGTGACCACGGCATGTGAGTCCAAACCAATATAGGCTTTAACCTAGACAACTCAGTTGGATAGAAACATTGGGAAGGAACGGAATCTTGAGATCGTGTGTTACCAGCCACTGTCGGACGATGTCCGAGAGTGCAAGGTTGGCCACCACGGATACTGTGTATTTAACCACACTAGTGGATTGCAGTATCTGACTATGTGTGCCGAGCTAGTACCTCCCTATAGGAGGGCTGGAATAGCTATTGAATCTATTTAGTGCGGTAGCCTTATAAGGGATCGGTGTAATCTACGTGCTATGTGCTATGCGATATTATTGGTTCAGCTAGCCCGCTTGGATATGATACGATATGAGGACTCCTATATATAAGCATTATTAGGATAATCCAAACAAATCTTAGAAAGTCGTAGGGATGATTGGCCGCCTATAAAACTGATTTGCTTGTGATCAGTATCTTCTGTTAGCAGCCGAGGAACATGGACTGTCATGATGTATGGTCCAACCCATGTTCTTGTTTGGTTGTTGGGTTAGGCTATTGTGCTACGATAGGCTATGGATTGAAGTTGCGATACAGAAGTCATTAGCCATACCATGATCATAGGGTGTAATATACCTCGATGCAGTTCGACACCCTTTGTCCTTGTTTGGTTGTAAGAGTGTCGCATTGCCTCGTTGGTAAATTATAGACTATGATTCCTGGCCAGAACTTTTGTTTGCTTAGGTTTTATCTCATTCATATGTGCTCCCTTATGGTACTTGCTATTTAAGGCTGACCCCACTAGTTTTGTTTGGCCAGATCTCATAGTAGAGCCTGAGGATTCAACTTTCCTTCCCGACGATGGAGCATACTAGGAGCATGGTTGTCGGAGGACTCGAGTGGTTTTCTTCTCCACCGCTTAGACATCTTCAATTTTATACTTGGCATTTAGCCATCGACACATGTTTAGCCGGATGATCTAGACATTTAGTTTTCTTTACATAATTATAATTAATCAGACTGTAGCTGACTTTGGTTATGTACTATTGACTCTCTGTGCTAGTCGGTATGTTGTAAGGCTGGTTGTTATGATCATTTTGATGAAACGTCGAGTACGCCTTAATACTTTATCCTATTTGTTCATTAATTGCTGATTCTTGGTTGAATGATTGAGACATAGATGTTCTATATTACCCTAGGAGACTTGATTGTAAAATGCACCCCCAAATCTAGTGACAGCCGTAATCGCCGTATGACATCTTTGTACCATATACGGGGTAGCTGGTGTCTGTCTCCGTATTTTGGTACTGGGACGTGACAAGGTTTTAGTATTAGCCATGAAGGTCTAATTTTTAGATTTGTGGTGTGTTATTATTATAGGAAGTCTCAATCAAAACATGCTCCCTTGATCTCCCGCTTTGTCTTTTCTTAACCCATCTTGATTGTTAACCTGGATTTTTCATCCCTGTTCCTTCTCGTCCTGTCTTTTGATAACTTGTATTTTTTTTAAGGGTGCCCGTTCTCAACAGTTGGCGGGGCCGGCATGGAAGAAAACCCAGTGGAACACGATTCTACAAGGCATCAGCCAGCGTTAGTACCTTCTTCGGATCAGATTTATATCGAGCCAGTGGTGGAGCCAGTTGAGCTGCAGGTTCCAGAGTTCTTTGCACCTCCAGCAATGCCTGCAATGGCAGCAGTACCAGACTCTGTACTCTTTTGGAGATTATTCAATGATTGCTGGCGATGCATCAGCATCAGATGATAGTCCAGCAATATCAGCAGGCTAGACAATAGGAACCGAATGTGTTACTGAACCAGGGTTTGCAGATAGCCTTAGAGAGGGGCGGAAGGACTGCCTTAGGTGCGTCATAAAGGTTTTATCAGCTCAACTCGAGATACTTTGATGGTACTTAGAATGCCACTACAAAAGATGCTTGGCTTTAGGACAATGAGGCCATCTTGGCGGCAGCCAAGGTACCAGCTAAAAAGTAGGTCGACCAGGTCCGGTTATTGCTTCAAGACCTAGCTTATGATTAGTGGGCATCAGAGGAGGTGGGCTTGAGGTATCCTATTTCTTGGGATAACTTTACGACCAGATTTAACACCAAGTATTTCGGTATCGTGATACCATATGAGCTTCAACAGAGGTTTATCACTCTCAAGCAGTCCGGTAGGACTGTGGACGGTTATATAGCGAAGTTCTGCAGGTTGAGTCGGTTTGTAACAACAATGGTGGCTTCGGAGCCAAAGAAGGCTATAAGGTTTCAGCAGGGACTTCCTTTGGAAATCCTTTAGCTGGTAGAGGGGCACGACTACTAGAATCTTGATGTAGTTTTGACAGCATATCGGAGGCACGAGCTTACCTAGCAGAGGTTAGCGTCTAGGACTAGAGGACAGAAAAGATCTCATGCCCATAGTAGGGGCGGAGGAGCAGTACAGCGAACGTCGGCACCAGCACCCGACTTTTGTATTCATGTGTCAAGAGCGCCATGGAGGCTAGCGGTGACAGCGATAACAGCACCAGTTTGGTCGCAGCAGCCGGGGTAGCAATAGCGCCATGGGACGCCAAAGGGATGTACATATTATGGCAAGGGAGGGCACACTAGGGTGTGTGTCGGGCAGCAAATAGATTGTGTATGAGATATGGTAGTCCAGACCACATGATAGCTAATTGTTCGATGATGCAAGGGCCAGTAGGGCCAGTTCAGCAGTTACCAGCTCCAGGGCCAGCACCATAGGGAGGGCAAGCCCTAGCAGTGAGGCCATTAGCCCAGTGTCCATTACCGACATAGGCTCAAATATTTTGGCAGACACCACAACAAGGTCAACAGAGGCTACAACAGAATGGCCGGGGAAGACAACAACAAGGAGCTCAGCAAGGCCAAGGTCAGGCTTTCAACTTGACTCTAGAGGAGGCACCAATATCGGGCAACATGGTTGTAGGTAATGTTTCTATCGCATCATTTTCAGCAGTAGCATTGTTTGATTCAGGAGCTTCCTATTCTTTTGTATCTGCACGATTCATGACACATATTGGATTGAAGTTTTGAGACATACCAGGAGGATGAATATACTCACTGGTAATGGGCTCGTAGAAGTTAGCAAACTGTGCTTAGCGTGTCCGGTCGTAGTGTGTGGGCATTCATTACTTGCAAGGTTGATAGAGTTCCCTGTGCGTGTAAGACCTCTAAAATTTTAACATATTTATATATATATATATATATATATATATATATATATATATATATATATATATATATAATTTGAATTATACATTGGTTATTATATATTTTCTCACTTTTATTCATGATCATAAAATGTACTCTTCTGTAGCTTTGATTTTTGGAGCACAAGAAATAACAAACTCTAGAAACTTCCTTCATGAGTTTTGACCTAGACAAGTTTATCTTCAATTTGGTATATCATGTCTCACTCAAATATGCCTTCTTGTATTCTATTTGCTTCGCACAACTTTGGGATCAATTTGGGCCAAGAAGTTATCTACCGCGAGATTTGTTGTAACTTCCAACCTAAATTTCGGACTCGACATCGATCCAACCTAAACGACCTAATATATGATTTTGACTACTTTTGAGCCTACTACACACATGCCTAGGGTGTCCCACTCAATCGAAGCCCCATGTGCTATTTAAATTCAAATGACACATAAGACCCCTTATGTGACTTTTAGAGCCTATTTCCGATTCAGATAATTTTATCAAGCCTAAACTTGTCCAACAAGTTGTAGGGGACTTGCTAGGGTCATCTCCATGTAGAGAGGCCATCCTAGAATTTTTATTCAGATTTATTAAGTAATTATTGATTCAAACTCCAATAAGAAAACTCAATCAGTGCAAGTTTCTAAATTTGGAAACTTGTATCTTCATTTGTCAATCTCTCTTGTAATTGGTTTCCAAAACACAACAAAATACAACTATCCGCACTAGAACAACCCATAACTGACTTCCCCTAGCAACCATATATATATATATCATACTAAGCTACCCAAAAACCCTCTCTACAAACCCTAACCCAACCCCCTAACCATTGCCGACTGCTGTTGTTGTTCCTTCTTCTTCTCGCTGCTATTGGGGGCATCCTCCTCCACCTTCTCCAACCCAATCACCTCAGGCCCAACGTTCCCAAGACCCTCCTCCACCTTCTCAAGCCCGGCCATCACCGTAAACCACTCCTATAGGTCGCAACAGCCCACACAAGACAACCCCAACTTGTTGTCCGAAAACACAACAGGTATGTCCATCTTGCGAATGCATTTTCTCCACTTCAAGACATCAAAACTTCATGGGACCAAAAATTCTGGGTTCCCCTATATGTCTACAACCTTCATATAAAATTTCAAGTCGAAACTTTCTAGATTTTTTTGGGGCACACGTTTTACCAAAGTGTATCCAAAATTAACATTGTTCAGTACGGGACAGTTTGGGACCGTATAACTTCACTTTTACCATTGATATCATATGTGAAAATGACCGTATTTCGATTACCTACAATTCTCATTCAATAAGTTTTTCATAATTTTGCTATTTTATTGCTTGAATCATTCGATCTTTGAAGGACAAAATTCTGCCGTAAAACGAACTATCAACATTACTACCTTGTGAGTCCCAAATAATTTTGTGTGCATCCAGTGCTCCATGTTATTAATCCTTGACTCATGATCTAAATATTTGATAATTTAAGTTATTATTTACCATTTTTTTAGAACAATAAAGTTAGTTTATTCATGGTTAAACAAGTTCTAATAACGTTGATTTATCAATGTTGGTATTAGTTTCATCATGAATTGACTTCTAAATGAGTTCTTATGCAATATTAATTATACAAAATATATTTCCAGAATTATAGAGAATTATTTCAGAATTAATACTACATATTTTCTATTTATAATTTGTGAAATTTTGTTAGCCCTAGTAGGAGTATTAAGACTAGTATGTATTATGACTAGTTATGACTTGTAATAGTTAGATAATTCTATGTACTAATATATATATATATATATATATATATATATATATATATATATATATATATATATATATATATATGGGTAATAATGTTAGTGTGGTTATTAATGTTAATTATATATATTTATAGGAGTTCGTGAGACCGTGACTGCGGAGGGTGACACCAGATCGATACTTTGTTCGTTTGCTGCACATCCAGGAAAGATACCTTGCTACTTCTCTTGTTCTATTTAAATACATAGTTTGTTGTCATGCATAGGAATAGATGTGTTAGAGGTGTGCGTCAAAGTGTGACTTGGGTGCTATTGATGGTTTCACCGATATGATAGTGCATGTGACTTAAAGGTTAGTAGACACTTTCGAATAACAATGATGTTATTTCCTATGACTTCTATTACGGGACACATCCCATGACATGACACTTTGAGTGAGTTTACATTGTGTTGGCACGAGCCTACGTATTTGACTAGCTACCAATATGGGACATGTCGTGTGATGGTTCATACATTGGTTTATAGTGAGTCAAGATAGAGACTTGTATTGTGATGTGGAATACCAGATTCATGGATGTGATTCGAGCAGGACACAGAAGGGGAAGACTATTAGTAGGTGTATGTGACAGACACTTGCATATCAGCCTTAGTGTGCCATGTTATAGGCTATACTAGTGGATATATCCGACAGCGGCCACAGACTAGTATCCGATACGGTCGAAAAAGTATGCTAGTATATGTTCCAGCATTAGTTGACGCCAATGCTACTCCCTTACCTATTCATATGGCCCAAAGTCATCTTCGATATGCATTCACGTTGATGGATAGTTTACCCACCCAGTTTATTTCTTGTAATTATTTCAGTTCGTATTGTAGCTTGCTATTTGTATCTTGCTATGTCCCCTAAGGACCTGGTTATTTCCCAGATCTGGACGAATATCTTTATCCTACAGTCTACGGACCATGCATCGAGCCCGGATATCTTGTATAGGACATAGAGGTTGTGCCAGAGGAGTTTTCCTGATCCAGGAGTTGACAAGAATTAGAGTCATGGACATTTTATCTTGCTAGCTATGTCCTGACTATTTCCTTATTTCATTATTTTACCTTTCCAGCATTGTGCTTTATTTTAGTGGATGTATTTCAACTTGATTATCTCAAACAGATTTTGTATTTGCTTCTTTCAGACTTATATTCCATTTCTGTCAGAACTTTATTATATTCTTCTATATTGCTGTTGCTGTTATGTGGATGAGATTATAGTATTGTTATTGTGGAGGTGTTAGTTTACCTGTGACTATTGTATTGTAGATATACGATTCAGCATACTATGATTAGGATAAGTGCATTAAATTAGGAATTATTTTTTCTAGCCTTACAGCTAGCATGCTCATGTCTGGGTTCCGATATATTTTGGAACTGGGGCGTGACAATAGGTAACTTTGATATCATCCTAGGCATGGACTGGTTGAAAGAAAATCATACGACTTTAGATTGCCGAGGAGATAGGGTATTATTTAGTAATCCAGGAAACCAGGAGTTCGTCTTCGTTCGATCCTTGGAGGATCATTCCAAGGGCATGGTTTACAGCAGCAGTGACAGACTAGGAGCATATTCCAAGAGTAGTCAGAGAGTTTCTCGATGTCTTCCCAGATGAGCTTTCATGGATACCACCAGTGAGGGATGTAGAGTTCTGTATCGAGTTGATTCCGGGGATGAAGCCCATATCTAGCAAAGTTTACATAATGTTACAATCAGAATTGGACAAGTTGTATCAGCCGGTAGAGGAACTGAAGGCAAATAAGTTTATTAGAGATAGTGAATCACCCTGGGTAGCACCGATGATTTTGGTACCCGAGAAGTATGGATCGATGCAGATGTGCATTGATTACAGATAGTTGAATGCAGTTATAGTGAAGAACAAGTACCTATTATCGAGGATCGATGATTTGTTTGATCAGCTGAGTAGAGCCAAAGTTTTCTCCAAGAATGATCTTCTGTCCGGATATCATCAAGTAAGAGTCCGGGAGCAGGATATACCCAAAACAACATTCAGACCGCGTTATAGGCATTATGAGTTTCTGGTAATACCATTTGGACTAACTAATGCCCCGGCCGTGTTTATGGATTTGATGAGGCACATATTCGTGCCTTATTTGGATAATTTTGTGGTGGAGTTCATAGACGACATCCTCGTCAATTCCAGTTGTGAAGCTAAGCATAAAGAGCATCTTTGGACAATTTTACAGACCTTGGGGGAGCATCAGCTTTATGCCAAGCTTAGTAAATGCGAATTTTGGTTGGATCGCATTTCATTCCTTGGACACATAATTTCTGGAGAAGGAGTATCAAAGGATGCAAAGAAGGTTGAAATCGGGGAGAATTGGCCACTTATGAAGATAGTAGCAGATGTGCGTAGTTTTCTAGGATTGGCAGGTTACTACAAGAGGTTCGTGGCAGACTTTGTCAGGATTTCAGCACCTTTGGCGCGCTTGACACATAAGGAGGTAGGATTTGTTTGGTCGACAGAATATCAAAAGTATTTGACGAACTAAAGAAGAGATTGATATTAGCGTCGATTCTGACACTTCTAGTAGGATCAGGAGGATTACATTATATTGTGATGCATCTGGGAAGGGACTCGGGTCTGTATTGATGCAGCATGGAAGGTTGATAGAATCTGCGTCCCGACAACTTCGAGATCACAAGAAGAACTACCGACCCACGATTTTGAGTTAGCCGTAGTGGTTTTTGCACTTAAATTATGGAGGCACTATTTGTATGGAGATCGAGTAGAGATTTATACTAATCATAAAAGCTTGAAGTATGTATTCACCCATAAGGACCTGAACATAAGAAAAAGAAGGTGGTTAGAGTTGTTGGAGGATTTTGATATGGATCTTGAGTATCATCCAGGCAAGACGAATGTGGTAGAAGATTCCCTGAGCAGGAGAGGAAGTGTATTTGTCTTGACATCAGTAGAGGCACATTTTGGAAGATCTTCAGGAAATAAGAATTGAGGTGATTCTACCGCAGGACACATGAGTGCTGGCCAGTTTACAGATCTAGTCTACATTGGTGGAGAGGACCAGAGCAGCTCAGGCAGAGAACCCACAAATCCAGAAGCTTCGATCAGAGTGTGAATCAGGTTTCCGGAAGGAATTGGTAATCCATGAAGACAGGATAGTTAGATTTGAAAGTCTTTTTGTGACAAGTGGAGACCTTCGACAGAAAGTTATGGCAGAAGCTCATAGTTCTCTTTATTCCATCCATCCTGTAGGAATGAAGATGTACCAAGATATAAAAGCAACACTTTTGGTGGAATGGCATGAAGAGGAAGATAGTGAGGTTTGTTTCCCGTTGCTTGATATGTCAGTAAGTGAAGGCAGAGCAACAAAGACTAGCAGGATTATTGCAACCGCTTCCTATTCCGGAGTAGGAAGTGGGAGCATATTATAATAGATTTTGTGACTGGTTTACCTACATCCTCGACTGGTCGAAATACAGTCTAGGTGATAGTGGATCGACTCACGAAGTGGCTCATTTTCTTTCTTTCAAAGTGGGACAGTCTACTAAGTAGTTGGCAGATATGTATGTGAAGTAGATAGTAAGGAAGCATGGTATTCTAGCGAGTATTGTGTTCGATCGGGATACTCGATTTAACTTTAATTTTTGGCAGAGTTTGTATCGGAGCTTGGGCACCAGATTGAGGTTCAGTACAGCTTACCACCCGCATGGCAGACGGGCAGTCAGAGAGGACCATTCAGACTTTGGAAGACATGTTGTGAGCTTGCACCTTTGATTTTGGCCGATCTTGGGAAGATCATCTCCATTTTGTGGATTTCTCTTACAATAACAGTTATCAAACGAACATCTAGATGGTCCTATTTGAAGCATTATATGGAAGGAAGTGCAGATCTCCTATAGAATAGGTTGATGTGGGTGAGAAGAAATTATTGGGACCAAAGATGATCACGCAGATTGTGGAGATAGTCAAGATGATCAGAGAGCGACTTCGAGTTGCACAGGATAGGCATCATCATTGTGCAGGTTAGCATCGAGACCTTTAGAATTTGGTGTTGGTGACCAAATGTTCCTCCGAATTTTGTCAACCCGGGAAGTCATTAGATTTGGAGCCCAGGAAAAGCTTAGTCCGCGATACATTGGTCCCTTTGATGTTCTTGCACAGGTAGGCAATGTTGCTTATCGTCTTGCCCTCCCGCCTTTGCTACGTGATGTACATGATGTTTTTCATGTATCTTAGTTCGAAGGTATATTCCGGATCCAAGCCACGTGCTTGACCATTCTGAGCTAGTCATTCGTACAGACTTGATTTACGAGGAACAGCCCGTATCTATTTTGGATATGAGAGAGAAGGTGCTCAAGAACCGGATCCTTAAGCTTGTCCGTGTCGCTTGTGTAATGCCTCAGTCCCAAAATACTTAGGACTAGGAATGTGTACACATGCCAGCTACATATCAAGTAGGCTCCAGCCCAGCTCGAATACGTATAAGCTGTACAGTAACGCCAACTATCTATACTAATAAATAATATCTAAGTCTCAATCCATAGTAAGATAGAATACAAGAATGAAAAAGATATAACATAGTGTGCACCCCATGCTACATTTGTTCGAATGAACTCGAAAGAATAACTTGAGTCCTACAAATACTAGGCTAGCAAACAGAATGTAAATAAATATAGATGTATATGTAACCGCAAGAGATACATGAAATAGTAAATAGCAACCATCATGATCAACAACCAACTCCGCTCAGTCGAATACCTAGACAGATCACCAGGTCCTCAGCAGACTAGCAAGGTACATAATATACATGCCAAGGTACAGATATGAAAATATGATCTAAGGATATCTACTATATTCAGTTTATGTGATATGCATGTGAGAATCTTTTCTAGAATATCAGACCTCTCAACTAAGGCTCACAAGCACCTCAACATGATATTGTCTGCAGTACCGTGTCTTAGGACCAAGGATAATCAATTTTCGACAGTGATAATCCTCTACTCTGCTACAGAGCTAAAAGGTCACTAAACAACAGGCCGCACGATAATAGGTCTATATTGTAGTCAAGTTCTCCCCAATCCTATGTCTAGAATCTAGCAATGTCAAGTATGTACAATCATCTCGATAATAATAGCAATAATAAAGAACAATCTAGAATGCTAGTACGAGGTCAATACCACGAATAGTCATGTAAACCTCGCATCATGAATGTGTCAGTGTCCTGTGGTCAATCGTGTCAATGGACACGTCAATATACACGTAATGCCTAATGTCAATACTCGGTGTCATCATCATGACATCGGTACCCGTCTATAAAATGAACACTAAGTATCGACGTCCCTACGTCATGTAATGCTAATCAAAATAACAACGAAAAAAGAAAAAAAGAAACAGTCTGTAACTATGACAAGGTACACTTGCCTGCTGCCTACTGCGGTGTTGTCTGACTGGTGTCTTCAGTTGTAGGTGCAACGAATCCAATTTGTCCTATTATAACATTTTCTAATCAATACACACAATCTAACTCAATTAATATAAAAATAATATGATCATTTTCACAACGTCAACCAATATGGTGACGTTCCTGCCAACGTTCCAATAGTTGCGTGGCCTTGGACAACGTGCCAATAACCACGTACCATGCTACTGTCTATTACGTCGTGTGAGTCTCATACATCGTGTTATCACATGTACATTTAGGCCTTTATATGATTCTGATACGCGTAATCCTAAACATACGTAATTACAATGCAATGTCCCAAAATTCACGTCAACACTAAAATTTACTTCGAACATACATGTAGCCTCTCAAATACGCATTTCGATGACAAATAAATTGAAATTAATATGAATTAACTTCTAAATTTATTTTTATTTAGTAAAAATACTAAAACATTGTCGTTGCATGTACAAAGTTCTGTTACGTGTCGACTAGGTGTTTTAGCAACTTAACAACTAGTTTGTGCATGCAAGGTTGCCAACTTACGTAAAAAATCATTTAATATATAAAATATATTAACTTATATTCTGAAATATAAATTAAAACTATTTATAAAAATTATTTAATCATAATATATACAAGAAATAATTATCTAGTTAGTATGTCTAGTTAATAACACAATATGGCCAACTTACCTATTTATTTGGAACCAATTATAATATAAAAATTAATATTTTAATTATGAAATAATATTTGAAAATAATTCAAACATATCATCTTTATTATATATACTAAAATTAAGCTAGCCAGTTAACACATTCAAGTAATCTCACTAGGCTGTTCAATTTCGGTTGATTCGGACTAGATGGAATCATGAAAATATAACACTTTATATTCTGAAATTAATAAACTTATAAATAATATTCAGAATATATTACCTTGGAATTTAAGATTCTTAACCATCAAACTTCAGTAGGACAAATAGGACATAAAGCTATACAAGTTCAATTTTGAGAATCAACGATTACAGTGACAGAAATAATAAAGTTGCAAGCAAATATATACATAAAACTTTACGAGATGAATTTTGGGCATAGTGGAAGGTTATAGAAGAGTGTTAGGAACGTTACCAAGGGGTTAATTGCTGTTATGGGGTCTCCTAAGGGTACCCGAACAACAGTGCACCGAATTCAGTTTCAGCCTTGACACTTTATCGTAGAACAAGTGCCACGGACAAACTGTTGCGATCCAAGAGCTGCGACTTTGAGGGAAGGTAGAGTATACATATAGGTACAAGTTAGAGTCGGGTTGAAGGAGGTTTAGTTGATAAAAGTAGCAGAACACAGCGATGAAGATAGTCTTACCTTTGAAAAATTTATTGCAGCAGTTCTCTAAAACTCGGCTATAGCTTGTTGGGCTGTTTTGAGGAAGTCAAAGTGAGTTTTGATAGAAAGTTTGTAAAAAGAAAATGTTAAGGACAGAGAGAGAGAGAGAGAGAGGAAGTAGTATGTTAAATTTTAGAGAAAAATACTTACTTTAGAGGGAGATATAGCCAGATTGGTAGAGATTAGCCGGATTCAGATTCAGCCTAGGTAGGGGTGGATTGATGGAGGTATGGAGGAAAATGGAGAATATTTTTGGAAATAGTTTGTGAAGAGAATTTGTTTGGAAGAGGCTTAGAAAGAAGTTTTGTTTAGGTGGTTTGAGGTAATAAGTGAAGGGGAGGTCATGGGGCCGTTTACTAAGAGGGAAATGAAGAGTTGAGTTGAGTTGTCATAAAGGATGGGGGTTATGCTTGTGTTAGAAAGTGAATAGGTGTGGGAGTTGTGGGGAGAAGGAATATGAAAGTCCAGGGGGTTACGGCTGCCCATTAAGTGTGTTTGACCACACTTGAGTCATCCATTAGGTTTTAGGTGGTAGGGTGTAAAGTTGGGTCTATTCTAAAGGGTGCAAGCTGAAATTATTTTCTAAAAGTTTAGATGTGAGGTTTTTAGTGGTAAACCTTGAAATTTGGTGTTGTGTAGAGAGGACAATAGTGTATGGTGTGTTGCATGAACCATGTGAGGGTGTGTTAGTGTCTCGGTTGAGTCTCGACAAGGTTTCGGCTAAGTCAAACTAGGTTGCTCATTAGGACTAGAGATTGTGTCATTAGGATTTACAATAAATAAAAAATATGTAAAAGTCTAATTTATCTTAAAATATAAATTAATATTAAAAAAATAAATCCAAAAATTTAGGGAGCTTACAGTTTGGGGCCATCACTCACCGGAAGAGTCGACATGGAAGCATGAGGATGAGTTAGATCTCGATATTTGCACTTGTTCGACTCAGAAGGTATATTCAATTCTTATGCCTTCGTGTCTTAAATTTTGTGCTTGATTAGCACTTGTGGACACACACACAAAAAGAAGAAAACGCTCTTTTTTTGGCACAAGACTCCACAAATCGAGTACGCTTGAGAGATCCTGCGCTGAGGATTCCCGAGTACAAAAAAGAATTCTGGGGAATATGACGATGGAGATCGAGTGGCAGTTGCTCCTTTACGCCGTTGACACTCCGATTACAAAAGTGAAAGAAAACCTAAGAAAATTGCTAACTCTCGGCTCACTGGCAAGAAGTGCAGCAATTTGGCTCTTGAAAATGCTCTTCGTTCTGTGTTTTAAAGAGGGATGAGGCCCCTTTTTATAGTTGTTCTTGAGCTGGAATGATGTTATACGCCCACGTGAGAAAAACATACTAGTTTTTATGTGGGCGCATAGTCCTGCCTTGGGCGCATAGTGTGTTGGCGCATGCAGGCTGCGAGATCGTAGGTTGGTCGTGGTGTTGACGTGGCCGCATGCTTCGGTACACGATTGCTCATGGAGACTGACATGGCCATGCGCTTCGATGCACGTTTTAATCATGGCTTTGACCGAGTCAGGCTTGGGCGCATATCCATGTCTCAGGCTATGCGCCCTCCTTTTGGAGGAGCTAGTCTTGGGCGCATTGAACTTCACTGACTGGGCGCATAGAGCTTCACTGGCTGGGCGCATAGAGCTTCTCTGACTGGACGCATAGAGCTTCACTGGCTGGGCGAATAGAGCTTCAGTGGGTTGGGCGTATGGGGCTTCATTATTGAAATTTTTTCGTCCTTCTACAAGACCCCCTTCAAAATTTTTGATACTTGAACGAGTTCGAAATACTTTGAAAGAAGAATAGATCGTCTTCTCATGATGCAATGGGCGCTTAGCACGGCTCTCTCCTTGGACGCATAGTATTTGGCCAGCTTGTCAAAGAGATACGACTGTTGAGATCTTCCTCGAAATCTGAACTGACAGATTCATCGGGGTAGAATTTGAAGAGGTCCATCCTTCATACGTTGTCCACGTCAGCAAGTGGCAGTCGCATAGTGTGAAAGGGTCTGGTTCTTCTCGTGGGCGCATAGGCCATTGTGGGCACATACTGCACAATGGGCGCATAGGCGCATAAAGCTAGTGGGCGCATAAGAAGTGGCATGTGCCTATAAATAGGCCCTGAAGGAGAGAGGAAGCTCATTATTCCCCTCTCTTAGAATCTTTCAGAAACTCTTCATCTTCTTTCTTTGAGAACCATGTCTCCCAAGGTCGCCAAGAGATCCGCGAAGGGCAAGGGGGCTGCGATGAGTGGCTCTCCTCCTGCGGCAGCAGTCTTCACCAGTCCAGGACCCGATTCTGGGTGAGGGCACGCTTCAAAATCAAAGTCTCGAGCGTTAATTTGCGACGCTCAGACTTTTATTCTGCCTGGGCACTTGCACCTAAGGCAACATACTTCTGTGGGCATCATTATGCGCCCACAGAAGTCATGCGCCAACACTATGGTGTGCTATGCACCCACATGTTATGTTATGCGCCCACATGTTGTAGCATGTTATGTGCCTACGTACTGTTCGTGTGTTATGTGCCCACTTGTTTGTTCATATCTCTTTGGGCGTATAGCCCTTTGGGCGCATAAAAGCCCTTCAGAACTTAGTTTTTCCTGCGAATTTCCGAGTCTGAATTTCTCTTCTGTCCCTTTTCATATTGTGTAGGGATCTGGGTAGCAAATTTCTCCAGGACCGGTATCGGCGACTTTGGGCATGGTGGAGATGCAACACTTGACACACACATCAGAGAGCTCAGGACTCTTCGTATTTTAGAAGATTTTCCTCAGATGGTAGGAAGAACCTTTATACATCGGAGACTCGAACGGTAGTTGGGCATCATCGTGAAACTTCTATTTTCACGGTTCTTCAAGTAGGCAAAAACAACACTAGGGATATTGTTTTGAAGGTATGGCCTCTTAGAGGAATGAGCCTAGGACGTCCGCAATATGGAGGAGAGAAAATCACCATTTGTAGATATTTTTAGCATGCTATATTTGCCCTCCCCGTGTAGCTTCTCGAAGGTTCAACATCTTTGTTTGCTTCTCAGCAGTAAAACATGACTTCTCTCGAAGGCCACAAAACTACTTTTTGACGAAGGCATATTGCTGCTAAAATGACCAAACTATGTGTTGCTGATGAGTAGTAGATTTTCCCTTCTTTTGGACATCAATGTAATCCTTTACTTCTTGCCCAGATGAAAAGATGAAGAACTTTTTTGTTTGCTCATGAGATGTAGTCCTGTGAATGTAACTGATTTTGAATAAACAGAATACATTCACTCCATTTTTTGCTTGTGGTATTTGTGGTGCTTGTATTAGGGGGTCTAATACAGCATTTATGTAAAGGGTACCCCGCTGGGGGAGCTCCCTCTCTTTTTTTGGGACCTATTGTCCCTTTGTGCATCTGGAAATACGAGCAAATAGATTGGAATGGTACTTTTGTGGACCTATTACCCTTCTATACACTGGCGGTGCGAGTAATAGATTTAAAACAAAGCCTAACGGAGGTAATATGGATATGATAGGTTTTGTGGTCTTGACACCGTGTCTTTTATCCTGGATTGGGTACAAGTGTCAAGTCGAAAGACTATCGGTATCAGAGGTAATGTAGACGTGACACATGATAATCAGGAGTGGTTTCTGGTGGAATGGATTTTCTTGTCAAGTTTAGCTTCTTGTACTGAAAGAAACTTTCCAAGCCTCCTCTCCGACGACCTCCACTGAAGATGAGGAGATGGCCCAGGAAGTCATCAAAGCTTTCTACTCTGTACTGAAAGTGAAGCTTCCTGGAGTCCTAAACCAGAATGCTGCCTTCGGCCCTGTGAAGGCTGTTGTCGAATGCGAAGTAGCGGCCCTCGAGAGCATTGACGGCTATGAAGAGCGGGCCAATACTCTGAGGAAAGTTCTGAATGACCTGGAGGGTCAGGTGGCCAGGTTTCGGGATGCCAAACAGCGGAGCCCAATGTCGCTATTCCCGGCAGAGAACGAGGCTTTGATGAAGAATCTTTCGGAGGAGAAGGCTACTTTCCAGGCGTGGAATGACGCTTTCGTCCGAGAGATCGGCGAATTGGCTGACCAGTATGGCCAATTCAATGCTGCAAGTGAGGCGCGTGCCGCCTCAAAGAACAGGCTGGCTTCGCAGATAACCGAGAGGTATAATCACATTGCGCATATCCAAAACGAGATCGCCCAAGTGGAAGCTGACTTGCGGGCGGCGACATCTGAACAGGAGGGTTACTTGGCTCAGGGTGCCATGACTTCCACCACTTCTGCCCATTTAGAAGAACAGCTGGTGATGTTGGATGGGGAGCATCTGAGTCTGATCCTCTTCAAGGATGAAGCTGCTCGTCAAGAAGAGGCACGACGCCAAGCTACTGTGAAGTCTGAAGCCGAAATTGCGGCTCTAAGCGACAACATCAATCGCCTATGTATTCCGTAGATTCTTTGTAACTTTTTTTTCAGCCGTCACGGCTCTTGTACCTTTTTTTCATCTCTTGATAGACGTTCAAAAATAAAGAATCTTTTCAAAATGAATGTAGTTTTATGAAATATCGGTGCTAGAGGTAATGTGGACATAGCAAGGATATTTCTGGTGGGTATTCTGTTGGGGAATTTTGATGTGGACCTATTATCCATTTTATATTCAAATAATTTGAATATAGATAATAAGTTGAACAAAGCTGCTAGTAGAGGTAATATGGAGGTAATAGCAGAGGATGTTCTATATCTGACCAGAGGTGATATGGACGTGGAAAGATATATAACGTTAGGTGGGAGAGGATAATTCAGAGGTAATATGGACGTGATTATCCTTGATGAATGTTTTACTCAGAGGTTATATGGACATGGCAAAACATAATCATTTCACTGGGAAAATAATTATCAGAAAATAATTCAGAGGTAATAGGGACGCGACTTGTTTTCATCGAACTTGGGCCGAGTCAAAAATGGGAATGATTACACTGGGGAAATATTTTGGAGGACCTATTATCTAGGGCGTATTCAAGACTCTTGAAATACGGATCATAGTTAGATAGTTTTTTCAAATCATATAAACATCGTACTGTACATTTACATGACTGAACACATGTGAACAAAAAAGGTTACACATAGTATTTCTTCAGGAACTTGCCGTTGATAGGCATCATGAGCAAGTCACCATCAGGCTTGGTTAGTCGGTACGTACCGTTAAAATACTCTGATTCTATGATGAAAGGACCTTCCCATTTAGGCTATAATTTTCCTTTTGTTTTGTGCGTCATGACCTTTGGTCTTCTCACTGCTAAGACCAGATCGCCGACTTAGAAGATTCTTTCCTTCACCTTTTTATTGAAAGCTCTAGAAAGGCGTGCTTGGTATAGCTTAATGCGTTGCTGAGATAACAAACGTTTTTTCATCTATCGCTTCGAGCTCCTGGAGTCGCAGACGGTAGCTTTCTTCGGTAGTCAGCTCGCTGGTTAAGGCTACTCGAAGCGAAGGAATCTGGATTTCTAGGGGAGGAACTGCTTCGCTCCCATAAACCAGAGAGAATGGCGTACTGCCTGTTGGAGTTCGAACCGTTGTACGATAGGCCCATAGACATTCACCGAGCTTCTCATTCCAATCGCGCTTGTTTGAAGGTACGAACTTTTGAGAAGTTTTATAATGGTTTTGTTGAAGGCTTCTGCTAGCCCATTAGCCGCTAGATTGTAGGCAGTAGAGGCTACATTCTAGATTCGATTCTTATCGCAGAACCGAGAGAATGCATGGCTTGTGAACTGTGGACCATTATCATGGATGATCCTGCGAGGTAGGCCGAAGCGATAGATGACGTGATGTTTGATGAAACTTATCACATTTGACGTCTTCACTTCGGTGAGCGGTATAGCTTCCGCCCATTTGGAGAAGTAATCGGTTATAGCTAGGATGAACCGATGTCCTTTGGAGGATGGCAGGCTAATTGGTCCTATGACGTCCATGTCCCAGGCTTCAAACGGCCAAGATGTTACCGTCTGGTGTAGAAACTCCGAAGTTTGATGAATAAAATCGGCATGGAACTGACAAGCTCTACACTTCTTTGCATATTCAACAGCATCTGCTATCATTGTGGGCCAATAATAACCCATTCGTTTGAGACGATCTTGTAATTTGGGGCCTGGTTGTTGTGCACCATAAACTCCGTCGTGAGCCTCCCGGAGTGCATATTTGGCTTCTATGTCTGATAAGCATCGTAACAGTAGCCCGTCGTAAGAGTGTCGGTACAGCATCTTGGTAGCTGTGTCGTAATAAAATCTGAGGGATCGCCTTTAGATAGAAACTGCTTCTTTCGGGTCCTCGGGAAGGATTCCATAGACGGCATAGTCTATGAAGGGAAATCTCCAGTCTTTAGCATTGACGCTTGTTTTTGTTTCGTAACTGTGATGAATATGCAAGGCATCTTTCACACAGAATAGTTATCGACCAGACACTGTGATCGACTACTGAGTATTGATAGGAACGATCAAGGAAGCAGCGAGACCGGCTAGAGCATCTGCTTCTATATTCTGTAGTCGAGGCACGTGCTCGATGAAGAATCCAGCGAAAGTAGAAGCCAACTCGATTGTTGCTCTGTGGTAGGGGGTGAGATCTTCGTGGCGAACTTCATAATATCCTCGGACCTGACTGACTATTAGCTTGGAATCGTCGTAAGCTTCTAGATAGTCAACTCCCATTTGTTTCGCCAGTTGTAGGCCGATTAATAGGGCATTATATTCGGCCACGTTGTTGGTGCATGGTTCCACGAGAGAATCTGCACGATGTATAACCAGATGATCAGGTGACACGAGCATGACACCTACTCCGGCACCATATTTCCTTTAGGTCATGTCCTTGATGCACCGTCAAAGAACATTCGCCAAATGGGAATTTCTTCAGTTGCAGTGTTAGACTCCACCACTTCGTCGGGAATTTCGTCGTAGAGTTTGGACGATTCTGGCACCGGATGAGCTGCTAGGAAATCTGCTAATGCCTGGCCTTTTACTGCCTTCTGAAGAACGAAGAGCAAATCGTATGGAATCAACAACATTGCCCATGTAGCTAAACGGGAATTGAGAGAACCTGGTTTAGTCGTGAGTATTCTGAGAGGGTTGACTTTAGATATAATGTGGATGGCCTGCCCAGACACATAGTGGCGTGTCTTCTGGATGGCAAATACTAGTGCAAGACATTCCTTCTCCACCGGTGTGTATCTGTGTTCGATACCCACCATTGTGCGGCTGAGGTAGTAGATTGCCCGTTCATGGCCGCCTTCATTCTTCTGAGCTAATAGGGCGCCAAGAGAATGGTCCATAGCACAGACATATAGTAAGAAGGGCTTCCCCATTATTGGAGCTACCAATACTGAAGGGCTTGTAAGATACGCCTTGATGTCGTCGAATGCGCGTTGACATTGTTCAGTCCAGACGAAAGATACGCCTTTCTTCATGAGCTGAGTGAATGGTTGACACCTTCCAGAGAGGTTCAAAATGAATCGTCTGATGTAGGTTAGCCTTCCTTGTAGTCCGTATAGCTCTTTGAGGTTTCTTGGAGGATGCATATCAAGGATAGCCTTCACTTTCTCGGGGTCCAGATGTATACCCTTTGAAGTGATAACGAAACCAAGGAACTTGCCGCTAGAGACTCCCAGAAAAGACTTGGTTGGATTCATCTTGAGTTGGTGTGCACGTATTAGTTCGAACACCGTTCTCAAGTCTTGGAGGTGGTTGCCCTTGAGACGACTTTTGACTACGATATCGTCTATGTAGCACTCCACAGTTTTGCGCAAATGATCGTAAAAAATTATGTTCATGGCTCGCTGGTATGTCGCCCTTGTATTTTTTAATCCGAAGGGCATCACCGTATAGCAGTATACCCCCAACGATGTTCGAGAAGATGTGTGCTTCTCGTCGTCGGAGAACATCTTGATCTGGTTGTAGCCTGAGAACCCATCCATGAAGGACATCCGCTCGAAGCCGCAAGTATTGTCGATCATTACGTCGGTGATCGGTAGAGGGAACTCGTCCTTCGAGCATGTAGAGTTTAAATCACGATAATTGATACAGACTCGAACTTTACCGTTCTTTTTTATGACTGGAACGATGTTGGCAACCCAGTCTGGGTGTTGTTCTTCACAAATGAATCCACTGGCAATGAGCTTCTTAACTTCATTCTCGATGGCCTCCATGACGTCTGGTCGGAATCGTCGTTGTTGCTGCTTCACTGGCTTAGCTTTAGAAGAAATATTCAGGCGGTGCATGGTGACTTTAGGGTCCAGGCCTGGCATGTCTTCATAGCTCCATGCGAAGACGTCGATATATTCTCTTACAAGCTGTATAAGAGATTGGCGTTCATCGCCAGATAGGTTTTTGCTGATAAAGATTGGTTTGAAGGATGATTCATCTCCTAAATTGACTTGGATAACTTCATCTTCGGTAGGTGGTTCACGTTGTTCGAAGCGCAGCTCCCACCTAGTGTCCATCTTTTGAGCCCATTGTTCGTGCTCGATTGATTGGACATCGTCTGTAATTTGGTCAACGGAAACCATGTTGACGGATAGAGTTGTCTTGAACATGTCGCAAATGCTGGAGTCTGAGTCCCAGAGGGAAGAATTAGATGAATGAGAACAACGATTCTATTTCACGTGTTGACATTGTGATTGTACAAACAATAGGTTACTTGGGCTCAGAGTTGGCACCGGACCCTTGTCATCAGCACAGGACCCCAGGCGGGTACATTTTATTGTCTGTTTTCAATATTGAATTTTACTATATTTTATTGATTGGTCATTGGTTATGTGATTTTATATTCTATTATAAACTGTTGAGTTGGGATATAAGAAGTACCAAGGATGTGTGATCCGACCATATACATTGTTTATTTTTATGCAAGTAGACCTCGTAGACATTGTTTATTTTCTGCAAGTAGACCTCGTAGACATTGTTTAATTTTTGCAAGTAGACCTCGTAGACATTGTTTAATTTCTGCAATTAGAACTCGTAGACATTGTTTATTTCATGCAAGTAGACCTCGTAGACCTCGCGGTGTAGTGTCCCAGACTGATCACATATCAAAGGTACTTCTAACAGTTGGGAAGGTATTTTGCTTATTTATTGTTATTTGATTTCTCAGTCCTTCTCACATTTTTCCTATTTATTTTCAAAACATATGATTGATGTCTAACCTCTGTTTTATAGTCATTTTTATATATTGGAGCTGCATTCAGTGAATTGTACTCGTTCCATCCCGACTGGGTAACCAAATAAATTTTTAGGTGATTGTAAGGAAGTCGAGTGCCCTGACCAGTATGGCCCATACATGGGGGATATAGTAGAGACGGAGTTTGCTTATCATGAGGAGTACGCAGCGTCTGACCCCGCTGCGTTTGCTTAGTTTCCTTTTAGTTAGAGCTGAGACTTTGTACTGGATGTTGAGTTGATTTTGAGACTTGTAGTTGAGATTTCATTTGACTTTAGTCATTATACATTTTTATTAGAGATGGTTTATTTATTTCACCTTCTTGATGTTGAGTTGTGATTTTGAGTTGTGGTTTGTCCCATGTGAGAATTATATTACTGCGTGGATGTTCATCATATTGTTACAGTGTTCTACCGCCGACTCTGCGGCGTAGGCTGGGCGTGTACACGGTTCATGCCCAAATATTGGGTACGGGTCGTGACAGTCCTCGGCCGTAATTTAGCCCCTTGTCACTTTTGATGTCATATCCCATGTTCTGGATGATATTCTTGGCCTGCCAACTATACCGAAAAAGTTGCATTTTCCCAGAGTCATAGTCAGCTTCTGTGTTGTGCTTGGGAGAAGTAGAGTCTGGAACGAACTTTCTCTCACCAATTATACGACTGAAGATGATTAGTTCTTCATCCTTCTTTCTGGCTAGAATAATGAAGTAAAGGATATCTTCAAGGTAAACGTTTTCCCGCAGATGAGGCGTCATGACAGGCATGTAGAGGTATGGTCCTATGTCGTGCTCTAGAGCGTATATCGTATCTATGTAGTGGTTTACAGATTGATAGACATCGGAGTAATTCAAAGATAAACCTTTACTAAGAAAATACGCAAGTTCTTCTTCAGGGATAACATCATCCGCTGAAGGTACATTATTATGAGTATTGATATACTCATTGAGAGGATCATCATCTGGAAGAGGAGCCATAGTCTTGGCCGAGTTCACCACGTTGGGTAATTCTTCAGGATTGGAAGGACGGGCATCAGTAGGTTTCTTCCAGGGTGTCTTGCTGAGAGTGATGGTCAATGGTTTGACCTTGTCAGGGTTCTTCTTTTTCACCCAGATTGTGAGAGGCTTCAGAGTACTTGTTGGAGTAGTACGTCCTTTGACTCGGATGATCAGAGGACCATTATTTGAGGGTGAACCTGCTTCAGCTTCATTGTCAGCTTCGTTGCCATCATCCTTGGGGGGCTGAGATTGGTAAAGTACCGAATCTCCACAGTAAGCTTCGATGCCCTTAAAATGATCTACATCGGCAAACTTCGTCTTTATGACACCGTCACTGTTGACGCACTTGAAGCACTAGCGAAGTATGGAAGGAACGATCATGTTCTCGTGTATCCATGGACGTCCCAACAAGACGTTGTAGGATAAATTGGCATCGATCACATAGCAGGAAACCTCTGGTCGGAGATCATCGATTTGGCACTTGAGACGGATCTTGTCCAGCGAGTGGCTTCAACCAGCATTGAAAGCCATGATAGTTGTGTTGGTTGCAGATAGCTTGTGCAGAGGGATTCCTAAAATTTGAAGTAAACTTCTAGGAATGATGCTGAGGAAGGATCCTGGATCGATGTGGACCTTGATCGCCCCGATATACCCTGTATAGTACAGGGATCTATCGTGACAATTATTTTTTAGTAGCATGTCTTCTTGTGAAAATGTGATGTTGGGCACCACTTCCATAGTATTGTGGCAGTGGGGACAGGAGACAGGATCTTCAGTGAGGGCTTTGACTTCAGCGAGATAGGAGTCGGCATGTAGTAATGCCTCGCTTAAGGCCTTTCGCATTTTTTTGGAGAGTCGCAATAGATCGAACAGAGAGAACCTAGCAGGTGTATTGGCTAGCTGTGCCAGTATGTCAAAGTTGTAGGGTCGATCTATGCCTTCGGGAGCTGGCACCTTCAGAGATTTGTCAAACCGCGTCTCCTTCTGCTTGGCTTTGTCCGTAGCTGGAGGCTTAGACGGGTCGGCTTCTGAGCTTGTGGGGGCAGCAAGAGGTTGAGAAGGTACTGCTTATTCTTGTGCGGGGTCGTATGTCCGAAGATAAGTCTTTCCCGATCGCGTCTCGTCAGATAGGACCTCATAGATAGGAGAGGATACCATATGGCATGACTTGTATTTCTTCTCCATTTTTTCTTTGGGAGGTACCACCCCCTGCGTCACTTCTTGTACCAGGTTCGGATGAACCCACATAATCTCACCACGTTCAGTCGTGAGTGGCACCAAGGTTGAGTTGCGAGCTGGCGGTAGGTTGACGACTTCCATTATTGTCTTGGGAATCGGGACCATGCCGTCTGGGACTTCTGTGGGAGAAAAGTCACCAAACTGAAGAGAGATCATGTTAGAAGATAAGACCTTATCTTCAGCTTCGAGGTTGATCACTTGGCTGTCGATAAGCTGTTGTATCTTCTTTTTTAGGACGATGCAGTCCTTGGTGGAATGATGCACGTACTTATGATAGAGATAGTACTTGGGATCGTTGAGCTGGTTCGCCTCTGCAGGACATCGTGGTGGAGGCAATGTCAGCATATTACCCTTCGTCAATGTATGAAAGATTGTAATAACATCGTCTTTGTCAAAGGAGAAGGTCTCCTTAGGCTTGTCGAAGACGTCCTGAGAATTGGAAGCTCCTTTGGATGTGTCGACCTTCATGAATTCTTTCCCTTTATCCCTACGAACAGGGATAGTTTGAGGATGCTTGCCCTTGTCTTCGGATTTTGGTGTTTTCAACCCCAATAGTTCCAAGTTAGGAACGTCGTTTTCAGCAGCATCAGTGGCCCCAATGAAAGCGGGCCATGTATCATAATTATGTATACCCAGACAAAACTTCATTGTAGGAAGGAAGTTATGTCGACAAGTATCCATAAGTTCTGAGTCTGGTATTCGAAGGGCATCTTCAGTGCTAGGCGCCTGAAGCGTTCGATGAAGGCGATGACAGACTCAGTCCTCCTTTGCTTGGTCTCAATTAGGGTGGACATACTAACATACATGCCACTCTCGTAAAATCGGTTGAGGAACAACCTCTCCAAGTCTTTGAATGAATTGATACATCCGTCAGGCAGACTGCAGAACCATTCAGAAGCTACCCCTTGCAAGATGCTAATAAACAGCTTTGACAAGAACGGATCGTCTCTGGCAAGTGCAGAGTCTGCGTGTTAAAGTATGTCATGTGTTGACGAGAAGAAGTCAATCCGTCAAATAAATTCAGCGTCAGCAGCTTGTAGTTAGGAGGGCAAGTAGCATTCTCCCACTCAGGGGGATATGGTTGAGATATCGCCATCTTTTGAAGCTCGTCTTTGTATGAGATGGTGTCGAGACGAGGGACCAGGGAATCATTACATCCTGTTGATTGAGCAGGTATCGGGAAACGGCTGCTAAACGGTTGTCAGGCGTCATTGGCGAAGGACCACCCCCAGCATTTGCAAGATTTGAAGGAGGCGCAACGGAATGATACTCCTTTTGTAGTGAAGGAGGGTTGTTGCTATGAGCCAGACTAGTGTGAGCCGAGACATTTTATTGAGGTAGAGGAACAGCTCCAACAGCTTGAACTGTCATGATACTGGTAAACATATCAGTAATCTTGGCGAATGCTATTTCAAGACCCTCTAGCCGTTTGCTGGTTTGATCACTGGCTTCTTCAGGTCTTTCTCCGTCCGCCATTTACATAACATACGAGGATGAACAGAGGAAACAGTACAACTGGTGCTGATACTGTCTGTCTCCGAGTGGACAAGTCCTTCATCTTCAGGTAGAGAAGGTAGATAGTCGCCATCGAATTCGGAGGGATCATCGTCCTCTAGAAGGCTACCCCCAGTGTGGAGGTCATCCGCTTCAGACTCTGAGGGAATACTACCCTCAGCTTGGGAGTCTTCGTCGTCCATACGGAATCTTGCCTTTGACCGAGTATCCATATAGATTCCTTCAGATGTTACAGCCTGCTGGCCATCTGTTGGTAGACTTCGTCTTCTTTCCGTGGAACCGAGAGAGAAAGTTGGATTTGTAGTACACCGTCTTTGATTTCGTAAGGGGGACCCCATGAAGCTATGTTGGATAAAACACACAGTGGCTTTTTATCGTCATAGAAATGCAGCCGTCGAAACACGGACTTTCTCTGAGGCACTCTTGTTGCTTTAGATCAGCAACAGTTAATAACAATACTAGTGCACGGATGTGCACTGTGAATTGTTATATCCTCCCTCGCTTTACGCTTATGATTTATCATGTCGCGCAAGTCAGCGGAAGGAAGTTTTGCATTACAATCCATGTTACATGCATCGTCGAGCTTTGCATGCGGGTTTGTAAGGAGAGTTGGCACATCCAGACTTAGTTCACGTGCAGGGGCAACCCCCACACCTAAGTTCTGTGATGTCCTTGAAGACAGCCCCGTGTTATACGCATTGGGGCCTGTCTTTTTGCTGTGGGCGCATAGGCCTTGGAAGCTGGCCTTGGGCACATGACCCTGGATGTCCAGCCTGTCGAAGACAGAAGCATTCTGGTTGGGGTTTTGCGCCCAAACATGTCCTTGGGCGCATGGCTTTGGACGCATGCTTGGTGGAGCAGTGCTATTTTCTTCCAGTTTCGCCTCCTTTGTTTGTGAGCCTCGTCGGGTTTGCCCAGAGTGTCGCACACCCCGAATCTTGGCATCGTAGTATTTTTCTCTGCCAAGTCTCGAGCGTCGAACACTCTGTTGTTGGTTGTACAGGAAAGAAGTCACTGGGCTAGTAGAGCCCGGAACGGTGTGAGCCTTCTCCATTTGGGGAACTTCTGTGGCAGAGTCATATGCCCATGTGAAAGAGTCCTCCAGTTGCATATCTGCTATGATACTAGCAGGATATACGCCGCGAGCCTTCGGAAGCCAAGTCTTGCGAGACTTGTTTGGCTTCGCTGATTTTGAGGGAGTAGAGCCATCCCTCGAGAGCATCTCTTCGAATGCCTGCTGATCGAACTTTACGATCAGTATCTTCTGAGTGTGCCCCACTTTGTCGGTATCGGATTGCGTCACCACCTTCTCGTCAGAGGAAAAGGTAGTTCCCAGCAGAGTCGCCTTTTTTGTGGACACACACAAAAAAGAAGAAAAAAACACTGTCTTTTCTTTATTGGCGCAAGGCACCACAAATCGAGTACGCCTGAGAGATCTTGTGATGAGGATCCCCGAGTACAAAAAAATTATGGAGAATGGGACGATGGAGATTGAGCGGCAGTTGCTCCTTTACTCCGTTGACACTCCGATTACAAAAGTGGGAGAAAACCTAAGAAAATTGCTAACTCTCGGCTCACTGGCAAGAAGTGCAGCAATTTGGCTCTTGAAAATGCTCTCCGTTCTGTGTTTTGAAGAGGGATGAGGCCCCTTTTTTATAGTTGTTCTTGAGCTGGAATGATGTTATGCGCCCACGTGAGGGAAACACACTAGTTTTCATGTGGGTGCATAGTCCTGCCTTGGGCGCATAGGGTGTAGGCACATGCAGGCTGCAAGATCGTGGGTTGGTCGTGGTGTTGATGTGGCCGCATGCTTCGGTGAACGACTGCTCGTGGAGACTGGCGTGGCCGCGCGCTTCGGTGCACGTTTTGATCATGGCTTTGGCCGAGTCAGGCTTGGGCGCATAGCCATGTCTCGGGCTATGCGCCCTCCTTTTGGAGGAGCCAGTCTTGGGCGCATGGAACTTCACTGACTGGCGCATAGAGCTTTACTGGCTGGGCACATAGAGCTTCACTGGCTGGGCGCATAGAGCTTCACTGACTTGGGCGCATGGGGCTTCATTGCTGAAAATTTTTCATGCTTCTACAGTACTATGTGGTAGGTAATTTATTCTTGTTACCTGATCGATTGTTGTGATTGGATGCGTGAATAGGTGTGTAGTTAGTGCCTTGCTTGCCCTGATTTCTTTATTATGTCTTGGATGAAATTTCGAGGACAAAATTTTCTAAGAAGGGTAGAATTGTCACTCCCCTTTCCTGATATACATATTTTCGTGCATTGAATCCTGAATATGGTATGTGGTATCTGCAACATGTGCACCTGATCATAGCATGGAACAGTGTCTCATCGCGGAATAATGTGCTACCCCTAATCCTTGTCTGGTTGTAGGTATGGTTTATTGTTTCGATGATAGAATATTGGACCATGTCGTGATCCTAATTTTAATTTATTATTTAATAATGTAGCATGTCATGAATAATAGATTGGTAGGGTTAGAGTTTATTGAAACCACCCCACCTCCATATAAATATTCTCTTTATTCTCTCTCTCTCTCTCTTCATTCACTCTCATTTACTCCTTCCAACCTACCCATAGGCAAGTACATCTTGCACAAATGGAGAGACCACTTGTCATTTTATTTTCTTTGATTTACATATATATTATTAGTCTACATGATGCATCTACTCTTTCTCTACATGTTAATTCTTGGATCTCTCGAATTTCATGGCTAGTTTAGTGTAGACCTAAGTTTTAAAGTAAGGGTTTTTAGGAGTTTTGGTGGAAATGATCTTTTAAAAGTACTTATTTTTAAAACTAATTGTTTTATGTGGTAGAGAATTTGATTTTATGAAGTTTTAGTTTTTATTTTGTCAGATTTCGAGTCCTAGAACATAATTTATAACCATTAGAAGTTTTTGGAACTCCTATGGCTGAACTTGCTGTTTGGGATGATGACTCTCTGTGCGCGTAGGTGGCCATGTGGCAGAAATGCTAAGTGGCCATGAAACTTGCCGCATGAACCCCTGACAATATGTGCGCCATGCGCATAGGCTTCTTATGCGCATGGGGTTTATGCGCCTGCTTGTCTTGCCTATGCAGTAGATTTTTTATGCGGCAGATTTTCTTACATGCCTTATGCATTTGAGACCCAATGCGCCTGTTTTGGCTGGATTCATATTTTAAGTGTTTTTGCTAATTTTCTTTGATGACTAGACTACTTGTCCTGGCCCTAGCATACCATGTATAGTTTGGACTATGTGACTTATGCGCCTATGTGACCTACGTGCCAAGAGACTTTTATGCGACTACTTGGTTTGACCATGTTCCTGACATGATTACTTGTATAAGTGCTGGCATATTCTATATGTGTACCGAGGTACATTTCTATGTAAGCACTAAGGCCCTATTTTACGTGCTATGCGATCCCACGTATTAAATGTCAGTACATTCATGTTCCAAGCACAGACTTCGTAATTAGTCAGTAAAATTGGCGTGGTACGATGATTTCTTGATTGATGCATTACACTAAGGATGGATCCAGATTTGGGACTCTTCGAGCCGATATGGATTTATACTTAGGGCAATCGTACCAAGGTACGACATTTAGGAGGATGACCATGTAACTACGGCATGTGATTCCAATCCAACATAGGGTTTAACCTAGACAACTCAACTGCATAGAAACATTAGGAAGAAATTGAATCTCGAGATCGTGCGTTACCAGCCGCCAACGAATGATATCCGAGAGTGCAACGTTGGCCACCACGAATATTATGTATTCAACTGCACTAGTGGAGTGCAGTATCTGACTACGTGTGTCGAGCTAGTATCTCCCTGTAGGAGGGCTGGAACTGTTGTTGAATCTGTTTAGCGCGGTGGCCTTACAAGGGACCGGTACAATCTATGTGTTATGCGATATTATTGGTTTAGCTATCCCGCTTGGATATGACACTATCTGAGGATTCCTATATATGAGCATTATTAGGATAACCCAGACAAATCTTTGAAAGCCATAGGGATGATTGGCCGCCTGTAAAACTGATTTGCTTATGATATGTATCTTCTGTTAGCAGTTGAAGAACGAGTACTGTCATGATGCATGGTCCAACCCATGTTCTTGTTTGGTTATTGGGTTGGGCCATTGTGGCACGACAGGCTGTGGACCAAAGTTATGATACAGAAGCCATTAGCCTGACCATGATCATAGGGTGTTATCTATCTTGACGCAGTTCAGCACCCTCTATCCTTGTTTGGTTGTAAGGGTGTCACATTGCCTCGTTGGTAAATTATAGACTATGATTCCTGGCCAAAACTTTTGTTTGCTTGGGTTTTGTCTCATTCATATGTGTTTCCTTGTGGTACTTGCTATTCGGGACTGACCCCACTAGTTTTTTTGGCCAGATCTCGTAGCAGAGCCTGACGATTCATGTTTCCTTTCCGACGATAGTGCATACTATGAGCATGGCTGTCGAAGGACGCGAGTAGGTTTATTCTCCACCACTCAGACATCTTCAATTTTGTACTTGGAGTTTACCCATCGGCACCTGTTTAGCCCGATGATCTACATTTAGTTTCATTTACATAATTTTAGTTAATCAGACTGTGACTGACTATGGTTATGTAGTATCAACTCTTTGTGCTGGTCGTTATGTTGTACGGTTGGTTCTTATGATCATTTTGATAAAGCGTCGGGGACGCCATACTGCTTTATCCTATTTGTTCATTAATTGCTGATTCTTGGTTGAATGATTAAGACATAGATGTTCTGTATGACCCTATGGGACTTGATTGTAGCAAGCACCCCTAAGTCTAGTGATAGCCATGATCGTCGTATGACGTCTTCGTACCTTATACGGGGTAGCTGGCGATGCCCGTCTCCGTATTATGGTACTAGGGCGTGACAGGCTGCCAAGAGGTCTAACCAGATTATGTAGTTATATTAGCTTCCTTTAGTAGTAATATAGTACCGAATTTGTCTCCGGCAACTATAAATATCTTGGGATGTTATATTGGATTTAGTTTTGATTTGTTGTCTAGACTTATCTAGAACTTATGGTTTTGCATTATTATTTCTTCATATTCTATCGTGACATATCATATCGTGCTTTTAGATATTGTGGTTGAGTATTGTCATTGTCAAATATCATTGTCATTATTTGGAGTTAGATATATGTTTGAGAAGGTTAGTTACAGTGATTGTCTAGACAATTCACTACGTCGATGTTGCGGTATTGGTTGGGCGTTCCTAACGCACTCGTACCCGATCATGCGAGCGCGAATCGTGACAACCATGGCGACGTCCAAGAGAGCTCCGCACCGAATGAGTTACTTCATGCATCACGTGTGACAATCTGGTGGGGTGTCGATACATAAAAAATACAGTAGTTGGGAAGCCTCTTGCCCACCCAACCAAAATCAACACGTTATTTACGTGAGTGCACACAATATTAGGTGGTCTTTCTTATATTGTCTTAGGATCAGCTTTATGGCACATAATTTGTGTTCATAAAATAATAATCGTGTTATGCAGCTGTAAGCACCCTTATTTTTGGGGATATTTTTTATATGATTTTTATATATTAAACCATATTTTATTTTTAATTATGGCTATATTGGCATTTTACAGTAGCTTTAATTTTTGAAGCACAACATTGACCAATTCCTCAAAACAAGTTTCATATTTGTGTTCTAGATGAGTCCACCTTCATTTTTGTATATTATGTCCCACTCAAACATGTTCTCTTGCACTACATTTTTCATGCCCACCTTTCGGGTCAAAATGACCATTTTACCCTTCGTTGTAATTTTGATATATTTTTTCAATTCCGATTTGACGCCCAAATCCGATCCAAACTTTTCGACCAAATATATGGTTTTGATCTATTTTGAGCCAATTATGCACATGCCAATGGTGTGCCACTCAATTGAGTTCCCATGTGCTATTTATTTTCAAATGGCACACAAGTTGAAACTATAGACATTTTTTTACCGACCCAAATCTATCACAAATTTTTTTATTAGACTCAAATCGATCACAAAAATTTCACCGACCCAAAACTAGTCCAAGTAGGGTTCGTAGAGCCTATTCTATGGTACCCTAACCTCTTACACCTATTTTAGATTATTTTTATGGATTAATACGCAGCCATATTCATTAAATCTAATTTAAATCAAATCCTATAACAACTTTCCTAATTTTGACCCAATCAAATCTCTTTGAGATACACCTTTGATTTAAAACATCAAATATCAACCAAATCCCACCAAACCAAAACTAAACCATCTCAAATCTTTTCTCCCTAACGTATCATGTGCCACTTCCCTTTACCGTGCATATTATATATATATTAAATATTAAAACCGAACGCACAAGTTCCTTTCCTATATTTTTGCACATAATTTTCCACCTATCAGAAACTCATCATCCTGACCTTTTCCAGCCCTCGTACCACCTTCATCTCGACCCTAGGACACCCCCTAACACCCCGACACCTTATCGAGGAGCCTCAACACCTAATTTGGTCATTACGAGGCGCGGAAGGCACCCAAAGTCGATCAAACTTGTGCTAAATTCGTCACAACATGTACGCTATTTTGCATCTAGAGTTTCATATATTTCTCGACCTCATCTTTTTATGAAACTAAAACTAATGGAAAGATCTTTGTGTCTATTTTTATGTCCAATTGGCCATCCATATAGTTCTAAACGGTTGTTCGTGGGGTCAATTCTGCGACAAGGTATCCAGAATAGACCAGATCTATTGTGAGTAAAGTTTTGCCTATCTCTGTTTAGATTTGATCTTTCTAATAATTTTTTTAAGAAACTAGACATCAAGTGCTTTTTAACATATATCATTTTGCTGAGTTTTGAGTTCATTTAGTATTTATTAAAATTCTTGACATTTGCCATAACACTGTAACTCTGAAAGTCATGTGTTCTTTGTATCCAAAAGCCTTGATATTTTGTATACCTTTACTAAAATACTTGTTGGGCAAGGTTTGATGATAAAATCATTATTTTAACTAATTTTTGTAATTTTTCTAGAATTTAATATTTTTAATAATTTATTATTTTGGGACTCAATTAGTAGGCCAAATGTGGTATTAATGATGTAGTTTCAACATGAGGATATTGTGATTGAGTTTCCACCAATAAAATAATATTTTTAGTATAAAAATATTTATAAGTATTTTCCAAAAATTAATTTATTATTTTATATTAGTTATAAATTATTTTTATAAGGAAGTTGGTACTGTATATGTTGTATGGTGTTGTATCGACATCGTGACGACTATTTGGTATAGGTATTAATCTATTCTACATATGGTAAGTCGTTAGAAAGTATTAATAATAGAGTATTATTATAGGTGAACTTAGAGGGAGTACCGAAGACATCGGAGTTGGTCAGGCATACACTCAGACAACGATTATAGACAAGTATACCTTGCCAACTTGTAAAATATTTATGGTTGTTTACTTCCACTTGTTCTTGTTTGTCATTTTTTATTCCACCATGTCTGCCTTGTACATGCTTCATGATGTTTTCTTACTTATTTTCCTATATGCACATGTCTTTCTTTTCTTGTCACGTATTGGATCTTTGCTACACTATACTTGATTAGATTCTCGTGTTCTTGTGCGTTGATCTTGACTTGATTTGATTACCTGTATTTGTCTTGACTTGAACTTGACCTGTTATTAGATGTTGACTATACCGACCATCTCGTTCGTAAGCTCCTATCGAGTGCGAATGAGACTTACTATAGTTAGAGAGTCCCCATCGACCAACTGACTATAGGACTGTGAGCTCCCATCGGGCTACGGTTACCCCGATTTACTTGTAGTCACGTCTAGTACCATACTTCTAGTATTGGATGCCACTATCTTATGTTCCTCATGTCTTAGGTTTCTTATGTCTTAGTCTCTTTCGTCTTAAGTTGATTCTTTCACAACTATTTCTTATTTTCCCTGCATATTTTATATTGTTACATTCGGCATGTTTTATGTATCTTGCTAGTCCCCCGAGTACCTGGTGGTCTCTCCATGTAGTTAGTCAAGAAGAGATGGTTAATAGATCATGGAGCTATGGCTACATCTGACTCAAATATTTTATTATGATTTTATATTGTATCTATTATTTAGACTGCTCTTAGCTTAGTTTTATAGACCCATATCGTTCTTCGAGACTAATCGAACATATATGTTATTGGGCTACATACTATGACATATATAGTTCATTCATGAAATTTATTCATCATGTGGATTGAGAAAGATATTAGTTGATTTGATAGATTGATTCGGAAAACCAATATAGCTTATACGTACTCGAGCTTGGCTGGAGTCCTCTCGATACGTAGCTGGCATGTATACGTTCTCCTAGTCCTATATATTTTGGGACTGGAATATTACATATTTTTGTGGTAACCCATGCAGGTTTCGGTTACGTTACTGTACCAAGCGGACCTGGAACAGGACAAAGTATTAGGATCACAATCCACAACTGCCTCAAAAACTCTTTTGAATTTATCCATTGCCTTTGGAACTCACAATTGAAGTCGATCAACCTCCTTGACCTCCTCATTTTGGGATTCTTATCATTCCCTCTTCCGGAAGGACGAACGCTCGTGCTTGATGAACCAAATATGTTGGCCCATTGGTTAATGATCACACCAGAGTTTGATAATCAACGTCAATTTTGGTCGATACGCAAAATACATATACTGCAATAGATTTATAGATTTCAAGTCAGAAGAATATTTGCATCCTACTACTACAAAATCTGCATCCTACTGCTACAAGCATAAACAAAATGTCGTCATCAAGAACCAAACGCAATGGAATCAAGATCAAGCTTTTGCATATTTCGTCTGTATTTTTATATTTATTGAGTCTAGGAAAAATATGTAAGATTGATCAGGATCGGTACTGGCTTAGATTTTCTCAGTCCACAGAAATTATAGCCTACCTATCCACATATACATATCTAAAGTCCACATACTAAAAAGCCTAAAATGCAACAAAATTAGCCCAAACAGTTCTATTTTGACCCTGGCAGAACTCGGCTAGAACTCGACCTGAGTTCAGTCCAGGTCAGTTCAATTTGTTTTTTAATTCCTTCTAAATCTGCATCCAACGTTCGAATGCGAGATTTCTGCATCCGAACTCTGCCCGAATTCGGTCTACAAAAATACTATAAATAGAGAAGAACTTTCACATTTCCAAATAACTCATTCATTTAATCTTCTCTTCTCTAATCATTCCCAAGTATTTTCTACGAGCTACACTTTCAAATCAAGCATATACCACTCTTAGCCAAGCCAGTACAGTTCTTCTTTAATCTAGAGTTTGGTGTTGAAGAGTTGTATCGGAGGCTACATTCAAAAAATGTTCTAGTTTTTAAATTGCCTTCTAGAGTCGGTCGTGCACTCGTCGCCAAGCACGGTATTGTGAAGTCGGTCGTGCAGTTGTCCCCAAGCATGGCGTTGTAAGAGTTACAAGCACTCAGTTAAAGCTTGTGCCATAGTGGATTAACATCGAGCAGGAGTACTCGAGACTGGACTAGTCCTCTCAGAGGGAAACCATTATATATTGATGTGATACTGAGTTTGATCTTCTTAACTCTTACTTTACAGCAAGTTATTTACTGTCATATCAATTTCTTTTACTTGCCATAGTTCTGGATTTTTTAATTGGTGATATTTTTTGCTGCACATACACACACTCTATTCGCCTCCTAGAGGTACTCAATGTTCCTACAATTGGTAGCAGAGCAAGTTATACATATATACAACCATCTAGAGAGTATATATATATATATATATATATATATATATATATATATATATATATATATATATATATATTTCTTTATATATATATATATATATATATATATATATATATATATATATATATGGTAGTCGTTAAATATATATTATGTTGACCTATGTAGCCATGATCAACCTAATATAGATAATTGACTTAAAACTCCGACTTTGATATGGAAAGCAAAAAGACTTCAAAAATGACTACAGAAGATTGCACCTAATCGTCAAGCAAATTTTTTTAAAAAAATTTCTGTATTTTTTAAGTCTTGAGTCTAGATTATTTTGTGAGTCGGGATCACTGGCATTTAGAAGTTTATCCTGAACCAAAACAAACCTATCTTTCTTCCCAAACCAAACCAAAATCCAAAAGCCTATATAAACCAAAAATATCCAGAAACCCTAGCAACCGAACTTGGGCCGAGATCTACTCGAACTCGGTCCCCTTGGATCACTCCTAGTCAGTAGCGTTTTTCTAGATCTCAAACGTTCAAAAATATTAACGTTGCCTTAGCTGAGTTTTGCCCGAACTTTGGTTCAAAACTACCTATAAATAGAGAAAAGTTTTTCCTTTTACTCACTCAATCCATTCTTCATCTTCTCTATCTATTCTAAGCCTTCCTTACAAAGGGCTTTTATTCTTCACATTTCCAAGATAACTTCCATTCTTCTAAGTGCCGGTAGTTTTCGATTAGGAGTATTCGAGTTGTACAAGCTTGGAGTATAAAAGCTTTTCGAATAGAGTTGAATTTTGAGCGTAAGCTTCGGATTAAAAATACGATGGTGTAGAAGTTGACGTGTGCTTCGGAGTAAAGCATGCACTGTAACCTCTATTTCAAATAGTATATTTAACATCGAGCAGGAGTACTCGAGACTTGACTAGTCCTCTCATAGGAAAACTAGCATAAAATTTTGGTGTCTGCGTATTGCTCTCTTCTCCTTATTTACTTACTGCTTTACTATACTACATTTAAGTATCTATTTATATCTGCCTTTACCTTCCTAATTTTTTATTAGGATATTTCTTCCGCAACACTCTATTCACCCCTTCTAATGGTGCCATCGATCCTACAATTGGTATCAGAGCTAAGTTTATTAAAGTTGGACTAAAACTACTTAAGGAATGGCATCATTATATACTAGCAATGGTAAAGGTCAGTCTACAAATAGGCCACCTCTATTTGATGGCACAAACTACACGTATTGGAAAACACGTATGAGCTTTTACCTCAAGTCACTTGATTTCGATTTATGTTCAACTGTCATTGACGGGTATAAGAAACTACTTTCAATCGTTGTAGATGGGAATTTAGTTGAAAAGAAGTAAGTCTTGATACAAAAGCTATCAATGCTTTATTTTGTGTAGTAGATTGAACTGAGTTTAATAGAGTATCAACATGTGTCACGTCTCACGAGGTTTGGAAACTTCTTGAGTTAACTCATGAAGGAACTTCACAAGTGAAGGAGTCCAAAATCTCACGACTTACACATGAGTATGAGGCCTTCAAAATGAAGCCTAATGAGACTATTACAAATATGTTTACTCAATTTTTAGATATTGTTAATCCTTTATCTTCCCTTGGAAAAGAATACATCAATCACGAAAAGATATGAAAGGTACTTTGCGGTTTGACCAAGAACTGGAATCCCAAGGCAACGACTATAATTGAAGGAAATGAGCTACACTTTCAAATCACTCATTCATTCAATCTTCTCTTCTCTATTCATTCCTAAGTATTTTCTAAGAGCTATACTTTCAAATTAAGCCTATACCACTCTTAGCCAATTCAATACAGTTCCTGTTTACTCTAGAGTTTGGTGTTGAAGAGTTGCATCGGAGGCTGCATTCAGAAAATATTCCACATTTTAAATTATCTTCTTGAGTCATTCGCGCACTCGTCGCCAAGCACAGTGTTGTGAAGTCAGTCACGCAGTTGTCCCCAAGTACGGTGTTGTAAGAGTTACATGCACTTAGTTAAAGCTTGTGCCATAGTGGATTAACATCGAGCAGGATTACTCGAGACTGGACTAGTCCTCTCAGAGGGAAACCATTATATATCGCTGTATTACCGAGTTTGATCTTCTTAACTCTTACTTTACTGCAAGTTATTTACTGTCATATTATTTGCTTTTACTTGCCATAGTTTTGGATTTAATTGGTGATATTTTTCGCTGCACACGCACACACTCTATTCACCTCCTCTAGAGGTGCTCAACGTTCCTATAATTGGTATCAGAGCAAGTTATACATATACATAACCATTTAGAGAGTATATATATCTATGGCAACCGTTAAATATATATTCTATTGGCCCATGTAGCCAGGATTAACCTGATTTAGCTAATTAACTTAAAACTCTGACTTTGATATGGAAAGCAAAAAGACTTCAAAAAATGACTACAGAAGATTGTACCTAATCGTCAAGCAAATTTTTTCTATTTTTTATGTATTTTTTACTTCTCGAGTCTAGATTATTTTGTGAGTCGGGATCACTAGCATTTAGAAGTTTATCCTGAACCAAAACAAACCTATCTTTGTTCCCAAACAAAACCAAAATCCAAAAGCCTACATAAACCAAAAATATCCAGAAACCCTAGCAACCGAACTCAGGCCGAGCTCTTGCCGAATTCGGACCGAACTCGGTCCCTTTGGATCACTCCTGTTCAGCAGCTTTTTCCTAGATGTCAAACATTCAAAAATATTAACGTTGCCTAGCCAAGTTCTGTCCGAACTCTGGTTAAAAAATACCTATAAATAGAGAAGATTTTTTTATTTTACTCACTCAATCCATTCTTTATCTTCTCTATCTATTCTAAGCCTTCTTATTACAAAGAGCTTTCAATTTTCACATTTTAAAGACAAATTCCATTCTTCTAAGTGTCGGTGGTTTTCGATTAGGAGTATTCGAGTTGTACAAGCTTGGAGTATAAAAGCTTTTCAAAAAGAGTTAAAGTTTGATCGTGAGCTTCGGATTAAAAACACGATAGTGTAGAAGTTGGCGTGTGCTTCGGAGTAAAGCACGCGGTGTAACCTTTATTTCAAATAGTGGATTTAACATCGAGCAGGAGTACTCGAGACTGGACTAGTCCTCTCAGAGGGAAACCAGTATAAAATCTCGGTGTCTGCGTATTGCCCTCTTCTCTCTGTAAAGCCTTCAACTTCTTTGACTTGGTCTTTGAAGTACTTTTTACGCTCCTACAAGACCCCCTTCAAAGTTTTCAAATTATTTACAAAATTTGAAATACTTTGAACAGAAACATAAAATTTGAAATTTCATAGTCAGCGTAGAACTCGGGATATCCAACGGTCATCCGCGTAAAAGTAGGGATATCCAACAGTCAGCGTAAAAGTCGAGAATTTAAACCGATTCAAAAATTCTCTATAAATAGAGCTCTTCGAAGAGAGAAAATACTTTACTTGTCTTCTGCAATCTCAATTTCTCTTATTCTTCATACTCCTTCACACTCTTACTTTCGATCCGATGGCTCCCAAGAAGTCCGCCGCCGGCAGCAAGGGCAAGAAACCCGTCGCCGATTCATCATCGGTCGACCGCGCGAAGACCCCCGTCCAATCATCAACGACACCCCAACAAAGCAACCCCGCCGTGGCTCCAGCAATGAAGGGTAAAGCCCTACTTTATCTCGACTACAAGTTCGCCGGAGAAGAAGAAAAAAAACTCGTACCTTCAAATTTCACGCCCACGTCATACGTGTCAGCGTAGAAACTGAAATAGTAAAATACGCCCACGTTATACGTGTCAGCGTAAAGTTGAGAACATACGCCCACGTCTATACGTGCCAGCGTAAAAATCGAAATATGCTCATGTCAACACATGACAGCGTAAAATTAACAATACGCTCACATCAATATGTGCCAGCGTAAGAATAAAAATACGCTCACGTCAATACGTGCCCGCATAAAATTAAGATACTCTCATGTCAACACATGCCTGCGTAAAGATCGAAATACGCCTATGTCAACACATGACAGCGTAAAATTCATAACACGCTCACATTAATATGTCCCAGCGTAAGAATTAAAATACGCTCACGTAAACACGTGCCAGCGTAAAATTAAGATACGCTCATGTCAACACATGCTAGCATAAAATTAAGATACGCTCATGTCAACACATGCTAGTGTAAAATTTATAATACGCTCACATCAATATGTGCCAGCGTAAAAATTTATAAGTAAAAAGACTTTGTGTAAAACAAAGAATTTTTCACTTAAAAAGTTCTTATCAACTTTAATAAGCGTAAAATTTGCATAGTCAGAGTCTTTTTAGGCGTAAAACTCTGACCAAATCATATGCATAAAAATTTTAAATTAGATTTTCACTAACTTGATTTTTCTTTTTCTTTTGGCAGTGGATTTGCAAATTTACCCACTTGCAGAAGTATTTGGCTCATCAGCTGGCATGGTGGGCTTGAATTATTTAGAGAACTTGTCCCACGTCGAGTTTCCCCAGTCGAACCCGGAGTATCCTGCAGAGAGGGCACAACTGATAGCTGTACAAGGGGACAGGATGTTGCTGTCTATAATCAATGGTGAAGTGTTGAACATCGCTGGATGGTCAACAATTTGCAAAACCAGCTTTTCTATTCGGAGATACGATAGACTTTAAATTGCAAACACACCCTAAGAAGGAGTCTTGGGTGTTGAAGCTTGGGGATATAGCCATGTACCTCCCCGACATGGATAGAGATTATCCATTGTCCGCATTCATCCATGCCACCCATCCCCAAAAGATGTTATGGAACCTGACTCCCAGCAGTTATGGTAGACCAGGAAGGATCATCTTCAAAAGGGATAGAGCAAATGACATGGGCTACTACACCAGCACTCCTAGTGGTGGAGTTGTTCCCTTCACCGGTCTCTCGCCAGGATTCACTCCAAGTGAAGATTCTGCTTTAATTCAACCTATGCAGACCCAAATGTTCATAAATAACTTCATAAGGGCTGCAGTGTTATATCCACAAGCCAACCCCAGACTACCTGGGTGGCTAACTCCATTTAACCAGAACTGGATTCAGATCAGTGTCTGGATTATGAAGAACTTCCAGACGAAGCTGAAGGACATTGGCCTGTATGAAGCAGTGGCCTCCACCAGTCAGAGTATACCACCAAACAGCAATCTGTTCATGGCTCTGATGGAAATATATATCAGTTCCACAGGAACTTTTACGACTTCAAGAGGTGAAATGGGTCTCGCACTCCACGAGATGCAATTCATCTCCAAGTTGCCAATGGGGGAAGCCACATATGAAAAATATGTTCCCTCCAACAGGGAGCTAGCAGAGATAAGGGAGAAAAATCGTCAACTGATTGAGGTATATAAAGAATTGATGTGCCACTACATGATTTGCACTACTATGCACGAGAGTGGATCTCATTTAGCATACATCAACAAATGGACAACATATCTCTTTTATCATAAAGATAAAATATCCAAGGATGATAAAGAAAAGTTTCAGGAGAACAAAGCTCCATCCATCAACATTGGCTCAACAATCCCTGCTGATAAAGTACGGGATATGATGATTGGATACAAATTCCTGAATAAATATTTGTCCAACAAGACTGGGAATTATCTGCAGGAACTGAAGCTTTGAGCTTCCTCAGATATGGCAGCCAGAGGATCTCCAAGAAAGCCTTGCTGGCGGACTTTCTTTCTTTGTGGTTGAGAAGATGGGTTATACCGGGAACAGGTACAGTTGATAGGATCCACCGGAACGTGCTATGGCCAGCGGTACATTTGGTATTTAAAGCAAGAATCAACCTGTTGTCGGCAATGGTGTGCCGCATCAACACAGGTTTGAGAACTTTTGGTGAGGAACTGATCAATAATGCTCCTCATTGGAATGTATTCCCCAGGGTAGAAATGTCCTACACCTACTTAATGGGCTGGTTGTTGCATCACAATTGCAATTTATTACCGCCAGGCCCTGGAGATGATACAGAAGTCTTCCTCCAGAAGTTCAGCAAAGCCACATGGACTGCCACGACAGTAGCAGATACCAGAGCGGTTTTGAACTATTCTTATGGTTGGAACTTCTTCTGTACCCGGCCACCGGTTCCAGCCGATTTCTTCGGCGTTTAATTTGAAGATGAAGTTGAAGGGAGGGCTTTATTATCAGCTCTAGTTTTCAGATGGCTTCAGTGCATCAGACCTTCTCATCTGATGTACGGAAACGAAGACGGCTGCGCATTTGAACCATATCTGCCAAGCCGATTCTCTCGCCAATTCGGATATGACCAACTTCATGTTGGAAATCCTTCTACCAGATTCATTATGGGAAACTGATTGATGGTGCAAGGGGTTGGAGATATTTTAGCACTGCATGTACCGGTGCAAAATTTCAAATATCAACTGCTACCAGCACCATCGAGCTACGTATACTTCATACATATGCTCGGTTTTATGCTTCTATCCGTTCCTTCGCCCATGGCTACAACCTGAGGTGTAGTCTAAGATGGCTAAAGGAGGAAAATCATGAAGAGCCGGTCAAGGTACCATCAGACATACCTGACGAAACTGATGTTCTAGATACATATCTGGAAGTGATCCCAATGGGAATGGAGAAAAAAAGTTGCAGAGCCTTTTATTATGCAAAACCCGTAAACGGAAACAAGGTGCGGCTGTAACTCTTCTAGAGAAGACCCCAGAAAAGAAGAAGAAGGTTACCACTAAAGGGCCTTCTAGATCAAGAGCCATTACCCCAGAGAGTGACACTCGGGTGGATGAGCCGCAACATGCTGCATCTTCTTCAGTTCACCCTGGAGAAGGGTCCTCTGCCTCCCAACCAGCAGCGTCAATGGAAGCGGTGACGGTCCTATCTCCGGGACGTCTCAGCTCAGCACTCCACTTGACTTTGCCACCAAAGGCACAAGTTGTTGAGGATGTTGCTCCAGCACATACCATTGATCAAGAACTCATCCCATCCGATGAACCCGCTATTACTTTTGATGATGAGGATTGGGATGGGGATTATGATGCGTACTTGGCGCATCCTACACCTACTCCAGGTAAATATAATTTATACAAAATCCATACAAAATTATGATTTTTGTATATTAACTTATTTTGTTTAATTTTTGTAGGTGTTATTATTGCATCAAAGCCTGTGGCTCCTCCTCCTCCTCAAGAAGACATTTATAAGGAGGACGCAGAATCTGAGGAAGAAGAGTCTTCCTCCGAAGAAGAGGATGTTCAAGAAGAATATCCTCAATCTATGGAGGTAGAGCAAGAGCCAGAGGTGCAGGCTCAACCAGAATTGTCCTTCCCTGCTGAGGACAAAGATAAAGAGCAAACTACAGTAGAACATACTGTAAATGATGAAGAGGCTACTGAGGAAAGAGTAGATTTCCATGAAGAATCAGTTGTAAAAGGACTCATTACAACTGACATACTTGAAGAACCTGCAGAGCCAATTGCTGAAGAAGGTGATGAAGGAATAATTAAATCATCAATTGAAGATGGGGTCATTGAAATAGCATCCTCTGCTATTGCTACTGCTTCAGAAAAGGTTCTTGAAGAGATGATACCCGAACCAGAATCAGCTGCCATAATCGCCACTCCATCCGTACTAATCACCGCCACAGAAACTCATGTAGTTTCGACTCCAGAACTGGCTGGAGTAACAAATGTTGAAGATATTATCCATAAAGATCCTAGAGATCAGTTGGCGATAGTAGCAACAACAACAACAGCCTCATCTCAGTATGCTACTAAGGCAACATCTGCTCCTAGTCTTCAGCGAAGAGATCTGGTAGACATCGCCGCAACACCAAGCTCAAATGTCGAAATGAATCTCTTGGTTGAGATTCATACTGATACTTTTTATAAGACTTTAGCGGCTCTGATAAAAATGGTCCTGAATAAGGGCCTAAGTTATGAAAGTATGAAGGCGGCGATTGCTCTAACCATCAGAAACGTCGCCATGTTCAATGACGCGACGAGAGCGACGGCATTGGAGAAAATCGTGGAGGGACTTGAACAACCGATCAAAGAATATTTAAAGCTGTCAAGTGAAACCATTGAAAGTCTCATCCAAGAGGAGTACGACACTTTATCAGCTGAGTATCTCGCTCGGGAAATGACTTTCAATGAAGCCCTCCATAACTACAGCATCAAGGTAGCCAAAGAGAAGGCCTTTTTGACTGAAGCGAAGCCCCAACTGGCGATTCAGAGAGAGGCCTATGAAGCTTCGAATATAAGAATTCATCAGCAGAATGATAGAATTCGTGAAGTCGAGGCTGAACTGGCTCGCTTGAAGGCGGAGAGAGAGCAGACAATCGCAGCTCGGGACCAGCAGCTAACCCAGAGCTCAATTTTGGAAGAACAAGTCTTTGGAGCAGAGTCTACCATCAAAACCCTTGACGATGCCAAGGACACGATGATAGTCTCTTTTGCTAGACTTTCATACATCTGTACTCCTGAAGCTCGACGTTCTGTAGCTATTAAGAATGTATTGAGCTCCCGTGACAAACGTCTAGCGGAGTTACAAAAACTTCTTGAAGATATCTCTGCTCCGCCTTAGGAGAAATAAAGAATTTTTGTAACCTTCCATCTTTTCATTTTGTAATGTTTACAAAAATGAATAAAATATTTGTTTTGTGATCCTATTATTTATTATGTAATTAAATAATAGGTATGAGATAGAAAATACTTATCAAAGGTAATATGGACATGACAAGTCTTCTAAAACTCAATAAATTATATCTATCCAGAGGTAATGTGGACATGATAGATAATGAATCTCGTTTTCTGTATAGAGTATACGATACTATCAGAGGTAATATGAACATGACAGATCGTAACAACCCCAAGAAAAATAGATTAATATCTATTCAGAGGCCAAAAAGGGCATGATAGATAGAAGAAGAAGAAGTAGACTTAATATTTATTCAGAGGTCATGAGAACATGATAAATAATAAATCTCTCTTCTTGTTTTTTAGCTGGTAAGACAGAAGATCAAAATTTTCTTCTAGGAGACAAGAGATCAGCTTAACCAAACATTGGTAGCTGGGGAATAAAGAAGAAATTCAAACATAATATTTCTTTAAGAATTTGCCATTGATCGGCATCATAAGTAAATCTCTATTAGGTTTAGACAACCTATAGGCACCATTGGAGAATACCGACTCGACTATATAGGGACCTTCCCATTTTGCTTCGAATTTCCTTTTGCTCTTATGAGTCATCACCATCGGTCTTCGAACAGTTAGAACTAGCTCACCGACTTTAAATACCCTCTCTTTAACTTTACGATTGAAAGTTCGAGATATGCGGGCTTGATATAGTTCAATGTGCTGTTGCGCTTGAAGTCGTTTTTCGTCCAATCCTTCAAGTTCTTGAAGTCGTAAGCGATCATTGTTCTCTGTAGTTAGCTCATTAGCAATAGCTATTCTAAGAGATGGAATCTGGATTTCCAGTAGAAGAACAGTCTCACATCTGTAAACCAATGAGAATAGTGTAAACCAGTAGGGGTACGGACTGTTGTTCGGTAAGCCCATAAACATTCTCCAAGTTTTTCATTCCAATCACGTTTATTAGAAGAGACAAACTTTTTGAGAAGTTTGATGATTTTCTTGTTGAAAGCTTCGGCCAAACCATTAGCAGCTGGATTATAGGCCGTAAAAGCCAAAATTTGGATCCGATTCTTGTCACAGAATCGATAAAATGCCTGACTGGCAAATTGTGGTCCATTATCATGAATTATCCTTCGGGAAATCCCAAAGCGATAAATAATATGGTGTTTAATGAAGCTAACCACATTTGATGTTTTTACTTCAATAAAAGGAACCGCTTCCGCCCATTTAGAGAAATAATCGGTTATAGCCAATATAAACCGATGTCCTTTGACAGAAGGAGGATTAATCGGGCCAATAATATCCATGCCCCAGGCTTTGAAGGGCCAGGAAGCTGCTGTAGGATGTAGGAATTCAGATGGTTGGTGAATAAAATCAGCATGAATCTGACAGGCTTTACACCGTCTGGCATAATCCACAGCATCTGCTATCATGGAAGGCCAATAATATCCTATCATTCGAATGCGGTCCTGTAATTTCAGACCCGGTTGATGGGCACCACACATACCATCATGAGCTTCACGAAGCGTTTGCTTAGCTTCATCTTCAGAGAGACAACGTAGCAAAAGTCCATCATATGACCGACGATATAACATATGTAATGAAGAATTATAGTAGAATCGAAATGATCGTCTCTTGATTGATGCAGCTTCTTTTGGATCTTCAGGTAAAATCTCATGAACCGCATCAATGAATGGACTTCTCTAATCCCTTTGTTGAGAATTTGATTCTGTAGTATAACTATGCTCGATATGCAAATTATTTTTGACACAGAATAAGTCTCGATCCAACAAAATTATGGTGTTTTGTCTTCTAATTGGAACAGCTAAGTCTGCGGCTAAGATAGCAAGAGCATCAGCTTTCAAGTTTTGAGAACGTAGTACGAATTCGATGAAGAATCCTTTGAATGAAAGGACCAATTCGATTACCACTTGATGATAAAGGATGAGGTCAGGATTCCTAACTTCATATGTCCCTCTGACCTGATTAACAATCAGTTGAGAATCTCCATAAGCTTCCAGGAACTCGAGGTCCAACTATTTTGCTACTTGGAGACCAATTAGCAGAGCATTGTATTCTTCCACATTGTTGGAACATGGCTCATTAAGAGAATAAGCACGGTATATGACCATTTTGTCGAAAGAGACCAGGACGATGCCTACTCCAGAGATAATATTGCCTTTAGGTCCAACCCTTGATGCTCCATCAAAATATAATTGCCAAATGTCATCCTTCAAAGTCATATTACAATCCACAACTTCATCTGGAATGTCCTCATATAACTTCGATGTTTCAGGTATAGGGTGAGCTGCTAAGAAATCAGCTAATGCTTGGTCCTTCACTGATTTTTGAGGTACATAGACCATATCATAAGGAGTGAGCAACATCGCCCAGGTGGCTAACCTGGAATTAAGAATGCTCGGTTTTCTCATCAGTACCCGAATAGGATTTATTCTGGAGATGACATGAATAGTCTGTCCTGACACATAATGTCGAGTCTTTTGAACAGCAAAAAATAAGGCCATACATTCTTTCTCCACAGGAGTATACCTGTGTTCAGCTTCGACCATCATTCGGCTAAGATAATAAATTGCTTGTTCATGACCTTTGTCACTTTTCTGTGCAAGAAGAGCACCAAGTGAATGATCCAAGGCTCGAACATATAGCAAAAATGGTCTCCCTACCACCGGAGGTACCAGAACAAGTAGATTTGTAAGATATTATTTGATGTCATTGAAGGCTTTCTGACATGCTTCATCCTAGACAAATGATACACTTTTCTTTAATAGACGGGAGAAAGGTTGACATCTCCTAGAAAGATTGGATATAAATCTCCTGATATAAGCAATGCGACCTTGGAAGCCGCGAAGTTCTTTTAAATTGCGTGGAGGACGCATTTCAAGAATTGCTTTAACTTTATCATGATCAACATGGATACCCTGAGAAGTGATGACAAATCCCAAAAACTTGTCACTGGAAACCCCTAAGAAAGACTTAGTAAGATTCATCTTCAGTTGATGTTGGCGCATCAACTCAAATACTGTCTTTAAGTCTTGAATGTGATCATCTTTTGGTCGACTCTTGACAGCAATATCATCTACATAACATTCGACTGTTTTCCGTAGATGTTCTTGAAAGATGCTGCTTATGGTCCGTTGATACGTAGCACCGGCATTTTTAGTCCAAACGGCATAACTGTATAGCAGTAGACTCCAAGAGGTGTACGAAAAGCAGTATGCTTTTCATCTCCTAGATGCATCTTAATTTGATTGTATCCTAAAAATTCGTCCATGAAAGACATGCGTTCAAAACCACATGTATTGTCTATTATGACATCGGTAATCGAAAGTGGAAATTCATCTTTTGGACAAGCTGCATTAAGATCTCGAAAATCTATGCAAACTTTGACTTTTTTATTCTTCTTCATAACAGGAACAATGTTGGCAACCCAATCTGGGTGTTGTTCTTCACGAACAAAGCCACATGTGATCAGCTTTTTGACTTCTGCTTCAATTGCGTCCATCATATCTGGTCAAAAATGCCGTTGCTGTTGTTTCACAGGCTTGGCATTAGAAAAAATATTGAGTTTATGAGTAGCTACTTTGGGATCTAGACCCGGCATATCCTCATAACTCCATGCAAAGATATCGATATATTCTTTAATCAGTTGTATCAACTCTTCCTTTTCATCTTCGGAGAGATTTTTACTGATGAATATCGGCTTGGATGTAGTTCCGTCTCCGACATCAAACTGGACAATTTCATCCTCTGTAGGTGGTTGTCGTTGTTCAAAACGAAGCTCCCATTGAGTGTCCATTTGTTGTGCCCAAGGGTCATTCTCAAATGGTTCTGATTCACCATCAGTTTGAACCATGTTAACTGAGAATATACACTCAGATTCATCATAATAGTCTCCCTCAGAATACGAGGATTGTAAAAAACTGGAAGAATATTCTTCTTTCATATCTTCTTTGCACATGTGGGGTATATCCGATTCGATGAATTGGATTTCTTCCGAATCTGAAGATTATGAAGAACTAGAAGAAAATTCTTCTTGTATATCCTCGTTAAACATGTGGGATGGATCATATCCCAACCCATGACGAGTTTTCTGGTAAAATGGATCACCACATAACGATAACCGTCTAACCTTGCCTTGATTGAGACCTTGCATAGTCTTCAAATCATATCCCATATTCTGGATAATCTTAAGAGATTGTTGACTATATTTGTTAATTCAGATTCTTCTTTGTCTTTATCTCGAAGATCATCTGTCTGAATAATAGGGATATTTTTAGCCAAACCAAACACAATTTGGCGCTTATTTTTCTTATCAGACGGAATCACGAAATAAGATTCTTCGTGACGTCTATAAGTTACACAAGCTTGTGATGAAACGGCTACAGAAAGAAAATAGGGAGAAGATGTTAGGAACCTTTGAGCATAAGGTCCAACATCAACATGAGGGGGAAAGGAATTTTTTTATGGTCAATGTATAAGATTTTCTCTGTATTTATGTCATTTTTATGATGACTTTGATCATCAGAAGATAAAGTCATTCTTTCAATGAATTTGATAGCCATATACTCCAAAAGGAAATCTTCATTGATATTAGAAAGTACAGAATGATCAATATTTATATCATTTACAAATTGACTACTACGCTTCGGATTGATTATTAACGGACCGCCATCCGTCTTCTGTGTAGACTTGCCAAGGTTGATGATCAGTGGTGGTTCTAGATCATTTGTACGAGAAGTACGTCCCTTGACCTTGATCATAAGGGGTTAAACTTGGCTCTTGATTGGAATCTTCACAGCTTCCTCAGATGAAGTCCGAGTTCTTCCTTTAACCTTGATCACCAAAGGTTGATCATTGACAGGTTGGGGTTGGATTCGGCCTTTGACTTTAATCTTCAAAGGTTGCTCTTTCGAAGGATCTTCATTGATAGATTGATCTTCAGCAGGTGATGGGTCTTCGGCTATATCTGATATCTCCTTCACATGCTCCTATTTATAGAGCATTGAGTCAAAGAAATATGCTTCAACACCCTTAAAGGGATTGATATCTGCAAATTTGGTCTTCACGACCCCTTGAGGATCCACGTACTTAAAGCATTGGTGGAGAGTTGAATGCACAATGTTATGCTCATATATCCACGGTCTTCCAAGGAGGATGTTGTAAGATACATCTGAGTTGATAACATAAAATGTTGCCATAGTTCGAAGATCACCAATTTGAATCTTCAGCCGAATCTTCTCCAGTGGTTTACTATTTCCAGAGTTGAAACCAACTATTGTGGTACTAGTGTAAATCAATTCACTAGTAGGGATCCTCAAGGGTCGTAGCATACTCTGAAGAATTATGCTAATAGAAGACCCAGGATCGATGTAAATCCTGTCAATTTCAATGGATTCAATATACCCTGTATAACACAGAGGTCTGTCATGCTTATTATGCTTCAACAGCATATCTTCTTGTGTGAAGGTAATGTTAGAAATTGCCTCCATCACACTATGACATTGTGGACATGACACTGGTATATTGTCAGGACTCTTAAGTTGAGCTAAGCATGAATCAGCTTGTAGCAAAGCTTCACTCAGAGTTTCGCAGTTTTCTTTTGAAAGGCGAAGCAGCTCAAATATCGAAAGTCTAGCCGAAGTACTAGCTAACTGGGCTAGAATGTCGAACTTGTAGGGTTTCATCACCACCCCTTGATTTAAAGTAGATTTTAATGGGACATCAAAGCGTACTGCTTTCTGTTTTCCTTTCTCAACCACAGATGGTTTAGCAGGAACAGAAGATGGTTGAGCTGGAACTGTTTCAACAACGTCCTCTATTTCTTTGGAAGATCCCTCATAATCTTTGTGGTACTCTTTCCCAGATCTCGTACCAGCAAAGGTTTCTTCTTTGGACTCAGGAGAATGAAGTACCATATTGCAGGATTTAGTCTTCTTTCCCTTAGTCTTTTTCTTGCGAAGATCTTTATAAGGATCTTCAAAACCCAATCCGAGAGTGGATTTTTGACTTTGAAGTTGTAAAGGAAGTCGCATTCCTTTATCATAATTCAAGCCTTCCGCCTTTTGAAAGTCATAGCCCATCTTTTTCTTGAGATGGACTGATTGCTGACTATACAAATGAGTAGGTAGCGGACTTTCAGAGGAAGAAGAAACAGAGATATCTGTAACTATAGGAGAAGGAGGCTTAGAGACTTCCATAGAAGAAGGAATAGAAATCTTTGTAGCCACAGGAGAAGGAGGAATACTCGGGATAGAAGGAATGATCCCTGTAGGAGCTTTCTCATAAACAGCAAACACCTATTGTGCCCTGTATAAGAGGACACTATTCATTGCTAACCATTGCCGATGAGTAAGCTTGAGTTTGGTAGGAGGAGCCAAACTTGGAGGGTATATATTCAAACCCCTGAGTCTATCCTCCAAAGGAATACCACCCCATAAATGATCCAAATCATCATGGTCTGGGGTTAAAACATGAGAAATTATGTTGCAGGTTTTGACTTTTTTACCTTTCTTGGATTTCGAAGTTTTACCTTCATTATCCATTTTAGGCACTAAATCAGGGTGTACCCACATGATTTCACCATTTTTTTAGTGTAAGAGGCAAAAGTCCTTCATTTTGCTCTCTAGCAGGCAGGATATTCACAATCTTCATCATCGCCTTTGGAATTGGGACAATTCCATCTGGGACTTGCTGTGGAGGAAAACCTCCAAATTGAAGAGAAATCATATTGGTTGTGACCGCATGCTCATCATTGGTTAAAGCGATGGCATTGGCATTTATCAGCTCCTGGATTTTCTTCTTCAAGACATAGCAAGCCTTGGTAGGATGATTGATGTATCTGTGATAGATACAATACTTGGGATTGTCGGTCAGATTCACCTCATTAGGCCTTTTCGGCTCTGGAATATGGAGTTTGCCACTCTTTACCAGACATTGAAATATCCCTGAGATATCACTGTCATCGAAAGAGTATTCTTCTTTTGGCTTGGAAGACTCTTGATTATTCGGCGTCGTTTTGGGTTTTGAAAGGTTAACCACTAAGGTTTCCTTCCCTTTCCCATTACGGTTGCCGGAATTATTATTTGAAGAGTTTTTCTTCCCTTTGTCTTCTGAAGCGAAGATCATCCCGTGCTCACGAGCCAACATACCATTGGTCTCGGCTGAAACTGCTGCTAAGATAAACGAGGCCCAATCTGTGAATTGGAAACCCGTAAAGACAACAATGGATGGTCGCAGATTCATCTTGCACGTATCAATCTGTGCTGAATCTGGCATGCCTGGAGGCATTTTCAAAGTAGCCTGTCGAAAGCGTTTTATAAACGTCTGAGTATCTTCTTTCTCTTTTTGTTTGATTTCTACTAGGGAGGACATATTCATGTCCATTCCTCCATCATAGAATCGGGAGAGAAACATTGCTTTAAATTCATCAAAAGACGAAATGCAATTGTCGGGTAGACTATGATACCATTCATAAGCTGAACCCGTCAAACACCTGATGAAAACTCGGGTAAGAAGAGCATCATTCTTCTGCAAATGTACAGTCATAATATCAAAGTAATTGATATATTGACTGGAAGATGCCTTTCCATGAAATAACACCATGGATTGTGGTTTAAACTTTGGAGGAAAGGGCACATCATTCCAATGAGGAGGATAAGGTTGCTTAATCCCTAACCTCTGGAGCTGATCCTTGTGCTTCAAAACTTCAAACTGTGCTTTTAGCTCTCGCACTGCTTGAATAGCTTCACTGGTTTGAGGAAGCACATTTGATTGAATTGTTGTCGGATGTACCGTAACCCCCACCGGAGGTGGTACATTATAACTCCACCTTTCTAATAAAAAAAATGTTTTATTTACTAATTCAAATTCTTTTATATATTATGAAGTTATTTTAATTGTTCTATTTAGCAATGGGCTTCCATGTAAATAAATTCCTTCTCCTTGATTTAGCCTATCATTTTATCCCTAATCCAGCCCATTAGACTTTCAACCCACAGCCATTGTCCTTAATCCTGTGGAAAGGATTAATTCCTTCACCACTGAGCTTTAGCTTCGTTAAGCCCACTTGTAAGGCCCAAACCATTCAATCCATTTTCTGAGGATGGATAAACTCCTCTCTGTTCAACCATTCTCATTCGATCGAATCTTTTCAAAATTCAGTTACAGCTCTCGTGCCATGTGCAGGCCTACGGATTGGTTTCCCGTATTTTTCCTACCCCTCGTCGATCAACCAAATTCTCCTAACCATCTATATAACCCTACATTATTTCCCTTCCTACTCATTCAGAGCAGCTCTACATCTGAGCATTTCTAGCTAAGGCCTGAGGAAGAAGGAGAGAGCCGAGGAAGAAGAAGGAACCACCATAGCCTACGGTGATCATCGGTGCGGGAGGGCTCGACAATGGATGCTAGCTAAGGTGAGTTCCACCTTATAATTTGTGAATCTCTGAGTGAATGATCGACCATGGCTGATCGTTTCTTCCTCTTCCTTTTCCAACAAATTTTAGGGATCTTGATCCCTGGATCGACAATCGATCCTTACAAGTTCTTCATATCCTGGTGATCGTTTTGGTAAGAGATCGAATGATCTAATCTTTTAAAGAAATTCATGTCGACCAATTTCCCTTGATCCTGATCCACTGGGATTTCGATCCATTCTTTTCCAATTCACTCAGATCTGAAGATTTGATATTGATTTATTCAAGGACAATCAGCTCTCGATCACTTGGAATAATCACAAGTTGTGTGAGTATTTTGATTCTCTTATTTTTTTCCATTTCCATGCTACCTACTATTTGGTTCTAAATTGTGAAGTAAGGATTAAAGGATCTCACAAGTGAACTTACAATGCCATGTTGTCTCTGTTCCTGATTCAGGGGATTTCTGAAATAATACTTTTCGAGTTAGTTGAATCGATTGTGAGAGTGGGGCTCAGATCTAGTGTTGTGACATAAATCATCAGGTAACTTCCTTATTATTTTGCATATATTTTTAGAATGTTGAATGATATGTGGGTAGTTCAGATTGTCATATAAGTTTCCTGAGTTTGTTGAGATAGGAGTTGTCCTGACTTAGAATGGTATGATTACCTAAATTATTCCTAGATCCTATTAGTGATAGCAGTGGGTTCATTGGTAGTTTTGCAGAACCTTATCTGACTATTGAGATTAGTCACTGTTGTTGAACATTTTGAATACATCGTAGAGTAAATTGTGAGTGATAAATGTTCATGGGCTGAAAGTGATGGTGTCATGACTAATGTTGGATTTAATAGCTTGATTCTGAACCAAATCGAATTTCACTTCAGAAATCTATAGGATTAATCTTAAAAATTCCTATCCTTCCTGATTGATTCCTTAGAAACCTACATTATGTATTTACAGGATAGTGGGTTAGATAGTATTAGAGTGTAAATGATTCAGTGCTTGGTAACTGGTTGCAGGTTTATATTCTTACTGCAATCTGCAGGAAGGAAGTTTACTTCTTCTTATCGAACAGGTTGTTTTCCACTATTCAGAAGTTAGAGTTTACCTTGAGCTTATCTTAGCTCAGTGCCATCTTTACTGTTGATATAACTAAAGACTTTGTATTGAGAAGTGGCATGAATTCCTGTAAACTTAGATTGATAGGTTATTCATTGAGTTGGTTTCAGTGGACTGAACTGTTGGTGTCAATTCGGATACTGGGTTTGAATGGAGTGCTGTTGAGGACAGTTAACCAATCCTGAGGCTTATTGGTTATTCCTTCTTTTCTGTCAATGGGTAGCATGATTTGAGGGCTACAAATTTCTGAACCACTGAGTAACAGTCTTAGGGTAGTACTTGGTAGGAGACATACATTTTCTTGATTGCTCCTACTTGCTACATTGAGAGAAGTACTGGAACATGAAACTGTACTCAGGTTCAGAAGTCTGGGCAGGACTCAGGATTTAGCTATGAGTTCTGGGCTAAGGTATAATTGCATTACTTAGGAATGAACCTTTCTGTTATAATTATCTTCTCTTAACTCTCAATTGGATTAGCAATGGTGAATCTAGTAGTAGTAGTAGTAAGGTTTAGATTATCCATGCTCTGTTTTCTGGGAAAACGAATGGGACAGTTATGGTTTTGATGATGTGGGCATGTTTTGATTGACATTATATCAGTCTTTCCAATATTGATTAAACCTTAGATATGTTTACTGATATAGGTTACTGAATGTAGGAGCAATCCATGGTTGTCCTGCAAGTTGAGGTTGGGAAATGGCACATGATTTCGCATTTTGGACTGATTGTCTCAGCCTTGTAATGCATATCAGTTGGTAGAGGCTGAATTCCTGATGGCATTAATCAGGGGAAATCGGTTCCACTTGAGGACAGGAATTGTTCAGTCCAGTCTTGCTTGATTGGAATCAACCCACATAGTTCCTTAGAATCTGTACTGGGTTGTGTGAACCTTCAGGATAGGTCATAGTGTAGCTGATTATTTTAATCCTTGGGGTTTCTAAGTTTAGACTGAATTGTAGTAGACTGGTACAATAGAATACCAGTTAGTGACAATAGGAAAGTTGATATATTCTCCATTGATAGCAGGACTTGATAGGATAACTAGTGTGGATTGTTAGTTCATTATTTAGGACTGATAGGTTAAACCCCTGTTCTGGACTAGCTAGGTCCTGCCATACCAAAACTGGATGTCTCATGTTTGAACTTTCAGTTTTAGGTCCATGAATGGAAGGTTCTTAGTCATTAACAGTCATGTTCTTAGATTAGAGTTTAAGTCCAGATAGGGACTGAACAAGCCCTGGTACAGACTGAATATCAATTGTATTTTAGAATGGGTATTGGACATGTATCACCTGAACAAAGGTGGATATCAACCACCATACCTGAAACCAATTCTGTGCATAGGAGTGATTTTATGGAACACAAGTGTGTAGATAGATAGATAGGTTACCTTATACTTGAAACATTATTGTGGTAGTATAAATGGTAATTTATAGTTTATGTATAGATAAGTTTGATGTTAAAACAAGTTGTTATAGTGATCTTTTAGACTAGAAGTATTTACCTACATTGTAGACTTATACTTGTAATTATTAAACAGGAAGATATCCAGTTACATTGTTCACCCGTACTTTTCCGGAGCCAGGCAAGTACTTTTCTATGGTTTTGTACATTTACATTCCTGTACTCTTTTCTTGTGACACTGTTATAGCACGACATCATGTATTCCTGTATTCTGGTACTCCTTTTCTTGTACTTGTTAGTGTCGGGTGGGGAAATACACTAGCCATGTGACCAAACCCGGTTACTATATATTCCTGTACCTAGCTTAGGCCTCGCACTGTGCACGCGGGTCCTAAGTCGTACCATATTCATGTACTCCTGTGCATGTTCCTGTACTCACCCTAGCCGGTCACATGGACTAGATGTATTTCGATATTATGCACATCATGTCTGGTACTGCAGGATTATAGTTCATTCCTGTACTTTACATTCCTGTACTTTACATTCATGTACTATAGTTCCTGTACTTTACATTCATGTACCATATCTCCTGTACTTAGTTCCTGTACTACTTTCCTGTATTTACTTGCTCATTCCTGTATTTCAGTTCCTGTACTCTTGTACCCATTTCATGTTCATGTTTCATTACCTAGAACTGTACTTTGCTCCGCTCCTGAATAGGATATGTTGCAGGTGAGATGGAGGCTATTTGCGACACCTTCTATGGACGGGATGTTGCTATTATTGCTGAGCCAGCTGGAGCTGTGCTGGACCTAGAGGCCGCAGAGGCTTAGTACCTTTCCTTTATGTCATTTCTTATTTTGAGACTTAGTCAGACATTTGACATTTCTGGATGAATGTAATAAAACATATAGACTTGTACTATTTCTGGGATTTCGTTTATAAATGCTGTGATGTTACCTTACTTCATAATTACTTGTTAGATTTCCCTAGTATTGGTACAGCTTACTTCGTCGTGTCCAACGACGAAGGCTGGGCGTGTCCGACTCGTGTCCGATTATTCGGGAGCGGGTCGTGACATACATCTTCTGGAATGATAGGATCTGGAGATGCTGAATTTTGATTGATAGCAGGCTCCTGACTAAAATTATTCAAGGGTATATCAACCCCTTGACTATCTTGAGTTTGTGCTGCTACTTGCACCAGAGTTATCACTGCTGCCTGAGCAGTTTGCTGAGTCATTATTATTTGATGCATACTTTGTATCATAGCAAGCATGTCTTTCAGCGACTGCTCAACTGCAGAGAGACGTTGTTTTGTATTAGCAGTTGACGCCTCCGGTTCGTCTCCAATAGCATAAGATTCAACCTCACTTGAGGATACAGAGGGATTGGTGTAGAAGTATGAATCAACGCTATCAGTTTCGGACTCTAAAGACTGGGTACCCCCAGCTTCTGAGTCAGAAGTCTGCAACTGTCTTTGACTTCTCAATCGAGTATTCAGATATACTCCTTCAAAATTATCAAGAAGTCGATTGAACTGTTGTTGACCAGGAGTCTGTGACGAGTTGCGTCTTGGACGTCGTGCCCTGTTGGTATGAGATGCCATATTAACTGAGGCATATGACAACTCCTGTTCTTGATCATCAATTGATTGCTGAACATTGTAGCCTAACCGATCAAAAACTGACCGTTTAGAAATCGAACAGCAACACTTGATTACAATCTGGTGACACTCACAATGGTGATCTTCTTTGGGGAGTGTCCTAGGAGATTTTCTGTCTTTACGCTTTTGTACAAGCAACTCGCGTAAATCAGAATGAGTGGAGGGAGTAGTCTTCTTTATTATATTTGGGACAGAAAGTCGTTTAGTCCCTTGTGTATAAAGAAGATTACTGGCTGTATTAGCAGAACCAAACTGGGCGTTTTTACGCGCCTGGAGTTGCGTGCGTAAATCCTGAGATTTTTGTGCACAGAGGACTCCATTAGCATTACGCATAATTTGCAGGTTTGCTACCTTGCGTAAAGTAGTGTAGGAAGGTTGTTGGTGGACAACCGAAGTTTTACCAATAATAGAATTCATGTTTTTACGTTGTATGCGTGTAGGTAAATTCATTTTAGATGCAGAGGCATCATTATGAATTTTATCTTCTCTGTCACCGACAGGAGACTTACCTTTACGCGTAGAGCATAAAACATGAGTATCTGCCTCGTCACAGACGGAAGATTTTCCTTTACGCGTGGAGCGTAAAGTTTGAGTGTCTACCACGTCACAGAAGGGAGACTGGTTTTTACGCGCGAAGCGTAAAGTTTGGGTGTCTACCACGTCACAGACGGGAGACTGGTTTTTACGCCCAAAGCGTAAAGTTTGATTTTTACGCACAGAGCGTAAAACATGATTTTTACGCTCAGAGCGTAAAACTTGATAGTCTGCCACGTCACAGACGGAAGACTGGTTTTTATGCCTACGGCGCATCACTGAAGTAGAAACTGCCTCATCACCGACGGGAGTCTCCACAACAGAAGTAGGAAGGATGCCTTTTCATTCAGAGACAATAGGGAGATCCGAGGATGGTTTGGACTTAGAAATCTAAACTTTTCGCGCCTTCCATGATTTTTGAACACTGGAGCAGTGAGTACTACCCCCAGTTCAAAGCATTTCTTCGTAGGCAGTCTGGTCGAAGTGCACAACCACAGTCTTCTTGGTCGATCCGACCAACGCATCATTATATTGAGCAATTGCCTTCTCATCAGAGGAGAAGGTCGTCCCCAGCAGAGTCACCATTTTGTTTCACTTAACAAAATGCCTAAAAATTGGCTTTTGAAAGAAAACTAGAAAAAGTACAGAAAGTACAAATGTTCTGGGAAGTATTGCTATGGAAGTCTGATCTGAGAGCGATCACTTTGTTTCGTGGACTATATGATGATGATGAAGAAAACTGCTTGAAGAAGACGAACAATCGGAAGAACTAAGTCACCGAAAAGGTATCGAGCAACGGCACTGATGGCACAGTCGAATGCTTTCTAGCTTTGCTTCACCCTGTTCTTGAGAAAAAGTAGAAGAAATGCTTCTGGGAATATCACTCTGAAAGTATGAGTTTTCTCAGAATTTCTTCTCCTGTCTCTTTTGATCTCCTTATCATCCATGATATGTAAAAATAAGTCTATTTATAGACTTAACCCTTTGTGCGTAAAAAGAAACCAAATCGGGTCTCTACGCTAGTAACTGTCACCCACGATCCAAATCATCCTCTATGCATGTTGATACGTGTCCCATGTAGAGTTTTGATCTCTACGCATGATGACACTTGTCCCACTACTTCAACAAAGTGGGGAGAGCACGTACACACGTTCCTCGATAAGTGTGGCATGAAAGCCACGTAAGCAAACCACGTTCTCAAGTAGTCAGGAAAGATCGAGCGCAAAAATAACCCAAAATATACTCCCAGCGTAAAGTGGCAAACTGGCGTAAAATAGCCCAAAATAAACTTTCCGCGTAAAGTGGCTAGAAAAATAGCCTTGAGCGTAAAAAGTAGCCCAAATAGACTTTACGCCCACAATAGCTTTGAGCGTAAAAGCTCGAATAACTATCGTGCGTAAAAGAAGCAGTTTTATTGAGCGTAAAATAGCCCCATTTGCACACTATACGACGAGTATTGGGTTTGGTGAAAAATCTCCTCAGCTTCTGTGTAATCCTGCTGTCAAAAAATTATTGTGTCAGATCGAATCACTTGCATTAAATGCGGCCTGACAGTCTGTCCCCGGCGTAAAAGTGGAGGATAACTCTCGCGTAAAAAGCTTCTCGCGTAGAGAGCAGCATGCGTAGAGAGTAGCTTGCGTAGAGTATGAGCATGATGTAATTTGAATTGCGTAAAGCCTTCAGCTTCTTTGACTTGGTCTTTGAAGTACTTTTTATGCTCCTACAAAGGTCACTTGTTGTTGAAGAATCAATAAACGTCACTTTCGATGAGCTGAACAGTCAACATGATAACAACAGTAATAATGAAGATGATAGAACTCCCTCAAGCAAAACACCTGAAGATACACCAACCTCATATCTAGAAAGTTTATCGAAGCGATTGCGATTTACACCAATCATCCAGAAGAATTGGTAATAGGTGATGTATCAAAAGGTATAAGTACTCGTTCAAGCACTAGAGATATTATTGCTAATGTAGCATTTATTTTTAAGATAGAAAAAAATGTTGTAGAAGCTTTCGATGATAAATTTTGGATTTCTGCAATGCAAGAAGAACTAAACTAATTTGAATGAAATCAAGTTTGGGAACTCGTTCCCTGGCCTAGTGATCACCCGGTCATTGGTACTAAATGGGTGTTCCGAAATAAGTTAGATGAGAATGGTTTAGTCACACGCAACAAATCACGTCTAGTAGCTCAAGGCTATAATCAAGAATAAGGCATTGACTACGATGAGACATATGCTATAGTTGCTAGACTGGAATCCATTTGTATGCTTTATGCTTTTGTAAGTTTTTATGGTTTTAAACTTGTTCAAATGGATGTCAAAAGTACTTTTTTAAGCAGTTTTATAAAAGAAGAAGTTTTTGTTAAACAACCTACTGGTTTTGAAGATTTCTAAAATCCTAATCATGTATTCAAGCTTCGTAAGGCTCTATACGGACTCAAATAAGCACCTTGTGCATGGCATGAGCGCCTTAGTTCCTTCTTACTTGAATACAATTTTTCAAAAGGAAAGGTTGATTATAATCTTTTTATAAAATCTTTGGATAAAAATATTTTATTAGTAAATATAAAAATAGATGATATTTTCTTTGGATCAACAAATGAGATGCTATGTAACGAGTTTGCTAAGTGTACGCAGAGTGAATTTGAAATGAGCATGATATGAGAACTGACTTTCTTTCTTGGGCTACAAATCAAACAAAGTTCACAAAGAATTTTCATCAATCAAGCCAAATATACAAAAGACCTGCTGAAGAAATTTGATATGGACAATGTTAAACCAATCGTAACTCCTATGGCAACATCTACAAAGCTTGATATGGATGAAAGTGGTAAACTAACTGAATTACGTAAGTACAGAGGTATGATTGGTAGTTTACATTATTTAACTGCTAGTCGTCCAGACATTATGTTTTCAGCATGCTTATGTGCAAGATATCAGGCTTATTGCACATGTGAGCGCCGTTAAGCGTATCCTCCGATACCTTAAAGGTACTTTGACAACAAGTCTATGGTATCCAAAAATTGATTCGTTTGAACAGATAGGTTATTCGGACGCGAATTTTGCTGGATGCAAGGTTGATCGTAAAAGTACCAGTACCACATGTCATTTCTTAGAAAAATTCTTAGTCTCCTGATTTTCTAAAAAGCAAAATTTTGTTGCATTATCAACAACCAAGGCTGAGTATATAGCTGCATGACGGTGTTGTGCCCATATTTTGTGGATGAAGCAAACCTTGAAAGACTATCAGTTATCTTACAACCACATCCCTATTTACTGTGATAACACTAGCTCGATAAATCTTACACAAAATCATGTTTGTCACTCTCGCACTAAACACATAGAGGTTATACATCATTTTCTTAGAGACCATATTTTACAGGGAGATATTTATTTAGAGTATGTCGACACAGAACGTCAATTAGCTGACATCTTCACTAAACCCCTAGCTGAAGATCGTTTTAACTTTATACGAAGAAAATTAGAAATTTTGGACGTTGAAGTTTTATAATTATATATTACTTGATTTGAATGTATAAAATTGTCGAAAATATTTTGGTTATAAGCCGAAAGGGACCTTCTAAAAAAACTTAAAATATTAAGTGACACCGTGCCAAGTGTCTTCGGACTACCGCTAGCTAGGATCCGGCCCCTACAGCTAACCCAAAATATTTGATACATTTTGCGTATTTTGATTAATTAATATTAATTATTTTTTATCAACACATTTATTTCAAATTAATTTCTGTATCTATGTTAAAACCTATATCACATTAGTCCAAGTCTGTCCAGACAACCTAGGGATCGACCTTAGGCCGAGCTCTAGCTGAACTCGGTCCGATCTCGGTCTATGGTAAGTCAGAACAAAACTGAACAGTCAGGTTCCCCTCTCTATAAACACCATCAAACATCATCTTCTTCATCAAAACAGCAGCAAATAGCCACCGAAAACCCTAACCCTAGCCACCCCAAACTCCCTCCTCCAAGCATCACAAGGTCTACGAGTTTGGATTCGAAGTTGTTTCGGGTTTCTCTTCCACGTTCTCTATTCAATTTCGGTATATCTATACTCGTCTCTTCATTTTCAATTTTTCCTATGGCTCCCAAAGTTTCTCATTCTTCCAAAAAGAAGAAAAAGGTTGGAGAAGCTTCCTCCTCAAATGTTCAAAAAGAAGGATTTTTCTCACTTTTTAGTCCCGCAATGTCGGATGGAGAATATTTTGATGAATTTATTTTCATGTCTCTTGATGCATCCAATGATTGGTTTGCTTTTTCCAATAAAAAATTTGTCCGAGAAGTCCAATCAACTTCACTTTGTTTCATGATTATTTAAATGTGTTTGAACACTTTAATATTAAAAATTTAGTTCAATCCGTTTATCCAATCTATTCAAATGCTATTTGCATGTTTTACTGCAATCTCACAGTCACAAACGACACGGTTAGATCTAAGGTCGGTAGGATGATGTTGAATTTAATGTCGATGATCTGGCACTTATGCTTTATATTCCCAATGAAGGGGAAGCACTGGTGGATATCACCTCAGTTTACTTTCCAGCCCACATGACTTTTGACTCTTTTCGTGATTCATTATGTGCACCCAATCCACATCCCAAAGGTAGTCTTCGACCCAAGCATATGAACGACTAATTTTATGACTTACATCGGATGATATTTTCTGCTATTCTTCCAAAACAAACTTATACCGATGAGGTCAAATATTTGGAACTCTCTGCTATTTACCATCTCCATTTCCAAATTCTTTTCAGTCTACCTAAGACTTTTATCGCTGCTATGGAATAATGTCGCAAGAAACCGCGATGACTTTTCTACGCAATGTATCTTTCTTATATTTTTTTAGTATTTTAAGGTTATCTTGGATGAATATCCAAGAGTAGCCCCACCTGACCATCTTTATGAGCATCGTAGAGTTGCTCATGTTCCCGCAGTACAGCCTCCTCCACCTCCTCATATTGACCCATCAGCTGGTAGTTCCCATCCTTCACATCCTCCCATTGGTGTCACTCTTGAGTCCCTATAGGCCTTGATGATGGATTAGTTTCGATCTATAGATTTTCGTACCACACTCCAGCCTCCCTGCTATAGAATGTCATCATCAATAGCGTTCATTAGTCATTGCTATTAAAAGGTAATACAATAGCAGTTTAGTTATAGCGTTTGAGTCTCCCTGCTATTATAATATCATCATCCATAGCGTTCATAGGAAATACTATTAAAAGTTCATACAATAGCAGTTTATCTATAGCGTTTATGCCTCCCCGCTATTAGAAGTGTCATTATCAATAGCGTTCATTATGCAGTGCTGTTAAAGGTATAGTTTTTTCTGACCGTTGTTGTGCCCGTATGTCTAAGGATGAGCATTATTCGGTTTTGGACCGAAATCTGAAATGAACCTAACCGAATAAGAGATTCGGTTCATTTGGAAAAAAAATTGGTGCGATTTCGGTTTCGAAAATACTAAATTTTTTAATTCGGATTCGGTTTAAAAACGAAAACCCCAATAAGATTTATTAATTTATAAAAATCCTAATTCTATGTATATTTAGTGACTAAAAATGTATATATTTGAAAGCAACAATTATATATATATATATATATATATATATATATATATATATATATATATATATATATATATATATATATATATATATATAGATAGATAGATAATCGCCGGGTATTGGGTTTGGGGTTTGGGTTCCCCATGTCGGCGCTCGCTCGCCCCTGGCGAGCCACCCGTCCGCTCCCGGGCGGTGGCCAGGCGTCTCCCATCAGCCCGCGCCCCGCCGCGAGGCCCCCTGCCTTCCCGTCCTCCCCGGCCTCGGCGGCTGGTCGGGCCCCCCTCGGCCGGTCCTACCGTGGGAAGCCCCCGCCCCTGGAGGCTGCCCGTGGTGCGGTGGCCCCCCGCCCCTTCCCCCTCGTGTGCGGAGCTGTCAGCGCTCTCGGCGTCGTAGGCGTCGCCGGGTTCGGCGCCTCCGGGCGTCTTCGTCCCCCTCCATCCTTGGCCCAGCTCCGCTGTCCCTAGCCGGAGCTGCCGCTGTCGTTGCCGCAGTGGTTCCCTCCTCCGCCCCAGAGGCCGCTGCCCCCCTCCCCTCTCCCCCCACCCCCGCTCCCCCTCCTTTTTCGGCGCTCGGCCCCCCGGCGCTCTCCTCCGCCCAGCCTGGACCGTCTCCTCCGGCTCCCTCGGACTGGGCTTCCTCCGCCCTGGCGGTGGTCCCTACCCTGCCGTGTCCTCCGGACGATGAGCCCTCCTCCACGGCTGCTGCCTATCCTCTGGCACTTCCATCCCCCGCTGCCGTGGTCGACAACCTCCTCCCCCACCCTGACTCCCTACTCGCAGCGCCGCCGTCCTCGGTTTCGGCCCGATCAATCGTCCCTCCCTTCCCCTCCGGCTCCTCCCTCCACCGGGGAGCCCCCCGCCCAGTCGGCCAACCCCCTCCTGTCGCATCCTCCTCCCGCTCCTCTCCCCGCCTCCGCCTCAGCTCCGTCTCCCTCTGCCTCGGCCGGCGCTTACTGGCAAGATCCAGCCACCTTACGGTGGTACTGGGTCTTCGCCCATCCCCAGGCGACGGCGGCCCTCCTCGCTCTGGGAGCGAGACGCTACCCTTAGCGCTCCCGACGGCGGTGCGCCCGCCGCGGAGCCCTATCCTCCCGCAGGATCCCTCCTCCGGCGGAGCCCTATCCTCCCGCAGGATCCCTCCTCCGGCGGCCCCTATCCACAGTCCCCCTCCGTCCCTCCTTCCGAGGCCCTGCCGTCGCCGCCGCTTTTGCGGTCGAGCTGCCCCCCCCTCCCCTCGTGGCGTCGTTCAGGGTGGCATCCTCCCCCCCCCCTTAGCCACCGCGGCTCCTCCCAAGTACTCGGCGGCTCGTTTGCCCCTCTGGCCCCGTCCTTCGGTCACTCTCCCGCTCAGTTGCGCTGGCCTAGAGTTCTTGCCGTGCCGCGGATCCCACCGGCCGTGGCTGCCGCCACCCCCCGGTGGCGCGTCGCCTCCCCCTCCGGCCCCGAGGCCCCCTCCCCTCGGGTCTCGCGCCAAGCTGGGTCTTCCGAGTCACCTCGGGTCTCGTCCCCCTCCCTCGGGCTCGGCGCCCAGAGCAGGCCCTCTCGGGCCCCGCGCCTGGGCGCCACGTGGGCGGTTTCCTTTTCAAATTTCGATTTCAACTTTAGTTTTTTGGTTTTCGTGTGATTTTTGACCGGTGGCCTGGTGTGTGGGCCCGGGGTGTTGGTCTGTGCTTTGTAGTGTCGGTTTCCATTCAATAAATCCCCTTTGAAAATATATATATATATATATATATATATATATATATATATATATATATATATATATATATATATATATTCAAAAATATATATATATATATATATATATATATATATATATATATATATATATATATATTTTTGAATATATATATATATATATATATATATATATATATATATATATATTTTTTTTTTTTTTTTTTTTTTTTTTTTTTTTTGAAGTCCTACTTTTGATATATTTTTGACATATAACAAAAAAGTGTACAAACTTATAATTTCTTTAATATAATTAAAATATAATTTCTATTTATTCGGTTTAACCGAATAAATTGATCAAATAACCAATTAGTTTATTTGGTTCGTTTCGGTTTTGGTTTTGGTTAATTTTGGTTCGATTTTGGTTTTGTATTTTTTGAATTTCGGTTTATAAATAAACTGAAATATTGGTTATAAACCAAATAAACTGAAAATCGAACAGATTTATTCTATTCGGTTTGGTTCGGTACAGGATATTCGGCTGGTTTTAATTTTTGTTATTCGATTTTCGGTCAAATTCGGTATTTGGTAATTCGGTTCGGTTAACCGAGTTAATCGAATGCTCACAATTGAACTATCTACTGTTCCAATCATATGGGAGAAGCAACACAGTTTTATAAAATATATTTTATATTAAAAAAATAAGTTATAGTATGTTGTGACTGCTATAGGAGCGATTCAGTTTTGCTACATAAAATTATAGCGTTCTCCATAGCGGACGATCCCGTCCGTTAGATGTTTCACAATTAAATCGGAACCGTCCATAGCAAAATGCTATGTTTAAAAAAACATTATTGTATTCTCCAGCTCATAAGCTGGGCGCCTAACTGGAAAACCCCTTCAACTCCTATAATCTGGGCGCGTAACTGGAAAACCCTTCAACTCCTCTCACGAAAACTCTCTCTCCTCCTCATAACTCTCTCTCACGAAAACTCCTCTCTTTCTCATCTTCTTCTCTCTATCGCCACCCTCTTCCGGCAACGCTCTTCCTCAGGTAACCCTCTTCCCCTCACGAAACCCTCCCTCTTCCTCATCTTCTTCTCTCTGTCTCTCTCTCCCCTCACGAAAACCCTAAAAATCGACCGACTGTCTCTAGCAAAACGCTATTTTCAATTTTTTCCCCCGTCAATAAAGTATCTATCAGTGTCGGTGTATATGTGCCTCCTCGATTTGTCGAAAATTTGGGTTCGGCTTTGGATGGATTTTTTTTGGTTTTCGTGAGGGATGTTATAGTTTTATTGGATCGATTTGTTGGATCGGCTTTGGATGGATTATTTGGGCTTTGGATGGATTATTTGGGGTATATGTGACTCCTCGATTTCGTGGATCTATTCGTCGAAAATTAGGGTTCGGCTTTGGATAGAAATTCTGTTTCTATGTACAACTCCTTCAACTGAATTTCTGTGGCATTTTGTTGTGTTTTATGTTATTGGTTTGTTTCAGGAACCCTAAATTTGTGAAATGTTGAAGAAGAAGAAAGTGCCACAATTTTGTCATCGCTCTGTAAGTCATTCCTTTTCCGTATATAATTTGTTTATATTTTTGGTTTGTTTCAGGAAGTGACAATTGTTGTTGTTTACTAATGCATGTACAAAGTCTAAATTATTGAATTTAAAACTCTTTAGGGCCACGTATAAATTATTTTTGGTGTTATCAAGCTCGATATAAGCAAGTTGTGGGTGTCAACATGATGAATAAAGATTGGGTTCATCTTAACAAGTATTGGAATCCTTTTCACTATACTAATGTGTTCACTTAATTAATTCCATCTTTATGTCTTATTTACGTTATAATTATTTGTATTTTTTAGGAATACGACATTGTATAAGAAATATGTCCGTCAGTTTGTGGATTTTGCCAAGTCAAATGCAAAGAATCCAGACTTTATGTTATGTCCCTGCATTGATTGTAAGAATTTGTGTCATGGTAATGAAGATATGATTTTACTTCATTTGCTAAGACGTGGGATGGATATGTCTTATACAACTGGGATTTGGCATGGGGAAGGAATTTCAAATTTGGAACAGACAGAGGATACTAATATAATTGAAGATGCATATGTTCAAAATGAACCCAATGCTGAACCTATCGAAGAAGAAAGGGATGATGGATTAACAACCTTATTGAAGGATGCAAATAATCCATTATACCCAAGTTGCAAAAAGTATACTAGGTTATCGGCAACCGTTATTTTATACAAGCACAAGTCTATGTATGGAATTTCTAATAAATGTTTTAGTCATCTTTTGGAAATATTGCATGATATTTTACCTGATGGAAATACAATTCCAGAATCCTCACGTGACGCTGAATCATTGCTTAAGACATTTGAGCTTGATTGTGAGAAGATAGATGCATGTCCCAATGACTGTTGTCTATATAGAAAAGAATTGAAAATTGAGGAAAAATGTAAAAATGTGGATTGGAACGGTGGAAGAAAGATAAGACTGGCAAAATTCAAGAATGAGTTCCAGCAAAAGTACTAAGGTACTTTCCGATAATTCCAAGGTTCAGAAGCATGTTTCAGACACCCGAATCGGCTGAAAACTTAAGGTGGTATTATAATCACAAAAGTGAAGATGACATCATGAGACATCCTGTGGACTCCTTATCATGGAAGACAATTGATATGAAGTGGCCCTCTTTCACAGAAGAGCCACGCAACCTTAGACTTGGCCTTGCTGCAGACGGGTTTAATCCTTTCGGCGATCTTAGCTCTTCATATAGTTGTTGGCCAGTGATGCTCACGACATACAATCTCCCACCATGGCTATGCATGCGGAAAAAAATATAATGTTGACACTACTAATTCCTAGACCGAAGCAACCTGGAATTGATATAGATGTTTATTTACAGCCACTAATAGATGATTTGCTAGAGCTATGGAACAATGGAGTGCATGCTTATGATGCATTTAGTAAATCTTTTTTCAACTTGAAAGCAATTTTGATGTGGACAATAAATGATTTTCCAGCTTATGGTAACCTAGCTGGATGTACTACCAAAGAAAAAGTTGGATGCCCCATATGTGGAGTGAATACATGTTCAAAATGGTTAAAATATAGTAGAAAAACCGTCTACATAGGACACAGACATTTTCTTCCAGCCAAGCATCCATTTAGGTTGAAAAAAAGTTGGTTTAATGGTAAGCAAGAACATAGGGAACCACCTAGATTAATGACTGGATCAAAAAATTTAGAAGGACTAAGAAATATGACAAATGATTTTGGGAAAGGAAAAGACAATGGCAAAAGAAAGCGGCAATCTTCAGAGATGTGGAAGAATAAGTCAACATTTTTTTCACTGCCGTATTGGGAGGTAATATCATATTATTTTCATATGTGTTTTGTAAATTGTTTCCAATTGACCTTTCTATTCTTTTTTGGGTTTTGTAGCATCTCATTTTGCGCCATAATTTGGATCTAATGCACATAGAAAAGAACTGGTGTGATAGCGTGGTTGGTACATTGCTAAATGCAAAGAAAAAATCGAAGGATGGCATAGAATCACGTAAGGATTTGGAAGAAATGGGCATTCAACAAGTTTTGCATCCAGAATTAAAAAATAATAGATTTTTTCTTCCACCGGGACTGCACACCCATTCAAAGAAAGAAAAGAAAATTTTTTGCAAGAGATTATATAACTTGAAGTTGCCCGATGGTTACTCTTGAAACATTGAAAACTGTATATCAGTAGAAGAATGCAAAATAACAGGACTCAAGTCGCATGATTGTCACATGTTAATGCAACAGTTGTTGTCTGTGGCATTGAAAGGTCTTCTTCCAAAAGGACAAAGGGTTGCAATATTTCGAATTTGTGCATTTTTTTAATGTCTTGTGCCAAAGAGCCATCGATAGAGAACAAGTAGAAAAATTAGAGGAAGAAATTGTTGAGATATTATGCTTGTTTGAAAGGTATTTTTCTCCTCAATTTTTCTATATCGTGATTCATTTACCAATCTACTTGTTGACATATTATGTTTGGTTGAAAGGTATTTTCCTCCTTCATTTTTTGATATCATGATTCATTTGCCAACCATCTGGGGCATGAAGCTAAATTAGGTGGCCCAGTCCATTATCGTTGGATGTATCTGTTTGAAAGGTGATCGTTTGTTTTCTTTTTATTGATTTCATTCATTCGTTTGCTTACTTTAAATAAAAATTATTTTTTTCTCGTAGATACATAAAGATCCTTAAAGGATACGTTAGAAATCGTACACGTCCTGAAGGTTGTATAGTAAAATGTTATCTTGCTGACGAGAGCATGAGATTTGTTAGTGGGTACATGAAACAAGTTGCTGAGATGGATCATCGTCCAAATAGAAATGAAGATATTGAAAATGATGCGATTTCCGATGGCCGTCCAATTTCAAAAGGAACAATAATAACATTGGATAAACAACAGCTACAAAGTGCATGCTCACCGTTATGTATCGTTCAATATGGATGAAGTCGAACCTTATCTAGAGTAAGTTATAAGAAAACATACTAACTCCAACGTATCTTGCCAATATCTATAATTAATATCATGTAAAATTGTTTTCCCTATTAGGATGCACTTGAAGGAATTGAAACTTTCGGATAGACGACTTGTTCAAAATGAAAATTTACTTTAAGATCGTCATTCGAAGGAATTGTCATCTTGGTTAAAAAAGAAGGTCCCAATTTCTTTTTTTTAGTACCCTTAGCATATTATTTTCCAAACAATGTATGTCCTTACCTTTTGTTTTGATTTTGAGCAGATTGAGGGACAATCCTGTGGAAACATATCCGACATGTTAAGAGGGCTTGCACATGGCCCTTCAAAACATGTTGTGTCTTATTCAGGATTTGTTATCAATGGTAACCGCTACCATACAAAGGATGCTGAGAACTCTAGGCAGAATAGTGGTGTCTCACTTGAGGCAACAACCATTTGTAGATCCAGCTCGAAGGATAGGAACCAAGTCACCGATACAGTTGCCTACTATGGAGTACTTAAGAATATATTTTGCTTGGATTATTATACCTTTCACATTCCTATTTTTTATTGTGATTGGGCTAGCACAACAAATGGTGTCAAAATAGAAGATGGGTTTACCTTGGTTAACCTTCACCAAGGAAAACACCGCTTTGAAAGATCACTCGTTTATTCTAGCATCACAGGCAACCCAAGTATTTTACTCTAAGGACACTGCTTCATCTAATTGGCATGTTGTGTTAAAGGCACCAGTAAGAGGTTTTCAAGATATGGATATGGACGTTGATCAAAATATCTTTACACCATCATTAGCACCAGTGGATGTATCAAAACTAGATAAGAATGTTGAGGATGGTAGTGATAGTTATCTTAGAAAGGATTGTGAGGGCATTTATGTTTAAGAGGTCTTTTTCCGCTATATTTAATCTTATGAAACACTCTATATGGTTTAATTGGTCTCTATGTTTCATTAGTTTTTATTATTGGTATAGAAGCTTGTTTGAAAATAACTAGTATTGTTTTAATGCTTTCACAATTGTTCTTGAATTTGTTATATGCAGGTTTTTAGTATTCTTTGTTAAGGTTGTGCAGAACAAGTATACAATCAGTAGTTTTTATTAGGTTTTGGTTTTTTTAAATGCTTCACAATATAGGGTCTGTGAACTTCGTTTTAGTATTTGATACTCTATGATACTCTATCAATGTACAGTCCTTCAAAATACAGGTGTAAACTCAAACCATTACAGTCCTTTAATGTACAGTCCTTCAATGTCTGTATCATCCATGGTTGATATATATATATATATTTTATATATATATATATATATATATATATATATATATATATATATATATATATATATATATATATATATATATATGTATATATATATATATATATATACATATATATATATATATATATATATATATAGCTTAATGTCTGTATCATCCACGGTTGGTGTTCATCAAACATCTGTAACTTATGGTTCATTTGCAACTCTAAGATTTTCGTTGTATGCTTGAAACTTGATTTCATCAGGTTTCCATTTTCTACATGATCTGTAATATCAATATGAGATGATATCGAGTTATGATAAGGGTTTAGAAATTAAAATTGGGTCGGGTTGGGGTTTATTCACTATTCTGGGAGCTTTGGCATTCTATCTAATCACTGCAATTACCTGATGCCCAGATTACATTCACTGCAATTACCTGCAATTACCTGCATTTTATTCACTATTCTGGGAGCTTTGGCATTCTATCTAATCACTACAATTACCTGCATTTCATCAGGTTTCCATACAAATATGAATCTTTCTCTGCAACATTCTATCTAATCACTGCAATTACCTGATGCCCAGATTGCATTCACTGATACATCTACTGTTTCAGGACATTCATCATCAAATACACTCCATTAGACACATGTGCACAAAAATATTTATTCAATTTGATCCACTGCATTAAATATTGTACAGTGGAATCATTTCACTGTCTGCTCTTCAATTTGAACCACTGAATTTTATCCTTGCATATTCTATTCCCAATTTAACCACTGTCTCACTCACTGCACACTCATTTTCATTTCACTGCATCTAAACTCTTCACTGCTCACTTTATTTACTGCATTACACATTTCATCAACACACTTCATAGCTTGTCCTACAAATACAAGTATCTATCCTGCCCCCAACTGGTATACTGCATATATATTATTCCTTGCATCTCATCCTATTATATTACCCAGTCCCATTAATTTCCTGCAAAATCTTGATCAGGTCCTGGACTTCAAGTCCTGCAAACAATGTACAGTCCTTCAATGTACAGTCCTTCGATGTACAGTCTATGATACTCTATGATACTCTACTTGTCATGATTTGTTTCTTTAATATTTGCTTATTTTCTAATCATCATCAGTGAGTAATTCTTGCTCGTAGCTACCCTATCTTGCAATGACACCAAGGAAAAGGAGAAATGATGGTGAAGCTGAGGTAAATAACCTTCAATATGTATTTGAAATTAAGCTTGCATAAATCTCATTTATTTCTTACTGTTTTAATATGTTGCATATTTGTAGTCTTCAAAATGCGCAAAAAAGAGAGCAAAGAAGCAAAGACAAGGCGTCGAGGCTGCTCTTGTGAACAATCAAAATGCTGGTTTCTATATAAGTGAGCAAGAAGGTTCGAATGCGGTAAGGATCAAGCACATATTTTTACTGATTTTTGGGAATGTTGTTCTCAGAACTGTGTTCTGAGAACAAGCATAAATGTCAACTGTTGCAAAACGAGCACATATTTTCTATAGCAATGCTTACATATATTTCTAATGCATAAATGTCAACTGTGTTCTTGTAGAGTGCAAATCAAGCGAGTAAATCTACAAAGAAGCACAAGAAGGAAAAGAAGCACAAGAAGCAAAGGAAGGACAAGGAAAAATGTTCCAATGAAGAACAAGGAAAAGAAGCATCAAATGAGGGACAAGAACCAGAAGATTCAAATGACGAAGAAGAACCACAAGCTTCAAATGAAGGCAAATCAGAGAAAACAACAAGGACGAGGGGACCCACTAGGTGTAGTGCTTGGCCCGTTGAAAGTGGCAATAGGCTAGAGGTGGAGTTAAATGAAAATGGTCAACCAATTGGAAGGAACTCGAAACATCTTTCAACTTTTGTCGGATGTTTGACACGTGAAATGGTACCAATAACGTTTGATGATTGGAGACATTGTAAGCCCCCTGAATTTCCTGAATTATTTTTCGAATTTTCTAATGAATTATTTTCAATAATTCATTTCTATATAATTAATTTTGATTTGATTAATTTTGATTTAATGCTCTTTACCGTGACTTGGATTTCTAGAGCATCAGGGATGCCAGTCTCTGGAAACTTCCTTCTTGGAGTTTGTAGTAGACGAGATTATCTTCACAGTGATATTTCGTGTCCCACTCGAACTTGTTCCCTTGTGCTCCATTTGATTCGCGCAACTTCGGGTCAATTTAGACCAATTTATCGTCTGCCGTAAATTGTGATTTAATTTCCAACTTAATTTCGGGACCCGACATCGATCCAACTTAGTCGACCCAATATATGGCCCTGGCCTGTTTTGAGCCTACTGTGCACGTGCCACTTGCGCGCCATCGAATTGATTTTCCTTGTGCTCCAATTTCGTTCATGATTTTAAATAGTTTAAATTTATTATTTTTAATTAAATATTGGTCCCGAACTTGTCAAAACTTGGCCCAACGCCTAACCCAGTTTAGTGTGGGCCCTGTCATGACTGCCCATACACCCCACTGGTGTTTTCCCATTTTTGCCTACTCGAAAATATAATTCTTTTATTTTATAAAATATCTCTACCTCTCTCTCTTTTATATATATATATATATATATATATATATATATATATATATATATATATATATATATATATATATATATATATATTATATATTTATATATTACACTCTCTCTCTCTCTACATTTAAATCTCTCTCTCTCCTCACACACACAAATCAGCCCCCCCCCATGTGGCTGACCTCTACTTCTCTTTCTAAAAATATCTCTCATTTTCTCTCTCTTCTTTATATAATATATACACATATATATTATATATTTATATCTCTCTCTCTCTAAATATCTAAATCTCCCTCACTCTCTCTCCTTCCCTCTCACATCACCACACCCTTCCCATCACCAGCAAAAGAACACCCCCCCTATTCTAGCCGACCTCTCTCTCTCCTTCTCTTATTCAAATGATATCCCTCTCTCTCTCTCTATTCTCACACACATACATATTTTTCTCTCTCTCTCACTCCTTATATTACACCTACACACACTTTTCTCTCCACAAACTCCATTGCACACAGCCCATCCCGAGCTCAGCCTCCCATGGCCGACCTCCGCCGTGGCCGAGCCGCCGGCCACCACAGCAGGCCGAGCTCGACCAGCCTCCCCTCCTCTTCTCCATTACACATCACCTCCACCACATCATCACCACCTCCATATTAACCACCATCTCCACCTACACAACTCCTCCCACACGCCCCCCCCCCCCCCGCCGCGCTGGCCGTGCGCCGCACGTCCGCCGGCCTCGCCAGGCCGCGCCGCCCCGCGCGCCGCCGCGCGGCGCTAGCAGCACAGTGGCAGCAGCACGGCACCAGGCGCGCGCGCGTACAGCGCTGGCCGCCGCCGCCACCGGCCGTCGTGCCTCTGGCGACCCCCACACGGGTGCGCCCCACCCCGGCGAACTCTCCCCTGGCGGCCACCGTCCTCCGGGACGCGCCTTCGAGGCGATTCGTGTATTTTTCACGAAATTCCGTCGACGCGCGCGCTGCGCGCGAAGTCCAGAATTGGCGCCTCGTCGCAGCGACTTCGTGCGCATTTCCGGTGGAATCCGACCGTTGGATCGGCGAACTCCTTGCTCCGTCTCAATCTCGGTATATCCCTCTTCTCCTTTGTCAAGTTTGAACCGTTAATTTCGTCGTTTGATACATCAAAACCGGCCACCAAGTTAACGTTTTAATTTGTACTGTTTTTGGACAGTTTTGCGACGCCAACTTCGCGGGTTCGTGTCTTCGTCGTCGCAGCTCCATTTTGTGCACTACCAGTTCCGGTGCACAGCTGGTATAACCCCCTTCCTGCCCCCTTTAGATTTCATTTCAGTTTGAGCTTGTTAGGTCGGTCGAATTCGACGCCAAATTGGCCGTTCAAATTCTTAGTGTTGCACTTGTAAAATTCCATTTTTGAACCCGGGACTCCGGATTCAATTTCTGACACCACCAGTAGACTCGTGGCGTCGTTCTGGCCTGTTTTCATATAAAGTTTGCTTGATTTGGAGAACGTGGGCCCTGGCACGCATTTCGGTGCAAAGCGGGTCCTTCTTTCTGAGTCAACGGGTCAATTTAAGATCGGCTCATCGGAATCCAATTCTGGATATACCGTTGAGTTCGTATCGTCATTCTGGACTCGTTGACATATAATTTGCTAGATTTTAGTGGATATTGGTTCCGGCACGCATTTCGGTGCAAGTCAGATACCAATATCCGGGTCAACGGGTCATTTTGAGTTCGGCTCATCGGAATCCAATTCCGGATATACCGTTGAGTTCGTATCGTCATTCTGGACTCGTTGACATATAATTTGCTGAGTTTTGAGGACATTGGCTCCGACACGCTTTTCCGTGCAAATCGGAATTTTAATGTCCTGGTCAACGGACCAATTTGAGATCGGGTCAACGGAATCCAATTCTGGATATACCGTTGGGTTCGTATCGTCATTCTGGATTCGTGGACATATAATTTGTTAGATTTTGTGCACTTTTATTTCGACACATTTTTTGGTGCAAAGTGTGTCCAACGGCGGACATCATTTTGGCCCGAAATTACCGTTTTGCCCCTGTGTCCAAATTGGACTTTTGGACAGGCTATCCTAGCTGATTTGACCATTCTGGACACGTTGGTGATATTTATTTTATCATCCGACAACATCTGTAGGTTTTTACCCTATTATTATAATCCTTCTCCTTTTGTGGTATTTTGAGTTCCATCGATTCCGGTGATTTCACAATCACTGAAATTGATGTGTTGACCCCGTAGATGTTTATAGAGACTAGCCTTGACCCTGTTTGACCATGGTTGACTGCTTGACTGAACGTCGAAGTAGAGTCAACATTTGACCTAGTTTAACCTAGAGTTGACCAAAGTTGACCAGTTGACTAAATGTCAACTGTAAGTCAACCATTGACCCAGTTTGACCTAGTTTGACTTGGTTTGACTTATTGTGGCCTAGTTTGACTTAGTGGACTGAGTCTGACCTAGATTACGTAGCTTATACTATAGAATCAAGCCTAACACTGTTGAACCCTAATTAGCTTATATATATCTTATCTCTAGGTCTGTGGCATCACTCTGAGCATCGACCCCATTTAACAGTTCAGGACCGCAGGCGAGTACATTCTCTGATCTTTTCATGCTTGTTAGGACTTATATTCTTGCTTTAGATTACTTTACATGATGCTGTCACGTCATTATCACGGATTGGTACTATATGGATCTTGTTATGCGATGTTATCTCCCTCGGGGTGCATCGGATACAGTTGTCATGTGCTTTTCACGAACATCTTGTATTTCATGTACACCGCTTTCATGTATACTCTTGTGCAATCTTGTACTCTCATGATCACGTGAGCAAACATGATAAAAACCTCTTGTACAAAGTAACGTAACTTGACTGGATCCTTGTGTATTGATTGGGGAGGGTGAGTAGGAAATGGTTATGTGATCAAATCCCATCTTGTACAAATTCTTGTGAAATCTTGTATATGTCCTAAGCCCGTTTATATAACCATATCATGCTCTAAATCACAGGTTACCTACAGTTCTTACTTATCATATATATAGATATTTCCAGTTATCAAATCTCTCTCATTTTTACATATATTCTTTACAGTCCATGTATCTTACTCTATGCATGCTTTACATTTCCCAACATGATATGAACTGCGTGAGATGTATTGTACTCGTTCCGCTCCTGACTGGATATGTTATGAAAATATTACAGATGTTGATGCTAGCTGAGGTGGTTACCACTATTCTTGTCTATGAGTTGCCTGGTAGATATCTTTAGTTAGTCTTGTTGTTCCTTCTTTATTTTCCTGTCTTATGATCATTATAGATTCTAGTTGTTCTAGTGATATTGCTATTAATTCTTGTCTTATCTTCCTTAGTTTTCGTGATGTGACATGAGTACATTTCTAGTTATGGATTCTTAGATGTGTAGTTAGTATAGTATACTTGACAGCGTTCTACCGCCGATACTGCGGTGTAGGCTGGGCGTGGCCCACGTATCCGTATCCGTATATCCGGGTGCGGGTCGTGACAGACATATACCTTCTGAGATCAAGGACTTCTATTGGAAAGCTGCTACAGTAAGATGAAAGTTTATATTCTTTTTTAAATGTAGTTTATATCTACTATCTTCCTAATAATTACTTATGACTATTTTGTACTTGTAGCAAAAATTTACATTCATGGAGCGCGATGAAGAGGCAAAAATGTACGTCCTCCAACAAATGGGAAGACTTGCTAGGGCCAACAAATCAAAATTGGGAAAATATTTGAAGAGAAAGCCGAATGACGTAGACCCGGTAGATTGGGAACTATTCGTTAAGAAAAGATCATCAAAACAATTTAAGGTATGTTGAATAAATATTTTTTGAAGCTTCAATGTCTAACATTTAAGGTATTATCTAATAATATGCATGTGTTGTACATAGGAGAGGTCTACAAAGTTTAAACAAATGAGAGGAAAACGAACAATGCCGTACCTTGGAAGTAGAAAAGGCTTTGCTCGCATTGCCGATGAAATATTGGTAAGTATAAAGTATTTTTTTCATTCGTATTTATAACTCTCTACTTATCAATGCCAATTTTACCTAATACAATGCAGAGAAGGGAGGGACCATGTCCTATCGATAAGGTTAGGCTTTGTGCTTGGATCCGGGGATATACTACTGGAGAAGGTGTAGCTAAGCACTCAAAGGACAACGAGCTCATTGTATGTACACAATTATCTTCTTATGGATAGTATTTTTTTCTTCTTGTATTGACAGTCAAGCGTTGTCCAACGGAGACTAATTCTAGTTTTCTTCATCGTAATTTCAGCAAAAAGCCAAGAAAATCCTTCTTGCACCACCTTCAAAGGGATCCCAACAATTAGATGAAGGTGATGCACTTTCACAAGTAGTACGGCAATCTGAAAAACGGGGTAGGATTAGAGGAGCCAGAGCCGGAGCAACTAAATCTAAATTAGTTGCTCAAAAGAAGCATTATCAAACAGTAATTCGACTGGAAAACAAAATTGAATCAATGCAGGACAAAATTGACTCAATGTCAAAATTAGTTAAAGAACAAGCAAAGTTGATAGAGACTTTGATGAAAAATAAGGTAAGCGTGTAGGAATTCTAGATTGACTCTTGTTTTATTTCACTTTGATATTTTTTTATACATTACCTATGACGCTTGCCTTGTTTAGGAATGTGATCAACAAAAAGATGATGATGTTGAAGTGAGTGTAGAGGAAAGAAATTCCCAAAGCAAAGTTGACTCAATGCAAGGGCAAATCAACTCCATATCAAATTTAATTGAACAACAAACTCAACTACTTGGTACATTAATGAAAAATCAGGTAAGTCATCAAGAATGACCACTTGTAACAAATCTATATTTTTCTTTTTGGTAATTACATATAATTGTTTTCCTCTCCTCATTAGGATCAAAATAAGATGACCAATGAGAAGAACGACGAGAACACTAAAGAGGAGGAGGAGAACAACGAGGGAGCAGTGATGATGAGAACACTAAAGAGGAGGAGAACAACAGTGGCGACGAGAATGATTTTGAAGTAAAGGTCATTTCAAAATCTCCATCTACTCCACAGGTAATATATCTCTAATAAATAGAAGTATTGTAACTCGAATGATATTTAATATTTTTGAGCTTCAATCTTTGTTGTAGTCACATCATTATCTGTCAAAGGACCAAAAATGCAAGTTACTCGATTGGACGGAAAATAAGAACAAAGTTGTTGCAATTGGACGATGGATCACCGATGATCCGAATGTGCCGGTTCATGGTTATCCTCTTGGACAAGGTGCATCCCGTGTTTGGGTAGATATAGTGATACAACCCAAAGCTCTCTTGTTTAGGCCGTGTTTTGGTAATGACACAGTAGAGGAAATCATTAGAAGTACCACGGCTTGGCCAACAGACCACATTATGCCGTTTGATGACTAGGTACGTCTTTAGTGCAGTACCTCTAAATGCTATACTAAATGCCTACACACTATACTTTAATTCATGCACCCCTATGTTTTACTCACTATTTTCACATTCTATTACACAGATGTAAAATAAAAACTAATCCTACACACTCTTTGATACTAATTTCTACTTATCTGCACACTTTTTCAATAATCTGAACTTATAATCTACTGTTTACTGAACACTAGAGCGTCTGATCTGATGCACATTGGAGACCAAATAATAACAACAATTACAAGATCAAATTTTCATCATGAAAATAGTATCCAAACATTACCTGAAGCAACAAGTACAAATTACAAGTTCTGGCACAACAATTACAAGCCCAATTTTATTAAAGCATTAATACATAGGTTACAACTTATGGTACAGCAACTACATAAAACTATAAGCCCCTAAATTTCAAAATAATATTTTTATAATTTTAAATAGTGTTTTGGATATTTTGATGAATAGTGTTTTGGATATTTTGATAAATAGTGTTTAAGATATTTTCGTGAATAGTGTAGATGCACTCTATTATCTAATGGATAATTGGTTTTATTTGAATGGCCATGATTGACCCAGACTTTCACATGGATCATGATCCAACGGCTAAGATTAATTCCCTCTTCTATATATACCATTTCACTTTCTCTCTCCTCTCTCTTTTCATTCTCTTCACTCTTTCTTCATTTCTTCTCTTTCCTTGGAGCTTGCCAAGAGCTTGGCCTTGAGGTCTAGAGTGTGGTTTCGTACCCCTCTTGGTGGTGGAGTAGAAGATTAGGCTTGGAGCTAAACCTAGGCAAGTACACCTTGCCAAATCCATGAACCATATTGTTTTGTTGTCATTTTATTTTCCTTGGAGTTAAATGCTTAGAATTGTCCTAAATTTATTGTGTTAAAAATGTTTTCCTTGTGATTCTCGTCTATATGCATGTTTCTAAAATTGATTTTAATTATGCTTTGATTTTCTGATAAAATCTAATATTGACTTAGTAGAAAACTCGGTATCAAGAGTGATACTGGGGTTACCATCATGGATCTTGGTCACATATGCATATATGAGGCCCTCACCTAGTTTGTATACCATGGATTTTGAGTTTGGTGGATATCGAAACCCGTTTCGGTATCCCGAGAACCTATTTTTGGAGTATTTTAATATATTGATCTATCAAATGTTTTGATTTGTGAAAACTAATAGTCCCATGCTGTAGGAAATTTAATTCTATGTAATTTTGACTTTTGAAAATCCGAATTTCGATTTAAAACGAAGTTTTTATGACCGAAACAAGTTTTGAGTTCAAAAATTAACTTTCTGTGACGGTTCGGAAAATCTGTCGGAAATCTGCGGAAATCCGTCGGAAAATCTGAACTTGCACAACAAAACTTGCTGTGACGGATCGGAAAATCCGTCGGTAATCCGCAGTAATCCTTCGGATGATCCGGTTAGGCTGTTTTTATATATTTTAATTACTGTAAAAATCTGAGAAAAATTGTATTTAAATACTATGTTAATTTAGCTAATTTATTATAATTTTTCTAGCATTTAATAAGTACTTTTGATATTTTATAAAAATGAAAAAACAGACCTCATTTTCAGGATACATATGTTTGCTGATTTTTAATAAATATTTATGAAGGTTTATAAATTCCAGAAAAATTAGTATAAATTTCTATAATTAACAAGGATCATTTTGGTACTTTATTTTATGTAAAATTGAGTTTTTTATCTATCTTAAAAATTATTGGAACACAATGTACAGTTTGATTTATTTATTGAATAATTACGACTTTCAATGATTTGTGTTCTTTTGAGTTATTATAGTATTGGACCTCACCCCGCACTAGTGTAAAGATCCTAGAAAATTAGTTTGGATATAGTGTCACTACACATTGGACTTTTATGCTAGGTCACCACTTGGCTAGTATCCAGTTAGGAGTCGTGTCTCACCACTAGTGTAATCTTAATCATAACTTAGAGGCTGAGTTTGTATATCATTATTGACAGGACACCGGACATGTATATCTTCTTACTAGTATTCTTGCTTTGCTCGAGGCAAGTACATCTGTAAACTCATTTACTGTCTTTTAATGCTAGAACATGTATTAACTCTGTTAAAATACTGATCCTTGAGGTAGCAAGTTAAATCTTCACATGTTGTATTACTTTCAGTACCTACCATGCTTATGCTGCTCCCAGTATCTCTCACATGTTCTATATCGTTCTCGTATCTCTCACATGTTTTTACTGTTCTCGTATTTCTCACATGTAAAATCTGGGTTATGGGGAAACTGATAGTTGAGTACGTGATTATGCCCCCCCTCTCCCGTACGTATGTACCGAGCAAGGTTGATATTTTATATGTATACCTTGTCGTAGGCGCACCAGCTATATCTGTACGTATGTACATCTATCGCTTGTTTACTTGTACGGAAGTACATTTTAGATACTTGTGCCACAGCACATTTTACACCTATTGACGATCACGTACCTGCTCCAGTTTTAAACATTAGATATACATGTGTTACCTTGAAAAATGTATTTTACCGTAATTCCAGTCATACCATGATTCCAGATGTGCCATGTTCCCTATGTTACTATGATACTGTGATTCCAGTTGTACCATGAGGCCATGTTTTCAGTATTTCCTGTTTTATAGACTTATCACATCATGTTTCTTGTTGTACATCTCTTTCATTATATATTCAGTATTTTAGTTGTAGAGGTTGTACTTGCTCCCGTCCTGACAGGATAACGTTGTAGGTTCACTTTTCGAGAAGGAAATGCTATGTGATACATACTATGGCACTGATTTTGAGGACCTGACCTTAGCTCCAGAAGAGGCCCCAGCGGGAAACCTTGCTTAGATATTTTTTTTTGTGTTTTGAGACTTAGACTTTGTTTTGAACTTATATTTGGATACTGGACTTTGTCTCCAGTTAGATACTTTGGAAGTGTATTATTAAGTCTGTTCTTGTTTACTTTCGCTTATAGATGCTGTGTTGTGATGAACCTTTAAATGTGATATTAGAACGAATTAGCAGCTTAGATCCTTTATTGTCTATTCTTAGAACAGCTTACTACGCTTTAACCAAGCGTAGGCTGGACATGGCTCGGCCCGGCCCAACAATTTGGGTATCGGGTCGTGACATATTTTTAGTGGTGGCCCATGCAGGTCTAGACTTAAGTTTTTTGGTTACACCAAGCATGCCTGCAATTAGGATCTTAGGACAACTTGTTAACACCTAGGAATAACATTTAGAACACCTAGAGGATATCTAGGATTGCAACATAGGAAAACTCATCACAGCATAGGACCGTTAACTATGTTTAGCCTCTTGTTTGAAATTCAGTGGGTTACAATTTTGACCAGGATAGTACCCTTGGGATGACCCTAAGGATCTCACTCTAATCTTACCTCGAAATCTGTTTCCACTTATTTCCATTTGCTCTTCCTTAAATTCGTTGTTGAATTTAATTTCTGATTTTCGTTGTTGACTTTGATCTTGCATCATGATAAATTTTGTGGATTAAATTGTGATATATCCTGATAAAGTAAATGTCTGCTTTATTTATGGAGTTTAGAATTTATCGCAGCCATATTAGCTGGTATGACAAAAACATAGAGCCTGATTTCGGATATACTTATCCTAGTTATGGAATTTAGATTTTTCTTGCAGCCATACCGGTTGGCGTGACGAAAATTCTAGATAATATGATTATAGGGTGTATACCTTAGTCTTGACTCTATCGTTTATTGCATCTAAGCTTACTGGTGTGGCAAAAATTATGGCAACAAGATTTCAGGAAGACGTGTATGGTTTCATATCATATCTCACCTTGGTTCACTTTGTTATGACCGAATGAGCAAGAATAAATTCTTATCATCATTCTTTCCAGTCTTGATTAACTCTGTTCTATCTACATCTACAACTAGGATTATAGGTTCTCTAGGACTCTCCAACATAATTGCTTTTATGTTATCTTTTGGACATAATTATTTTTGTGTTCCATCTTTCCTATGACTTGACTAAACTCTTTTTCGTTAACCTCTCGGATAATTCTTCTTGTTATGCATCACGTTGTCTTCGTACCATTCTTGGAGATATTTTGACCAACTTTCCTGTCTTGCTTGACCTTTAACTTGTTTAGACACTGTTATGGATTGCTTGACCCAGTCTTAGGCTTGTTACCTTCTATTTCATAGGCGACCGAAATAGCCAAACCTTGTTAACTAATTCTATAGTATAACTATAGATGTATTGTGTGATTGTGATAAGTACTTTTCCTAGGGATTGGTTAGATTAAGCTTATAGGACAAGTATGGGTGACTGACTATAGTAGACTTGGAAACCATTAAGAACGATTGCATTGATAGTACGACTCGAGATAGGGTATCTAAAGATGGAGAAATAAGATATTATATAGTTGTGACTATGGATTGAGGATTAGAATCTTGTGCTTAGCAGTTTGAGGATTTAGCATTTGTAGAATTTTGGTTGGTTATCTATAGCTAATTACATGTGATTAGAGGGTAGATCGATATGAGGATTGAGATAGAATAAATTAGAATAAGTTATCGTATTGCGTACGAGATCGGAAAGATATCAGTTAAAAAGACAAGGAACAAGACAAAGACATATGTACTTTGGTAATTAATAAATCGGGAGTTTTGAAATCGAGGATTTATATTCGGAGGACTTGTTGAGTAAAAAGAAGAAGGCTCTACGCAAAGGATAGAAATTGAACGTATAATTTCAAGGAGAAACTGTAGAAAAGGATTGACGACAAATGATGTTAAGGGCCTATTGATTGATAGAATAAGGATACTTAGGATGTGATAAGGAAATCAAGTACTTACAAATTGAGGTTGGAAAATATGGTTGATGATTAAGCATTTTAGGCTTATAAACATACCAAGAGAATGACCTATAGTTTTGGGTATACATAAAAGTTTCATGTTAGTATGGAAGATTTTAAAGGATATATGACGTAGTTTATGATAGAAGTACCTTTGTTGAACCTGAACCAAAAAGATTGTAAAGAGAAACGGAAGAGATATCCTTACTTGTTCGACCCAACAGCTGCGAGGGAACCACCCGTTCCCGCTTGATACCTTAGGGGTTAGTTTTGATCGTAGCCTTATTCATTTGTTGCATTGCTTGTTCTGTTAGAACGTTTGTAGAGTCTTCTATCCTTGTGAATTTCGAGGACGAAATTTTTCAAGGAGGGAAGATTTGTAAGCCCCTAAATTTCAAAATAATATTTTTATAATTTTAAATAGCATTTTTGATATTTTAATGAATAGTGTTTTGGATATTTTGATGAATAGTATTTTGGATATTTTGATGAATACTATTTAAAAAAATTTCGTGAATAGTATAGATGCACTCTATTATCCAATGGATAATTGGTTTTGTTTGAATGGCCATGATTGACCTAGACTTTCACATGGATCATGATCCAACGGCTAAGATTAATTCCCTCTTCTATATATACCATTTCACTTTCTCTCTCCTCTCTCATTTCATTCTCTTCACTCTCTCTTTATTTCTTCTCTTCCCTTGGAGCTTGCCAAGAACTTGGCCTTGAGGTCTAGAGTGTGGTATCGTACCCCTCTTGGTGGTGGAGTAGAAGATTAGGCTTGGAGCTTAACCTAGGCAAGTATACCTTGCCAAATCCATGAACCATATTAATTTGTTGTCATTTTATTTTCCTTGGAGTTAAATGCTTAGAATTGTCCTAAATTCATTTTGTTAAAAATATTTTCCTTGTGATTCTCGTCTATATGCATGTTTCTAAAATTGGTTTTAATTAGGTTTTGATTTTCTGATAAAATCCAATATTGACTTAGTAGAAAACTTGGTATCAAGAGTGATACTAGTGTTACCATCATGGATCTTGGTCACATATGCATATATGAGGCCCTCACCTAGTTTGTATACCATGAATTTTGAGTTTGGTGGATATCGGAACCCGTTTCGGTATCCCGAGAACCTATTTTTGAAGTATTTTGATATATTGATCTATCAAATATTTTGATTTGTGAAAACTAATAGTCCCATGTTGTAGGAACTTCAATTCTATGCAATTTTGACTTTTGAAAATTCGAATTTCGATTTAAAATGAAGTTTTTATGGCCGAAACAAGTTTTGAGTTCAAAAATCAACTTTCTGTGACGGTTCGAAAAATCCGTCGAAAATCCGCGGAAATCCGTCGGAAAATCCGAACTTGCACCACAAAACTTGTTGTGACGGATCGGAAAATCCATCGGTAATCCGCAGTAATCCGTCGGATGGTCCGGTTAGGCTATTTTTGAATTTTTGTATATATTTTAATTACTTTAAAAATCTGGGAAAAATTGTATTTAAATACTATGTTCATTTAGCTAATTTATTATAATTTTTCCAGAATTTAATAAGTACTTTTGATATTTTATAAAAATGGGAAAATAGACCTCATTTTTAGGATACATATGTTTGCTGATTTTTAATAAATATTTATGATGGTTTATAAATTCCAAAAAAAATTAGTATAAATTTCTATAATTAACAAGGATCATTCTGGTACTTTATTTTATGTAAAATTGAGCTTTTTTTCTATCTAAAAAATTGTTGGAACACAATGTACAGTTTGATTTATTTATTGAATAATTACGACTTTCAAAGATTTGTGTTCTTTTGAGTTATTATAGTATTGGACCTCACCCCGCACTAGTGTAAAGACCCTAAAAAATTAGTTTGGATATAGTGTCACTACACATTGGACTTTTATGCTAGGTCACCACTTGGCTAGTATCCAGTTAGGAGTCGTGTCTCACCACTAGTGTAATCTTAATCAAAACTTAGAGGCTGAGTTTGTATATCATTATTGATAGGACACCGGACATCTATATCTTCGTACAAGTATTCTTGCTTTGCTCGAGATAAGTACATCCGCAAAATCATTTACTGTCTTTTAATGCTAGAACATGTATTAACCCTGTTAAAATACTGATCCTTGAGGTAGCAAGTTAAATCTTCACATGTTGTATTACTTTCAGTACCTACCATGCTTATGTTGCTCCCAGTATCTCTCACATGTTCTATATCATTTTCGTATCTCTCACATGTTTTTACTGTTCTCGTATCTCTCACATGTAGAATCTGGGTTATGGGAAAACTGATAGTTGAGTACGTGATCATGCCCCCCTCTTCCGTACGTATGTACCGATCAAGGTTGACATTTTATATGTATACCTTGTCGTAGGCACACCAGCTATATCTGTACGTATGTACATCTATCGCTTATTTGCTTATACGGAAGTACATTTTAGATACTTGTGCCACAGCATATTTTACACCTATTGACGATCATGTACCTGCTCCAGTTTTAAACCTTATATATACATGTGTCACCTTGACAAATGTATTTTACCGTGACTCCAGTCATACCATGACCAGATATTCCATGTTCCCTATGTTACTATGATACTGTGATCCCAGTTGTACCATGAGGCCATGTTTCCAGTATTTTCTATTTTATAGACTTATCACACCATGTTTCTTGTTGTACATCTCTTTCATTATATATTTAGTATTTTAGTTGTAGAGGTTGTACTTGCTCCCGTCCTGACAGGATAACGTTGTAGGTTCACTTTTCGAGAAGGAAATGCTAGGTGATACATACTATGGCACTGATTTTGAGGACCTGGCCTTATCTCCAGAAGAGGCCCCAGCGGGAAACCTTGCTTAGATTTTTTTTTTCTTGTGTTTTGAGACTTAGACTTTGTTTTGAACTTATATTTGGATACTGGACTTTGTCTCCAGTTAGATACTTTGGAAGTGTATTATTAAGTCTGTTCTTGTTTACTTTCGCTTATAGATGATGTGTTGTGATGAACCTTTAAATGTGATATTAGAACTGTTAGCAGCTTAGATCCTTTATTGTATATTCTTAGAACAACTTACTACGCTTTAACCAAGCGTAGGCTGGACATGGCTCGGCCCGGCCCAACAATTTGGGTATCGGGTCGTGACATGTTTTTAGTGGCGGCCCATGCAGGTCTAGACTTAAGTCGTTTGGTTACACCAAGAAAGCCTGCAATTAGGATCTTAGGACAACTTGTTAACACCTAGGAATAACATTTAGAATACCTAGAGGATATCTAGGATTGCAACATAGGAAAACTCATCACAGCATAGGACCGTTAACTATATTTAGCCTCTTGTTTGAAATTCAGTGGGTTACAATTTTGACCAGGATAGTACCCTTGGGATTACCCTGAGGATCTCACTCTAATCTTACCTCGAAATCTGTTTCCACTTATTTCCATTTGCTCTTCCTTAAATTCGTTGTTGAATTTAATTTCTGATTTTCGTTGTTGACTTTGATCTTGCATCATGATAAATTTTGTGGATTAAATTTTGATATATCCTGATAAAGTAAATATCTGCTTTATTTATGGAGTTTAGAATTTACCGCAGCCATATTAGCTGGTATGACAAAAATATAGAGCCTGATTTCGGATATACTTATCCTAGTTATGGAATTTAGATTTTCTCGCAGCCATACCGGTTGGCGTGACGAGAATTCTAGATAATATGATTATAGGGTGTATACTTTAGTCTTGACTCTATCGTTTATTGCATCTAAGATTACTGGTGTGGCAAAAATTCTGGCAACATGATTTCAGGAAGACGTGTATGGTTATCAGATCATATCTCAACTTGGTTCACTTCGTTATGACCGAATGAGCAAGAACAAATTCTTATTATCATTCTTTCTAGTCTTGATTAATTCTGTTCTATCTACATCTACAACAAAGATTATAGGTTCTCTAGGACTCTCCAACAGGATTGCTTTCATGTTATATTTTGGACATAATTGTTTTTGTGTTCCATCTTTCCTATGACTTGACTAAACACGTTTTCGTTAACCTCTCGGATAATTCTTCTCGTTATGCATCTCGTTGTCTTCGTACCATTCTTGGAGATATTTTGACCAACTTTCCTGTCTTGTTTGACCTTTAACTTGTTTAGACACTGTTATGGATTGCTTGACCCAGTCTTAGGCCTTGTTTCCATCTATTTCATAGGCGACCGAAATAGCCAAACCTTGTTAACTAATTCTATAGTATAACTATAGATGTATTGTGTGATTGTGATAAGTACTTTTCCTAGGGATTGGTTAGATTAAGCTTATAGGACAAGTATGGGTGACTGACTATAGTAGACTTGGAAACCATTAAGAACGATTGCATTGATAGTATGACTCGAGATAGGGTATCTAAAGATGGAGAAATGAGATATTATATTGTTGTGACTATGGATTGAGGATTAGAATCTTGTGCTTAGCAGTTTGAGGATTTAGCATTTGTAGAATTTTGGTTGGTTATCTATAGCTAATTACATGTGATTAGAGGGTAGATCGATATGAGGATTGATATAGAATAAATTAGAATAAGTTATCGTATTGCGTACGAGATCGGGAAGATATCAGTTAAAAAGACAAAGAACAAGACAAAGACATATGTACTTTGGTAATTAATAAATCGGGAGTTTTGAAATCGAGGATTTATATTCGGAGGACTTATTGAGTAAAAAGAAGAAGGCTCCACGCCAAGGATAGAAATTGAACGTATGATTTCAAGAAGAAACTGTAGAAAAGGATTGACGACAAATGACGCTAAGGGCCCGTGGATTGATAGAATAAGGATACTTAGGATGTGATAAGGAAATCAAGTATTTACAAATTAAGGTTGGAAAATATGGTTGATGATTAAGCATTTTAGGCTTATAAACATACCTAGAGAATGACCTATTGTTTAGGGTATACATAAAAGTTTCATGTTAGTATGGAAGATTTTAAAGGATATATGACGTAGTTTATGATAGAAGTACCTTTGTTGAACCTGAACCAAAAAGATTGTAAAGAGAAACGGAAGAGATATCCTTACTTGTTCGACCCAACAGCTGTGAGGGAACCACCCGTTTCGGCTTGATACCTTAGGGGTTAGTTTTGATCGTAGCCTTAGTCATTTGTTGCATTGCTTGTTTTGTTAGAATGTTTGTAGAGTCTTCTATCCTTGTTAATTTCGAGGACGAAATTTTTCAAGGAGGGAAGATTTGTAAGCCCCTAAATTTCAAAATAATATTTTTATAATTTTAAATAGTGTTTTCGATATTTTGATGAATAGTGTTTTGGATATTTTGATGAATAGTATTTTGGATATTTTGATGAATAGTATTTAAGATATTTTTGTGAATAGTGTAGATGCACTCTATTATCCAATGGATAATTGGTTTTGTTTGAATGGCCATGATTGACCTAGACTTTCACATGGATCATGATCCAACGGCTAAGATTAATTTCCTCTTATATATATACCATTTCACTTTCTCTCTCCTCTCTCTTTTCATTCTCTTCACTCTCTCTTCATTTCTTCTCTTCCCTTGGAGCTTGCCAAGAGCTTGGCCTTGAGGTCTAGAGTGTGATTTTGTACCCCTCTTGGTGGTGGAGTAGAATATTAGGCTTGGAGCTTAACCTAAGCAAGTACACCTTGCCAAATCCATGAACCATATTATTTTGTTGTCATTTTATTTTCCTTGGAGTTAAATGCTTAGAATTGTCCTAAATTTATTTTGTTAAAAATGTTTTCCTTGTGATTCTTGTCTATATGCAAGTTTCTAAAATTGGTTTTAATTAGGTTTTGATTTTCTGATAAAACCCAATATTGACTTAGTAGAAAACTCGGTATCAAGAGTGATACTGGTGTTACCATCATGGTTCTTGGTCACATATGCATATATGAGGCCCTCACCTGGTTTGTATACCATGGATTTTGAGTTTGGTGGATATCGGAACCCGTTTCGGTATCCTAAGAACCTATTTTTGGAGTATTTTGATATATTGATCTATCAAATATTTTGATTTGTGAAAACTAATAGTCCCATGTTGTAGGAAATTCAATTCTATGCAATTTTGACTTTTAAAAATCCGAATTTCGATTTAAAACGAAGTTTTTATGGCCGAAACAAGTTTTGAGTTCAAAAATCAACTTTCTGTGACGGTTTGAAAAATCCGTCAGAAATCCGCGGAAATCCGTCGGAAAATTCGAACTTGCACCACAAAACTTGCTGTGACAGATCGAAAAATCCGTCGGTAATCCGCAGTAATCCGTCGGATGATCCGGTTAGGCTGTTTTTGAATTTTTATATATATTTTAATTGCTGTAAAAATCTGGGAAAAATTATATATAAATACTCTGTTAATTTAGCTAATTTATTATAATTTTTCCAGCATTTAATAAGTACTTTTGATATTTTATAAAAATGGGCAAACAGACCTCATTTTCAGGATACATATGTTTGCTGATTTTTAATAAATATTTATGAAGGTTTATAAATTCCAGAAAAATTAGTATAAATTTCTATAATTAACAAGGATCATTTTGGTACTTTATTTTATGTAAAATTGAGATTTTTGTTTATCTCAAAAATTATTGGAACACAATGTACAGTTTGATTTATTTATTAAATAATTACGACTTTCAATGATTTGTGTTCTTTTAAGTTATTATAGTATTGGACCTCACCCCGCACTAGTGTAAAGACCCTAGAAAATTAGTTTGGATATAGTGTCACTCCACATTGGACTTTTATGCTAGGTCACCACTTGGCTAGTATCTAGTTAGGAGTCGTGTCTCACCACTAGTGTAATCTTAATCATAACTTAGAGGCTGAGTTTGTATATCATTATTGACAGGACACCAGACATCTATATCTTCGTACTAGTATTCTTGCTTTGCTCGAGGCAAGTACATCTGCAAACTCATTTACTGTCTTTTAATGCTAGAACATGTATTAACCCTGTTAAAATACTGATCCATGAGGTAGCAAGTTAAATCTTCACATGTTGTATTACTTTCAGTACCTACCATGCTTATGCTGCTCCCAGTATCTCTCACATGTTCTATATCATTATCGTATCTCTCACATGTTTTTACTGTTCTCGTATCTCTCACATGTAGAATCTGGGTTATAGGGAAACTGATAGTTGAGTACGTGATCATGCCTCCCTCTCACGTACGTATGTACCGAGCATGGTTGAAATTTTATATGTATACCTTGTCGTAGGCGCACCAGCTGTATCTGTACGTATGTACATCTATCGCTTGTTTACTTGTACGGAAGTACATTTTAGATACTTGTGCCACAGCACATTTTAAACCTATTGACGATCACGTACCTGCTCCAGTTTTAAACATTAGATATACATGTGTCACCTTGACAAATGTATTTTACCGTGATTCCAGTCATACCATGATTCCAGATATGCCATGTTCCCTATGTTACTATGATATTGTGATCCCAGTTGTACCATGAGGCCATGTTTTCAGTATTTTCTGTTTTATAGACTTATCACACCATGTTTCTTATTGTACATCTCTTTCATTATATATTCAGTATTTTAGTTGTAGAGGTTGTACTTGCTCCCGTCCTGACAAGATAACGTTGTAGGTTCACTTTTCGAGAAGAAAATGCAATGTGATACATACTATGGCACTGATTTTGAGGACCTGGCCTTAGCTCCAGAAGAGGCCCCAGCGGGGAACCTTGCTTAGATATTTTTTCTTGTGTTTTGAGACTTAGACTTTGTTTTGAACTTATATTTGGATACTGGACTTTGTCTCCAGTTAGATACTTTGGAGGTGTATTATTAAGTCTGTTCTTGTTTACTTTCGCTTATAGATGCTGTGTTGTGATGAACCTTTAAGTGTGATATTAGAACTGTTAGCAGCTTAGATCCTTTATTGTCTATTCTTAGAACAGCTTACTACGCTTTAACCAAGCGTAGGCTGGACATGGCTCGGCCCAGCCCAACAATTTGGGTATCGGGTCGTGACATGTTTTTAGTGGCGGCCCATGCAGGTCTAGACTTAAGTTGTTTGGTTACACCACGAATGCCTGCAATTAGGATCTTAGGACAACTTGTTAACACCTAGGAATAACATTTAAAATACCTAGAGGATATCTAGGATTGCAACATAGGAAAACTCATCACAGCATAGGACCGTTAACTATATTTAGCCTCTTGTTTGAAATTCAGTGGGTTACAATTTTGACCAGGATAGTATCCTTGGGATGACCCTGAGGATCTCACTCTAATCTTACCTCGAAATCTGTTTCCACTTATTTCCATTTGCTCTTCCTTAAATTCATTGTTGAATTTAATTTCTGATTTTCGTTGTTGACTTTGATCTTGTATCGTGATAAATTTTGTGGATTAAATTGTGATATATCCTGATAAAGTAAATGTCTGCTTTATTTATGGAGTTTAGAATTTATTACAGCCATATTAGCTGGTATGACAAAAATATAGAGCCTGATTTCGGATATACTTATCCTAGTTATGGAATTTAGATTTTTTCGCAGCCATAGCGGTTGGCGTGACGAGAATTCTAGATAATATGATTATAGGGTGTATACTTTAGTCTTGACTCTATCGTTTATTGCATCTACGCTTACTGGTGTGGCAAAAATTCTAGCAACATGATTTCAGGAAGACGTGTATGGTTATCAGATCATATCTCAACTTGGTTCACTTCGTTATGACCGAATGAGCAAGAAATAATTCTTATTATCATTCTTTCTAGTCTTGATTAACTCTGTTCTATCTACATCTACAACTAGGATTATAGGTTCTCTATGACTCTCCAACAGGATTGCTTTCATGTTATATTTTGGACATAATTATTTTTGTGTTCTATCTTTTCTATGACTTGACTAAACTCTTTTTCGTTAACCTCTCGGATAATTCTTCTCGTTATGCATCTCGTTGTCTTCGTACCATTCTTGGAGATATTTTGACCAACTTTCCTGTCTTGTTTGACCTTTAACTTGTTTGGACACTTTTATGGATTGCTTGACCCAGTCTTAGGCCGTGTTACCTTCTATTTTATAGGCGACCGAAATAGCCAAACCTTGTTAACTAATTCTATAGTATAACTATAGATGTATTGTGTGATTGTGATAAGTACTTTTCCTAGGGATTGGTTAGATTAAGCTTATAGGACAAGTATGGGTGACTGACTATAGTAGACTTGGAAACCATTAAGAACGATTGCATTGATAGTATGACTCGAGATAGGGTATCTAAAGATGGAGAAATGAGATATTATATTGTTGTGACTATGGATTGAGGATTAGAATCTTGTGCTTAGCAGTTTGAGGATTTAGCATTTGTAGAATTTTGGTTGGTTATCTATAGCTAATTACATGTGATTAGAGGGTAGATCGATATGAGGATTAATATAGAATAAATTAGAATAAGTTATCGTATTGCGTACGAGATCGGAAAGATATCAGTTAAAAAGACAATGAACAAGACAAAGACATATGTACTTTGGTAATTAATAAATCGGAAGTTTTGAAATCGATGATTTATATTCGGAGGACTTGTTGAGTAAAAAGAAGAAGGCTCTACGCCAAGGATAGAAATTGAACGTATGATTTCGAGGAAAAACTGTAGAAAAGGATTGACGACAAATGATGCTAAGGGCCTGTGGATTGATAGAATAAGGATACTTAGGATGTGATAAGGAAATCAAGTATTTACAAATTAAGGTTGAAAAATATGGTTGATGATTAAGCATTTTAGGCTTATAAACATACCTAGAGAATGACCTATTGTTTAGGGTATACATAAAAGTTTCATGTTAGTATGGAAGATTTTAAAGGATATATGACGTAGTTTATGATAGAAGTACCTTTGTTGAACCTGAACCAAAAAGATTGTAAAGAGAAACAGAAGAGATATCCTTACTTGTTCGACCCAACAGCTGCGAGGGAACCATCCGTTCCCGCTTGATACCTTAGGGGTTAGTTTTGATCGTAGCCTTAGTCATTTGTTGCATTGCTTGTTATGTTAGAATGTTTGTAGAGTCTTCTATCCTTGTGAATTTCGAGGACGAAATTTTTCAAGAAGGGAAGATTTGTAAGCCCCTAAATTTCAAAATAATATTTTTATAATTTTAAATAGTATTTCCGATATTTTGATGAATAGTATTTTGGATATTTTGATGAATAGTATTTTGGATATTTTGATGAATAGTATTTAAGATATTTTTGTGAATAGTGTAGATGCACTCTATTATCCAATAGATAATTGGTTTTGTTTGAATGGCCATGATTGACCTAGACTTTCACATGGATCATGATCCAACTGCTAAGATTAATTCCCTCTTATATATATACCATTTCACTTTCTCTCTCCTCTCTCTTTTCATTCTCTTCACTCTCTCTTCATTTCTTCTCTTCCCTTGGAGCTTGCCAAGAGCTTGGCCTTGAGGTCTAGAGTGTGATTTTGTACCCCTCTTGGTGGTGGAGTAGAATATTAGGCTTGGAGCTTAACCTAGGCAAGTACACCTTGCCAAATCCATGAACCATATTATTTTATTGTCATTTTATTTTCCTTGGAGTTAAATGCTTAGAATTGTCCTAAATTTATTTTGTTAAAAATGTTTTCCTTGTGATTCTCGTTTATATGCATGTTTCTAAAATTGGTTTTAATTAGGTTTTGATTTTCTGATAAAACCCAATATTGACTTAGTAGAAAACTCGGTATCAAGAGTGACACTGGTGTTACCATCATGGATCTTGGTCACATATGCATATATGAGGCCCTCACCTAGTTTGTATACCATGGATTTTGAGTTTGGTGGATATCGGAACCCGTTTCGGTATCCCGAGAACCTATTTTTGGAGTATTTTGATATATTGATCTATCAAATGTTTTGATTTGTGAAAACTAATAGTCCCATGTTGTAGGAAATTCAATTCTATGCAATTTTGACTTTTGAAAATCCGAATTTCGATTTAAAACGAAGTTTTTATGGCCGAAACAAGTTTTGAGTACAAAAATCAACTTTCTGTGACGGTTCGGAAAATCCGTCGAAAATCCGCGAAAATTCGTCGGAAAATCCGAACTTGCACCACAAAACTTGCTGTGACGGATCGGAAAATCCGTCGGTAATCCGCAGTAATCCGTCGGATGATCCGGTTAGGCTGTTTTTGAATTTTTATATATATTTTAATTGCTGTAAAAATCTGGGAAAAATTATATATAAATACTATGTTAATTTAGCTAATTTATTATAATTTTTCCAGCATTTAATAAGTACATTTGATATTTTATAAAAATAGGAAAATAGACCTCATTTTCAGGATACATATGTTTGCTGATTTTTAATAAATATTTATGAAGGTTTATAAATTCTAGAAAAATTAGTATAAATTTCTATAATTAACAAGGATCATTTTGGTACTTTATTTTATGTAAAATTGAGGTTTTTTTTATCTCAAAAATTGTTGGAACACAATGTACAGTTTGATTTATTTATTAAATAATTACGACTTTCAATGATTTCTGTTCTTTTGAGTTTTTATAGTATTGGACCTCACCCCGCACTAGTGTAAAGACCCTAGAAAATTAGTTTGGATATAGTGTCACTATACATTGGACTTTTATGCTAGGTCATCACTTGGCTAGTATCCAGTTAGGAGTCGTGTCTCACCACTAGTGTAATCTTAATCATAACTAAGAGGCTGAGTTTGTATATCATTATTGACAGGACACCAGACATCTATATCTTCGTACTAATATTCTTGCTTTGCTCGAGACAAGGACATCTGCAAACTCATTTACTGTCTTTTAATGTTAGAACATGTATTAACCCTGTTAAAATACTGATCCTTGAGGTAGCAAGTTAAATCTTCACATGTTGTATTACTTTCAGTACCTACCATGCTTATGCTGCTCCCAGTATCTCTCACATGTTCTATATTGTTCTCGTATCTCTCACATATTTTTACTGTTCTCGTATCTCTCACATGTAGAATCTGGGTTATGGGGAAACTGATAGTTGAGTACGTGATCATGCCCCCCTCTCCCGTACGTATGTACCGAGCATGGTTGACATTTTATATGTATACCTTGTCGTAGGCGCACCAGCTGTATCTGTACGTATGTACATCTATCGCTTGTTTACTTGTATGGAAGTACATTTTAGATACTTGTGCCACAGCACATTTTACACCTATTGACGATCATGTACCTGCTCCAGTTTTAAACATTAGATATACATGTGTCACCTTGACAAATGTATTTTACCGTGATTCCAGTCATACTATGATTCCAGATATGCCATGTTCCCTATGTTACTATGTTCCAGATATGTACCATGAGACCATGTTTCCATGGTATTTCCTGTTTTATAGACTTATCACACCATGTTTCTTGTTGTACATCTCTTTCATTATATATTCAGTATTTTAGTTGTAGAGGTTGTACTTGCTCCCGTCCTGACAGGATAACGTTGTAGGTTCACTTTTTGAGAAGGAAATGCTATGTGATACATACTATGGCACTGATTTTGAGGACCTGGCCTTAGCTCCAGAAGAGGCCCCAGCGGGGAACCTTGTTTAGATATTTTTTCTTGTGTTTTGAGACTTAGACTTTGTTTTGAACTTATATTTGGATACTGGACTTTGTCTCCAGTTAGATACTTTGGAAGTGTATTATTAAGTCTGTTCTTGTTTACTTTCGCTTATAGATGCTGTGCTGTGATGAAACTTTAAATGTGATATTAGGACTGTTAGCAGCTTAGATCCTTTATTGTCTCTTCTTAGAACAGCTTACTACGCTTTAACCAAGCGTAGGCTGAACATGGCTCGGCTCGGCCCGGCCCAACAATTTGGGTATCGGGTCGTGACAAAATAAACTTTCATTCTTACTTGATTACTTGGATCAACCTGCAACAAATGCCAATTGGCAAAGTATAAACAATAACGCATTTGTATAAAATATTTTTGGAACAACCTGCAACCTGCAACCTGGATCAACCTGCAACCTGCAAAATATAAAACAAACTTTCATTCTTTACTTGATTACTTGTATCAACCTGCAACCTGCAACAACTACATAAGACTCATTTAGTGCACTGGTAAGGCATCACTTTTCCTATCCCAATAATTTACTTTTCGTCAATTGTCTGGATCGGCTCGAGATGGTTTTTTTCTTTACACTAATGATTTATCCCCTATTTTTGTGTAGGTTGGATGATGGAAGAGGATGCTTTCTGAGGAGTTTTGATTGTGGATAGGCTCGAAGGGAGCTAAATGTTAGACAGTCAACATTTTGGGATATATGTAGCTGACTACACTGTTAATGTTTAATTTTTGGACATATGTTTGGTACTACTTCATTGTTCTACATGGAAAAATTAAGGATTTTGAATGTTTGGTACTACTTCGTTGTTCTACATATATTAGACAGCAAAATTAATGAATTTACTTATGTTCGAAATTCATTCTGTGATTGATTCGCATTTAAATTTTTGAATACCTGCATTTTGTATAACTGTGGCATTATCTGCAATAGTATTCTGATGTGCTGCATTCTGCAAATTTTTGAATACAGAATTTTGACTCTGCAATAGCATTCTGACATGCTATTGTTGCACATATAATAGCAGGAAAGAAATGCTATAAAAAGCAGATATATATCGAAACGCTATTAACAAACAATAACATACAGGAACACAATTAAAACTAAACAGCGTTCAGGAATGCCATAACACATTTATAGCGTTAACAAATGTTATTAATGAACTATAGCGTTCGTAAAGGCTATGTAAACTATATAGCGTTTGTAAGTGCTATAACATGTCTATAGCGTTCATGAACGCTACAATATATTAATAGCGTTCATGAATGCTATTAAAGTTCTATAGCGTTCCTAATTGCTATAACTATCATATAGCGTTTCAAAATGCTATACATTGTCTATAGCATCAATGAACGCTATAATCCATGAATATCGTTCGTACACGCTATAACTTTATAGCGTTTTTGTACATGGGGTTATTATAGTGGGGGCATATATAGCGGACGGAATATGCTATAATATGCATTCTACAGCGTTCAGCGCACGCTATTATATCCCATATTTGTTGTAGTGAGAGACTTGAGAGGAGTTCGAATTAGCTGCATTGGGCCATTCAGGACTGTTTGCCGGATGTAGGGGATCTGTACTAGGGTTAGGAGGAGGGAGGGGACCGGTTGTTGCAGCACTGAGCGAGGAATTTTTTTCAGCATCATTGACTTTTGGGGGAGGGGTTGAAATATTTTTAGGCCCATTATGTTGGGAAAGAAATGCGGAAACCTTTCCCCAAACCGGAGAGTACCTGCGAGAGGACCGAGCAATACAACGCACGAACCCAAAAACAACCACACAAAACAATCCACGCAGACACAGAGAATTTTTGACGTGGAAAACCCTTGCGGAAAAAAACCACGGGACGATCGGAGTCCAACCCTGAGAAGCCTCCACTAATGGAATAGAAGAATTACACCCTCTACAAACTCCTCCCGATCCAAATCGGATCCCCACAACACTCAGAAATAAGAACAATGATTACAAGGCTACGAAGAGCGAGAACGACGAGTAGAGAGTACCCGAACACGATCTCCTTCGAATAGCGACCTTCAATCCTCCGTCTTCTTCTCCGAAGTTGCAATGGCACTCTTGCCTCCTTCCTCTCTCCAAGTTGTGTTACGTTGCGTTATAGCGTAATGAATTAGGGTTGGGAAATCCCAACTTAACTCCCCAATCCCGCAACCAACCTGGACCGTTGGATTAGATCCAATGATGAAAACTCATCCAAATCCCGCTTCAGCCCCCGACGACACAGAATTCGGCCAGAACTCTGTATCGGGCAAACAGCACGGGACGACCAACTTCTAGAAGATCCAGACCGAGTTCGGCCAGAACTCGGCCTGGGACCGAGTTCGGCCCGAACTCGGCTGTCTCATTCCAGAACCTCCCTCTGGGTCATCAACAGCAGCAGCGACTCCGCGTCGCCTACTTCCCGAACTTCTTCGACACACGAATGGCGCTCGTCGCACTCCGGGGTCTTCTCCACATAGGTTGGGAACCCCACCCACTCCAACAAATCTCCCCCTTCACAACTATGGGGAGGATATCGTCATCCCGACGACCTGCCTGCAGTACTCAAACTTCCCCCTTGGTAGAATCTTCGTGAACATATCAGCTCCGTTGTCATCTGTATGAACCTTCTCAAGCTTCGCGTCCTTCTTCTCAACCACATCCCGTATCCAATGATACCGAGTCTCGATGTGCTTGGACCGGCTATGAAACGTCTAATTCTTCACAAGGTGGATAGCACTCTGACTGTCGCAAAGCAAAGTATACTGCTCTTGCTTCAGTCCCATTTCCTGCAGCAGCTTCTTCATCCACAGCAACTCCTTGCAAGCCTCCGTCGCCGCAATGTACTCTGCCTCTGTCGTCGACAAGGCAACACACTTCTGCAACCGCGACTGCCACGACACTGCTCCTCCCGCAAACATCATCACGTAGCCCGAAGTCGATCGCCTCGTGTCTACATCTCCAGCCATATCAGCGTCGGTATACCCAATCAGCTTCGGCTCGTCACCACCAAAGGAAAGTCTCCAACCAGCAGTGCCCTGAAGATATCGTAGAATCCACTTGACCGCACTCCAATGTACCCTTCCAGGATTTGAAAGATACCTGCTAACCGTACCAACTGCATGAGCAATATCTGGCCTCGTACACACCATGGCATACATCAGGCTTCCCACAGCTGAGGCATATGGAACCCGCTCCATATCTTCCTTTTCGTCCTCGGTAGATGGACACTGTTCCTCAGTGAGCTTAAAGTGAGCCGCAAGAGGGGAACTCACTTTCTTCGACCCGTCCATCCTGAAACGCTGAAGTACCCGGTGAATGTACTTCATTTGGGACAAGTGTAGCAGCTTGGACTCTCTCTCTCGGCTGATCTCCATCCCAAGAATAGTCTTCGCTGCGCCCAAATCCTTCATAGAGAAGGCCGCGCCCAGTTGGCGCTTCAGCTCCGCTATCCTAGTGGCATTCCGACCCACTAATAGCATATCATCAACATAGAGCAACAAAATGATGAAATCATCCTCGACAAAATACCTCACAAATACACAATAGTCCGACGTCGTCCGTGCATAACCATGCTCCCCCATAAACGACTCGAACTTCCTGTACCACTGCCTCGGAGCCTGCTTCAGACCATACAAGCTCTTTCTCAACCGGCAGACCAAATATGACTTGCCCTTCTCACAGAATCTCTCTGGCTGCTCCATGTACAACTCCTCCTCAAGATCACAGTGGAGGAATGCCGTCTTCACGTCCATCTGCTCGACCTCCAAGTCGAGACTGGCTGCTAATGCTAGCACCACCCGAATAGACGAATGCTTGACGACAGGCGAAAAGATCTCATCATAATCCACGCCTTTCCGCTGACCGTAGCCTTTGACTACCAGCCTCGCTTTGTATCGAGGGCGAGTAGCATCATCCGTCTGCTTCACTCTGAACACCCATCGATTCTTCAAAGCCTTCTTGCCCTTTGGCAACCGCACCAGATCATAAGTGGAATTGGTGTGCAAGGAACTCATCTCCTCCTGTATAGCCTCCATCCACTCCTGCCTGTGTTCGTCTTCCATAGCCTCTGCAAAACTTTCGGGCTCTCCCCCGTCAGTCAATAGCACATACTCATTGGGTGAGTATCTCGTAGATGGTCGACGATGTCACTCCTTCTCAGTGGAGCCACTGGTGCTGGCTGTATACCAACAGCCTCCTCCCCTTCAGGAACTGTCTCTCCGGCATGCTCATCCTCTTGAGGGACACCCTGACCACCATCAGCAGGCTGATGATCAAGGTTGGGAGCTACTCCATGTACTGGCTTCCCCATAACTGGATCTTCTGCGATGTCCTCTGGAAACTGCACGAAGCAAAATGACTCTAACTCAGGCAATTCCTCAGCCTCAGAAGGCGTCTCGGAATCCTGAGTGTTGGTCATGGTCTGATCCTCGATGAACACCACGTCCCTGCTTCTGTAGAGCTTTCCTTCCACTGGGTCGTAGAGTCTATAGCCAAACTCATCCCGACCGTAGCCGACAAAGATGCATCGCCTCATCTTCGGCTCAAGTTTGGTCCTCTCGTCCTTCGGTACATGCACGAAGGCCTTACAACCAAACGCCCGCAGGTGATTGTATGACGGCTCTTTGCCGTACCATACTTTGTCAGGCACATCACCCTAAAAAGGAGCACTAGGAGACAAATTAATAACATAAGCAGCTGTGAGAAGAGCCTCACCCCAATAATTGTCCGGCAAGTTTGCTTCTGACAGCAAACACCGCACCCTCTCCATCAGTGTCCTGTTCATGCGCTCCGCTACACCATTGAGCTGAGGTGTCTTTGGCGGAGTCTTCTGGTGTCGTATCCCTTGCTCTCTGCAATACGCATCAAAGGGACCGATGTATTCGCCGTCATTGTCGGACCGAACACACAACAGCTTCTTGCCCGTCTCCCTTTCAACAGAGGCCTGAAACTCCTTGAAAGTAGGCAGCACCTGATCCTTGGTCTGTAAGGTAGACCCAAACCTTCCTGGAACAGTCATCAATAAAGGTTACAAAGTAAGAAGCACCACCAAGAGATTTTACCTTCATAGGACCGCAGACATCCGAGTGAATCAACTCGAGCAACGTCGGCTTCCTCGAACTTGGGTGACTTTGGAAAGACACCCTATTTTGCTTCCCAGCTAAACAGTGCGTGCATTTCTCCAACTTTGTAGACTTGAGCCCTGGAATCACCTTCCTGTTCACCAAGTAGCTCATCCCCTTCTCGCTGATATGGCCGAGCCGCCTGTGCCACATCTCGGTAGACGCATTACTGACTGCGTTCACCTCCTATGCCCCCTGTGCGCTCCCCTCCATATAGTAGAGACCGGACTTCTTGCTTCCTCTGGCAATCACCATCGAACCTCTGGAAAGCTTCCACTGACTATTCCCGAAGAGACTGAAGAATCCCTCGTCATCCAACCTTCCAACCGACACCAGGTTGAAACGGATATCAGGGACATGACGAACATCTTTGAGAACAAGAACCGCACCCGTCTTCGTTCTCAAATGCACATCTCCAACGACAACCGCCTTCGACACATCTCCGTTGCCCATCTTCAACACGCCACAGTCGCCTGTCGTGTAAGTGGCAAACAGTGCCCTGTTGTGAGATACATGTGCTGAAGCCCCCGAGTCCACCAGCCAAGAATTGTCGTCGCAGGCGAGGTTAGTAATGACCTCATCACCTACGATGATCACATCGCCTCCATGCATCGAGGCCGCCGCTGTAGTGTTCTCTTCTTGCTTCCCCTTGTCGCCCTTCTTCTCTCTCTTCCAAGCGAAACAATTCCGCTTGATGTGGCCCTTCTTACCACAATGGTAACACTCTGAGTCCTCGTAACGACCCTTGGACTTCCCCCTGCTCTTGTCTCTGCCACCACCTGGACTCCTGCTTTTGCCCCTTCCGCGGCTCTCTGAAACAAGTGCCTCTGAGTGGTGGGATGTGGATGAAGTGCCCTGAGAACGTCTCCGCATCTCTTCATTCAACACCCCGTTCTTGGCAAACTCCAGACTGACCACGCCCTCTAGAGCAGAAGCGATCATAGATACTCGTACAGTCTCCCACGAGTCTGGCAAAGTACACAGCAGCCATAGTCCCTGAACTTCGTCGTCGAACTTGACTCCCATAGAAGATAGCTAGTCAACCACGCCCTGGAACTCACTCAAGTGATCCGAAATAGACGCCCCATCCTTGTATCGCAGATCCATCATCGTTCGGATCAGGAACAACTTGTTTACCCCGGTCTTCTTCGCATACAAGGATTCCAGCTTATCCCACAACGTCTTCGCGTGCTCAATATTGGCAACGTGGTTGTACACGTTCTCATCAACAAACTGCCGTATGTACCCACACACCTGTATGTGCTCGAATGTCCAGTCCTCCTCGAATTTATCACTGGGCTTCTCGGATGCAAACACGGGTAGATGCAGCTTCTTGACAAACAGCAAATCCTTCATCTTGCTCCGCCAATAATGATAGTTTGTGCCATTAAGATTCACCATGCGCACCGGCTTCGCGTCCATCTCTCCTCTCTGGTTTCTCTGTCAACTACTGACACTTCTTCTGAATTCCAGAACCTGGCTCTGATACCACTCTGTTGGGAAAGAAATGCGGAAACCTTTTCCCAAACCGGAGAGTACCTGCGAGAGGACCGAGCAATACAACGCACGAACCCAAAAACAACCACACAAAACAATCCACGCAGACACAGAGAATTTTTGACGTGGAAAACCCTTGCGGGAAAAAACCACGGGACGATCGGAGTCCAACCCTGAGAAGCCTCCACTAATGGAATAGAAGAATTACACCCTCTACAAACTCCTCCCGATCCAAATCGGATCCCCACAACACTCACAAATAAGAACAATGATTACAAGGCTACGAAGAGCGAGAACGACGAGTAGAGATTACCCGAACACGATCTCCTTCGAATAGCGACCTTCAATCCTCCGTCTTCTTCTCCGAAGTTGCAATGGCACTCTTGTCTCCTTCCTCTCTCCAAGTTGTGTTACGTTGCGTTATGGCGTAATGAATTAGGGTTGGGAAATCCCAACTTAACTCCCCAATCCCGCAACCAACCTGGACCGTTGGATTAGATCCAATGATGAAAACTCATCCAAATCCCGCTTCAGCTCCCGACGACACAAAGTTCGGCCAAAACTCTGTGTCGGGCAAACAGTACAGGACGGCCAACTTCTGGAAGAGCCAGACCGAGTTCGGCCAGAACTCGGCCTGGGACCGAGTTCGGCCCGAACTCGGCTGCCTCATTCCAGAACCTCTCTCTGGGTCATCAACAGCAGCAGCGACTCCGCGTCGCCTACTTCCCGAGCTTCTTCGACACACGAATGGCGCTCGTCGCACTCCGAAATCTTCTCCACATAGATTGGGAACCCCACCCACTCCAACACATTACTGGTGGTAGCTAGTGTCTCGGAGGGTAAGACCAATTGGGTAGTTTCGAAGGGAGCTTCGATGGAAGAGCTCGGCATCAGACCACGTAAGGGGGGAGCTGAGGGTCGTTATTTATGACCGAAGTGACCTGGTGAGTAAAGACGGTTATTTCATTATTCCCTGCATTGTTGTCCGAGCTCGTAATAATCTATTTCTGCTTTTGGTGGTTCATTGGCTCTTTAGTCTGTGAAGGAATTTTGTAGGTATCTTTATTGTGTCCCTGATGTTTACATATAAGACAAAACTAAGGGATGTTTTCATATTCAACTGGCTGGGAGATAGATCTGCCATAGGGAAGATTTATCCTAACCACCCGAGGGAGCGGTTTGCTAGCGTCAACTTCGATAAAGACTGGCGGTGCTTGGACGAGATAGTGCTTGGACGAGATAGTGCTTCTGTAGCCCTATCAAGTTTTAGAGGGGTTCCAATGCCTAAGCCAATAGAGTAAAGAGCATTTTTGGCGAAGATTTGATGGGAAAGGCCTGGAAAATAAACCCAATAGTAGCCAGAGGAGATTCTTGTGAGGACTTAAAATCCTTCGACCAGCGAAAGATCCGCATCGGGACTTTGGCGATGAACCACACATCTCTAGCTCGAAGACGAAGGAAGTCCTCTTTAAGACTAGGGTTGCGTTTGGTTCATTGTAATGTAATCGTAATCGTAATGGAATTGGATTTGTAATGTAATTGGGTTTGTAATGTAATGGAATTACAATTACATTACTATGTTTGGTTGAAGCATGTAATCAAACCATGTAATGTAATGCCAATTGCATTCATATGTTTGGTTTACCATGTAATGTAATTAAGTTTCTAATTTAATATTTTTTTTAAATACAACATAAAATTTAAAAATTGGATCACAAAATTTTTTTTAAAAATTTAAAAAGAAAAAAACTAAAAATAAATAATAAATAAATAAGGGAAAAATGGTTTGTTTTCTGCTAAAAAGACCAAAAACGAAAAAAACGACAAAAAATAAAAAATACAAAAAATGACAAACGAACAAAACAGAAGGAAAAGAAAACCAAAAATGAAAAAGCGATAAAAAAGAAAAACGACAAAAAAAATCAAAAATGTGAAAACCATAAAAAGTGACCAATAATGATAAAAAAAATTGACTAAAAACAAAAAAAAATTGACAAAAAACAACAATAAATGAAAGGAAAAAAAAGACGAAAAAGACCAAAAACAAAAAAAAGGGCAAAAAATGAACAAAAACGAGAAAAAAAGAAAAAAATGACAAAAAACGATAAAAAAGAGCAAAAAAAATATAAAACGATAAAAAGGAACAGAAATAACAAAAAACGAAAATACGAAAAAAGACCAAAAACAAGAGGGAATTAAAACGAGCAAAAAACGACAAAAAGATTAAAAAACGAAAAAAAACGTACAAGGTCGACAAAAATCGATAAATAACATGCAGAAATGACAAAGAATCTGCAAAATCGACAAAAAACGATAAAAAACGTAAAAATTTGAACAAAAACGATAAAAAAAGGCAAAAAATGAACAAAAACGACAAAAAAGGGCAAAAAGAACAAAAAAGGACAAAAACGACAAAAAAAACAAACAAAAATAACCAAAAACGGACAAAAATGACAAAAAAAGAACAAAACGACAAAAAACGGATAAAAACAACAAAAAAGGACAAAAACGAAAAAAAACAAAAACAACCAAAAACGAACAAAAATGACAAAAAAACAAGAACGACAAAAAAAGAACAAAAAAAAGGAAAAAAAAACGATAGAAAACCGAACAAAAATGACAAAAAACAAACAAAAATTACAAAAAACGAACAAAAACGACCAAAAACGAACAAAAAAAGACCAAAAACAACAAAAAAAAAGACAAAAAACGACAAAAAAAAAACAAAAACAACAAAAAACGAACAAAAATGACAAAAAATGAACAAAAACGACAAAAAAACGGACAAAAACAACAAAAAAAGGACAAAAACGACAAAAAAAACAAACAAAAACAACCAAAAACTAACAAAAATGAAAAAAAAGGAACAAAAACGACAAAAAACGAAAAAAAAAAGGACAAAAACGACAAAAAAACCGAAAAAAAAAATGACAAAAAACGAACAAAAATTACAAAAAAACGAACAAAAACGACAAAAAAAACAAACAAAAACAACGAAAAAACGAATAAAAATGACAAAAAACGAACAAAAATGACAAAAAACGGATAAAAACAACAAAAAAAGAACAAAAACGACAAAAACAAACAAAAACAAACAAAAACGAACAAAAATGACAAAAACGAACAAAAACGACAAAAAAACGGACAAAAACAACAAAAAAGGACAAAAACGAACAAAAAGCAAACAAAAACAACCAAAAACGAACAAAAATAACAAAAAACGAACAAAAACGAAAAAAAACGACAAAAAACGAACAAAAACGACAAAAAACAAACAAAAACAACATAAAATGACAAAAAAACGAAAAAAAATGACAAAAAACGAACAAAAACGACCAAAAATGACCAAAAACGACAAAAAACAAACAAAAACAACAAAAAATGACCAAAAACGAACAAAAAGACCAAATTATAGCATACCAACCTTCCGCTTAAGTTGTAATGTAATTGCGATTACATAGGTTTTATGATGTAATTGAGTTTAGAAGAAACTGATGTAATGTAATCAAACTTGTAATCGCGATTACATTACATCTAATTTTTTTTGTCCAACCAAACACCCGAGTTAGATTGACAACGTAATGCCAATTATATTACGTTGTCCAATCCTGCAAACCAAACGGGCCCTAGGTCTGATAAGAATATGTTTGGGATCAATAACTCCAATTTTGATCTTTCCAACAAATTTGAACCCGGGAAGCGTCTTGCGAATCAAATCGATCGATGGTCTTGAGTGGGAGAATTCCCAATCAAAGCAAATCGATATGGTTGGATCAAAATATTTTTGTCGTCCTCGGAGAAGGAGATAACGGGAACGCCTTTCGAAAAGGTAGGGAAACGGATCGCAAGATCTTCCATAGGGGCAGGGGAGCCTCCCCTAACAGCATTCGTGAAAGATTTCCCGGCCATGGCAGACAGGCCCGGCTGGGGCCAAGGCGGGATCGGAGGGGCATGCTCGGCTAGGGTTTCCTAGAGGAGGCGCAAACCCTAGAGAGCGATTTTATATATATATATATATATATATATATATATATATATATATATATATATATATATATATTAAAAAACTATAACACCCCCATCCTCCTACACTCCCATCTCTAAACCCTAGCCGCCTCCACCTCTAAACCACTCCGGGATTCCCGTGCCTTGGCGCCGTCAGTTGTCGGAGCTCGTTAAGCGTTACGACCGCTCGCAGACGTCCTCGGTGACATAACTCGAAGCATTACGTTGAGGAGCCGTCCTTCCGCCAACCGGTGTGTGACAACAACATCTCCAGTACCGCAGTGACACTGCCCCGCCGTAGCACGCGGGCGGTGCCCCCTTCCACCTACGCAGTGAGCCTCTCTTCCCCCTCCTGTTTCACCTCCTTCTTCCTAAGCATGTGGAAGTATGGCTTGCATGCTTTTTATGTGTAATATAGTAGTAAAACCTAAACTAAGTTGTCATCATAACCATTTACTGTGTACCGTGTCCAATGTGCCCATGTTGTTGATTGTATGTATGGGTGTTAGCACTCATGTGTGGCCAAGTAACAGGAAGGGGATCGTTGTAGTCTAGCTTTGCATAAGATTCCCTCTGTAAGAATGAATAGATGAGTAGCTAACAGAGTTAGGTTCACCTGACATATAAAATTTAGAGCCATATTCCAACAAAAAGATAGCTCTAGCCCATTGTGTGTGGAGGTTGGTTTAGGTGTGGTCACATGTCGAATCCTGTGTTTATGGGGGAGGGGCTTTTGTTGTTTGGCTTCCCTTCTATTTTTGGTGTGTTTTCTCTTCCCTTCCAACAGGTATATAGTTGAGTGTTTCTATATCTTACACTAGTGAGCAATAACTCGGTTGGTGGAGAGGATAGGATGGAACTAACCCTGGGTTTGGGCAGAAGGGATTTTGTGGTGCTGGTAGGTTTTGCTTCCTTTTTTCCTTTTTGTGTTTTCCTTTTTTTTCTTCCAACATAAGACAAATAATGGGAGCTACCCATATACATGTACATGTGAGCCATAGCTCATGTGGGTGTGAGGTAGGGATTGAGTGAGGGAGATCCTATGTTCAAGCCTTATGTTGGGAGTTTTGTGGAGTTTTGTATAGTTCCTTTTGCATGGAATAAACTTAATATAACTCGGTTCAACTTAATGCTTTTTTACCATCAAACCCAATATTAGCCATCCTTAATGGCTATAGCCTATAACATCATGGTAGGGGGTAGTCGTAGAAATATTTTCTCTCCTAAATAAACTTTGAGTATTGTTATAAGTAACCCTAGTAGCAATAATTAATTAATTCCTAAATTATTCTATAGGTTCCTTGGATTACTTGAGCTCGATTTTCGTGACAGACTTTCACACTCGGCTTCCGGTTACAGGCAAGTATACCTTGCCACTATGTTTCATCATTCAGTTACATTTTGTTTGTCTGCTATTTTACTTAATATATCACATGTGCGCATCCGAGTACAACTCTGGGTACAACCAACGAGATATGTTGGCTCTCTATTTTCTAACCTAGACTATAGGAGACTACCCTTACATTGCTGAGCGGATACACAGATATCTCACAGGACCCTGACACTACTTTGGACACGGAGAGATAATAATGAGATATAGGACACATATCCCCATATTCGACTGATAATTTGTACGATGAAGCGTGTGTCGGCATAGTCATGTTGATCCTTTTATTGTACTGTTACTAGACTTCTGATTAGGGATTGAACGTGATGAGGAGTCGACATGTTCTAGATTTATTGGGTGGGGAGGACAGTCACTAAACGTAGGGGCTACGAGTTTAGTTTACTTGACGTTGCTGTATGACGGGTGCCCGGAGGGAGCGTTGCTGCATAAGTACCCATGACATCATTGACATTCCCATATGTCGAAAGTTGTCCTCATTTGCATATACACATAGTTGATAGAGTACCCCTGATTCTTCATGCTATTCATACCATAGTGGCATGTATATTATGTATCTTGTTGCGTCCCGCTGAGGACCTGATTTTCTTCCAGTTTGGCTGAGTAGATTGATGAGTCCTTTGTTGGAGTGTTGATGAGCACCTATTTCATTGCAAGTATTTACTCTTCTGTAGTATTTATGTTTCATTTCTATATTTTATATCTGCTTGATTGTACAGTATTTATAGACTCTTTACCTCTCGAGTCTACTCGGGGAGTATGAATATTGGGCTGCAGACTAGTATTCATATTTCCTATTTCTTATACTTTTATTATATGGATTGAGATATAAAGTTGATATAGTGATAGTTATACCATTTTAAACAGTTTATACGTATTCGAGTCGGACTAGAGTCTGGTCGAGTACGTAGCTGGCCTATGCCATATGGCTCGGTCCTACGTATTTTGGGACTGGGACGTGACATGGTTTTTGTAGTGGCCCATGCAGGTCGAGATAAATCGTTTTGATTACGTTACTGTACTGAACAAGCCTATATTAGGATCTCAATCCACTGCTACTGTTGAAAATTTTCTTGACTACTACAATCGCCTTTGAGTTCTGTATTTGTGTTCAAATCATAGCTTCCTTGAATTCCCATTTATGAACTCTCGTCCTTCCCTATCTTAGAAGGGCAAACTTTTGTGATTGATCAACCATTTAGATTATATAGTTATTATAGATTGTGATTAGGATAGATATAATATTCTATAAGTGATTATTTAAGGTACATAGGGGTCAGATAGACGTCTCTACTAGATAGACCGATAGGATATGAATGACATTTTTATCAAGTTTTAGCTTCTATAGGAAAATCCCTTGATTGAAGGAGAGACCTCTTGACTAAAACATATGGAATTGAATTAAAGGTTTACATATTTAATAGACCTATTAGAAGAATTTCCAGTAAGGATTAAGATGACTACGAATACTGATAGAAGTTTGCATAGATTGACTTGGGACTAGACAAAGATAAGAATAGTGATGCCTCTACAATAGAATTTTCAAACAATATGGCTTGATGAAAGGATAATTCAATAAGTCGTGAAGAAATGAGCAAAAAGGTTAGGCGTGGTTGTAAGTGTATAGTTTACTTATGATTAGAGAGGGATAGATCGTTGGTTATGCTGCTAGAAGATTTGACCTGGGTCTTGTATGAGTATAGTATAGAGTTTCAAGGATGATTGTGACTTTCCTATCTTCGATGATTAGTCATAGCCAAGGGGTCTAGGACTAGAGTTAGATAATTGTACCTAAAGAGGTAGGCTAGTAAACCCTTCATCAATGCAAGTTAGTTAGAAACCCTAAAGGAAATGTGACGGGAACATTTGTGTTTGGTTTAAGGGTACATAGTGGTTATGCAAATAAGAAAGAATTATACATAGCAGTACGGAGATTATGTTAAAGAGGAACAAGGTGGGAATTACAAAAAACGACGAGGGTTACGAACATGATTGCCTATGATGACATACGAGGAATGTGGAAAGAACTATATCTTGAGCAAGGACCTTGGAGTTGAGATTCGAATAAAGGAAGAGGATATTATTTCGAGAAAATAAATGAAACAAATATTGTGATAAGATAAAAGTGAGGATAGAAAAGGAAAATGATTATGATATGCAAGTATGTTGTTAGGAAGCCAGCACCATATATTGTAGATAAACACATGATCAAGGTGGTAGCATTCAGGAACAAGAACAAGAAATGAAATGACATAAGAGAAAAGGGAAGCAAAATATCAAGTTAGAGACGTGAGAACAAAATGGAAGAGGAATATCTTATAATAGGTTGATAAATGGGATTTAAGGTTGAATTGTAAGTTCTTGAAGATGGAGATATTTCATAGATAGAGAAAAGTTAAGAATTAAATGTTGTGTTAAAATTTTTGAAAATCAAGGACGTTTAAAGACCTTGGCAGATTACATTACAAGCATCTTAATATTGTGTTAGTGAAAGTTGTAATTGAGAAGGCTAGGCCAAGGAGTGTACTAATAGAAAAGAGATAAGACAGAAGACCTTCAAATACTATTAATTGGACTTTGTATTAAGATTAGGCTAGTCGTGTTTAAGGAATCATGCGTTATGCTAGAAACCTGATAGATAAGCTAAACGGTAGTATGAATTAGTGTACAATCCCTTAAGTTTGATTGACTATCAGATTATTCTAAGTGACCGGAAGATGTTTTAGGCGCATCACTATTCTTTTCTTTCCTATTCCTATGTTCGTAAATCACGGTTTCATAATTTGGTAATGCAAATCATTCTAGATTATGCGATTATGAAAACCCTATTCTTCCTTAGCCATGCTTTGATTTCAAAAATCAATCCTTGATTTTATTTCTCTTGTGCCTAATATCCATATTACTAGGCATCGATCATTCTCCTAAATTTTTTTGACTAAGTGCCTACTTAGTCGTGCCTTATTCAAGTAAAAATTTCCTCCTTGAACTTATTAAAAAATTTACCCTGATCTGTAACTTCCTTGTTCACGATTTCTGTAAACTTATCTCATCATTACACAATTATAAATCCCTCTACGTCATCTTATTCCAGCCTCGTCCAATCGAATCAATTCCTTCTAACCTCTTGAAACCCTGACCCATATAGAAGTAACACTGAATTGGTAGTAATTCCCATATAGAGTTATTGACCAATAGTACCATAATAGTACCTAGGACTATTGCAGACTATAATACCTAACTACCCAATTCTCATACTTGACTCCTTTAGATATAAATCTTCTATTCTTTTCTTTAAACTATGCCTTAATGTAATTTCAATGACGAAATTTTAAGGTGGGAAGGATGCAAGCCCCCTGGATTTTAGGGTTCTTTTAAAAAAATTTGAATGAATTATTTTCAATAAATATTTATTATAATTTGTTTTGATCATTTAAATGTACTCTTTCGTGACTTTGATTTTTGGAGCGCTGGGAATGTCAATCTCTCGAAATGTCCTTCATGAGTTTATTAGTAGACAAGATTATCATTATTTTGACATATCATGTCCTACTCAAACTTTTTTCTTGTATTGTATTTACATCGCACAACTTTCTGGTTAATTTAGGCCATTTGACCATCTACCGTAAAACTTGTCCTAACTTCCGATTTAATTTCGGAGATCGATATCGATCCAACCTAAGCAAACAAATATATGGTTTTGACCTATTTTGAGCCTACTACCCACATGTCACTTGTGTGCCATCCAATTGAGCTCCTGCATACTAGTATATCATCAATGATCATAAATGACTTAAATTGTAGTCATGATCTCACCAAGCCTCCCCGTGTTGCTGGAAAGCATCATTCACCGGACGAGTCGACTTGGGAGCGCGAGGACTCTATCCGGGAGCGTTTCCCTTATTTGTTTGAGGACCCCGGGTATGAACCTACGTACTGCATTATTTTTTTGTAAACCTTCAATTATCGAATTCCTATTCATGCCGATATTCCTAATTTCGGGGACGAAATTCTTCTAAGTTGGAAAGGATGTAAACCCCCTCATCTTTTAGTCATTATTTGGATGCAAATATTCTAATTTTAAATATGAATAAGTTAGAAAGTATAATCATTGTATATATTTATTTATATATATATATATATATATATATATATATATATATATATATATATATATATATATATATATATATATATATATATATATATATATATATACATGTAATTATATTTTAGAGTGTATACACAAAAAAATTTGGATTGCATAAATAGTTATGATCATTTCTAAATATTATTTCCAGCCCAAGTCCACCTGTAAAGCCCATCCTGCTAACCCAAAACACAACCTAATTAATTCCCCTCCTTTTCCTTCAAGCCCAGTCGGCCGGCCCAACAACCTAGGCCCAACTGCTGCAAACTTAGGCGGCGGGTCCGACCGGGCAACCCGTTAGGACTCTGTAACCCGGCCCCATTTTGTAGACTCCCAGCTGCATTTGGGGGCGGATCGGGTGACCGGATAACCCGACTATTTGAATCATTGGTTCGATCTACTGTTCTTCGTCTCCATCTTTTCTTTTCCCGCTGCTCTGCACCAGCTGCGCGTGCGCAGGCACCGCATGCCATGCAGTACGGTCTGTCAGTCGGACAACGGCGCTGTGAGACCCCCCTGCAGCTGGCTCGACAGCTCTCTCTATACATATAACACCCCCCGTCCTCCTACACTCCCATCTCTAAACCCCAGCCGCCTCCACCTCTAAACCACACCGGGATTCTCGTGCCTTGGCGCCGTTAGTTGCCGGAGCTCGTTGAGCGTTACACCTGCTCGCAGACGTCCGCAACGCCATAACTCGAAGCGTCACGTTGAGGAGCCATCCCTCCGCCTACCAGTGCATAACAGAGACATCTCCAAGACCGGTGACACTGCCCCGCCGCAGCACGCGGGCGGTGCCCCCCTTCCACCTACGCAGTGAGCCTCTTTTTCCCCCTTCTGTTTTACCTCCTTCTTCCTAAGCATGTGGAAAATGCATACTTTTTATTTGTAATATGGTAGTAAAACCTAAACTAAGTTGTCATCATAACCATGTATTGTGTACCGTGTCCAATGTGCCCATGATGTTGATTGTATGTGTGGGTAGCACACATGTGCGGCCAAGTAACAGGGAGGGGATCGTTGAAGTCTTGCTTTGCATAAGACTCCCTATGTAAGCATAAAAAGATAAATAGCTAACAGAGTTAGGTTCACCTGAAATATAATAGAGTCACATTCCAACAGCGGAGAGCTCTAGCCCACTTGGTTGTGTGGTTTGGATGGCTTAGGTGTGGTCACAGGTTCGAATCCTGTGTTTGGGGTGTAGTGGCTTTTGTTGTTTGGCTTCCCTTTCATTTTTGGTGTGTTTTCCATTCCCTTGGCTCAATTGCTTCGGTGGTACTCCAAATTAGACCCTATTAACAATAAAGTACCTCATGTATTATTCTTTACTTAAAAGTAACACACCTTATAATTAAGGTGTATTACAGTCCCTGTACCAACTTTTCGTCAAGTTGCTAACTGAAATGTGACGTGGCATGCCAACTCCTAAACTAAGTGTACATGTGTGTAGTCCACGTGTACACTCAACTTAGAATAACCATATTTGACCTTCATCTGTCTCTCTCTCTCTCTCTATTCGATCGACACACTCTGACGAGAAGACGAGGCCACCGAGAGACGCGGACGACGAGGAGACGAGCGGTGCGGCTGAAGACGAAGCTATCGGAGCATTCGCAGATGGGTACCTCTCTCCCTTGCTCTCTTCTTCTTCTTCTTTTTCGAATCTTACTTTGTTTTTCTTTATTACCGAAGCCCTAAAATTTGAAAAACCTCGAAGTAGAGCAACAGTAGAGGAAAACCCTAACCAGTAGTTATTATTATGGAAACCCTAAAGTAATTTATTGTGTAAACTATGCAATAATTTATTGTGGAAACCTTAAAATAAAAGAAGAGCCGATCCTAAAAATATTTATGCTGACAAAATTGCAGCAAATGAAGCAAGTGAAATAGAATGGGATCTTGCGAAGATCCCATGTTATTGCGAAGGAACTTCTCTGTGCAAATTATTCACTGCAAATACACCTTGGAATCGTGGGCGCCAATTTTTAAAATGTGCAAAGGAGGTAGGATGTGATTTTTGGTGTTTGACTGATGAACTTCGGTTATGTCGTTGTGAAGCCGAATTTTGCAAAATACGAACATCAAAGGTGCCTAGGAGCTTAGGTCAAAAATTCTACTGTTGTCCATTATCTACTAGTGTAAGTGAAACATACTTTTCTTTATACATTAATATAAATTAATTATTATTTTTTGCTATTAATGTGTAACTTACAATTGTAATTTCTTTTTTCAATACGTGTAGAGGGAAAATACTGGTTGTGAATACATTGAATGGATGCAACAAGCTAAGGCCTCAAAGACAAAGAAGAAAATGGTGGATGATGGAGCTACTACTTCTTCGGGACAAGGCAAGGATATCATGAAGGAGATCATATTGGAAGTTGAAATTGAACACCGTGTAGCGCAACGACAACTTGAAATGTATGGTTCTATTTTGAAGAAATTTGAAAGATTTAAGATGGAGTAATTATAAACTCGTATTTGTCTTGTAATGACTAAAAGAATACTAGTTGAAGTTGTAATGACTAGAAAACTTGTAGTTTATTGATCGAAGTTGTAATGGCTTTGCAGCTGTAAACAAGTTCTGGATTTTCATCCTCTGGAATTGTGACCCTTTTTGATGTTGTATTGAATGATGTATTGAATGATGTATTGAACGGTTCTGGATTTTCATCTCGCTGAGATTCAAGTTTATTGTAATGGTTCTCTTTTGAATGATGAAGTCATGTTTTTGTTATCAAACACTACATGATGCTGAAGTTATCAAATTATGTATCATTAGCTGCAAGTATATATACATCCATTCAAATTATATATGCATCTATTCAAATTATGTATCATTACCTGCTACATATGTTTTAGCTTTCACATTGAACTAATGTTGCAGCAGCATTTCACACAAAGTAGAACCACTGAGCTGCATTTTACACAAATACTGATACATAATGCTGTCAGGTAACTGCATTTAAAAGACTACAATTGAGTGCAACCACATAAAAGACTACCACTGCATTTAAAAGACTGCATTACATATGAGCCTTCATGTATATAAGCCACATAAAAGACTGCATTTAAAAGATTGCATTACATATTAGCCACATAAAAGATTACAAATACATAAAAGACTACAACCACTGAGCTGCATTTAAAAGACTACAACCACATAAAAGACTACAACTGCATTTAAAAGACTGCAATTGAGTTTGACATCTCATTACCACACAAATCCAGTTGCCAACCACACAAAGTAGAACCACACAAATCCAGTTAATAGGAGTTTGGCATGTCATTACATATAAACCTTCATGTATATGGCCACACAAAATGCAGGTGTTAGGACCACATCCAAATATCAGTACATATTATAACTTCATCTATATGGCCACACAATTGTCTAGGTGATAGAAACACAAAATAATTACAGCAAATGTCATTACATCCAAATGGTTCACCTATGAAAGAAATACGACAAAAACAAAATCTTTCAGTTATGAACCACAAAATTAGTGGTCCAAATTAGTCTAGACACTTGTAATTCAGTTTTTGCTTTTCTTAGATGGTAGATTGTATCTTGATGGTACCACTCTGCCCTTTGCTTTCTTCTCCTGAGTGCCGTTGCCCCCATTCTTTGGCAATGTTGAAGTTGGATGATTTGGGGCTGCTGCTGTGCTCCTTTGGCTTGCTGAGAAATCTTGGTTGGAAGCTCCCACAACTAAGACTCCATCAATTGAGCCAAGGCCTGAATATCGATATTGGTTGGAAGCTCCCACACTGCTTAGGCCTGTATTATTGACCACTTGACTTGTACCCTGAGAACAAAGTAGAACAACAAGATTCGAAATTCCAATCACTGACAGTAGAACAAAGTAGAACAAAGTAGACCATATTAATGAACTGATCACTGAATTTTATGCACTTACATCCATCATCCACCTAAGTGCGGTTGGTGTACTGCTGACATCCACATTCAAATCACTGACAGTTTGCCTTGAAGATCCAGCCTGAAATGTAGGTACATATACAAGATTCGAAATTCAGTAGCCTAATGTATCTACTAGTGTCAGTGTTCAGAACATTCATGCAATAAAACAATCACTGATCAGAATATTTATACAATAAAACAGTCACTGATCAGAACATTCATACAAGATTGCAATAAAACAGTCACTGATCAGAACATTCATGCAATAAAATAATCACTGATCAGAATATTCAGTCAATATTCCAATCACTGATCAAAATATTTAGTCAATATTTCAATCACTTATCGAAATATTCAGTCAATATTCCAATCACTTGCAATATTCAGTCAATATTCCAATCACTGATCAAAATATCCAGTAGTGTATTCTGCACTGATCAAAATATTCAGTCAATATTCCAATCACTGATCAAATATCGAAATTCAGTAGCCTAATGTAAAGGATACTTACAGTTGGGCATTCTCCTCTTTCACTTGTCTGTTGTTAATTTTCAGTAGTGTATTCTGCACTTACATTGCCTCTACCTCCTCCAGCCTGCAAAATTAGTAAAATTAAGCATGACATATACAACAATCTTGACCTAGAATATAAGTACATATCCACATACTTACATTCACCCCATGGAACCTCTTGTTATGGGCATGTGACCCACAAATACTGCATGTTACTTTACACAGGCCTTTCTTACTGAGCTTAGCCATGGTTTTGTTACTTGTCTTCTGCTTTACTTTGTCTTGCAACTCAATTTGGTCCTTTCTTCTAGCCATTGTCTTCCTGCCACTCCTGTTCTTCACTGGTGTAGGTGGTAACAGAATACCCTGAGGAAATAGATGTTTTTCCCATAATACAGGGCCATTTAAAGGGTGAATGACACGATTGTACACCAGTCTGTAAGTTGATAATTTGTAGCAGTCATCAACATAGTTTTCACGCCTTTCATTATTTCCAAATATGCAAGCACAAGCATGCTGACAAGGTATTGTAGATAGTTCCCATTTTCTGCATGTACAAGTTTTCATAACCATGTCAACAACAAATTGACCACCTGGCCCACTAACTTGAACCTTAGGACCTCCAGAATACTCTGTTGTCCACATATAGGATTCCTTCTTGTGTTATAATACTTACTTTTTGCCTATCACTCATGAAGACCCAATGGTGAGAATTGTGCATATTAAAATCTTTTTTTAGCAACTCCACAAACCAGTCCCAATTCTCAGTATTCTCAACCGTCACAATTGCAAATGCAAGTGGGTACATGAAATCATTTGGGTCAATTCCAATGGCAACCAACAATTGCCCACCATAAGTACACTTCAAGAAGCATCCATCCAGACAAACAATTGGCCTGCAGTGTTTGAAACCCTCTTTGATACCTGCCAAGCACATGTACATGCCACAAAATTTTCCTCTAGGCTCTTTAAACTCAAATGTAGAACCAGGATTTGTCCTCATAACTTCCCATTTGTAATCCCATAACCTAGAATTTTGCAAGTCTTCATCACCCTCAATCTTCTTAATTGTATAGTTCCTTGCCCTCCTAGCCTTCATGTGGTCAATGGTGAGAGCCAAATCCTTCTTTACTCTTTTAACAATTTGACTAATTTTTTACCCTGGATCATCTCTAAACTCATTCATGTACATTTCTGCAATCACCTTATAACTCAGATATACATCATTTCTGCCTCCTTCCAGTAATACATCATCTTTCCTCTGTATAAGAACTTAACCCACATATGAATCATCTTGAATGACACAATATCAACCTCAAACCACTTTGAAACAACTTCCCCATCAAAATATTGCAGATTTATTTTAAAACTACCTGTTAGCACAGAATTAAGTCTATATAAAATCATGTCTATATAAAATCATATAATTATGTCTATATAATTATGTCTATATAAAATCATGTCTATATAAAATCATATATTCATGTCTATAAAATCATGTCACATATATTCATGTCTATATACATGTAGATCAATTACTGTCTATATAATAGAAATCTATATAATTATGTCTATATAAAATCATGTCACATATATTCATGTCTATATAATTATGTCTATATAAAATCATGTCTATATAAAATCATTTAGTCATGTCTATAAAATCATGTCACATATATTCATGTCTATATACATGTAGATCAAATTACTGTTTATATAATTGAAGTCTATATAATTATGTCTATATAAAATTATGTCACATATATTCATGTCTATAAAATTATGTCATATATTCATGTCTATATACATGAAGATCAATTACTGTTTATATAATTGAAGTCTATATAATTATGTCTATATAAAATCATGTCCCATATATTCATGTCTATATAATTATGTCTATATAAAATTATGTCTATATAAAATTATTTAGTCATGTCTATAAAATCATGTTTATGCCTATAATTATGTGATATAGTGCAAATTACTATATCAAAACCCTAAATTTAACAAAAGAACCCTAAATTAACTTCATGCTCAGCCTTCGGGTTTAACAAAAGAACCCTAAATTCACTTCGTGCTCAGAACCCTAAATTTAATAAAAGAACCCTAAATTCACTTCGTGCTCAGCCTTCGGGTTTAACTACTCTTCAATTAGGATTTTCGTAATGAAAAGAAAAGTAGAAAAGCCTAAATTGATGATTCGAAGAAGATGATCCCTAAATTCACTTCGTGCTAATAATTTCGGTGCATGCAGAACCCTAAATTCACTTTGTGCTCTTCAATTAGGGTTTTCAGAATGAAATGAAAAGAATAAAACCGTAAACTCATTATAAGAAGAAAAAAATCGCCGAAAAAGAAAAATAAGAAGAAGAAGAAGATAGAGAGAGAGGGAGGGAAGAGAGAGGTACCCATCTGCGAGCTGTGCCGCCGCTTCGTGCTCAGCCGATCGTCGTCACCTCTCCTCGTCTTCAGCAGATCGTCGTCGCCTCTTCTAGCACGTTCATCCTTGGAAGAGGAAGAGATACAGAGAGAGAGAAAGTGCTAGAGAGAGCAGGAATTGAGCCACTTCCTCGGCCCCACCCCTAATTTTTGTTGAGTGTACACGTGGACTACACACGTGTACCCTTAGTTCAGGAGTTGGCATGCCATGTCACATTTCAGTTAGCAACTTGACGGAAAGTCGGTACAGGGACTGTAATACACCTTAATTATAACGTGTGTTACTTTTAAGTAAGGAATAATACATGAGGTACTTTATTGTTAATAGGGTCTAACTTGGAGTACCACCGAAGCAATTGAGCCCCTTCCCTTCCAACAGTTATATAGTTGAGTGTTGCTATATCTTACACCAGTGAGCAGTAGCTCAGTTGGTTGGTGGAGAGGATAGGATGGAAGTGACCCTTAGTTGGAATCCTGGGTTTGGGCAGAAGGGATTTTGTGGTGGTGGTAGGTTTGGCTTCCTTTTTTCCTTTTTGTGTTTTCCTTTTTTTTCTTCCAACATGAGATACATAATGGAAGCTACCCATATACATGAACATGTGAGCCATAGCTCATGTGGATGTGTGGTAGGGACTGGGTGAGGGAGATCCTAGGTTCAAGCATTAGTTGGGAGTTTTGTGGAGTTTTGTATAATTCCTTTTGCATGGAATCAACTTAATATAACTTGGTTCAACTTAATTTTTTTACCATCAAACCCAATAATAGCCATCCTTAATGGCTATAGCCTATAACATCTTGGTAGGGGGCTGTCGTAGAAATATTTTTCCTCTCCTAAATAAACTTTGAGTATTGTTATAATAACCCTAGTAGCAATAATTAATTAATTCCTAAATTATTCTATACGCTCCTTGGATTCCTTGGGCTCGATTTCCATGCCAGACTTTCACACTCGACTTTCGGTAACAAGCAAGTATACCTTGCCATGTTTCATCATTCAATTACATTTTGTCTGTCTACTATTTTACTTGATATATCACATGTGCGCGTCCGAGTACAACTCTAGGTGCAACCAACGAGATGCGTTGGATCTCTATTTTCTAACATAGGCTATATGAGACAACCCTTACATTGCTGAGCGGATACATAGATATCCCGCAAGACCCTGACACTACTTTGGACATGGAGAGATGATGTTGAGATATATGACACATATTCTTATATTCCACTGATCATCTGTATGATGGAGCGTGTGTCGGTATAGTCATGTTGATCAATTCATTGTACTGCTACTGGACTTCTGATTAGGGATTGAACGTAAAGAGGAGTCGATATATTCTAGATTCATTGGGTGGGGAGGACAATCACTAGACGTAGGGGCTACGAGTTTAGTTCACTAGACGTTGCTGCATGACGGAGGCCCGAGGGAGCGCCACTGCATAAGTACCCATGACATCATTAACAATCCCATATGTCGAAAGTTGTCCTCATTTGCATATACACATAGTTGATAGAGTACCCCTGATTCTTTATGCTCTTCATACCATAGAGGCAAATATATTATGTATCTTGTTGCGTTCCGCTGAGGACCTAGTTTCCTTCCATGTCGGCTGAGTAGATTGATGAGTCCTTTGTTGGAGTGTTGTTGAGCACCTATTTTATTGCAGGTATTTACTCTTCTGTAGTATATATGTTTCAATTCTATATTTCATATCTGTCATGACCCATACCCGATTTTCTGAATACGAGTATGTGGCCAAGTCCAGCCTACGTCGTAGTGTCGACGGTAGAACGCTGTCTAGCCTGCAATAAACAATGCTCGTAAATACTATCTTTATTTGTTCATTCACAAAATTAAATCAATTTACAATATTCACAAGATTATATTTGAATAAAATACAATATCTCACAAATATTGTAAACGATTTTCAACACATCTATCTAACTAATCTTCTACGGTTTTGGCCTTCAACTACACCCGTATCTTCCCAAGAATCTAATGCAAAAGAGTAGCTACGACTAATCTAAAAAAATAGATTAACAGTCAGGAATGGAACGATTACAATCCATGCATGCAGTTTTAAATATATGAAACGATTATAAAATAATGAGTAGAAATGACATACATGATGAAAAGAATAAACAGTAAACATGGCATAAAAAGTAAAGTGAAACGACTAACAAGAACAAGTAAGGTATGGAACAAGAAAACATAACATCTACGTGATTTGAAGTACATCTTTCAATATGTGATCGGTCTAGGACAGTTACACCATACGGTCTACATAGGATTTGCATTCTTACAGTCTACATTGCATGAAATATAAAATAAAGTACGATCAATGGGTCTGATCACATATCTACTTAGTACTCCCCCGCCCGACTACTATACATGGATAAAGTCTCGACAAATAAGTCATGAAATGCGTAAACAAACACAATAAAATATGGTATCATGACTAATCCATATGACACTAGCCCATGTAACGAACGTGTCAAGAATCAAATATGTATCACTAATCATGCAATTATAGTAATTAACAATATTAGAAACAAACAAAAATTATACTCGCCTGGGGTCCTTAGCTGGTGAAACTGATCATTCCATTGGGTCCAGGATAGTCCAATTGGCTAGGATCGATATGAAGGAGTTCGGGTTCGCAAGAAAGATAGGAATACGATTAATCACGGTAAGAATTGATATGGGAAGAAATTTGATATAAGAAAAGTTATTTCTTTAATCTCAATATATTTATCTTTAGAGAAATTATTTACAAAAACATATTTAGTAGCATAGATATTTTAAAACCCTTTTTAGGAAACTTTATTGAAAATCATTAATAATATTTACAACTTTAGAAAATATTTATTCAAATGAAAGCCCATAAAGCCCAAGGCTAATGTACAAGCCAAATAATATATTAAAACAAATAAATAATTTCAAAGCCCAAAACTATTAAAATCTAATTAAAAATCCTTTTATGGTTTTAAGGCCCAATTATCAAACCAAAAGTCCCCAAATTATCTATTTAAAACCATATATTTAAAATTATAATTTAAACCAAAATTAATGACTAAGTTCATTAAACAAAAGCCAAATATATATTGTTTATAAAATTTGTAAAAGCCCAAACTAATATATATATATATATATATATATATATATATATATATATATATATATATATATATATATATACACACACACACACACAAATCTTTTTAATAAAAACCTAAAACAATTGTTGATAATATTAACTAATAATAATGGTCATAATAATAGTATGCTAATACCAGTGTACATATAAATATACTATCAACAATTTGATGATAAATATACGTATATGTACTGCTAATCAGTACTTTACTAAACCATTAATACTGATCCTTAGGTACTGTTTGGGAAGGGTGGAAAATGGGAGGAAGGAAAAAATTGAGGGGAAAGTGAGAGGAAAATTTTAAATGATGGTGTTTGGAAAGGAGGAGAGAAAAGGGGGGGAGGAAAATTTGAGAGGAAAAAGTAGGTGGGTCCCACCAAAAAAAATTTCTCCCAAAAGTGGGAGGAAAATGGAGAGAGATGAGAGGAATTTGAGTGAATTTACCCCACCACCCCTCAAAAAGTTAATATTAAATCATCATTTGAGAATACCAAGGAGAAAATAGTAATTGTACCTCTATCCATAAACAAATAAAAAATTATTTTTAAACTTTTCCTTCCCCTACTTTTTGTCCATCCAAACAAAGGAAGGGAAAATTAACTTTACTTTCATTTTCCTCTCCTCCATTTTTCTTCTCCTCAAATTTTCCTCTCCCTCCCCACAAATGTTCCCAAACACAGGGTTAGTTATTACAATAGCCCCTCCCCTCGATTACAGTTCCCAAAAAAATGAAACACTCTTCCCTATGGTTTTATTAGGAACGAGAGGGAGAAAGAAGTAAAAGAAACTGTGAGAAATTTGGCAAGAGAGAGTTAAGAAAGGGTTTTCCTTCGAAAGATCAGAAAAGAGAGCATGGGAGAAAGAGAAGTGAGGGGATCACCTAAGTGCTCGCCCGCTGGTGGCTAGGCGCAGCTGGAGGGGGATGGCGTCGGGCGACATCATCGACGGTGCGCGACGTTGGTGCTCGAGGCATCGGCGGTCGGAGTCGAGAAGGGGCCGCGGTCGAGGGGGTCATCACCAGGACTAGGGCACGGTGGCGACGTCAACGTTGGAAAGTGCCAGATATGAGAATTTGGCCAGGCGGCGAGCAATAGCACGGCTCACCGGACGGAGGGGCTCGTCTTCGAAGACGCGCGACGGAGAGACGGGACTGGTGCGACCGCGCGATGTCTCGGCACTACTCTTCGAGATCGAGCGATGGCCGGGGGTGACGGCTCGTGCCCGGTCGTGGTGATGTTGGTTTTTGAGGACGGCGGAGGTGATGGGTTGGGCAGCGCGGCACTGGAAGGCCAATTGCGACGTTTAATAGAGGTAAGGGTTTTCTTTTTTTTTCTTTTTTTGTGGCGGCGGAGCTGTAGATATGGTGGTGGTAGTGACGTTGACTGGGTTGACTTGGCTAGACACTGGCCGAGAATTTCTTAGTGGTGGCGGTTGTGGGGGCGGGTTATGGTGTTGGGGAGGTGGTGTAGGTGCGGGTGGTGAAGGCTCTGTGTTTGTAGGTGGTACCGATGATGGATGCGGTGGTGCCGGGAGTTGACAGTGGTGGTTGTGTGGCAGCGGCTGGTGGGGTGGCCAGAGTAATGGTGTTGGCCATAGGCCGGGATGGTGGTAGAGGGTGGCTAAGTCGCCGGGAAGAGTTAGGGTTGATTCTATCATTATAAAGTCTGCTGGAATGCCGACATGGGCACAGGGATTAGAGTATAGGGATTCGGACTAGTGTCGGGGTGGTGTAACGTCCGTGTCAGTCTGTCGATACAGACACAGGAATTGGTTTGTGTGTCTGGTTTGTCGGACACAGGGTTCGGTTTTGTATTTGTAATATTGTGGAATAAGATGGAAAGGACAATGACACACGGGTCCGGACACGACTATGGTTGGCTTTTGGTAATAATAGTAGAATACGTGGCTATTTAGCTGACACGCGGATATATGGACACGATGATGGTGATGATGGGCACGATGTTTGGATATTGGTGGTGATGGTTGTGGGGAAGGATTGGCTTGTACTACAACAAAAAGACCTATTAATGACGCTTGATAAGTAGATTTCATGACGGCTGATAAAGAAGCATCATTAAAGTTCAACAAGACTCCATTCTATGACAGTGTCCAATATAAATATTATTGATAGTCTTTCAGTCATACGAGCGTTATAAAAAAAACACAAAAATTTAAGTCAAAACCTCCACTCCCCCGCACTTCTCCCGTACTTAAGAAAAAGCCTAAACTAAGAAGCTCTACAGCTACTCCCCCAAGGCCTTCGAAGAAGCCCTAATTTTTCGGCTCAAGTCCCCGCCCCCCATCCTCGTCGTCCATCCCGCTCTCCTGGCTCGCCTCCGCCGTCCGCCTCCTCTCCGCCACCCTCTTCTCTCTCTTTCACGAGCAAACCCTAATTTAAAGCAAGTTCCTCTACCACGCCTCCGCTTTCTCGTAGGAAGATGCCAGAGCTGTTGCTGAGGGCCATCTCCAGTGTTCTCCATTCTGCAAGCTGGTCCCGTTGTCGCTATTGGTGGAGATACTAGAGCAGCTTTGAGATGTTCAACCTGTCCCACGACTCCCAGGAGTACCACTGGGAGACACTCCAGAACCTCCGCTGGGCCATGGAGAACATCGGCATCCTCATTGCCGTCATGTTCGACACTAAAGTCTAATGTGTTTTTAATACTTAGATCTATCTCTATTTGGTTATTTGCAATTTTGATGGAGATTTTCTTTTTGTTCTTGTTGTTGCTTTCTATCTATTTGATAAAACGCCAATGTGAAATATAGGCATGGAGTTAATGGAGTTAATACACCATGAAGAATGGGGCCTCTTGGAAGTCACTGGGGATATCCGACAGGCTCTCGCCGGCGCTCTCCGTCGCTTCCATCAGTAACCCTTCCCATTTCCAGATGCCCCTCTAATGCTATACTTCTCATTTTGGTTAGTGGTTGACTTTATTGTTGCATTCTATATGTTCGATGAAATGTGCTTTTGAAATATTTACTCTTATTATGAGGAGGAACTCCCTGCAATTGTCGGAGTTTCATTTGGAAGCGAAAACTAGTGATGATCAACTTTGAGTAATTAAATTTATATTTGATTGTTGTATAATGAAACACCTTGAAATGTTAAATTTTTAATTCTATCATGTGCTATTGATGATGAATTTTCTAAGAATATTTATTTGTAAAATAGGTCTTGTATTTCAGACATCTTGTGCTTGAGGCGCTGAATATTTATTTGAAAGATAAAAGAGATTTTATTGACCATGTTATTGTGGGCAACTCTAAGAATTATCAGATTTGGTGAGTGTAATACTTGTTACTTGTTATTTTAAATATGTACATTATTTTCTTTATATATAGCATATTATAAATGAATTTTGGTCATAATTTGAAACTACCTAGATATTTTTTTATTGGTTATTTCGATATATACAACTCAGGCATCATCAACGGTTAGTTTCAGAGAAGTTAGGACAATAAGCTGCAGATAGGGAACTGGAATTCACGAAGAAAAGATACTCTTGATGCTGAAAACTATAATGCTTGTTCTCATATCCAAGTGAATTAGCATTGGTTGTCATATGATAGTTTTATTTATATTTTATTCAATGGTTTAGACAAGTATCTTCTTGCTTAAATATGCGAGATTTTCTATCTGACATAAGCATGCTATCTATATAAGAGTTCTTGATGCTAAAATTGCCATGCCTAATCTCATAGACAGGTTAATTAGCATTGGTTGTCATAGAGTTCTTGATGCTAAAGCTTGCAGCCTATCTAATATTGCTGGACTTATTATCTTCACAGGAGCTATATGTGCTTCTGCATACTTCGTTCCAAAAGAACCTGTTACACAAGCTATATCTGATTTAAAGGTATTTATTCATGGTGTCTTCTTTAATGTCAATTTTGATGCTTAAAAGGTTTTTGGTTACTCATGTCATACCAATTTTATACTCAGATGAGTATCTCACTCTTCGCCTGAACATTCTTCAACTACTTGGGTTATTATACGAATTTTATACGCAAGGCTGAACCGGGTCGGTTTTATGTAAGATCCAAACCTGAATGCCCTATAAACTTTTTGGGTGTTGGGGTTAAATTCGTTCTAATCAGTTTTAGGTTGAGTCTTGGACTTACATAAGACATTTAACCTATTATTTACTTCAAAATAGTTGTTCTTTTTTACTTTTTGGTGAATAATTTAGATGACTTTCACATCTTGCCCGTATTATATATTGTTTGTCTTTTATATGAAATTGTATCAAATATATGCGATAAACTCGATATTTCCTTTATGTAAATCAGTTTTGGGTTTCAGGTTTGGTTGAAGCTATATCCAATCCCTAAGCATTAAGGATTCGGGTTTACTTTTGGAATCCAAAACTATAATTCTAAAATAATCGAGTAGGCTTTTCGGATTATCGATTACCACTTAACATTGACAGCCCTATGTACGCCCACGAAGTCAGTGCCATGATGACTTGATGCATACACTTCGATTGTACCTTCAGTATTTTATAGCATCATATCTTGTAATTTATTAAGTACTAGGTATATGCCTTATTTTGAGTTCTTTCTTGTTTCTGTAGATATATACTTCTATTATTTTTTAATGTTTAAGGCAAATATTGTTACTATTATTTTTTCCTTCGAAACTTCTATTATTTTTTTGAATTGTATTGTGTTGTCTTATTTTGAAGGCGGATATCATAAAAAGTTTGAGAAGTAGACTTGATATAGTGTGTGAGGAGGCAGAGGATAAAGTGGAGTTGACCAGTAACAATGATATGGATGCGAGTATTGACGCTAATAAGTCTATCCATCAGATTATCTTGCATCAATTAAGGTAGGCTGGGTTTATGCTTCACTGATACGATATACTATGTTTTTTTCTAACCACAGGCATGGGAGAGTGTTTCTGTCATTTATTGAGCATGGAAACTCTTATATACGCACTTGATCTTCTCTTGAAGTACTTGTCACCTTTCTGGACTTCCTGCTTCCCTAGAAAGACAATTAAAAATGAAACAGAAGCCTTCATCCAATCTTGTTACTTTTCAATCGGTAATGCAAAATGTTTGTTATTGTTTTTGCATCTCACTGATCTTGCTAAGAATGATAGACTACCAAATCTGGATGCTTCATGTGAAGAATCATAGAAATCCTGCTGATAAACTATGTAACTTTGTTGTTCGAAAAGGACAAGTACCAAGCTGTACAATTAGGAAACTTCTTCCAATTTTAAACCCGAAATAGGCCAAACGTTTACCTATACAACCCAGAAATGGCTGGAATCTGGCTGAAACAGGCCCAAGCAGGACGTCCTCAGCCGAAATTAAACCATATAAGGCTAAGATCTCACCAAACTGGTCAAAATAATGCTTGGCTATGAAGAATGGACCCCTTTGTTGAGTTCTTTTTGTTTAGTATACATGTAGGGGTCTAGCATAAAATATGCCACATTTTCTGTACATAATGTTTGTTTTTAGAGTTACAGTAGATGACTAAAAGTTGGTACATCAGTAGATGCCATATTTGCTCACTAGTTTCTTACTCTCCATTTTTATATGTAATGGCGAGCCCTGCCCGACCTGATCAAGGTTGGCAGTTCGCTCTTCTCTTTCTTAGATAATTATTTTCCTGTTACATATTGCATGACTAAGAGAAATTAATTGGTTTGAGTACAGTCTTAGAAGGAGCTTTACAGAAAACACCATGATACAGCTGATGAGAGAATTAGAGTATGGTTCGGACTAAGGAAAATAATGAATTCAAGTGACAAGTTACTGGTAGAAACCAGGGACATAGCAGCAGAATTGCAAACCGGCATCCACATGGTACTTATTTACATCGATCTTGTCAAAATTGAGAATATCATGTATACTGTACTGTGTAAATCAGCCCGTCTAATCATTTTCTTGATTTAGCAAAATATCTAGGAGAATACCCCTTTGACTAATTGAGAGGCTTTAAGGGAGAGGGGGATAGAGAGAGAGATGTCAAATATTTCCGCTGATACAAAGTCCCTAGGAATGTCCCCTACCGACTTGCTTGGGAAGACCATTGTAGAACGTCCTTGCTGCTAACTCTTTAAAGGTACAAACTGTTAATTCATTTTTATTTGGTTGCCTAACTTCGGAACATAGTTTCATTTTGATTTGGTGGATACTAATCCAAAACCATGTGCGAATAAGCCTAGAATAATATATCAAAACTTGAAAGGTCCAAACTGTTAATTTAGATATCATAAATGTAAAGTATGTAGTAAATCTTGTCTCCTACATTCTTGAGCTACTGAACCATGATAATGCCATGGTTTGGTATGTAGTAGTTTCTCTTAGGAAGAAAGAGGTTTGTTGAGTAAAGATGCATATTTCATTGTAACATTATTTAATTGCAACCCATCGGTCTCCTTTCTTTTATATGTCTACAGTTACCGATTCTCTTTGTCCCTTGGCCCATGTTGCAGAGGGAAGGAGAAGAACTTCAGTGGCTTAGTGTTCATGTGGATTTTCCTAAATGCTTTATCCGGGTTAGTGGAGATGTTTTGATGTGGATAGTTTTGATGTAGCTAAAGTGTACTCTATATTGGATACTCTATATATTTTGAGAAGATGTATATAATGAAATGGAGAAATGTAGAATGGTAGCTAAAGTACTCTATTTTGAGACAATGAAATGTAGCTAGCTAAAGTACTCTATATTTGTGAGATGTTGATGTACCCTATTTTGAGACAATGAAATGGAGAATGGTACTTTATATTACATTTCAATATTTTGTTGTGAATATGGTTCAAAGTGGTTGTTTTCGAATTGAATTGAGCAGTGTTTGGAATGTAATGTATAACATGCAGTATAGAACGTTATAAATGTGATACAATAATCATATACAGATCATCTATTCATAACGGTTTTTACATAACTATCCATAACGCTTTGAAAATAAACCGTAGCAGAAATTCAACCTATTAATGACGGTTTTGGAAGAATTATTTATAACGCTTTTAAAAACATTTATAACACCCGTTTTCATAACGCTTGGATTGGAAAAAAAAAGCGTCATAGTTTGTAATTAATGACGCATTTTAGCCGTCATTAAAAGGTGTTTTTGTTGTAGTATTGGTTGTGGGAGAATAACTCTCCTTATTGTGAGACTCGTCTCACAGTATCGATTTTTATATACGGATGCGTATTTTGTAGTGTATTTCATACTTTCTTGGTTTTTTGAATGCTTTAAAACTTTTCCAAACTATAAAATTTTCTACTTGACCGGCATACCAACGCTGTACCGGTGTGCACAGACGGTATACCGTCCGGGGGATATTTTTTACTTTTAGATATTTTCGATTTCAGATATTTTGATAAATAATATTTAAATATTTTGATGAATATTGTTTAGATATTTTGGTGAATAGTATCGAAGCACCCTATTATCCATTGGATATATGGTTTTCTTTTGACGGACGAGATCACTTTAGATTGAGTCACGGATCGCGATCCAACGGTCATAATTAATTCACCCCTTCTATATATATCCCTTAATTTTCTCTCTCCTCTCTCTTTTCATTCTCTTCACTCTCTCTTCATTTCTTCTCTTCTCTCCCCCTTGGGCTGTGCATAGGAACTGGCCTTGAGGCCTTGGGTGTGGTGTCTAACCCCCTAGGAGGAGGAGTAGAAGCTTAGGCTTGGTTGCTAAAACTCTAGGCCAGTACATCTTGCTCAAAAAGTGATATGACCATGCTTTATTTTTAGTTTTCCATAGAAACTAAACTTTTATTGCTCTATAATTTGCTTCTATAAATTGTTAACATCTTTAGTATATAGCATTTTTTTTATTTTGATCGGTAGTATTATGTAGATCTGAGTTTCTAGATATAATTTTTTAGTATTTTGAGGTATTCATCTATCAAATTTGAAAATTTGTAAAAACTAAAGATTCCATGTTGTAGGAAATTTAATTCTATGCAATTTTGACTTTTGAAAATCTGAATTTCGATTTTAAATGAGATTTTTATGGCTAAAACAAGTTTTGGCAAATTTTGGAATTTTGTTGCTGTCTCGAAAAATGGAATTCTGACGGTATACCGGTGTATTCCGACGGAATATCGAATTTATATCCTAAAAACTCTCTGTCTTTGGCCGGAATATCGACGATATACCGGTGTATACCGCTGGTATATCGATTTTGGTTGTTTTAGGCTAATTTGAGATGTTTTTGCCCATTTTTGTCCGTTTTTGCTATTTTATTTGGTTGAAATGATATCTTAGCATGCTCTAGTATTGTTGTATAGATTGAAAGTGGTTGTACATCGTATATACATGACACATGCTTTTGTTCAAGTATTGTTCTATTGTCTAGATTCTAGATAGTTGCTCGTAGTAGCGCACTCCTGTATTGATTTCCTGATTGGCTTCTAGATTGGGATTTGAATGCATGTTCCTTATTGACATCGTGGATATAGCTTGTTAAATGTTAATCTATTGCATCTTGGCACTGGACAATCAAGTGTGAGTATTGTTCCGTGTATCACGTGATATTAGTACGAGGATGTTCGTAAGTGATAACTTACGAATTACTCGTACGTAGCACACGTCATCATAAGGAGTTCTTGAGTGTCCACGACTTGAGAATTTGACATGAATATAAAAGGTAAATGACTAGTAAATTTAAGTAGATCATTGTAGGAGAAAATTCGTACTACCAACCCCGAGCTCCAAGGGCCCCATGAGGCATGGCTCAACCCTGCTAGGCAAGGGCTCCATGACCTACCGTGTTTGCGCATATTGATACACGATCGAGTCATATGTCGTGCTGGGTTGCGGCACAGTCAGTTATATATTTTATATGTTACTTTCAGTCATACATCGTGCCAGTTGCGGCATAGTCAGTTATATGTTTTCTTTTACAAGTATATGATATGGTTGTTCATGTTATAAGTCAAGACATATTTCATCTGCCAGCAGTCTTGTTGGGCAATAGATGCACAAGTACTCGTACCCCTGGACATCCGGGTATCTGTAGTCAGGAAGTTGCGAAGATCCTCACCTTGCATAATAGTAATTAGGATTATGATAACCCTAGGTAGTTAATGATAGCAAGCCGTAGGCAATGATTGGTCGTACACTTTTGGTTGTGTGTTAGTTTATATGCTTTGTGTTGGTGAGTGGCAGAGGCTAAGTTCTGCTCGAGAAAAGAATTACAACCCCGGTCCTTGTTTGATTTAAGGGTTGTGGCTCCGACTTTGAGTAGTTCCTAGGTCCCTTGTTGCTCATCGGCTATATTTCTGTTCCATAGCTATATTGTTCAGTATTTCCATTCAGTCATTTATATTTCTTGAGATACGTGCATTGGTACTGTACTAGTCTTGACCCACATTTATTTACTTTTGTAATATGTTGTTGTGTTGTTGTTGGGCTTTGTCATTCACCTCGAGCTTTTCTTGTGGTACTTGCCACTGGTTTTGCATAGCCAGGTTCCATAGTTGATCTCGAGGATCTACCGTCTTCTTCTCCGGATGGTTCACACTCAGAAGACCGACACAGATTAGCGAGTGGGTTACCTTTATCTTCCACTCTATTTTTGTACTTTTATTTGGTGGTGTTTAGCTAAGGACATGTGTTAGTCCTTGTTCTGGGTTTTGTTCCCTTCGTCTTCGTATGACGTATATGTATATTCTGGACCATGGTTAGTTGTACATTTATGTACCTTTTCTATATTCAGTTGATGTATCTTTTTATTATGTCAGCTCTCATGATTATGTATGCATTTGTGTTTGGGACGCCTTATCCATCTCATATGTGATTTACTCTTTATTGTTTCTTGTGTTGTTTGGATTGAGTTAGGACTTGTCTGACCTTAGGAGTCGTTAGTGGCATGCTAGAGTCCACCCACTTGTCTTCTAGACAGCCGTTATCGTATTTTGGGTACTGACATACTCTGATATACGTAGCTGGTTTTGTTTCGCCTCCTGCTTTCCAGTATTCTAGTTCTGTGGCGTGACACTTATATAGGAGGTTAAACTCATAGTTGGATAAGGAGTATAAGTCCTAATAGAAAAGTCCTTCCCTTTAGTTTAAATCAAACAAAAATTAAAATTAAATTAATCTAATCAAAATCCACTAGTAGATAATAACATTTATTTAAATCATCATTAATCTAATCAAAATCTTTTAAATGTTCTCAAATAATAATTTAAAGTAATTCTCAATATTATAAAATAATTTAAATTTTAATAGATAAATCTTCACATGAATTTAATTTAAGTCAAATACAATCTAATCGCAATACTTTAAACGATTGCTATAATTATTTAAAGTACTATTATATATTATCAAATAGTTCAAATCATAGGAATTCAAATTCAAATCGAATAAACGATCAACATAATAAATTTAAAATATTACTTAATGTTTATCAAAATAATTTAAATTGCATATTTGATATCATCAAGAAATAAATTAAAAAGCTAAATAATTTAAGTGATCAAATAATTAATTACTACAATAAAATAATACTCGTTGCCATTAATAACATAAAGTATATTTCTATAAATCCAATGTTTATTTAAAAATACTTCAATAAAATCTTTTTAAGAAAATATTTATTTTATAGAAAATATTTATTTTATAGAGCTAATGAATAAATTCTTATTAGCAATTTAGAAATAAAATAAAAGCCCTACCAATAAAGTCCATTTAAAATTAATAACCCATAGAATTTATAGAAGCCAAATAATATATATATATATATATATATATATATATATATATATATATATATATATATATATATATATATATATATATATATATATATATATATATATATATATATATATATATATATATATTTATTTATTTATTTATTTATTTATAGGTTTAGAAAATAGTCTTAAAATGACATAAACCCATATTAATAGAAGGCTTAAATATAATCCTATAAAATCCTTTTGTGAGCTTAAGGCCCAAAACCATATACCACAAATAATAATAATTATAATAATAATACTACTAATGATAAAAATCGTTGACATAATAAAATATATACGAAATTAATATCCCTTTTTTTAGAAAAGCCCAAACAAGTAAAATACTTAAATCCAATTAGTAATAAAAGGCCCAAAATCTTAATTAAATCCAAATTCCATTTGAAAACCCAAACTATATATATATATATATATATATATATATATATATATATATATATATATATATATATATATATATATATATATATATATAGACCCATTAATAAACTTAATATCATATTTAAACAAATCAAGCCCAAGGCCTGACCCATAAATGGGGCCCAAGCCAAATAAATTGATCGGACCCGACCACATTAGAATAAAATAAAATAAAATTTTTGAAAATTCGGGAAGAGGAGTTACAATATCTGTTTGATTGTGCAGTATTTATAGACTCTTTACCTCTAGAGTCTACTCGGGCGAGTATAATTATTGGGCTGCAGACTAGTATTCATATTTCCTATTTCTTATATATGGATTGAGATATAAAGTTGATATAGTGATAGTTACACCATTTTAAATAGCTTATAAGTATTCGAGTCGGACTAGAGTCTGGTTGAATACATAGCTGGCCTATGCCACGTGGCTCGGTCCCACGTATTTTGGGACTGGGGCATGACGAGAAGAGACACCTAGTCACTGAGCAAAGACTCACGAATATGACTGCTAAATTTAAGGAGTCGTGTGCAATCTCTAAAAAGTTAGAGATCAAGATAGTCAAACAGGTTATCCCTGTTACACAGCCTAAGGTTAGTCCTAATATCAAGCATATACCACAAAGGACTAAACCAAAGAAACCAGATAAGCAACATATTTCTCACAACCATGCTTTCATATACAGGTTTCCAAGAAAGACACAAGAAATTTGTCAACACAAAAACCAATAACACAATTTCAAAAATCACATGCACATACTGTGATACACACGGACATATATCACAGTACTGTAGAGCTAGAAAACTAGTTGACACAAATATACTTACTTTGATTCCTAAGACTAATCATAATCGATCGTTGAAGAAATGGGTACCAAAGGTTACATCTAATTTGTAGGCGAACCCTTAACCCTCTCATGCTAAAATTAAGTAGATACTCGATAGTGGATGTTCGCGGCACATGTGTAACTCCTCTTCCTGGAATTTCTAAAATTTTATTTATTTTATTTATTGTATTTTCTTTTAAATCATGTTTTGGAATAGGTTCTCTTCGAAACGTATAAACGATATTTTACTATTATATTTTATTTCAAAACTAGTTTAAAATTTATGATTTGAAAATACTATTCGATTTTAATAAAAATAATTTTTTCGAATTCATTATTTGCATTACAAATATTTGGTTAGTAATTTGGGCTTTCAAAATATTGATTTCGAAAATGATTTTGAAAATTATAAATAATTTCGATCAAAAAAGATTTGCTAATAAAAATGTATTTATGCAAGGTATGGCTTATTTTATTTTATGGTACTAAAATAGTATAATAAAAGCTTATATTAAGAACATAGATTTTGTTTTAAATTTTGAGTTATCTTGAAGGATTAACCAAATCATCTTTAGATAGATTTTTGTATTTATCTATATATATTAAGAACTATCCTAATGGTATTCTCAATGTTATTCAAAATTAGTTTTGATAAAACTAAATATTATTTTAAATTTTTTATGTTGATCATTGTTTGCAAAAATAAAAAGTTTATTCCAAACTTGTGAAAGAATAGTACAAAGCGCAATGAATTCTGGGGAAGTACAACTGTAGGAATCTGATCAGAAGAGGATCACTTTATCCCTTGGACTATGTGAACTTGAAGACTAGAGCCTCTGGAGAATGCATCAGCAATTTTGCAAGAGTTCTTAATCTCTGTGCGTATGTATCTGTTCCTTCAACAATGATTGGAAACTCTATTTATAGAGTTCAGGAAATAACTGTTTTAGCAGTTATTCTGATGTGCGCGAGGCTGGATTGTGCCACATTGAGTTGCGCCAATCTTTTATTGCGCCAACTTTCATTCAGTTATAAGTCGTGTACTAACTGTATTTAGATGCGTGGCATCATGTGATTGAGATGCGCATGGTCGTGTACAGGATAGTAGACACGTCTTGAGAGATTAGTGGCATGTGCGCCACGTCATCCTGCTTTAGAGATGAAAATTGTCTCAACTTTATCAGATTGTGCAAACTTCAGTCAGTGAGTAAAACTGCGCTTGATTGAGCTACGACTAGACACGTGGCAGCTTTTGAGCAGAAGTCATTCAGATTGCGCCTAGGCGCAACTAAGGATTTTGTCTGGATTGCGCCTAGGCGCAACTTACAAAGCGTACAGGACAGCTGTCAACCAACTCTCCTCGAGCGACACAATTTACGGGATTTGAAGAGATTTTTCTCGTTCACTGTGGTGTCAGTTGTCAGTGCTGTCAGGTAATGATGGCTATTAAATGTCAGATGCTACGTAGATTTTGGCACAATAAGACTGGGCGCAGTTTGATATATGGCGCAACCTGTTCAGTGGCGTAGTTTGTTCTCTGAGCTTCATATCAATGGCACAACCTGATTGTTGGGGCGCAACTTGATCACTGGTTAGTAGGTTCATGGCGCAACTTAATTTTTAGGCCCTACAAGACCCCCTTTAAAGTTTTCAAAACTTTAAAAATATTTCAAAGTTTTTGAAATTCTTTGAACTTATAAAAGTTTTGACTGAGTCAAGTTGAGCCAGTCAATCACAGTCTGTTACTACCAGTTACGATTTTTTCGTGCACAATTGGGGGTGACTGTTAGGATTTCGACCTTTGGCTATAAATAATCCCTGTTTAATCCACTGTGATTCTTTACTTTCACTTTTAATCTTCAGAGGAAATTTCTTGAACTCTTGCAACCCTCTTTTCTGACCTTCTCCTCGACGACATGGCCCCCAAAAGGACTGCTGCTGACAAAAGGAAGGCCATCGCCACCCCTTCAACTCGTGCTCCGTCCACCCGTGCACCATAATATGCGCCGCCTTCTTCTCGACGAGAGACGGCCAACCTAGCAATGAAAGGTGATTAAGGACTAGTCGATTCGTTCTGTGGACGATGATTCCATCACTGATTGATTTGTGCCCCTCTTTTTAGAGTGTGATGTATCATAAACTTTGCGCCACCTCTTCTTAGGGTGTGGTTGTCCCTTTTCTTGAACACTGTTCATTTTTACGAACCATATTACGCATACTATTGTGCACAGTTAAAAATACTGCATGACTTAATTTGAGGCGCAACTCATTATGTGGCACAACCTGAGGTGTTGCGCAACTTGAGTTTCGTGCAACATGGCATGTGGTGCAACTTGGCTTGTTGTGCAACTCAGATTATTGCGCAACTTAAGTTTTGTGCAACACATCACGTGGCGCAACCTAGAAAGTCTATGTAACTCAATAAGTCGTACATCTTTGTTTTGCTTCTAATTTTTTTGTTCATGTATCTCTTTGCAGTTAATCTCAGGGAAGACCCGAATGCAGAAAGATTTGCTTCAACATTTAATGTCCCAGAGTATAGAGAGAATTTGTCTCATGTCACTTTCCCTCAATATGATGGTCCAGAAGCACGAAGAACTCTGCTCATAGACCAAGATAATCAGACCCTTTTGAATTTAATGAATGGTGAACCCCTTCAGAGCTTGGATAGTACAATCTACAAGAAACATGTCTTTTTATTCGGGGATGCCATCAAGAAGACCTCCCAGCCTAAGGCAAGAAAAGAGATGAAATATTTCTTAAAGGAGGACAAAGCCATACACCTAACAAAAATATCACGGTCGATGACGTTATCCCAATTTGCTTTTGCCAGCTATCCTAGAAGGATGTCATGGGATCTGACTCCTCTTCAGTAAGCAAGAATTGGAAAAATCTGTTATAAATTGGGTTAGAATAACAGGGACCTTTTCTACAGTACTTCTGAAAGATATAATACACATTTTAGAGGGTTAAGGCCGAGCTGCATTCCTCCCGAGGATTCTTCCCTACTTCTTCCGGTCAGAGTACCTATTTTTGCCAATACATTTGCAAAGGCTGAAGGCAGATATCCAGACCGTGCTATGCGTATGACAGGCCTGGTAAACCCTAGGATGAAGCGCTGGAGTAGCTTGTTCATATGGATTTTGGAGGAATTTAAAGACAGGCTCATTGATCTGGATCTCTATAATGCCATATGCACTACAGTATATGGCATTCACCCGAACCCTCATATGTTCTTGGCTCTAATAGAGAGATATGATGAAAGCACTGGGACTTTCATGACGCCTCATGGAGAGATGGGGTTTGCTCTTAACGAGATGGAATATATCTCTCGTTTACCAATGGGTGATAACCCATATGAAGAATATATACCCACAAATGATGAGTTAGATGCTCTGGCAAAGGAGAATCCTGAGATGATCATAGTTTTCCAAGAGCTGCTGTGTCACTACAAAATCTGCTCACTCTACTACGAAAGTGCCACTGCGGTACTTGCTACATCACTAAATGGATGCCATATCTGTTCTTAGGTCATGTGTGGGAGGACAAGCCACTGGATAATCAAGCCTGTACTCCTTGTTTCTTTGAACCTTTTGATAAGAGTGATATGCAATATCTGATGGAGAAACATGATCATAGGGATGTCACATTGACTGAGGACTCGGGTCTATTTAAGACTGGCGATGTTCTCCAGAGTTATCTTAGACAGGGTTACAAACCTATGTCTCCAGAAGCCCAGCTGGTAGGCTTTCTATCTTTATAGCTCCGGCGCTTTGTAGTTCCAGGAGCCAGTGCAGTTGACAGATTCCATCGGGGTATCCTGTTCGCTGCAACACGTCTTGTATTTGGATACAAGATGGATCTCCTATCAGCCATGACCCACCGCCTGAACGCAGGATTGCATTCTTTTGTGGACACTATACTGAAAGATAAGGATGCTCGGTCGGATTTTCTCCGTATTGAAATGTCATATACTTATTTGTTCGAATGGTTATTGCTACACCATCCTTGTTTGATGAACCCGGATATGGAAACTGCTGATGGAGACTTCATTGGGCATTTTGCTAATGCTCACTGGAAATATACTGCTCTTTCAGAGTGCCGATTCATGTTGCGGGAACGATCGAACTCGAGAAATCAAGATGTGGCAATGTGGATTGCTTCGACTTGTGGTTTGAGGCGAAGGTGGATTCAAGGATTGATCGAACTTGTGATTGATGATTGAGTAAACATGAGGATTGAGGACATCCAATCTGCGTATCGAGAATGAATTAGTCTAGACCCAAAACAAGAGTTACGCTCCGATGAGAACGATTATTCCGTGGGAGCCTTGCATGGTGATTTCATGCCGACCATGGATAATAGGACTCGCGTGAGATTGGGGCGTGACATATTGTTAAAGTCATATGACCTTGTGATCGATTACGTGAATTGGGATAAGTGAGACTTAAGGAATATGAAATGAGAATTATGGTTTAGCGGCAAGTCGTGTCGTAGCGTGCTTGACTTTGGAAGAATAGATAGGCAGATTATATCGAATATGTTTGAAAAAGATAGACTATGCAAATTGCTTGTTAGACGAACGATATTGATATATCGAAAAAATGGTTGAACATGACTCCGTGTAGGATGGCTTTGCTGAATGACTCGGACCCCTTGGACTAAGTGTTGTAAGTGCGAATAGGAGATATGTATGCTCAATGTTTAAAAATCTGAGTGGTGCGAGCTTGGGTAGAAAATCCTATACTATCAGCTTTGGTTTGACCCTAGTATTGGGGTCAGTATTGGCATTATTATTGGAGAACTATGATTTCAATCCTGATATTGACTTTAGCCTTGAGAGATGGCCTAGTGGGTTAGGCGAGACGTCCATGTTGCAAGAGTTAGCATTGGAATGATTGATCTTGAGGATTGGTATGGATGGATAGAATGATTCAACAGTATGAAATACCGACTCACGAGACTCGGCTGACATGCATATATTTCAGGGACACCTGAATATGTGCATGATGCAACTCGAGTGAGAATGACGAATTCTCTATCACGCGTCATGACTTAAATACATGTATTTTGGGGACGCCTGGGATATGTGCATCATCCAACGAAGTGATACGTTGAATTCAAGTGAGACTTAAGGAATGGAAAAGTGTCAAGGATTTTGAAATCGTATTAAAGAAAAGATTGATGGTAGTGCGAGTGTGGCTCGGATTGAAGAAACGCACAGGCCTAGTGTGTGCGAGAGTTATAGAATATTGAGTGAAGTGATAAGTCGATGAGTAAGTACTCAGTTAGTTTTGAGGACGAAACTTTTTCTGAGTGGTGTATGATGTAGTGCCCTGTCCCGCTCAGTCAATCGGACGAATCGAAACACCGATGGCGTTCGGACTTAGCCTTGCAACGGCTGCTCGGAGACCCGTTCGGTTGAGGCGACTCCTCACTCAGGTATGGTAGTTTCGGTGAACTTGGCTCATCTTAGCCTTCACATAATAAATCGTACATTTTCAACTTGCACAAGTTAGGCTTGATAATAAAAGAGACGCATCCACATAGCTAAGAAATAATCCCGACGGGTCGGAATATGTTAGAACATAGAAAAAGGTCCCATGGTCTGCTTAGAAGTTTGCTCAGCGTGCTTTCAAAATGACACTCGAACCTTCGTCCCGTGGCTTGGGAGAAGGAAAGCTGGTTTAAGTTGCCACGAAATTTAGAAGTTAGCCTAAGTCATAGGCGTCGCCCGCATGAATGCTTGATAAAGCATGCACGGTCCTATCGTCCAGGGCTTGGCATTGCCTTGTTCGTCCCACGGGTTAAGTTACAGTGCACGTTGCAGAGCATGGCTTATGGCGTAAGTCTAGGCACCTAAAGAACTTGGTTGTTCAAGTCGAACGTGTGCACGACACGTTCCCTTGAGGCAAGGCTTGGCGCAGCCTTTGCTCTTCAAGTTGTTGCACGAATAAGTTAGGAAAAGTTATGTTGGTCTATCAAAGCCATTTCTAGCACCGTCCCGCACTTTCTGCGGTTGTCAAGTCACATAGTCACACGAGAACAAGGCTCGTCATATAAAGTATGTGACTTAAGCGATAGTGTCGCCTAGAGAACAAGTCAGTCTAAGGCACGAGCCATGGTTGGTTTAGTAAAAAGCATGCCACAGACAAAGGTAGCACACGAAATCGGTCCCGCTACTTAGGAGTCTCGATAAGGAAGTACACGAGATCGGTCCCGCTACTTGGGAGTCTCGATAAGGAAGTACACGAGATCGGTCTTGCTACTTGGGAGTCTCCATAAGGAAGTTCACGAGATTGGTCCTGCTACTTGGGAGTCTCGATAAGGAAGTCCACGCGACTGGTTGTCATCAATATCGGTCCCGCTACTTGGTAGTCTCGATAAAAAATTAGAAATTATGGTCATGAATAAGAAAGGACTTAGTAGATCGAGTTGAGTCTTGCATGGTCATTGGACAACTTGCACGCAAGGTGAATTCCTTGAATGATCTCGGGGTGCCGGGTTCGTGTCGACCTAGGAGGAATTGCAGGTATTATACGGCCTTCATCGACGGTACTACTCGATTGAAGTGAACCGTTACAATATAGGCTGTGGGTCATTCGGTGGGAGCTCGTACCTCGCACGCGGATGGTCACCGTATACAAAGATCCAGGATAGCTTGACATTGCTAGTGACCACTCATATAGATGTGTCGGCATAAGAGCGGCTATCCGCGTGTATGCCTTTGGATTGCGTCGAGTACTAGCAAGTTACGAGTTGGGTTAACAAGGCATAATTGTAGCAAGCGCTAACCTTGAATCAGCGCGGGCTAGGTGTGCACGGTTGTAACACCATTTTGAAGCCTAAGATTTGGCTATAGCAAGGACACGTGCTTCGGCATTAATGTGGCATCGTCATCGAGTCGTCTCGAGTTAAGTCAAGAAGGGCCGTAAGGCAAGTTGGTTAAGTCTGGTTGATCCTTGGGAGGCACGGTCTCGATCTTAAGACATGATCAAGTCTATTGGCATGACCAGCACGAGGAGTCCCCTTGATGTCATTGGCACGAGAATGGTCTAGAGGCACATAAAATGAGTGGAAGTCTTGGCACGGCCGAGTTTGCATCAGTTTATACTTGGCGAGGCACTGCCTCGAATATATTGAACTCAGAAAATGAGTATATTATGACCCTGTCATTGCATTGCCAAGTATGGGTAGGCCAAGGTGTCTCTGTCCTAAAATTGATCCTAAGGCAAGACTAGAAAGACAATCAAAAGGGATTAAGCTACACAAAGTAAATGAATGTGTCGGTTTTGTATGGGTAGGCGAGGAGCTAACTCCACCAGTACATTTGAGTACTGACACCCATAAAGTTTTCATGTACAGGCACAGGTAGAAGTCCGATGGCACGGAGCTCGCTTGGATGTGTCGAGGCACGGAGTTCCTTGGCATTTCGAGGCGTGCGGCCGCATGGAGTCAGAACTTATACGGGACATAATGTATGGACATCGCTATTCCGTAGAATCTGTCATTCCTCGCCTTGAAGCTTGTATTAAGAAATGAGAGAGAGAAGAGTGACTTGTAATATAAGAGAGGAGTGAGCTTGAGAGACTTGTAATTTGGTCTAGCATCCACATTGTAATCTTTGTTCAATATGAATAAAATAGTTTTTTGCATGACTTGTGTTTTGCTTCAAATTTCTGATGTTGACTATTCAATGTTTCTGCTTGGGACTTCTGTGCGACGTCCCCCGTCGATTAGCCTGTAATCGGCCGTCATGGACCTGCCTTGCGTGAGCGCAATCTAGGCTCACGCGGCATCATGCCTTAGTAAGGACGATTGCTCCTACGGGAGTGGGGAGTGACAACAGCTGCCCTGACTTGATAAGTAACTCTTATCTTGACACCGTGGTTGATTCTCTTGATTGTGCTTGTACAAACTGTAGTGCCCTGTTCCTACATCATGCCTCGTTCTCCATCCACGAGGTACGCGAGAAAGGAACATTGTCGCTATCGATTCGGTCAGGACCGATAGGTCGGGATCAATCGAATCGGTCGAACGAGAACGACTGAATTAAGATCCTTTTTTGTTATGAAAAGGCTTCTTCGGAATCAAGTCCCATATTCAGTGGGTTGTGCCTCGAAGATAGACTCTGCGGTTGAGTCGGAAGAGACCTCCCGTTGCTCTATTTTTCATACCGCACTTGCTTCTTTGGATTTTGTTTTCTGAATGCATTTTCGTGAATATTTTCAATGGTTTTCATTGCTTGCATTTTCGAACTCATATTTACATATCAAACTCCTTGAATAATACAGTACTCTAATCAGTTGCATGTGCAATTTTAGGTAATCGCTTAGGTGACGACTAGCGCGACCAATAAGTCTCTCGTCTCGAACAAAAATCAAGGTGAGTGGCTGACCCTTCTCTTTTCGACCCCCTTCTTAGTTCAATCGATAACATTAATGCGAATGGAATGATAGATGAAAAGGCACGGACACGTCTAGTTATCTTATAAAAACTGTGTTGAACAAAGGATTGACTCATTGGACAAATTGATGACACGACAAGACGGGACACGATGAAATGATTAAGTTCTCAAAAGAAATATAGACTATGCCTTAATAACTAAATTATTCTAAGCACGGTCATGGACAACTTGTCGATAAGGTAAAAGTTTCTCCGAACGCAACCCGGGGCCACGGAACCGTTTCGGCCGAGAAAGGAAATACGAAAATAGCTGTGCTGGATGATAGCACGGGTTAGGCGGGGTGTAAGCCCCCTGAATTTCTGGATTTATATTTCAAATTTTCTAAATGAATTATTTTCGATAATTCATTTTTATTTAATTAATTTTGATCATTAAATGCTCTTTACCATGACTTTGATTTCTAGAGCATCAGGGATGCCAGTCTCTGGAAACTTTCTTCTTGAAGTTTGTAGTAGACAAGATTATCTTCAATTTGATATATCGTGTCCCACTCAAACTTGTTCTCTTGTGCTCCTTTTGCTTCGTGCAACTTTCGGGTCAATTTAGACCAATGTATCGTTTGTCGTAATTCGTGACTTAACTTCCAACTTAATTTCCGGGCCCGACATCGGTCCAATCCAGTTGATCCAATATATGGCCCTGGCCTATTTTGAGTCTACTATGCACGTGCCACTTGCGTGCCACCAAATTGATCTCCCTTGTGCTCCCATTTCATCCATGATTTAATTTGGTTTAAATTTTTTATTTTAATTAAATCTTGGCCCCAACTCAACCAAACTTGGCCCAACACCCAATCCAATTTGGTGTATGCCCTCTATGTCTACTCATACACCCTACATAGTTTTTTCTCTCTTCCCTACTCAAAATTTCTATTTCTCTCTCTTGTATATATATATACACATATATATATATATATTTTTACTCTCTCTCTCACCTCACATCACACTCCCTCCCCCCCACCCTCTCACATCAGCATTCAAACCCCCCATGTGGCCGAACAACAATCTCTCTCTACTCTTTCTCTTTCCCTCTCTCTAAATATCTCCCATTCTCTCTCTCTTTTTATATATAATATATACACACATATATATTATATATATAATCTTTCTCTCTTTCTAACAAAACACCACAGTATTTCTCTTTCCCTCTCTCATTTTTAACAGCATAGGAACCCCCCATAGCCGACTCCATGGCCGACCATGCATAGCCAACAACAGCCCATGGCCGACACCCTCCTCCTTCTTCTTCTTCTTCTTCACTTCTCCATCTTCTTCCTCTCATCCTCCTCCATTCTTTTTATTCTCCACCCTCCATTTCTTCATTCATCATCACCATTAAATCACCCATACCACCACCATCAACTGCCATCACAACCACCGCACGCCACCCCCGCCGCTGTGCTGCCGTGCCCCATCGCTGCACCACCGCCTTGGCAGCAGTAGCAGTGCGCGACAGCAGCAGCTGCGACAACCACAGCAGCAGTGGCGCGCGGCAGCAGCCACTGCCGGCCAACCGCGCACCGTCGCGGCCGTCGCGACCGCCGCCGCCGCCGGCGGGCCCCCCTTTTTGGGCGCACCTCCCAGGCACCTTTCCGTTGCGGCCACCATCCTCCGGGATGCGCCGTCTAGGCGATTCGTGCGTTTTGCATGGAATCCCGTCGACGCGCGCGTGAACTAGATCAAGAAATAGTGCCTCGTCGCAGCGACTTCATGCACATTTTTCGGGAAATCCAACCGTTAGATCGGCAAACTCTTTGTTCCGTCATAATCTAGGTATATCCATCTTCTCTCCTCTCAATTTTCTTTCGTTAATTTTACCGTTTGATACATCAAAACCGGCCACAAAGTTGACGTTTTAAATTGTGTAATTTTTGGACAGTTTTGTGGAGCCAACTTCGTCGGTTCATATCTCCTCCATCGCAGCTCCATCTGGCGTGCCACTGGTTCCTATGTGCAGCTGGTATAACCCTCTTCCTACCCCTTAAGTTTTGTTTCATTGTGAGCACGTTTAGTTGGTCGAATTCGATGCCAAAGTTGGCCGTCCGAATTCTTAATTTTACACTTGTAAAATTCTATTTTTGAACCCGGGACTCCGAATTCAATTTTTGACACCACCTGTAGACTCGCGGCATCATTCTGGTACGTTTTCATACAAAGTTTGTTAGATTTGGAGGACATGGGCCCTGGCACGCATTTCGGTACAAAACGGGCTCCATAGTCCAGTTCAACGAGACTTTTTGACGCTGGCTCATTGGAATCCAATTTTGGATATACCGTTGAGTTCGTATCGTCATTCTGGACTCGTTGACATATAATTTGCTAGATTTTAGTGGATGTTGGTTCCGGCATGCATTTCGATGCAAGTCGGATACCAATATCCGGGTCAACGGATCATTTTGAGATCGGCTCATCGGAATCCAATTCTGGACATATCGTTGAGTTCGTATCGTCATTCTGGACTCGTTGACATATAATTTGCTTATTTTTGAGGACATTGGCTCCGACATGCTTTTTCGTGCAAATCAGAATTTTAATGTCCTGGTCAATGGACCAATTTGAGATCGGGTCAACGGAATCCAATTCTTGATATACCATTGGGTTCGTATCGTCATTCTGGATTCATGGATATATAATTTGTTAGATTTAGTGGACTAGTATTCTTGCACATTTTTCGGTACAAAGCGGGTCCGACACGGACACCATTTTCACCCAAAATTACCTTTTTGCCTCTGTGTCCAAATTGGACTTATGGATAGGCTATCCAAGCTAATTTGACCATTCTGGACATGTTGGTGATGGTTGTTTCACCATCCGACAACATATGTAGGTTTTCACCCTATTATTATAATCTTTCTTCTTTTGTTGTATTTCGAGATCCATCGATTCCAGTGATTTCACAATTACTGAAATTGATATGTTGACCCTGTAGATGTTTATAGCGACTAGCTTTGACCCTGTTTGACCATCTAGCTTGACCCTGTTTGACCATGGTTGACTACTTCGATTGAACGTCAAAGTAGAGTCAACATTAGCCTAGTTTGACCTAGAGTTGACCAGTTGACTAGAAGTCAATCGTAAGTCAACCATTGACCCAGTTTGACCTAGTGTGACTCAGTGTGACCTAGTTTGACTTAGGGGACTGAGATTAACCTAGATTACATAGCTTATACTATATAATCATGCCTAACACTGTTGAACCCTAATTAGCTTATATATATCTCATCTTTAGGTCTGAGATTTCACTCTGAGCCAGATTACACAGTTGACATATTTCTACCAGATCTCAGGCGAGTACATTCTCTGATAATATTTCTGTTTTATGATATCGTTTATGTTTCTTGTATTTAGTGTAGATATCCTTGTTCTCTTGACACGTTGTTCACACGGATTGGTATTTCTCTGGATCCCGTCATGAGATGTTATTCCTTACTTTTCTTGGTATATCTTATGCAAGTCTTTCTTGTTCCTTGTGCATTGTATAGACACGATTCCTGCGAAGGCTAGTTACCCTCTCAGAGAATCGCGTGTCATGATGTGTCATGGCTGGATCCACTATACTAGTCGGGGACGGCGAGTACTAGTGTAGATGTGTGGTCAATACCCGTCTTGTATATCTTGTAAACCTTGTGAATGCCAATCCTACACCACAAGTATGATTGGCTAGCTCATGACCTTGTACAGACCCAAGCCGGCCACATGTTGTAGCTAGTATTCACTCACGTAGATGGTATGATTCTCGACTCTTGTACATGATATGATTGATTTTTCTTACCTTGTTCTAGCTCTAGATTTACAGCTTATCTTGCCATGATACTCACATGTACATTTCGTGATTCCTTGTATATTCTCTCTATTTACTGCTATATTTTCAATATCGTCTAACTAGAACTGTTATTTGAGATTTGTGCTCGTTCCATCCTGACTGGATATCTTGACAGTATTTTAGGAGTAGTTGTGCCCTCAGTATTGGACTTCATGATGTTGCTAGCTGAGGTGGATCTCACTATTCTTCTATATGAGTTGCCTGGTAGTTATCCTTAGTTTGTCTTATTGTTCCTTCTTTATTTTCCTGTCTTATGATTCCTTCTAGTAGTTTCTAACTGTTCTTGTGCCTTAGTTATCTTTCCTGTCTTATCTTCTTTAGATGTTGGGTTGTGATTGAGTACATTTGTAGTTCATGGACCTTCTAGATGTAGTGTATATTTATTGGGTACTAGACAGCGTTCTACCGCCGATACTGCGGCGTAGGCTGGGCGTAGCCCACGTATTCGTATCCGTATATTCGGGTGCGGGTCGTGACACGGGGACTTGCAACGGGGCTCGCTACTTGCGTTGAAAGGGCCCCGACTAACAAAAGCTATAGAGTCCAGGATGGCTTGTGGTGCCAGTGACCAATCACATGTAATTTTGCACTCGCTATACTAGCGATAACAAATTGACATAGAAGAACATGGTAAGTTTCATATTGCATGGTACGCTCTACCGTGGGTAAGTTCTAACATAATTTATATTATACTTGTCTGAAATTCATTAGGATGGTTAGAAAGATTCACGAACTAAGTCATATAAACTCTTCAGCCAAATGAGGGCACGGAACTTAATTTCCCACGCACCAGTACAAAGTGTAATATACTGATCCTCGCTCTCCACACAGGTACCCTGAACCAACAAGGGCGTGCCACTTAAGCTAAAGGCGACGCAAGTACATTGATGCCTCATCCATGTGTTGAAGGCTTGTTTTGAATCCTTCTGAAGATTCTATATTCAGTCCAAGAAGAAATGGCGTCTCGACTCCCCACGATTCTAGGTCCTTGGGAATATTTTGTTTGTAAAGGGGGATGTAACGTATGGAATGACTATCTCACCAGTGTTTTTTTTTGTAATCGAGTCATGTTGTAGCCCGTACGGCAATGATTGTAATGGAGTCTTGTAAATAAAGTTTTATTATCAATAAAAACAAAAGTTTCTCTCATTTCAATGTGTTTAATTTCTCTGTGTACTCTATTTGATGTTGTGTTTCGGATAACCTTATGACTATGCCTCGTGCTATCGCAACTTAGGTTCGCACGACATCACACCCGGGGGACGACTTTCAATTCTTCGGAATCGGGGCCTGACATAATGGTATCAGAGCACGGCTTTACATCCTTTGGCCTTCTGTCTAGAGTCTCAAACCTTTGACCTCGCGTCGATGAGATAAGTTGTTCCATACAATGAGTCCGTAATATTTTGAGACTGATGTGTGTGTCTGCGCATTATAGAAGTGACGGAACTCGTGGAAGAAACCGCGGCCGAGCAAGAACAAAGTACTTCGAGCGGTTCGAGCAGCTCGTGGGCTGGACCTTCTAACAATGCCATCGAGAGGATGTTGCGCATGATGGAGGCGCAGCAAAATAGTCTGAGAATCAACACAAGCAGACGGAGGCGCGACAAGCCCAATTCGAAGCTCGCTTCAATGCTCCAACAATGATGCAGCAAAACCAGCTTGATACTCTACAACAGATCGTCTAGACGATTGTGGCCAATGGAAACACTACAACTGTGCCTACTGTCACCGAGCCGACGGGTCAACCCACCGAAGTCGATCGAGAGGAGCCCGAGTGTCAATCTGCGGCACCGAAGAGATACAACTTTGAAGTGTCAGAATTCAAGAAAGCATGCTGCACTTCCTTCAGCGGTACCGAAGGCCGTTCTATGGCAATCGACTGGTTGGAAGAGCTGGAAGATCACTTCGAACTCCTCGGCATTAAAGAATCCAAGCAAGTTGCCTGCGCACAACTTCAACTACGTTTGAACGCGCGCGACTGATGGGGCATGCACAAACGAGTAATCCGATGCGATAACAACTCAGCGACAATCTCTTGGGCCATATTCTGCAAAGCCTTTGAAGTCGAGTACCTTTCCTCCGCCATTCGTCAAGAGAAGAAAAATGAATTCATGCAGTTGAGGCAATAGAACCGGATAGTAGAACAGTATGCCGTAGAATTCAACAAATTGTCCAAATTTGCTGGTGCATTTCTTCCTACAGAGGAGTGTCGTGTGTGACAGTTTGAAGTGGGTCTGCAGTGGTCTATTGGTGCTCATGTAGCAGTTCCGGAGTACAAGACCACAAGTGATGCGCTAAATCATGCTCTCCGCCTTGAGAGCCAGTACCCTCCTGTTGCTGCAGACTTTGTGCACAATTCCAATCACAAATGTCCTAGCCATACAGGAGGCAACAACCACGCGTCAAAGTATCCAAACAATGGGGATACAAAGGTCAAAACCCATTACCTCGTTGTACCAAGTGCAGCCAACTCGGACACAATGCCAGCAGCTGCTTTGTCTTCAACAGGAGATGCTTCGCTTGCGGATAAAAGAGGCACCTATCTCAAGACTGCATGAACCCTAGACCGAATCAGAGTGCCCCGGCACAACAAAACCGTCAAGAAAATCAAAGACAGGCGCCCCGACCTCCTCAACCCACTCAATCCAACAACTAAGACCAACGTCCTAATGCTCAAGGGCGCGTCTATGCCATGACGCGGGACGAAGCGTTCGCCTCGGATATGGTAGTGACAGGTATATTAAATTTTAATAATGTGCCTACTCGTGTACTATTTGATTCAGGTGCTTCGCATAGTTTCATATCGGCGAACTTCGCCGTCGAGCACAAATTTCCTATAATATCGTTAGACCTCGACCTTAGCATAAGTGTACCTTCGGGCACGCTACTACTCACGAACTTAGCCTACGGTGGTAGAATCATCTGTATAGGGGGTCAAAAGGTCGGTCTTGATGTGATAGTTCTGGATATGAAGGACTATGACATCATTCTGGGAATGGATTGGCTCGGCCCTTGCAACGCCACCATTGACTGTGCAGGAAAGAAGGTCATCTTCCGCATACCTGGAGTGCCCGAATTCTGCTACTCGTGTGGTGAAGCATCGTCGATGTGTATGGTGGTTTCGGTAATTTCTGCTCGGAGGATGCTGCATTCAGGATGCAAAGGCTCCTTGGCGTCCGTTCGAGACACGCGACTGGATAGTGCAAACGTGGGTCAGGCCGACGTTGTTACAGAATTCTCCGACGTGTTTCCGGACAAGCTACCTAGAATGCCACCCGATCGAGAAATTGAATTCACCATTGATATATTCCCCAACACCCAGCCGATCTCAAAAGCTCCGCACAGAATGGCCTCAGCAGAATTAAAAGAACTCAAAGTACAACTACAGGAATTCCTTGGCAGAGGATTCATTCGTCCAAGTGTCTCGTCGTGTGATGCGCCTGTACTATTTATCAAAAAGAAGGATGGATCGATGCGGCTCTGCATCGACTATCGAAAATTAAATAAGGCCACCGTCCGAAACAAATACCCCCTATCCCGTATCGACGATTTGTTTGATCAGCTCCAAGGTGCCACGAAATTTTCGAAGATTGATCTTCGATCAGGTTATCATCAACTCAAAGTCAAGCCAGATGACGTGCCAAAGTCTGCCTTCCGCACTCGTTACGGCCACTGCGAATTCTTGGTGATGCCATTCGGCCTGACGAACGCCCCAGCCATTTTCATGGATCTAATGAATCGAGTGTTTCGTCCGTTCGTTGACAAATTCGTTGTAGTCTTCATTGACGACATCCTTGTCTACTCGAAGGATCGAACGCAACACGTAAAACACCTACGGACGGTACTCCAGACCCTTCAAGATCATCAGTTGTATGCGAAGAGGAGAAAATGCGAGTTCTGGCTGAACAACGTCTCATTTCTTAGGCACATCATCTCCACCGCAGGCATTTCAGTTAATCCGAGAAAATTAAGGCAGTTGCTGATTGGAAATGGCCTACATCTGTCATTGAAATTCGAAGCTTCTTCGATTTTGCGGGATACTATAGACGCTTCGTGAAGGACTTTGCGAAGATCGCATCGCCCTTGACTCACCTCACCCAAAAGGGAGTCGCGTTCATGTGGTCAGACGACTGTGATGCTTCGTTCCAGGAGCCAAAACAGCAGCTCGTTTTGACCCCGATACTCACTCTTCCTGAAGGGACCGAGGGATTTCAAATCTTCAGCGATGCTTCTGGCCAGGGCTTGCGTTGTGTGCTCATGCAGCAGGATAAGGTGATATCTTTTGCTTTCCGACAGCTGAAGTTGCACGAGAAGAACTACCCTAGCACGACCTAAAACTAGCGGCGATTGTGCTTGCGTTGAAGCTGTGGCGTCACTATCTTTGTGGCATGGCGTACAGGATTTATACTGACCATAAGAGCCTCAAGTATCTCTTCACCAAGAAAGAACTGAATTTGCGGCAGAGGCGATGGCTGGAACAGGTTATAGACTACGACTTATCGATCGACTATATACCGGGTAAGGAAAATATTGTGGCGGATGCGCTCAGTCGGAAGTACCTAGCTTTACTATCCATCAATAGTCGACTACTGCATAATTTGGAAGGAATAGGCAATAAACTCTGAGTTCGATTTAGCGACGTGGAACTGGCACAACTGCGGCTAGAACCGAGCCTATTGGAGAAAATCAAGTCCGCTCAGAAGGACGATCCATACCTGGAGAAGATATGGAAGCTGATATCCACGGGAAAGGCGTCCGACTTTGCAGAGGACGAGTTGGAAGTGTTGCGAGCGAAAGGTCGGATATGTGTTCCGGATGATGCAAAACTTAGAAAGAAGATAATGTCGGAGGTGCATTATGCAAAATATTCCTTACATCCTGGTAGCACCAGATATATAAGGACCTCTGTATTGTCTTTTGGTGGCACGGCATGAAGAGGGATGTGGCGCTCTTTGTGTCGCAGTGTATGACCTGTCAACAAGTTAAAGCTGAGCACCAGCGATCGGGCGGCGAGATGCAGAACCTTGCCATTCTAGAGTGGAAGTGCGATCATGTTACTATAGAATTTGTTGTTGGCCTGCTGAAGACGCCATGGGAGAACGATGTCGTCTGGGTTATCGTCGATCAATTAACCAAGTTAGCGCACTTCATTGCCATTAAAGTCACTTGGAGCGTCGACCGCCTTGCTCAGATATATCTTAATGAAATAGTTCGGCTGCATGGGATCCCAGTATCTATCGTCTCGGATCGGGATAGACAGTTCGTGTCACACTTCTGGTGTAGCCTTCACTCAGCATTGGGGACCAAGTTGAAGTTTAGCTCAGCTTATCATCCTCAGACCGACGGCCAAACAGAGCAGGTGAACCAGATTCTCGAAGACATGTTATGACTCTGTGCGATCGACTTGAAGTCAAGCTGGGACGTTCATCTACCGCTGGCCAAATTTACATATAACAACAGCTACCAGTCCAGCATTCAAATGGTTCCGTATGAAGCTTTGTACGGTCGAAAGTGCAGATCGCCCATTTGTTGGGATGAAGTCGGGAAACGACAGATACTTGGCCCAGAACTGGTGGAGCAGAGCGTACAAAAAGTTAAACTGATACGGGAGAGATTGAAGATAGCACAGAGTCGGCAGAAGAGCTACGCCGACACCCACCGACGATCCCTTGAATTCCTGGAGGGCGATCACGTGTTTCTAAAAGTCACACCTATGCGTGGAGTCATGAGATTTGGAGCTAAGGGAAAGTTGTGTCCAAGATTTGTCGGTCCTTTCGAGATATTGAAGCGAGTCACCCCAGTAGCTTACCAGATTGCATTGTCGCTATTACTGTCGGACGTGCACAATGTCTTCCACGTCTCTCAGTTGTGGAAGTACGTGCACGATCCGAGCCATGTGGTCGAATTTAGTCAGCTAAATCTGCAGGCAGACTTATCGTATGTTGAAGAGCCTGTGCAAATCATGGAGCGCAAGGATAAACTGCTTCAAAATTGTTTCATCCCTCCCGTTCGAGTGCCCTGGAAGAACCATGCGGTCGAAGAGTCGACCTGGGAACTGGAGTCGGAGATGAGGGAAAAGTTTTCTTCTCTATTTTTCCTAGCGGTAGGTTCTTTTCTTAAGTTTCGAGGACAAAACTTTTTCTTAGTTGGTTATGGTGTAGTGTCTCGTCCCTACATCGTACCCCGTTCTCCATCCATGGCGTGCGCGAGAAAGGAACACTGTCGCTATCGATTCGGTCGGGACCGATAGGTCAGGATCAATTGAATCGGTCGAACGGGAACGATTGAATTAAGATCATTTTCTCGTTATGGAAAGGCTTCTTTGGAATCAAGTTCCATATTCAGCGGGTTGTGCCTCGAGGATAGACTCTGCAGCTGAGTCGGGAGAGACCTCTCGTTGCTCTGCTTTTCATGACGCACTTGCTTCTTTGGCTTTGGTTTTCTGAATGCGTTTTCGTGAATATTTTCAACGGTTTTCATGGCTTGCATTTTTGAACTCGCATTTACATATCGAACTCATTGAATAAACAGTGTTCTAATCGGTTGCTTGTGCGATTTCAGGTAATCGCTTAGGCGACGACTAGTGCGACCAACATGTCTCTCGCCTCGAACAAAAATCAAGGTCACTGGCTGACCCTTCTCTTCTCCACCCCCTTCTTAGTTCAATCGGTAACATTAATGCGAATGGAATAATAGATGCAAGGGCAAGAACACGTCTAGTTATCTTATAAAAACTATGTTGAACAAAGGATTGACTCATTGGATAAATTGATGACATGACAAGGCGGGACACGATGAAATGATTAAGTTCTCAAAAGAAATATAGACTATGCCTTAATAACTAAATTATTCTAAGCACGGTCATAGACAACTTGTCGACAAGGTAAAAGTTTTCTCGAACGGCAACCCAGGGCCACGGGACCGTTTCGGCCGAGAAAGGAAACACGAAAATAGATGTGCTGGATGATAGCACGGGTTAGGCGGAGACTTGCAACGGGGCTCGCTACTTGCGTTGAAAGGGCCCTAACTAACAAAAGCTATAGAGTCCAGGATGGCTTGTGGTGCCAGTGACCAATCACACGTAATTTTGCACTCGCTATACTAGCGATAACAAATTGACAGAGAAGAACATGGTAAGTCTCACATTGTACGACACGCTCTGCCGTGGGTAAGTTCTAACGTAATTTATATTATGCTTGTCTAAAATTCATTAGGATGGTTAGAAAGATGCACAAACTAAGTCATATAAACTCTCCAACCAAATGAGAGCACGGAACTTAATTTGCCATGCACCAGCACAAAGTGTAATGTACCGATCCTCGCTCTCCACACAGGTATCCTGAACCAAGAAGGGTGTGCCACTTAAGCTCAAGGCGACGCAAGTACATTGAAGCCCCGTCTGTGCGTTAAAGGCTTGTTTTGAATTCTTTTGAAGACTCCACATTCAGTCCAAGAAGAAATGGCGTCTCGACTCCCCACGATTGCAGGTCCTTGGAAATATTTTGTTTGTAAAAGGGGATGTAACATATGGATCGACTATCTCATCAGTGTTTATTTTGTAATCGAGTCATGTTGTAGCCCGCGCGGCAATGATTGTATGGAGTCTTTTAAATGAAGTTTTATTATCAATGAAAACAAAAGTTTCTCTCATTTCAATGTGTTCAATTGCTCTGTGTACTCTATTTGATGTTGTGTTTCGGATAACCTTATGACTATGCCTTGTGCGATCGTAACTCAGCTTTGCACGGTATTACGTCCGGGGGACGACTATCGATTCTTCGAAATCGAGGCGTGACACAAGCTCCCTATATCGTCTTGCATCATGTCTAGGACATGGATTCTTGGTTACCACGATTAGGAATTCATAATGAATCTGACTAGGTTAGTGACTAGATTGATCAAGTAGTTCATATAGAGAGATTTTTTCAGTTACAGGCGATCCCGTTATCCCGGCCACACCTGAGGGACTTGTAGCCTGCCGACGAGTAGGGCACATTTCCAGCACACTGTCATGTGAGGCGCTTCTTGAAAAACATGAGTACTGAAAGTACACTAGTAATCTTGATAACTCTTGATAATTCTTGTAACTCTAATAAATTACCTCGCTTGGATAACCTGGATAGCTGGAGGGCTTGTGACTGTGGGAACATCTTATTGCATCTTACTAGAAACTAGGCTTGTGATAACCCTAGTTAGTTAAAGTATCAAGCCGTACTCTTGCTTGGCCGTCATTGATGGATGGAGTCTAGTCTTGTCTAGATAGTGCCAGTATATGGTTACTTCAGTGCATTATTGTTTATGCTTTACTTTTGTCGATAAATGGTTAAAGACTAAGTTCTATCCAGGTGAAGGGTTACAACCCCGGTCCTTGTTTGGTTTACGGGTTTTAACTTGGTTAGCTTCATAGTTATCTTATCATTTTTCATCCTATTTTCTAACTCATGTACTCTTATTATTATTTATGTCTCTATGTTCTAATATGCTGGTTTTAGTTCTTAAGTGAAGCCTCCCTTGTGGCACTTGCTCTTTTGGGTTTTGACCCAGCTGGTTTTCTATGGCCAGATTTTGGAGTAGCACCCGAGGATCTACCTGCCTTTCAGCCAGATGGTGAACACCAGGTGTAACCCTGGCAACGAGTGGGTTTCTTCTTTTGCTCTACCACTCAATTGTAAATTATTTTTTTGAGGCGTTTAGCCGCCGAGCAAGTGTTAGCTCGTGTTAAAGCTTACTTTCTGTCTGCCTAAGGGCTGTAACATGATTGACAAATTTTAGGTTTGATCATGTATGACTTAAACTCTTGCGAGTCTTCGCATTTTGTATGACTAGCTTCATGATTATCTGAATATTTAATGTTTGGGATGCCTTACTTTGTATGTCTGATGATCTAATATATTATAACATTTACTTGATTGCTTGAGATTGAGACACTAAGCTTGTTCTTGACCATAAGCGACTGTTGGCTTGTAGATAAACCACCATGCATTTAGACAGCCGTGACCGCATTACGAGGTGGGTGGCACTTCAATATACGTAGCTGGCTGTGTTTGTCCCCCGCTCTCCAGTATTCTGGTTCTGGGGCGTGACAGTTTCGATTCACCCGGTTGAACTAAGCGGGACGGGGTACTACAGATAATATTTGATCAATCTTAGATTGGAGCATCTATTTTTAACTCATAGCCTTTAAAATAATTTTGATACTTTCTAAATAATATTTTAGCTAAATTAACTGTATATATTTGACTAATTTCCTTAATCAATTTATCCCTTAACTTATTTAACCAAATCACGATCATGACAAATCAAATCATTTTCATTCCTCGATAATCGTGCCAACTTCCAAATCTAGACTTTTAGATATCAAACTGGGTATTTGGACTATTCTAGACTCAATAGAACTGTTTGTCTCATCGTTCATGATCATTTATGTGATTTTAGCTTCTAAGCTATTCCGTGTCGACACATTCGTGTCATTTACGTCAACAACAACTACACAAGGTAAGTATTTACAATGATTACTTTCATTCCCTGATGGTCACTCTATTTCATGATTTAGATGTGCATTCCATGATTATTGTCACACGAGATTAGTGTTTATGGATTCTATTTCATGATTATCATATTTTTCAGTTTATCATGTTTCCATAATTACCTTGTTTCATGTTCGTGTTTCCTTGTTGTAATTTGAATCCATGACTAGTTGGACACGAAAAACCTTAGTATATATGTGATCAAAATTCGTATTTCCTGTTTCTTGTTCCCTGTTGATAGCTAAATCATACACGACATGTATGATTGTGTCAGACCAAGTAGATTGTAGTGCTCCGTCCCGTTCAGTCAATCGGAGGAATCAGAACGCCGACAGCGTTCGAACTTAGCCTTACAACGGTGACTCGAAGGCCCACTCGGTCGAGGCGACTCCTCGCTCAGGTGGAATAGTTTCGGTGAACTCACCTCATCTTAGCCTTCATATAATAAATCACATGTTTTCAACTTGCATAAGTAGGCTTGATAATAAAAGAGACGAATCCACATAGCTAAGGGAATAATCCCGACGGGTTGAATTGAGTTAGAATATGGAAAGGTCCAACGGTCGGCTTAGAGTTAGTGTACGACGTGCTTTGAAAATGACACTCGGTCCTTTGTCCCATGGCTTGGGAGAAGGAAAAGTTGGTCTTTGCCACAAGCTATGAGTTAGCCTAAGTCATAGGCATCGCCTGCATAAACGCTTCAAAAAGCATGCACAGCCCCATCGTCCAAGGCTTGACGCAGTACTTGCTCGTCAAGTTGTTGCACGATTAAGTTAGACTGAGTTATGATAGGCTATCGAAGTATTTTCTAAGCACTGTCCCATGTTTTCTACGGTTGTCAAAATTACTTGGCTCCACGACTGTAAGGCCCGTTGTATAGCTATGTCTTGGGCGGTAGTATCTTTCAGTACATCAATTGGTATAAGGCAGGATGTTACAGACTTAGTGTTTCCAAGGCACGGGTCACGATTGATTCATTTGGAGTTTGGAAAGAAGGGCTTTTGAATAGTCGTTTCTGAGTTGACCGAAATGATAGGGCAAGAAAGAAGAAGGCTCGCGACCATGGGTTGTCGAGGCAGTCTCCGATGTGAGAAGTATTGAACTTGGCCCTGAAAGAGATGGTAACACTAGAAGTAGAATGACTGTATGAGACGTCAGTTCGAGTCGAGTCTTGCATGGTCATTGGACAACTTGTACAAGGTGAGATATGTTTCTCGAACGACGACCCAAACGGCCAACGGGACCGTTTTGATGGAGACATGATTAGCAGTGCTGGATGACCGCACGGGTTAGGCGAGGACTTGCAGCGGAGCTCGCTACTCGCGCTGGCAAGGGGCGTCCGTCTAACAAAGCTATGGTGTCCATGATAGCACTGGGCGGTAATTACTAGTTCATATAGATGAGTCGGCATGGAGGGCGATCCGCATGCATGCCTTTGGATTGAGTCGAGTATTTTGTGCACTATATCAATGAGTCGATTCGAATGCGTGTACGATCGAAAGACAATATTTGGGCCTAAGATTTGGTTGTAACGTAGGCACCGTGCTTCGGCACGAGATGTAGCGTCAAGTCTTAAGTTGTCTGCATATAAGTTGTATAAGTTGGATTTGAGTCATCTTGAGTTTAAGTCAGAAAATATCGCAAGGCAAAGTCAGTCGAGTGACACTTAGTCCATAATTCATGATTGGGTCAGTTGGTGATTAAAGTAGCAAGGGTCGCGAGGCGGCAATATGGTTAAGTCAAACTGAATTTGGGAGGCACAGCACAATGGACTTGTAGCACGATCACGTGGAAATTGGGTACTATCATATAGTCACGTCTCTGATTATGTGCCAAAAGACAAGCATGACATGATAGGTTAACATTATTGGTACGAGAAGGGTCTAAAGGCAAAGTATGTGTTGGCGTTGTTGTTGCAAGCACGGGATGGTCTTGAGACATAAAAATAGGCCAAGACGTCTACCCTAAAACTGATCCTAAGGCAAGAGTAGAATGACAATCATAAAGGGACTATGTTACACAAAAGTAAATGAACGTGTCAGTTTTGTATGGGTGGGTGAGGAGCTCACGCCACCAGTACAGTTGAGTACTGATACCCACACAGTGTTTATGTGCAGGAACAGGTAGAAGCTCGTGACGCGGAGCTGGCTTGGATGCGTCGAGGTACGAAGTTCCTTGGCGATTCGAGGTGTGCAACCGCGTGGAGTCTGGAGTTATATGGGACATAATGTATGGACATCGCCTATCTAAAGCTTCCGCCGGCCTACTCAAGACATGTATCGAGAGATGAGAGAGAGAGCTGAGTGACTTGTAATGTGAGAAGAGTGAGCTTGAGTGATTGTAATATAGGCCTATAGGCCTCTTGCCCCCTTTGTAATCTTTGTTTCAATATCAATAAAGAGTATTTTGAATGACTTGTGTTTTGCTTTAAATTTTTGATGTTGTTATTCAATGTCTCTACTTGGGACTTCTCTGCGACGACCCATCGCGGTCGCTGTAATCGGCCGTTATGGCACCCGTCTTGTACGAGCGCAATCTAAGGCTCGTGCGGCATCATGCCTTAGCGAGGACGATCGCTCCTACCGTTACGGGGCGTGACATAATGGTATCAAAGAACGGCTTTACATCCTTGGATTATCGATTGAATTCTTTAACTCTGTTGCTTCCGCAAGTTGAGATCGTTGGTGCACTCTCTCTCTCAAATGTCCTACGGGATGTCCATACAATAAGTCTATGTAATTTGTAAAACGTAGGAGAATAGTTTTTGACAAGAAACGAAAAAATGGTTCGCGTAAGCACGATTGGCTAAGTCGGGCTGGGCATATACACCAAAAGTTGTGTCAACCTTAGAAAAGTCGAGTGCAGGATTCGAATTGTGTCGGACGAGAATGAGTTGAACTCGATTGAGTAAAGTGAGATGACTATCGATAGGGGTGCTATCGAGCGATGATAACGTCGGTGCGATATAGATGAGCGTGCTTGGAATTCGACGAATGGTTCGAACAGAAAATTTGATGAAGTCGATTTTGATTCGAATGATAGTTTGAGGATTTGTCGAATGACTTCATCCCTGAGTGATGTATGTGATAGCTTCAGGGATGTCAGTCGATTGAGAATGTGGGTGCCAATGAGTCTATCAGCAAGCGTCGTACGTACGTAAAGCCTTAGATTGAGTATTGTTGATTAAGTTGTTGTAGTCTTGAGATTTGATAAGTTGATTTGAACAAAAGTTTGAAATGACGAGCACGGCATTGAGATTGCACAAGTATGAAATGTGAAAATGATAGAGTAGGCAAATCAAATTAAGGAAAAGTTAAGTTGTAGCGAACGGATGACTTGATAAAGGAAATCGATAGGTGGATCGTGTAGAAAAAGTTAGCACGATGGAAAGATAGCATGTATGAAAAGTTAAATTTTGAAGTTACTCAAATGACTCTAAGGATTGGATTGAATGTTGCTCGATGATTTGAGTTAGCAAAGGAATGATGCGAATTGAGGGAATACGTTGGTCGATGACTTAAGATAGACGGATGAAAATACGTAATTTTGGATTTGAACAAATTGATAATGTACATGATTCGAGGGATAATAATCGAAATTGATTTTGAATGTCGAGGAGATTATCCAGCTGGACGATAGCATCAGTCGTACGACTCAGAATTTGTTGCAAAGGAAGATCGTCAGGTTACGCATGTCATCGATGGTATTGAGGTGTATCAAAGATCGATATACGATAGCTCGAGGGTACTCTGACTTGGCGAATGATGATCGTACAAATGTTATCGTTCTGATGTATACTATATTAGGAATTTGATTAAAATGGATGTTGGGATAAAAACAGAATTGTCTTGATGGTTGCATTAATAACCACAACGTCGATGATCTTGTCTTGCGTGAGCGCAACTCTAGCCTCGTACATGCATTACGTCGGATTTGGGACGATCGTTTCGCATGAGCGCTGATATGGTGATTCATGTCGCGGGAATAATCGAACTCGAAAAATAAGGACGTGGCAATTTAGATTATCTCGAGTTGCGATTTGATGCGAAGGTGGATTCGAGGATTAGTCGGACTTGAGATTGACGATTGAATGAAACTTGAGGATTGAGTAGGTACAATCCACGCATCGAAAATGAATTAGTCTAGACACAAAACAAGAGTTACGTCCCAATGAGGATGATTATTCCGCGGGAGCATTGCATGGTGATTTCATGCCCACCGTAGATAATCGGACTCGCGTGAGATCGGGGCGTGGCATATTGTTAAGTTAGACAACCTTGTGATCGATTACGTGAATTGGGATAAATGACTTAGGGAGTATGAAATGTGAATTATGGTTTAGCAATGAATCGTGTCGTAGCCTGCTTGACTTGAGAAGGATTGATAGGTAGATTATGTCGAACGTGTTCGAAGAGATAGACTATGCAAAATGGTTTGTTGGTCGAGCGATATTGATGTATTGAAGATTTGGTTGAGTGAATTTACGATAGGATGGCTTTGCTGAATGACTCAGACCCCATGCGACGAATATCTGGATGTGAGTAGGAATCTATGCTCGATGTTTAGAAATTAGAGTGATACAAGCTTGGGTAGAAAACCCTGTATTATCAACTTTGGTTTGACCTTAGGATGGGGTCAATGTTGATATTGTTGTTTGGAAACTATGATTCCAATACTGATGGATGACTTTAGCCTAGAGACATAGCCCAATAGTTAGGCAGACGTTCCGGCGCGAAGAGATAGGATTTGTGGAGGTACCACTCGCGAGTCTTGGTTGACATGCATGTATATCAAGGATGCTTGAATATGTGCACGATCTAACTCGAGTGGTGATGACGGATTCTCTATCACGAGGCTTGGCTGAAATGCATGTATTTTGGGAACGCCTGGAATATGTGCACGATCCAACTAAGTGATACGTTGAATCAAGTGAGACTAGAGAAATAGAAAAGTGTCGAGAATTTCGAAATAGTATTTCAAAAAAAGATTGATGGTAGTACGAGCGTGGCTCGGATTGAGGGAACGCATAGGAAAAATGTGTGCGAGAAACATAGGATGTTGAATCAAGTTATAAGTCGATAAGTGTACTCAGTTAGTTTCGAGGACGAAACTTTTTCTGAGTGGTGTATGATGTAGTGCCCCGTACCGTTCAGTCAATCGGAGGAGTCGTAACGCCGACGGCGTTCGGACTTAGCCTTGCAACGGTAACTCAAAGGCCCGGTCGGTCGAGGTGACTCCTCGCTCAGGTGGGGTAGTTTTGGTGAACTCGCCTCATCTTAGCCTTCACATAATAAATTGTATGTTTTTAACTTGCAAAAGTAGGCTTGATAATAAAAGAGATGAATTCACATAGCTAAGGGAATAATTCCGACGAGTTGAATTAAGTTAGAATATGGAAAGGTCCAACGGTCGGCTTAGAGTTGGTGCACGGCGTGCTTTGAAAATGACACTCAGTCTTTTATCCCATGGCTTGGGAGAAGAAAAAGTTGGTCTTCACCACAAGCTAAGAGTTAGCCTAAGTCATAGGCGTCGCCTGCATAAACGCTTCATAAAGCATGCACGGTCCCATCGTCCAAGGCTTGACGCAGTCCTTGCTTGTCAAGTTGTTGCACGATTAAGTTTGGCTGAGTTATGATAGGCTATTGAAGTCTTTTCTAAGCATTGTCCCATGCTTTCTACGGTTGTCAAAATTACTGAATTCCACGACCGTAAGGCCCATTGTATAGGTATGTCTTGGAAGGTAGTATCATCCAGTACATCAATTGGTGTAAGGCAGGATGTCACGGACTTAGTGTTTCTAAAGCACGGGTCACGGTTGATTCATTTGGAGTTTGGAAAGAAGGGCTTTCGAATAGTCGTTTCTGAGTTGACTAAAATGATAGGGCAAGAAAGAAGAAGTGTCACCCCCAGTTTCGAAAAATAGGAGTATTTTTGTCATTTTTCATTTTAGAATATTTTTGAAATTATTTATTTATTTATAATATTATTTTGGGGTTATTTGAGTCGGGTTCGAATTTCAGCTCAATTCGACTTGAAACGGGGACCCGGGATAGTTTTTTCTCTAGTGGGACCCACACACTAGTTAGGCATGGCCCACATAATATTAATTTTAGTCCACATGATACTAATTTTAGTTAGTAGTTAGACTAATTATTTATGGATATGTTTAGTTTAATTAGAGACTTAAAACTAGACTAATTTGACCTCAACCTTTAACCCATTCTTAATTTAAATCAAATAGGTCAAGTAGGGGCATTTTGGACTTTTCTAATGGGGACACCTCACCCTTTTTTGGCAGCCACCTATGGGGAGGATAAGGAGTGAGTCATCATCTCTTCCATTTCATTTTATCCATCCATTTTCTCTCTCATGTTCTTCCCCAAATTTCTAGAGAGCAACCCCATTGATTTCATCTCCAAATCAACTCCTTCTTCCACCAAATCTTCTCCATTTCTCCTCTACTCCATGAAAGGAAGGAGCTAGCCAAGTTTGGGAGGATTCAGAGCTCGTTCGTGTCCTTTTGGAATCTCTACGTGTCGGTGTCATGTCGGAAGGCTTTTTACTTTGAATCTCTCTCCTGGAAAGTATAATCTCTCCTCTAATCCACCCCAACATGCATATAGGATTATTTTGAACCCATAGGAATGACCCCCATGGTTGTATCTTCATTTGTGTCCATTTCGTGTCCATTTGGAGGTCATAGGAGTGTCATTTGTGTTGTGGTTGTGTCCTAGTGGGAAAATCCCTATTTTGGACACTTGTTTGCATAAATATAATGTAGGAATAATTAATTAGTGTTTTAATCTCAGATTTATATATTTAGAGAGTTGTTCCTAATGTGTTCTTTATGGTATCATATTTTATCATATTCATTTTATATTTAGAATGGTGTCTCTCTTTATATATATATATATATATATATATATATATATATATATATATATATATATATATATACATATATATATATATATATATATATATATATATATATATATATATCTTATGGTTGTGTGTGTGACTATATTATTAGGTATCTTGATTATATATTTGTACGTGTGTCTTATATATATATACATAAGTTGTGGGTGTGTCTATTTTAAAATGAGTTCTTAAAATATTTTCATGTGTATATATTATAATGAGAGTGTCAATATATATATATATATATATATATATATATATATATATATATATATATATATTGTGAGTGGAATGTGCATATATATTTATTTGTGTGTGTGGATAGATGGTTAGAGAGTGAGGGAATGAGCAGGAAAGCAGCAGGAATAAGCAGTAAGCAATAAGCAGTAAGCAGGAATAAGCAGTAAGCAGAAGCAGTGCAGGATAGTTTTTTGGAGTTTTTGTGGTCCCGAAACATCCCCTTTTGAACCATCTTAGCCCCAAATAACTACCCCCACTTGTCGCCCACATTTAGTACTACGAAGTCCCTAAGTTAGAGAATGTTATTAGTGTGTTAGATGGTTAGTGGAGTAGTGTTTATAGTGGTAGAAAATAAGGTTGGTCATGTTATGTTATATGTCATGTTAAGATACATTAGGGGGTTTGTAGTAGTTGTTTGAGTTGGTTCTTGAGAGTTATTTTAGGAGTAGCATTCTAAGTTAGATGGGGGTTAGATAGATGATGTTTGTGAGGGAGAGTGAGTGTGGTTTAGAAGAAATGGGTTATGTTAGATGTGGTATCTTGGTATCTCAAGATTACCTTAAGGTAATGTTGGGATGACCAACATGGAAGATAAGATGGTTTAGATGCCCAAGAATCCTAGATTCCTTGGTTGGTAAACCCTAGATAGGTTAGTATCTAGCTATCCTAAGAATCCTAGGCTAGTATCCTGAGATCTAGAAGGATTTCCTTTGTAATGGGCAAGGTATCGGGAATACCTTGTAAGGGTAAATATAAGGGGTATTGGGTAATGTAAGGTATTGGGTTTCTAATTGCTAGATGGGATTAGAAATAGGTTGTCTTGGTATATAATGACTAGATGAGGGTAGTTTAGACTAGTCTTGACCCCCGTTGACCAAAAGTTGACTTTTTGACCCAAAGTCAACTTCAAGTCAACACTTGACTTAGAATTGACCGAAACCAAACCAGAGTTGACCAGTTGACTGAAAGGCAACTGTTAGTCAACATTTGACTTGTTTGACCTAGGGTTGACCCAGGGTTGACTCAGTGTTGACCAGAGTTGACTTTTTGACCAAAAGTCAACTGTAAGTCAACCTTTGACCCCGTTTGACCTAGAGTTGACCCAGGGTTGACTCAGTGTTGACCAGAGTTGACCAGAGTTGATTTTTTGACCAAAAGTCAACTGTAAGTCAACCTTGAACCAGATTGACCTAGTTTGACTTGGATTGACTCCCAGTGACCTGGTATGACCTAGTATGAGCCAGTATGACCTAGTGTGACTCAGTCTGACCTAGATTGACCTAGTTTTGACTTAGACTTGCATTTATGACTTGAATTAGCTTCCTTTTTCAGTATTTAGTCCTGTTTGACTCATAGTATCTTATTTTAGGTCTGTGATCACTCTGAGCGTCTGTTCACCCTATCAGCTCAGGACCACAGGCGAGTACATTCACTGATAGTTTTCATTGTCTTGATATCTGCTATATCCGATTCAGTTGTAGTGTTATACTCGATTTCCAGTCACGATAGTTCACGGACTAGTATATGTTGGATCATGACATGGAATGTTATTCCTAGAGTTACATGGTATATTGGTACATATTCTGTCTTATTTCAGTATATTGGTATAGACACCGATTTTCAAAAGGGGACTTACTACCCTCTTATGGAATCCCGTGTCATAACGTATCATGTCCAGATCCATTGTACTATTCGGGGATGGGAGAGTTATTAGTGGTTGTGTGATCAAATTCCCACATGGTTCTATGGTACATATGGTTCATAGCTATACCCTCGCCTCACGACGGGTAAAGCCTTACCCTATACGGTTCATAGCTTTCCATGGTGACTGGCCTTATCGTTCTATTGTATACAGGGTTCATAGCCGGTCGGATGGAAAGCCTGAGCATGTTTTTCCCAAGCCGATCACATGACACACTAATAATTCAAGGCACCTTTTATATTTATTATCTTGGTGACTAAGTTCTGTTCGGGAGAAGGGTTACAGCCCCGGTCCTTGTTTGGTTTAGGGGTTATAACTCGGCTTCCGAATAGTTTCCAAGTCGCCCTATATACATTCATGTCGTCGTCCTTTTCAGTACTCATATCATGATATGTATTTCCAGTTGATTTTGTCTTGTATTTTATTATACTGTCTCTTATAGAATTTGTCAATTCATATGGAACTGCTGTTGGTGTTTGTACTTGCTCATTTTCCTGACAAGATACCGTTGACATATTACAGATAATTTCGAGGCTGATTGCCCGACCTACTATGGGGTAGAGTCTGACGGAGTAGACTTAGACCGTGGCTTGTTGGTAGAGCCACTAGATTTTGCTCACCCTGAGTAGTATAGCTAGTTAGGTTTGCCTGGCCTGCAAGCCAGCTAGCACTGTCAGTTGTAGTATCTATTATATATATTTTCTGAGACCATGGATGTTTGTGTATAGCTCTGACTTGTGAATCTTGGACTCATTTCCTGTTTCATCTATCGTATTTTTCTTTCCATGCTATCTACCTTAGTTTGATATATGTGATTGAGACTGTATTGCTATGTCACCTCCATTCGGAGTGTATATACTGTACAGGTACCTTTATCTGTTTTAGTCGTAGTATTTACAAACCCTATATACAGCGTTCTACCGTCGATACTGCGGCGTAGGCTGGACGTAACCACGTGCTCGTGCCCCTCTTCAGGGTGCGGGTCATGACACGTTTTTGTGGTGGCCCATGCAGGTCTGAGTCGCAATTAGTGCGATCTCGTAATGGTGCTCGACTTAGAGTACTAATTACGAGCCTGCAACTAGGACGTAGGATCTAGGGTATGATAGGAGTTACTCAATCACATTTTAGAAAATTTCTGATCTTTTGATTACCATGACAACTCTTCTTGCATTTGAATTCAATTGTCCTCCTTTGATAATATCTTATCATGTGCCATATTGATCTCTTGGGTTCAATTCATCTTCAGGATGACGGTGACTCGTTCTCAGGCGGCAGGGCCTAGTACAGTTCCAGAGAGGTCAGATCCGGGAGGTCTTCCACCTCCGGCTACGGGAGTAGCAGTCGAGAGAGCAGTAGCCACAGTCCCTGCCCTTCAGGCAGGAGTAGCAGCGGCAGTTCCCGGAGGTCTTCCACCTCCAGCTGAGGGAGCTGCAGTTCAGGAAGCTGCCATATCAGTCCCTGCCCTTCCGGCGGGAGCAGCAGCAGCGACGGTTCCAGGAGGTCTTCCACCTCCATCAGCGAGACCGTCCATAGTCATCCCTGACATTCTTCCACCGCCGCCTCAGTTACCGATAGATACTCAGGGGATGATGGCCCTTCTGCAGCAGATGCTGCAGACACAGAGAGCACAGGTAGAGGCACAGCATCGTCAGGCAGAGGTACTGTGACAGACTATGGAGAACTCGCATCAGCTAGCGATGGCAGCAGTGGAGAGAGGTGCACAAACTACAGTTCAGGGAGCACCAGATCAGCAGCAGGGTCAGGGGAGGCCTGGTACACACCTTGATTTCAGGAAGATGAGGCCGAGGGAGTTCAAGGGTACCGAGGGTATCCTATACGCGGATGACTGGCTAGAGGATGTCCAGCGGAGTCTGGAGTTGGCAGAGGTCCCGAGAGGTCTGTGGATGACATCTGTAGCGAGCCAGTTCTTCGATATAGCGCTGACTTGGTACCGCACGGATCCGCGTGCGTCAGTGAGAGGTTTGTCTTAGGAGGACTTCAGGAAACTCTTTAAGGAGAAGTTCTATCCAGATGTAGCCTTGACAGCTTTGGAGGGGCAGTTTGCCAGTCTGGTGCAGGGGAACTCTTCGGTAGACGAGTATGCAGTGGAGTTCTTCTGCCTGAGCAGGTTCGCACCTAGTTTGGTCCAGGATGAGGGGTGCAAGGCCCGAAAGTTCCGGAGGGGTCTTGTACAAACAGTGCGCACTCGTACCTCTGGGAGACCTGACGCGACCTTCGAGCAGATCCTGATGGAGACGCAGATTGCAGAGGAGGACTTCGGCCTCAAGCCGAAGAGGGGCAGTGACGTTCTCGGAGCCAGCTCTAGTGCGGGGCCGACGAAGCACCCACATTTCCAGCAGAGCCAGTTTCAGCAGCAGCAGCCTCAGTTGCAGTTTCAGCAGGCACCGTCGCGTGCCCAGCAGCACCAGGGACAGGGCCGGAGGCAGGACATCCAGTGTGCCTTCTGCAAGAAAATGGGGCACACCCGGGAGGCTTGTAGGATGAAGCTGGGAGTCTGTTTATTCTGTGGAGCTCCAGACCACCAGGTGAAGGACTGTGCGGTCCGTGCAGCCAGACAGGCAGGCCAGGACAGAGTGCAGCAGGCTATAGGAGGCCAGCAGGGGCGAGCTTTCGCCATAACAGTTGAGCCCACTCAGGCAGTAGCAGAGCATATAGCAGGTTCCAATCTTTCGAATCTCCTTTCCGCATTTGCCTTCTTATAAACTGTCTTGAACTTTGATTCTATCTGTTCTTGATCGTTGGATGAAAATTGTTCTTGTGATGTGATTTCCTTCTGAGATAAGTCGTATGGGCTAGGTCGTCTCGATTATGAGATTTAGAATCCTCTAGGGTCATGCTAGTAGGCAGAGTGAGGACATATAGTCGGACTATGGACGTATTTCTCGGGTGTGGGAATTTAAGGTTTTCGCTGCCATGCTAGCGGCAATACGAAAATTTTAAATACCATAATTCTTAAGGTATGTACCGTAGTTGAGGACTCTGTGATTATCGTAGCCTTACTCACTGGCATGACGGAGAATCTGAGTATCATGATTATTGGACAGACGCATACGATTATCAAATTGCATGAATTTTCTGTGTTTGCTTCATTTTAATTTTTGAGGATGAATTCTTTTAAGGTGGATAGACTTGGAGTTCTATTTAAGAGTAATTTCAAATTTTATAATTTTAGTCATTTAATTCCTGCTTTGATTTTTGAGATTTTAAATCATTTTAAATTTTTAGCCATGACTTGTGATTTGACATTTTACTATTGTTTGGTTTTAATTTCGAGGACGAAATTTTTTAAGGGGGATAGATTTGTCACCCCCAGTTTCCAAAAACAGGGGTATTTTTGTCATTTTTTATTTTAGAATATTTTTGAAATTATTTATTTATTTATAATATTATTTTGGGGTTATTTGAGTCGGGTTCGAATTTCAGCTCAATCCGACTTGAAACGGGAACCCGGGGTAGTTTTGACTCTAGTGGGACCCACACACTAGTAAGGCATGGCCCACATAATATTAATTTTAGTCCACATGATACTAATTTTAGTTAGTAGTTAGACTAATTATTTATGGATATGTTTAGTTTAATTAGAGACTTAAAACTAGACTAATTTGACCTCAACCTTTAACCCATTCTTAATTTAAATCAAATAGGTCAAGTGGGGGCATTTTGGACTTTTTTAATGGGGACACCTCACCCTTTTTGGGCAGCCACCTATGGGGGGGATAAGGAGTGAGTCATCATCTCTTCCATTTCATTTTATCCATCTATTTTCTCTCTCATGTTCTTTCCCAAATTTCTAGAGAGCAACCCTATTGATTTCATCTCCAAATCAACTCCTTCTTCCACCAAATCTTCTTCATTTCTCCTCTACTCCATGAAATGAAGGAGCTAGCCAAGTTTGGGAGGATTCAGAGCTCGTTCGTGTCCTTTTGGAATTTCTACGTGTCGGTGTCGTGTCGGAAGGCTTTTTCCTTTGAATCTCTCTCCCGGAAGGTATAATCTCTCCTCTAATCCACCCCAACATGCATATAGGATTATTTTGAACCCATAGGAATGACCCCCATGGTTGTATCTCCATTTGTGTCCATTTCGTGTCCATTTGGAGGTCATAGGAGTGTCCTTTGTGTTGTGGTTGTGTCCTAGTGGGAAAATCCCTATTTTGGACACTTGTATGCATAAATATAATGTAGGAATAATTAATTAGTGTTTTAATCTCAGATTTATATATTTAGAGAGTTGTTCCTAATGTGTTCTTTATGGTATCATATTTTATCATATTCATTTTATATTTAGAATGGTGTGTCTCTTTATATATATATATATATATATATATATATATATATATATATATATATATATATATATATATATATATATATATATATCTTATGGTTGTGTGTGTGACTATATTATTAGGTATCTTGATTATATATTTGTATGTGTGTCTTATATATATATATATATATACATAAGTTGTGGGTGTGTCTATTTTAAAATGAGTTCTTAAAATATTTTCATGTGTATATATTATAATGAGAGTGTCAAGATATATATATATATATATATATATATATATATATATATATATATATATATATATATATATATATATATATATATATATATATATATTGTGAGTGGAATGTGCATATATATTTATTTGTGTGTGGATAGATGGTTAGAGAGTGAGGGAATGAGCAGGAAAGCAGCAGGAATAAGCAGTAAGCAATAAGCAGTAAGCAGGAATAAGCAGTAAGCAGAAGCAGTGCAGGATGGTTTTTTGGAGTTTTTGTGGTCCCGAAACATCCCCTTTTGAACCACCTTGGCCCCAAATACCTACCCCCACTTGTCAACCACATTTAGTACTACGAAACCCCTAAGTTAGAGAGTGTTATTAGTGTGTTAGATGGTTAGTGGAGTAGTGTTTATAGTGGTAGAAAATAAGGTTGGTCATGTTATGTTATATGTCATGTTAAGATACATTAGGGAATTTGTGGTAGTTGTTTGAGTTGGTTCTTGAGAGTTATTTTAGGAGTAGCATTCTAAGTTAGATGGAGGTTAGATAGATGATGTTTGTGAGGGAGAGTGAGTGTGGTTTAGAAGAAATGGGTTATGTTAGATGTGGTATCTTGGTATCTCAAGATTACCTTAAGGTAATGTTGGGATGACCAATATGGAATTTAAGATGGATTAGATGCCCAAGAACCCTAGATTTCTTGGTTGCTAAACTCTAGATAGGATAGTATCTAGCTACCCTAAGAAGCCTAGGCTAGTATCCTGAGATCTAGAAGGGTTTCCTTTGTAATAGGCAAGGTATCGGGAATACCTTGTAAGGGTAAATATAAGGGGTATTGGATAATGTAAGGTATTGGGTTTCTAATTGCTAGATGGGATTAGAAATAGGTTGTCTTGGTATATAATGACTAGATGAGGGTAGTTTAGACTAGTCTTGACCCCCGTTGACCAAGAGTTGACTTTTTGACCCAAAGTCAACTTCAAGTCAACACTTGACTTAGAATTGACCGAAACCAAACCAGAGTTGACCAGTTGACTGAAAGGCAACTGTTAGTCAACATTTGACTTGTTTGACCTAGGGTTGACCCAGGGTTGACCAGAGTTGACTAGAGTTGACTTTTTGACCAAAAGTCAACTGTAAGTCAACCTTTGACCCCGTTTGACCTAGAGTTGACCCAGGGTTGACTCAGTGTTGACCAGAGTTGACCAGAGTTGACTTTTTGACCAAAAGTCAACTGTAAGTCAACCCTTGAACTAGATTGACCTAGTTTGACTTGGATTGACTCCCAGTGACCTGGTATGACCTAGTATGAGCCAATATGACCTAGTGTGACTCAGTCTGACCTAGATTGACCTAGTTTTGACTTAGACTTGCATTCATGACTTGAATTAGCTTCCTTTTTTAGTATTTAGTCCTGTTTGACTCATAGTATCTTATTTTAGGTCTGTGATCACTCTGAGCGTCTGTTCACCCTATCAGCTCAGGACCACAGGCGAGTACATTCACTGATAGTTTTCATTGTCTTGATATCTGCTATATCCGATTCAGTTGTAGTGTTATATTCGATTTCCAGTCACGACAGTTCACGGACTAGTATATGTTGGATCATGACATGGGATGTTATTCCTAGAGTTACATGGTATATTGGTACATATTCTGTCTTATTTCAGTGTATTGGTACAGACACCGATTTTCAAAAGGGGACTTGCTACCCTCTTATGGAATCACGTGTCATAACGTGTCATGTCCAGATCCATTGTACTATTCGGGGATGGGAGAGTTATTAGTGGTTGTGTGATCAAATTCCCACATGGTTCTATGGTACATATGGTTCATAGCTATACCCTCGCCTCACGACGGGTAAAGCCTTACCCTATACGGTTCATAGCTTTCCATGGTGACTGGCCTTATCGTTCTATTGTATACAGGGTTCATAGCCGGTCGGATGGAAAGCCTGAGCATATTTTTTCCAAGCCGATCACATGACACACTAATAATTCAAGGTACCTTTTATATTTATTATCTTGGTGACTAAGTTCTGTTCGGGAGAAGGGTTACAGCCCCGGTCCTTGTTTGGTTTAGGGGTTGTAACTCGGCTTCCGAATAGTTCCCAAGTCGCCCTATATACATTCATATCGTCGTCCTCTTCAGTACTCACATCATGATATATATTTCCAGTTGATTTTGTCTTGTATTTCATTACACTGTCTCTTATAGAATTTGTCAATTCATATGGAACTGCTGTTGGTGTTTGTACTTGCTCATTTTCCTGACAGGATACCGTTGACATATTACAGATGATTCCGAGGCTGATTGCCCGACCTACTATGGGGTAGAGTCTGACGGAGTAGACTTAGACCGTGGCTTGTTGGTAGAGCCACTAGATTTTGCTCACCCTGAGTAGTATAGCGAGTTAGGTTTGCCTGGCCTGCGAGCCAGCTAGCACTGTCAGTTGTAGTATCTATTATATATATTTTCTGAGACCATGGATGTTGGACTCATTTTCTGTTTCATCTATCGTATTTTTTTTCCATGCTATCTACCTTAGTTTGATATATGTGATTGAGACTGCGTTGCTATGTCACCTCCATTCGGAGTGTATATACTGTACAGGTACCTTTATTTATTTTAGTCGTAGTATTTACAGACCCTATATACAGCGTTCTACCGCCGATACTGCGACGTAGGATGGACGTAACCACGTGCTCGTGCCCCTCTTCAGGGTGCGGGTCGTGACAAGAAGGCTCACGACCATGGGTCATCGAGGCAGTCTCAGATATGAGAAGTATTGAACTTGGCCCTGAAAGAGATGGTAACACTAGAAGTAGAATGACAGTGTGAGACGTTAGTTCGAGTCGAGTCTTGCATGGTCATTGGATAACTTGTACAAGGTGAGATATGTTTCTCGAACGGTGACCCAGGCGGCCAACGGGACCGTTTCGATGGAGACATGATTAGCAGTGCTGGATGTCCGCACGGGTTTGGCGGAGACTTGCAGCGGAGTTCGCTACTCGCGCTGGCAAGGGGCGTCCGTCTAACAAAGTTATGGTGTCCAGGATAGCGCTGGGCGCTAGTGACTAGTTCATATAGATGAGTCGGCATGGGCGGCGATCCGCGTGCATGCCTTTGGATTGAGTCGAGTATTGTGTGCACTATATCAATGAGTCGAGTCGAATGCGTGCACGATCGAAAGACAATGTTTGGGCCTAAGATTTGGCTGTAACGTAGGCACCGTGCTTCGGCACGAGATGTAGCGTCAAGTCTTAAGTTGTCGGCATATAAGTTGCATAAGTTGGATTTGAGTCATCTTGAGTTTAAGTCAAAAAATACCGCAAGGCAAAGTCGGTCGAGTGACACTTAGTCCACAATTCTTGATTGGGTCAGTTGGTGATTAAAGTAGCAAGGGCCGGGAGGCGGCAATATGGTTAAGTCAAACTGAGTTTGCGAGGCATGGCACAATAGACTTGTAGCACGATCACATAGAAATTGGGTACTATTGTATAGTCGTATCTATGATTATGTGCCGAAAGGCAAGCACGACATGATAGGTTAACGTTGTTGGTACGAGAAGGGTCTAAAGGCAAAGTATGTGTTGGCGTTGTTATTAAAAGCACGGGATGGTCTAGAGACACAAAAATAGGCCAAGGCGTCTGTCCTAAAACTAATCCTAAGGTAAGAGTAGAAAGACAATCATAAAGGGACTATGTTACACAAAAGTAAATGAACGTGTCGGTTTTGTATGGGTGGGCGAGGAGCTCACGCCACCAGTACAGTTGAGTACTGATACCCATACTGTGTTTATGTGCAGGAACAGGTAGAAGGTCGTGGCGTAGAGCTCATATGGATGCATCGAGGTACGGAGTTCCTTGGCGATTCGAGGCATACGACCGCGTGGAGTTTGGACTTATACGGGACATAATGTATGGACATCGCCTACCTAAAGCTTCTGTCGGTCTACTCAATATATGTATTGAGAGATGAGAGAGAGAGAGAGCTGAGTGACTTGTAATATGAGAAAAGTGAGCTTGAGTGATTGTAATATTGGTCTCGTGCCCCCTTTGTAATCTTTGTTTCAGTATCAATAAAGTGTATTTTGAATAACTTGTGTTTTGTTTTAAATTTTTGCTGATATTATTCAATGTCTCTGCTTGGGACTTCTGTTCGACGATCCCGTCGCAGCCGCTGTAATCGACCGTTATGGAACCCGTCTTGCCCGAGTGCAATCTAGGCTCGTGCGGCTCACGCCTTAGCGAGGACGATCGCTCCTATGGGAGCGGGGCGTGACATAGATCCCTCATCCTGATCACATAAAGAATGTGATATTTCAAACACACTTAGTATAGTTATGACTTTTGCATTCATATTGATTTGTCACATGCCATGATTATTCTGCTTACCTGTCTATCTTACTTGTCATACCATGATTATAGTTTATATATCCCTGTATCTCATATTATATTTCTTGTTATATAGTTTCTATCATATTATGAATAATATTTCATGTATGTATTTGCTCCAATCCTGACTGGATAACTATTTTTCTAGGTGTTGTCGATGACCATTATACCTCTCTCTTTAGACCTTTGGACCATCTGATAAGCAGTAGGCCCTGGAGCTATTCCTGGAGGGATACGACTATCTTTGCTTTATTCATTTTAGTTCTTTATTTCATTCCTAATTTTAATTTCCATTTGCTACTGGATTTGTCTCAGGATAACTCATGTTAGTTTTGTATCAATCTGTAATCAAATACTTGAAATCTTTGAATCTAATTAAATTGATTATCATTTATCGTGTTATCCTCCTTTAGCCACTTTGAATGAGTTATATTATCATGTGATCTTGAGGTATAGAGCGCTCTACCGCCGATGCTGCAGCGTAGGCTGGACGTGTTTCTACGAACTCGTGTCTGAACTTTCGGATGCGGGTCGTGACACTGGGATTTATGATTAGCACCGATGGTCTCAGTGTTGATGAAGAGAAGATTGAGAAATTCGCAACTGGCCTACTCCAAACACAATAACTGAAGTTCAAAGCTTCTATGGTATTGCCAACTTCTACTGACGATTCATCTGCAACTTCAGCGCTATCGTGACGCCAGTATCAGCATACCTAAAGACTGTAGATATCCAACCTTCAATGTCGTCGATCTTTATGAGTATTTTTTACATGGAGAACCGCTTTATTTTGAGAAGAACTCAGGGACAAATTCTCTTGAAGCAGGGGAGACTGATGTAGTGTGTATTCCAATTATGTATCCTTCTAGGATTTTGTTTTCTTTACTATGATATCTTTATCTTTTTTTTAATATAGAGTTGTTAAGAATCATATTTCTTTTAGGACTCTTATTTTGGCTCTATCTTTTATTAGACTAGGTTTTATCTTTATTTGATTAGGATTAGAAAAAAAAAAATTTATTAAGATTAAGTTATCATAAAAAGTCCTATAAATAGGCACCTTCTGTATGAACTTGGGGAATAACTTTTAATCAATAAAATTCTTCTTTAAGTTCTGAGATTTATTCTCTCATTTTCATGGTCGTGGACTGTTCCGTGGATTCGGAAGTCCTTTGCTTGCGGTTTTTAAGCAACCTTCGTGCAGACCCCTCACAAGGCCATTCGTCGGAGTTATCGCGGCACCGCTTTACTCTCACCAAGCAACGGCGGTCCAATTATCGTCATCACCGATCGACTTGGCCATTGCCAAGCACGAAGGTAAATCCGTTCCAATATTATGTTGTGTCATGTCTGAACCAAGCATGAAAATAGAAAAAATAAATTTTTGGACTATATACACTACAAATTTGCAACGGTTTTAGCGCAACGCTTTTATGAATGTTGCTGAAACTATAATTTACAACAGTTACGTAAGGGTTGAAATAATTGTTTCTAAATTAAATATATTTGCAATGGTTAGAGATTAAACATTGCCTAATATATTTTTTACAACGGTTCATAAACGCTTGCTAAACATTTTTCTTTTTTACAACGGTCAAGCAACAGTTTTATGAAAGTGTTGTCAAAACAAGTTGAATGGGCAACGGTTATGCAAGGATTTTAATTATTTGTTACAAATTTATTAATATTTTGCAACGATTACATAAAGTCTTATAAAAGGCTCATTGTTAGCAACAGTTGCGCAACAATTTTTACAACCTGTTGTGAGTGGACTTATTATTTGTAATGATTGTGCAACGATTTATGCTACCAGTTACAATTTGTTTGTTTAATAACAATGTTTATGATAACCATTGTCAAAAGAATAAACAACTATTACAAAAATATTGATCTCGCAACAGTTTGTTTATAGTCATTGCAAATTCAATGTCCAATTTAAATTTTGTTTATACATAATAGGGATTTAAGCATTAGAATTGCTCGTATTAATTGGTTCCTTGTTCGCTAACAAAAAATATTAGATAATTAATATTTAATATCGATCCAAAAGCTTCAATTGAAGAAAATAATATATATATATATATATATATATATATATATATATATATATATATATATATATATACAAATGAGCTTGTAGCCTAGTGGTAGAGAGGAGGCATGCTATCTAGGAAGTTGGGAGTTCGAGCCCTATTGAAGGTAAAAAAAAAAATTACTTGATATATTATCTGCAACAATTTTTAACCGTTGCATGAAATATTTTAGGCAACAGTTATCAACCATCGTGTTTTACTCAATATTTACAATGGTTTGTTAATCGTTGCAAAATATATTATTGACAACACTATGTAACCGTTACACATTGACATGAGATCCATTGCATAATACGTTATTTGTAACTATTTATAGAAATATTGCAAAAACCTCCGATAACCGTTGCAAGAGGAATCTGTAATGCTCGAATTTACAATGGTTCCAATAACTATTGCAGAATAATTTTGTAACAGGTTATATTATTTTGTAATGGTTTTCGACCGTTGTAAGATATTCTAATTTTTTGTAGTGATATTTTAATTCTAACCAAACATGGATATATAAATGTTGAATTCATTTTGCTTGAGAAAGGAATGGAAGTTGATTCCTCATTTGGCTTAAAGAAGAAAATTTCAAAAAAGAACAAACAGGATGGAACAAAAGAGAGACTTACGTATGCCTCCATCCGAAATGTCCATGTACGCATGCTATATCCTCTATTTGTATTTTGCTGCTCAAAAATTGAGCTAAGTCCTTGTTTGGTTAGTAGTATGTTGCAAGTCCCTATACAAAATTTGGAAAATCTGAAAGGACATCTACCAAAAACTAGTAGTCTTTTTTTTTTTAAAGGAAAAAACTAGTCTCTTCTGAATAAATAAATATACAAGCATAACACTGTGCACCGCCTACACCACCAACCCCCTCCCTCCCCCCCCCTCTCTCTCCCTCTCTCCACTCCAAAAGAAGAAAAAAGAGGAAAAATAAAGAGAAGGAAGAGCCTCCCTCTCCAGAAGAAGAAGATAAAGAAGCGGAGAGTTGTCGTCATCATCATCATCAACAGCTTAATTCAGGAAGTGTTCACCGAGTTCAGCAGCAGCTCGAGGAATTAAGGAGATTTTTAAGGGTTTGTCTTCAAATGAGAAAACACTCATATAATCATTGATCATTCCATGTATTTTTACTTCCTTTGAGTTATTCATTCATTTCCTATTACTGAAGTAGACAGAATATCTATATATATTACATGGTAGAAGAATAGTAAATAGTTTGGAAAAGTGCTATTACTTGTGTTCGACTAGCTAGCTAGCTAGTATTGAAGAAGAAGGGGAGGAAGAAGAGGTGAAGCTGGCGATGGCGACTAAGTGGTGGGAGAAAGGAGGAGGCCATGCTTCGGCGAAGGCCAAGATGGAATCCCTCTCCGTCCCCACCACCACCACCAACAACGAGCAGTTGCAAGAAGAAGAAAAAGGCGATCCCAACAACAACAACAACATAGGCAGCGCCAATGATAATCAAGACAACGAGAACTCGGGTTCCGGCGGGCCCCTCCGCCGCCCCCGCGGCCGGCCAGCGGGGTCCAAGAACAAACCCAAGCCGCCCATCATCGTCACCTGCGACAGCCCCAACGCCCTCCGCTCCCACATGGTCGAGTTCTCTGCCGGCGCTGACATCTCCGGCTCCCTCTCCGAGTTCGCCAGGCGGAGGGGGCGCGGCGTCTGCGTCCTCACCGGCGGCGGCTCCGTCGCCAACGTCTCCCTCGCCCAGCCCGGTTCGGCCTCCGCGGCGTCCCTGAGGGGACGGTTCGAGATACTCTCGCTCACGGGGACGGTGCTCCCCCCGCCGGCGCCACCGGGGGCGGGAGGGGGGCTGTCGGTGTTTCTGGCCGGGGGGCAGGGGCAGGTGGTGGGGGGGAGCGTGGTGGGGCCGCTGGTGGCGGCGGGGCCGGTGGTGGTAATGGCGGCCACGTTCGCGAACGCGGTGTATGAGAGGCTGCCGGTGGAAGAGGAGGAGGAGGAGGAGGAGAGGACCTCTGCTGCTGCTGCAGCTGCTGCGGCTGGAGAGGGGATGCAGCAGACTTCTGCGTCACAAGGTTCGGGTGTGACCGGTGGAGGAGGAGGAGGAGGAGATTACTTTGGGAATTATCAGTTTCCGGGAGATGGGGAAGGGTGGGGAGGAGGACTTCGGCCATCACCTTTTTAGCTAGTAATGTTAAATCTTCTTCTTAATAATAATAATTAGATGCTTTTTATTGTTGAATGGTGTTTTTTTTTTTTTTTTGTAATGTGTGACATGGAGCTCACTTTTATGCTCCATAGGTCTCCTACTCCTCTTTCCTCCATTCATGTAATAGACTTGTTATATTTCTTCATCATGCGATAGACGTCTTATTACATGTATCAGAAATTTTCAAGTAGAACATTAAAGTTTAGTGTATTTGTCTATTGAGAATATAAACGTATTTTATGTGGAGAAAATTTTAAACGTATTTACTAAGGAAGGATATGTTTCAGCTGAAATTAAATGAAGGGAGATAAGCAAGGACGTATGATTTGATGAAAAAGCCCTTGTTAAGGACTTCTTTTATTTTTATTTTTTCGTTGCTCGCTTTTAAACGAAAACAAAAATAACAAAACCAAGGATACGTCCTCAGCAATCGGGTATAATATGATGGAAACACTCTTGTTAAGGGCTTTTTTTTTCTGCTTTTCTGCTGGTTAAGGGCATTTTTTTTCTGCTGTTCTGCTGCTTAAGGGCAACTACTAAGTCCCACCCTACCCCTCCCCCGCTAC
>JANAVB010015400.1:13885973-13895841 GCA_029216955.1 Iris pallida
TCCTTGGTCAGTGATTTCATGACTTGTTCTATTATAGTCGAATTAGACTTGATTTAGCATGGGATTTTGACATTGGTTGAACTCACAACTTGCATTCACTGATATTAAACTGAATATAGTTTGATAAATAAGGTTAGACATAATCTCGGGAACATTTGTTCCTTAAATGAATTTGAGTTTTGTTTTGATGAAAATAGGTTTTGGGTTGACATTGTATTGCACTGAAATGGGAGTTTGAAATTGAAATCTGAGATGGGATTCTCTAAACCTGAACTGGAATTTCCTTACCATTTCACTGGTTGTTCCCTGTGATTTCCTGTTTTCATTTCACTGATTACCCTAAAATCTGAGAACACTAATTGGTTTCCTTCCTTTACATTGATTGATTTCTTTTTCCTTTTTACTAAATTGGTTCTTTTCCTTTCACTGTCACATACACACATCACGGATCATTTCCTGTCACATTTGAACTCACACACACACAGGTTTTCCTCATCTAGTTCACTGAACACACATAAACCTGAGTTTCCTTCCTTTTTTTCCTGTCACACTGATATGCACACTGTAACTTACACCCTCACATGGACTCTTCATTTCTTGAGTTCCTTTATTAAATCTGAGTTTAAATACAATGTTATACACACTGTTGAATCAGAAGACTGAAAACAAAATGGTTCCTTACACATTCCCTGTTTTGAATTTCTGAGAACTGTTGTTAAGCTATAGTTTGATATGTACACTGAATTGGGAATCCTAAAACCTGAGAACAATGGTTGATTCATCATTGAACTGTCATTCTTTTTGCTAATCCTGAGAACCATGCACTAATCTAGTTCTTACTTGACATTGACACAAGTGCACAAACACATTGGTTCATTTCTTTTCCTGTTATACACCATGCCACTGTTTTCAGGTTCCCATCCACTACACACACACATACACAAGTTCACATATATGCTAGCACTCATTTCCTGTCACCTACACATCACTTTAACTGTCACTTGACACATAGTCTAAACTGAGAACAAACTCTCTACACACACACATTCATGATACACTCTCAAGTCCCACACACATACACATATGCACATGTACTTGAGTGTCCCCCCCTCTCTATATACATATGTATATTTGTAGGTATAACATATTATGTTGTATGGTTTACATAGCCTATAGGATCAATTCTAAGTTATTTTGTATAGCACATCAATATGTGTTTTTCCTATTAGCTTATATGCCATGTTATCCTATTAGCCTATCTAAATAGATATATGTGTATTCCTATATTAGGGTATATTATGATATCTATGTTTATCATATATTAGATATATATGTGTGTTGTATATAAATGTTTTGAGGGTTGATTTAGCATGGTTTGCCTATTGGCCCATGGTATTGCTTATTAGCCTATGGTCTATGTGGTGTTTGCTTAGCTAGTGAGTCTAGTTTAGACTTGTTTAGTCTTATTAGACCTAGAATGGACTAGTCAGACTAGTATAGACTTGTTTGACTTAGTTTGACCATAGTTGACCTAATTTGACTTCTAGAGTTGACCAGAGTTGACCAAGAGTTGATTTTAGCCTAGATTGACCTAGAATCATGTAGAATGCATATTAGGACTTCATTATATTATTTTAGACTTGTTGTGACTTGTGTTGTTCTGATTAGGAGCCAGACACCTCTCCTCGGACAGTACATTTACTTCAGATATTCAGATACGAGGCGAGTACATTCTCTGATCATTTCATATCCTGCTTAGAATTATTTCCTGTATTAAATTACTTTACTTGTACTGTCACGACATTATCACGGATTAGTAATATACGGATCTTGTACTCCTGTGCTTTCACCATACATGTACAACTTTTTAGTGTAGATCATGTACAACTCTTTAGTGTAGATCATGTACAACTCTGTAGTGTAGATCATGTACAACTCTGTTGTGTAGATCATGTACAACTCTGTAGTGTAGATCATGTACAACTCTGTAGTATAGATCATGTACAACTCTTTAGTGTAGATCATGTACAAATCTGTTCCGTTCACATGTGCTATCCTGTACTCTGACTCACTAGCCACTGTTAGTTCCTTACTTATAGTAGATATTTCTATTACAATTTTCTCTCTCTGTTTACATACTGTATTCTTCAGCACCTGTATCTTACTTTACTGCATGATTATATTTTCTAACCTGCTATGAACTGTTGAGATATACTGTACTCGCTCCTGTCCTGACTGGACCTGTTAAAAATATTACAGAGGCCGAGGAGGAGGCCTGGGAGGATACCTTCTTCGGGACAGCTCTAGCTGAAGACATCACCCCACTGCCTAGACTAGATTAGTTAGGCCTTATCTTATTTTCATGTTGTCTTGAGACTGTTTAGCTAGACTTTACTTCTGTTCAGAGATGTTGAGTTGTATACATTCCTCATTTTCAGTAGCTGAGATATGTACTCTGGATATTTGCTGGGATATTATCTTAGTCTATTCTATCTTCTGTTTTTCCTTGAGTTCTATATCATATCGTGTTTTCTTCTTCCTTAGTTGTGATTGAGTTCATTTACTATTTAGTATCATATTGCTAGATGTATGTTGACCTAGGACAGCGTTCTACCGCCGACACTGCGGTATAGGCTGGGCGTTGTGACGTTCTCGTACCCTCACAGTGGGTGCGGGCCGTGACACATTTTTAGTGGTGGCCCATGCAGGTCGAGTTTATGTAGTAGTATTCGAACTAGAGTATCACTACAGCCTGCAGTAGGATTAGGATACATATTTTGAAGGTACTCAATCACAGTTAGGATTCCTTGAAATATTCCTGGGACGACCCTTGAGAATCTTATTTAAAGTTCAATTTGAATCGTTTCCCTTATTTTGTTGCTCTCACTCCTTGATTATTGAATTTGATTTTGTTGGATCGTTGTTGATTTGATTTTTCTATCGAGATGAATTTTTATGGCCTGAGTTACGATATTTTTCTGATAACATATGTCGACGGGAATACAGGGATGGTAAACGTCTGCTTGGTTATGGAACCTAGAGTTTATCGCAGCTATGTTAGCTGGCGTGGCGGAAACATAGAGACCTGACTTCGGATGTACGTATCTTGATTATGAGATTTGGAATTTCTTGCAGCTATACTAGTCGGCATAGCGAGAATTCCAGACGACATGATTATAGGGGTGCATGCCCCTGTTATCGACTCTACCGTTTATCGCAGCCTTGCTTACTAGCGTGGCGGAGATTCTGAGTATCATGATTTTTGGACATACGCATATGATTATCAGATTGTATCTTGGAAAGGTTCTTAAAAATATCGTCTCTATCTTCATTCCAGTTATTATAAATTGTTTTCCATCATCAAATAATTTAGGAGTAGAGATCTTTTAGCTTTATAGAGCTTATGCATATGTAGTTCTTTCTTAGTGTGACGATCTGATGACTTGTGATTAGGCCCTTGTCTTAGGAATGATAGTATAGCCTGGCTTTCAATAGTGATTCTTGTAGCTAGTTCTCCTTTGTTGATATTTACTAGTTTTTCAGCCTTGATGATTGATTTATTTTTATTTTCTTTTTCTTTTTCTTCAGTATGGCACCCATGACCCGAGCCCGTCGCCTGAGAGCAGCTGCAGCTACTGAGAGTGTGCCTCTACCTCCTACTGTTCAGGAGGTAGTTATCCCTCTATCTGATCAGGGGGTGGTGGCACCTCCTACCATTGAGGAGATGGTGGTAGCCTCGCCAGAGAGTCTTCCTTCATCTCCTGTCGTTCAGGAAAGAGCTGCGGATTTGCCTGAGACCGAGAGCATTCCTCTACCCCTTAGGATGGTACTCCCTACTGTACCACCCGGAGGTTTGTTACTTGACGCAGCCCAGATGTTTGGATATTTCCAAGAGAGGCTGTTGGAGTCACAGAGAGTTCATGAGGAGGCCATGAGGGAGCAAATCCAGAGGTTGCTGCGTCTGCGGGACTCTGTACTTCTGGGAGGAGAGCCTAGCCCCAAGAGGGCGAGGAGCAGTACCCAGTCCTACCCAGAGTTTGAGGAGTACCCATTTATCCAGCCTACATCATCATACCCAGCCTAGTCTCATGTCCAGCAAAGGCCAGCTGAGCCAGAGCCTATCTGTGCCTACTGCAAGAAGTCTGGACACAAGTGGAACAACTGTAGGAAGAGACTAGGATTGTGCCTATTCTGTGGTTCAGCTGCACACTGGGTGCAGCACTGCCCTGATATACCTGCCCCAACCAGGGCCCTGCTTCCAGGAGGGAGTTCTGGTTCTCAGACCTAGCCGGAGGTGAGTTTCGACCTAACCTTAGTATTTCCTTCTTGAGAATTTTGATGCATCCCTTGCTTGTATGTTTTGATACCTTGTGATTGCCTAGTACTATAGCATGGTTGGTATAACTAGAAGTGACCACAGACTGATATTGCATGCCATGACCCCATAGGTTACACTTTCCAACTGTATGATTTAAGATAGATTTCTGAGACTATGATTGCTGGGGGCTTAACCTAGAAAGGGTGCGATCATCTTAATTTCGAGGACGAAATTTTTATAAGGTGGGTAGGATTGTAACACCCAGTTTTCCAGAAGAGGGTAATTTTGAAATTTTGTAATTATAATTATTATTTAATGATATTTATTTCATATTATGATTTTTAGTGATTTTTAATTATTTTTAAAGTATTTAAATTCATGACTGGTGATTATGGTGTTTGCTAGTGAACAGTAGAGACTGCCTACCTTAGAGCCTAGCCATGTGATTAGGGTATTTAGACATTTTTGGGGTTATTTGATTTTATTATAATTTATTTGAATTTATAGGAATTTTTAGAATTTATTTTGGAATTGTTTGAATGAGGGTTGACTAGGTTGACTTTGACTAGCGATGACCTTGGTAGGCTAACCTAGAAGCTAACCCTAATTGTGCTTGGACTTGATTAGGTTATGTAACTCTAGTTTAACCTACGTTAGTGAGGGTTAACTCATTAGAATTCATTTGGAGAAACTAGGATTCGAATTGATTTAGAAATGACTTGTGATTTCACAAGTCATGACTTGTGACTTAGGCTTAATAGCCCATAGGCCCACACCATGAACCAAGCCTAACCCTAATCAGCCCATGGCAGCCAACCTAGGGTTTTCCACATATTTAATGCCTCTTCCATTTGTTCTTGCCTCCTTTATTATTTTTCTCTCAAGCTTTGGAAGAGGTGAGTCTCCATCTTCAAAAAATCCCTAGAAAATCCATTTTAACTCCTTTTTAATCCAAACAAATTGCAATAGGTTCTAATTGATGTTTTCTTGTTGTTGGAATTTGTTACTCTCAGTTTTCTATCAATTTGAAGGAGTTGGATAGCTTTTTGGGAATCCTCATTTAAGGAGTTTTTGTGTTGGAGAACACCATAGGTAAAATCCTAATCCACCTATTAAAATTCTAGTTTCTTTGCATGTAGACCTAGCCCTAAGGGTCCTAGTCCAATAGGTATGCCCAGACCTAGGTTTTGTGTCCATTTCGTGTCCTAAATGGACACGTATCAGCCTATAGACCTAGGTGTTTGATGAAATGTCCCAAAGGACATTTCAACCTGATTTTAGGAAACTTTTTGAATAAAAATTTAGGGTTTGTTGTCGTTTATCAATTTCTGTTGGACTGAGGTGGCCATTGTGTCGTGTCGTGTCGAGATCTGGACACGAACACGCTGTTCTGACACGGTGCACATTGCCCTGCTACTCGGGGGCAATTACTCCATGTACACGACACGTGGACACCTAAGATTTGACACAGCCCTAGGGGCAGACACTGACACGAGGTCCTCAAAGTTTGAGACACTCTCGTGTCGTGTCGGACACGCATTCGGGTGTGCATTGATCACGTACTGTGGGCATACGCACGGTTTTGCCTCGCTGATACGCACGAATTGACATGACACAGGCACACGTGGACACGGTACAGGCTGTGGGACACGTTCCCCTATCCTAGGCGAACCTACAGCCACGGGCACGTGTCCTAACTCGTGTCGAGTAGTGTCTACGAATGGTGTACACGTGTGCACGATGATTTTGTGCACAGATTTTGTGTCTGTGATGTTTGGTTGTTTTGGACACGTTGTGTCCACTTAATTGGACACAAATACCCCCCTGGCATGTCAACATTTAGAGAACACTTCTACATACCTGTCTTGGGTTTCATTGAGAATTTATTCATTGTGAGATCAAATTGATAATTTTACTGATACATGTTTTCAGCCTGTGAATGTTTTGAATTTGATTCTGTTTAAACCTGACCTATTTTAATGTTAATTTGCCATGAGAGTTTCACCACTCGTGTATTAGCTCATTGTTAATGATTGATTCACGACTAGGGTTGATATTGACATAAGATGGAGATTTATGAAATTGGGTTTTGAGTTGGAATTGATATGCAATAATGTAGACTGATACATGCTTTAGATTTTCAATTTCTGAATTAATTCCTATATTTAAACTGAACTCTTGATGTTAATTTACCATGCTAATTCATATACACATGTATTTGTTTACTGTTAAGTTGATTCATGAGTTGGCTTTTCAATTTGGCTTTAGGATTTCTAAATGAGGATGTGTTTGAAGGTTACTGTAAACTAATTTGAATGGAAGTATTATTCCTTGGTCAGTAATTTCATGACTTGTTCTATTATAGTCGAATTAGACTTGATTTAGCATGGGATTTTGACATTGGTTGAACTTACAACTTGCATTCACTGATATTAAACTGAATATAGTTTGATAAATAAGGTTAGACATAATCTCGGGAACATTTGTTCCTTAAATGAATTTGAGTTTTGTTTTGATGAAAATAGGTTTTGGGTTGACATTGTATTGCACTGAAATGGGAGTTTGAAATTGAAATCTGAGATGGGATTCTCTAAACCTGAACTGGAATTTCCTTACCATTTCACTGGTTGTTCCCTGTGATTTCCTGTTTTCATTTCACTGATTACCCTAAAATCAGAGAACACTAATTGGTTTCCTTCCTTTACATTGATTGATTTCTTTTTCCTTTTTACTGAATTGGTTCTTTTCCTTTCACTGTCACATACACACATCACTGATCATTTCCTGTCACATTTGAACTCACACACACACACAGGTTTTCCTCATCTAGTTCACTGAACACACATAAACCTGAGTTTCCTTCCTTTTTTTTCCTGTCACACTGATATGCACACTGTAACTTACACCCTCACATGGACTCTTCATTTCTTGAGTTCCTTTATTAAATCTGAGTTTAAATACAATGTTATACACACTGTTGAATCAGGAGACTGAAAACAAAATGGTTCCTTACACATTCCCTGTTTTGAATTTCTGAGAACTGTTGTTAAGCTATAGTTTGATATGTACACTGAATTGGGAATCCTAAAACCTGAGAACAATGGTTGATTCATCATTGAACTGTCATTCTTTTTGCTAATCCTGAGAACCATGCACTAATCCAGTTCTTACTTGACATTGACACAAGTGCACAAACACATTGGTTCATTTCTTTTCCTGTTATACACCATACCGCTGTTTTCAGGTTCCCATCCACTACACACACACATACACAAGTTCACATATATGCTAGCACTCATTTCCTGTCATCTACACATCACTTTAACTGTCACTTGACACATAGTCTAAACTGAGAACAAACTCTCTACAGACACACATTCATGATACACTCTCAAGTCCCACACACATACACATATGCACATGTACTTGAGTGTCCCCCCCCCTCTCTATATACATATGTATATTTGTAGGTATAACATATTATGTTGTATGGTTTACATAGCCTATAGGATCAATTCTAAGTTATTTTGTATAGCACATCAATATGTGTTTTTTTTATTAGCTTATATGCCATGTTATGCTATTAGCCTATCTAAATAGATATATGTGTATTCCTATATTAGAGTATATTATGATATCTATGTTTATCATATATTAGATATATATGTGTGTTGTATATAAATGTTTTGAGGGTTGATTTAGCATGGTTTGCCTATTGGCCCATGGTATAGCTTATTAGCCTATGGCCTATGTGGTGTTTGCTTAGCTAGTGAGTCTAGTTTAGACTTGTTTAGTCTTATTAGACCTAGAATGGACTAGTTAGACTAGTATAGACTAGTTTGACTTAGTTTGACCATAGTTGACCTAGTTTGACTTATAGAGTTGACCAAGAGTTAATTTTGGCCTAGATTGACCTAGAATCATGTAGAATGCATATTAGGACTTCATTATATCATTTTAGACTTGTTGTGACTTGTGCTGTTCTGATTAGGAGCCAGACACCTCTCCTCGGACAGTACATTTACTTCAGACATTCAGATACGAGGCGAGTACATTCTCTGATCATTTCATATCTTGCTTAGAATTATTTCCTGCATTAAATTACTTTACTTGTGCTGTCACGACATTATCACGGATTAGTACTATACGGATCTTGTACTCCTGTGCTTTCACCATACATGTACAACTCTTTAGTGTAGATCATGTACAACTCTGTAGTGTAGATCATGTACAACTCTGTAGTGTAGATCATGTACAACTCTGTAATGTAGATCATGTACAACTCTTTAGTGTAGATCATGTACAAATCTGTTCCGTTCACATGTGTTATCCTGTACTCTGACTCACTAGGCACTATTAGTTCCTTACTTATAGTAGATATTTCTATTACAGTTTTCTCTCTCTGTTTACATACTGTATTCTTCAGCACCTGTATCTTACTTTACTGCATGATTATATTTTCTAACCTGCTATGAACTGTTGAGATGTACTGTACTCGCTCCTGTCCTGACTGTACCTGTTGAAAATATTACAGAGGACGAGGAGGAGGCCTGGAGGATACCTTCTTCGGACAGCTCTAGCTGAGGACATCACCCCACTGCCTAGACTAGTTTAGTTAGGCCTTATCTTATTTTCATGTTGTCTTGAGACTGTTTAGCTAGACTTTACTTCTGTTCAGAGATGTTGAGTTGTATACATTCCTCATTTTCAGTAGCTGAGATATGTACTCTGGATATTTGCTGGGATATTATCTTAGACTATTCTATCTTCTGTTTTTCCTTGAGTTCTATATCATATCGTGTTTTCTTCTTCCTTAGTTGTGATTGAGTTCATTTACTGTTTAGTATCATATTGCTAGATGTATGTTGACCTAGGACAGTTCTACCGCCGACACTGCGGCGTAGGCTGGGCGTTGTGACGTTCTCGTACCCTCACAGTGGGTGCGGGTCGTGACAATACGGATCAAAAGCCCCCCTTAGAAAGCCCCCCAAAAACCCCCTCACTCTAATCCATAATTTAATGTTAATATTAATGTTAATATTAACATTAAATACTAAAATTAACATTAAACTTAACATTAAAATTATATTAACATTATATTCATTAACATTATATTAACTTAACATTAACATTAACATTAATAAAAAAAATTAAAAAAAATTAATATTAACATTAACATTAATATTAACATTAATATTAACATTAACATTATATTAACATTATATTAACATTAATATTATGATTAGAGTGAGGGGGGTTTTGGGAGGCTTTCTAAGGGGGACTTTTGATCCGCTCCCTATATATATATATATATATATATATATATTATTATATATATATATATATATATATATATATATATATATATATATATGTGTGGTGTGTGTGTGTTGTGGTGTGTGTGTGATATATATATATATATATATATATATATATATATATATATATATATATATATATGTGTGTGTGTGTGTGTGTGTGTGTGTGTGTGATATATATATATATATATAAAATATATATATATATATATATATAATATATGTGTGTGGT
>JANAVB010015400.1:13895854-14048354 GCA_029216955.1 Iris pallida
ACCTACAATTCTCATTCAATAAGTTTTTCATAATTTTGCTATTTTATTGCTTGAATCATTCGATCTTTGAAGGACAAAATTCTGCCGTAAAACGAACTATCAACATTACTACCTTGTGAGTCCCAAATAATTTTGTGTGCATCCAGTGCTCCATGTTATTAATCCTGACTCATGATCTAAATATTTGATAATTTAAGTTATTATTTACCATTTTTTTAGAACAATAAAGTTAGTTTATTCATGGTTAAACAAGTTCTAATAACGTTGATTTATCAATGTTGGTATTAGTTTCATCATGAATTGACTTCTAAATGAGTTCTTATGCAATATTAATTATACAAAATATATTTCCAGAATTATAGAGAATTATTTCAGAATTAATACTACATATTTTCTATTTATAATTTGTGAAATTTTGTTAGCCCTAGTAGGAGTATTAAGACTAGTATGTATTATGACTAGTTATGACTTGTAATAGTTAGATAATTCTATGAATATATATATATATATATATATATATATATATATATATATATATATATATATATATATATATATATATATAGTAATAATGTTAGTGTGGTTATTAATGTTAATTATATATTTATAGGAGTTCGTGAGACCGTGACTGCGGAGGGTGACACCAGATCGATACTTTGTTCGTTTGCTGCACATCCAGGAAAGATACCTTGCTACTTCTCTTGTTCTATTTAAATACATAGTTTGTTGTCATGCATAGGAATAGATGTGTTAGAGGGTGCGTCAAAGTGTGACTTGGGTGCTATTGATGGTTTCACCGATATGATAGTGCATGTGACTTAAGGTTAGTAGACACTTTCGAATAACAATGATGTTATTTCCTATGACTTCTATTACGGGACACATCCCATGACATGACACTTTGAGTGAGTTTACATTGTGTTGGCACGAGCCTACGTATTTGACTAGCTACCAATATGGATGGTGTGATGGTTCATACATTGGTTTATAGTGAGTCAAGATAGAGACTTGTATTGTGATGTGGAATACCAGATTCATGGATGTGATTCGAGCAGGACACAGAAGGGGAAGACTATTAGTAGGTGTATGTGACAGACACTTGCATATCAGCCTTAGTGTGCCATGTTATAGGCTATACTAGTGGATATATCCGACAGCGGCCACAGACTAGTATCCGATACGGTCGAAAAAGTATGCTAGTATATGTTCCAGCATTAGTTGACGCCAATGCTACTCCCTTACCTATTCATATGGCCCAAAGTCATCTTCGATATGCATTCACGTTGATGGATAGTTTACCCACCCAGTTTATTTCTTGTATTATTTCAGTTCGTATTGTAGCTTGCTATTTGTATCTTGCTATGTCCCCTAAGGACCTGGTTATTTCCCAGATCTGGACGAATATCTTTATCCTACAGTCTACGGACCATGCATCGAGCCCGGATATCTTGTATAGGACATAGAGGTTGTGCCAGAGGAGTTTTCCTGATCCAGGAGTTGACAAGAATTAGAGTCATGGACATTTTATCTTGCTAGCTATGTCCTGACTATTTCCTTATTTCATTATTTTACCTTTCCAGCATTGTGCTTTATTTTAGTGGATGTATTTCAACTTGATTATCTCAAACAGATTTTGTATTTGCTTCTTTCAGACTTATATTCCATTTCTGTCAGAACTTTATTATATTCTTCTATATTGCTGTTGCTGTTATGTGGATGAGATTATAGTATTGTTATTGTGGAGGTGTTAGTTTACCTGTGACTATTGTATTGTAGATATACGATTCAGCATACTATGATTAGGATAAGTGCATTAAATTAGGAATTATTTTTTCTAGCCTTACAGCTAGCATGCTCATGTTGGGTTCCGATATATTTTGGAACTGGGGCGTGAATAGGTAACTTTGATATCATCCTAGGCATGGACTGGTTGAAAGAAAATCATACGACTTTAGATTGCCGAGGAGATAGGGTATTATTTAGTAATCCAGGAAACCAGGAGTTCGTCTTCGTTCGATCCTTGGAGGATCATTCCAAGGGCATGGTTTACAGCAGCAGTGACAGACTAGGAGCATATTCCAAGAGTAGTCAGAGAGTTTCTCGATGTCTTCCCAGATGAGCTTTCATGGATACCACCAGTGAGGGATGTAGAGTTCTGTATCGAGTTGATTCCGGGGATGAAGCCCATATCTAGCAAAGTTTACATAATGTTACAATCAGAATTGGACAAGTTGTATCAGCCGGTAGAGGAACTGAAGGCAAATAAGTTTATTAGAGATAGTGAATCACCCTGGGTAGCACCGATGATTTTGGTACCCGAGAAGTATGGATCGATGCAGATGTGCATTGATTACAGATAGTTGAATGCATTATAGTGAAGAACAAGTACCTATTATCGAGGATCGATGATTTGTTTGATCAGCTGAGTAGAGCCAAAGTTTTCTCCAAGAATGATCTTCTGTCCGGATATCATCAAGTAAGAGTCCGGGAGCAGGATATACCCAAAACAACATTCAGACCGCGTTATGGCATTATGAGTTTCTGGTAATACCATTTGGACTAACTAATGCCCCGGCCGTGTTTATGGATTTGATGAGGCACATATTCGTGCCTTATTTGGATAATTTTGTGGTGGAGTTCATAGACGACATCCTCGTCAATTCCAGTTGTGAAGCTAAGCATAAAGAGCATCTTTGGACAATTTTACAGACCTTGGGGGAGCATCAGCTTTATGCCAAGCTTAGTAAATGCGAATTTTGGTTGGATCGCATTTCATTCCTTGGACACATAATTTCTGGAGAAGGAGTATCAAAGGATGCAAAGAAGGTTGAAATCGGGGAGAATTGGCCACTTATGAAGATAGTAGCAGATGTGCGTAGTTTTCTAGGATTGGCAGGTTACTACAAGAGGTTCGTGGCAGACTTTGTCAGGATTTCAGCACCTTTGGCGCGCTTGACACATAAGGAGGTAGGATTTGTTTGGTCGACAGAATATCAAAAGTATTTGACGAACTAAAGAAGAGATTGATATTAGCGTCGATTCTGACACTTCTAGTAGGATCAGGAGGATTACATTATATTGTGATGCATCTGGGAAGGGACTCGGGTCTGTATTGATGCAGCATGGAAGGTTGATAGAATCTGCGTCCCGACAACTTCGAGATCACAAGAAGAACTACCGACCCACGATTTTGAGTTAGCCGTAGTGGTTTTTGCACTTAAATTATGGAGGCACTATTTGTATGGAGATCGAGTAGAGATTTATACTAATCATAAAAGCTTGAAGTATGTATTCACCCATAAGGACCTGAACATAAGAAAAAGAAGGTGGTTAGAGTTGTTGGAGGATTTTGATATGGATCTTGAGTATCATCCAGGCAAGACGAATGTGGTAGAAGATTCCCTGAGCAGGAGAGGAAGTGTATTTGTCTTGACATCATAGAGGCACATTTTGGAAGATCTTCAGGAAATAAGAATTGAGGTGATTCTACCGCAGGACACATGAGTGCTGGCCAGTTTACAGATCTAGTCTACATTGGTGGAGAGGACCAGAGCAGCTCAGGCAGAGAACCCACAAATCCAGAAGCTTCGATCAGAGTGTGAATCAGGTTTCCGGAAGGAATTGGTAATCCATGAAGACAGGATAGTTAGATTTGAAAGTCTTTTTGTGACAAGTGGAGACCTTCGACAGAAAGTTATGGCAGAAGCTCATAGTTCTCTTTATTCCATCCATCCTGTAGGAATGAAGATGTACCAAGATATAAAAGCAACACTTTTGGTGGAATGGCATGAAGAGGAAGATAGTGAGGTTTGTTTCCCGTTGCTTGATATGTCAGTAAGTGAAGGCAGAGCAACAAAGACTAGCAGGATTATTGCAACCGCTTCCTATTCCGGAGTGGAAGTGGGAGCATATTATAATAGATTTTGTGACTGGTTTACCTACATCCTCGACTGGTCGAAATACAGTCTAGGTGATAGTGGATCGACTCACGAAGTGGCTCATTTTCTTTCTTTCAAAGTGGGACAGTCTACTAAGTAGTTGGCAGATATGTATGTGAAGTAGATAGTAAGGAAGCATGGTATTCTAGCGAGTATTGTGTTCGATCGGGATACTCGATTTAACTTTAATTTTTGGCAGAGTTTGTATCGGAGCTTGGGCACCAGATTGAGGTTCAGTACAGCTTACCACCCGCTGGCAGACGGGCAGTCAGAGAGGACCATTCAGACTTTGGAAGACATGTTGTGAGCTTGCACCTTTGATTTTGGCCGATCTTGGGAAGATCATCTCCATTTTGTGGATTTCTCTTACAATAACAGTTATCAAACGAACATCTAGATGGTCCTATTTGAAGCATTATATGGAAGGAAGTGCAGATCTCCTATAGAATAGGTTGATGTGGGTGAGAAGAAATTATTGGGACCAAAGATGATCACGCAGATTGTGGAGATAGTCAAGATGATCAGAGAGCGACTTCGAGTTGCACAGGATAGGCATCATCATTGTGCAGGTTAGCATCGAGACCTTTAGAATTTGGTGTTGGTGACCAAATGTTCCTCCGAATTTTGTCAACCCGGGAAGTCATTAGATTTGGAGCCCAGGAAAAGCTTAGTCCGCGATACATTGGTCCCTTTGATGTTCTTGCACAGGTAGGCAATGTTGCTTATCGTCTTGCCCTCCCGCCTTTGCTACGTGATGTACATGATGTTTTTCATGTATCTTAGTTCGAAGGTATATTCCGGATCCAAGCCACGTGCTTGACCATTCTGAGCTAGTCATTCGTACAGACTTGATTTACGAGGAACAGCCCGTATCTATTTTGGATATGAGAGAAGGTGCTCAAGAACCGGATCCTTAAGCTTGTCCGTGTCGCTTGTGTAATGCCTCAGTCCCAAAATACTTAGGACTAGGAATGTGTACACATGCCAGCTACATATCAAGTAGGCTCCAGCCCAGCTCGAATACGTATAAGCTGTACAGTAACGCCAACTATCTATAATAAATAATATATCTAAGTCTCAATCCATAGTAAGATAGAATACAAGAATGAAAAAGATATAACATAGTGTGCACCCCATGCTACATTTGTTCGAATGAACTCGAAAGAATAACTTGAGTCCACAAATACTAGGCTAGCAAATAGAATGTAAATAAATATAGATGTATATGTAACCGCAAGAGATACATGAAATAGTAAATAGCAACCATCATGATCAACAACCAACTCCGCTCAGTCGAATACCTAGACAGATCACCAGGTCCTCAGCAGACTAGCAAGGTACATAATATACATGCCAAGGTACAGATATGAAAATATGATCTAAGGATATCTACTATATTCAGTTTATGTGATATGCATGTGAGAATCTTTTCTAGAATATCAGACCTCTCAACTAAGGCTCACAAGCACCTCAACATGATATTGTCTGCAGTACCGTGTCTTAGGACCAAGGATAATCAATTTTCGACAGTGATAATCCTCTACTCTGCTACAGAGCTAAAAGGTCACTAAACAACAGGCCGCACGATAATAGGTCTATATTGTAGTCAAGTTCTCCCCAATCCTATGTCTAGAATCTAGCAATGTCAAGTATGTACAATCATCTCGATAATAATAGCAATAATAAAGAACAATCTAGAATGCTAGTACGAGGTCAATACCACGAATAGTCATGTAAACCTCGCATCATGAATGTGTCAGTGTCCTGTGGTCAATCGTGTCAATGGACACGTCAATATACACGTAATGCCTAATGTCAATACTCGGTGTCATCATCATGACATCGGTACCCGTCTATAAAATGAACACTAAGTATCGACGTCCCTACGTCATGTAATGCTAATCAAAATAACAACGAAAAAAGAAAAAAAGAAACAGTCTGTAACTATGACAAGGTACACTTGCCTGCTGCCTACTGCGGTGTTGTCTGACTGGTGTCTTCAGTTGTAGGTGCAACGAATCCAATTTGTCCTATTATAACATTTTCTAATCAATACACACAATCTAACTCAATTAATATAAAAATAATATGATCATTTTCACAACGTCAACCAATATGGTGACGTTCCTGCCAACGTTCCAATAGTTGCGTGGCCTTGGACAACGTGCCAATAACCACGTACCATGCTACTGTCTATTACGTCGTGTGAGTCTCATACATCGTGTTATCACATGTACATTTAGGCCTTTATATGATTCTGATACGCGTAATCCTAAACATACGTAATTACAATGCAATGTCCCAAAATTCACGTCAACACTAAAATTTACTTCGAACATACATGTAGCCTCTCAAATACGCATTTCGATGACAAATAAATTGAAATTAATATGAATTAACTTCTAAATTTATTTTTATTTAGAAAAATACTAAAACATTGTCGTTGCATGTACAAAGTTCTGTTACGTGTCGACTAGGTGTTTTAGCAACTTAACAACTAGTTTGTGCATGCAAGGTTGCCAACTTACGTAAAAAATCATTTAATATATAAAATATATTAACTTATATTCTGAAATATAAATTAAAACTATTTATAAAAATTATTTAATCATAATATATACAAGAAATAATTATCTAGTTAGTATGTCTAGTTAATAACACAATATGGCCAACTTACCTATTTATTTGGAACCAATTATAATATAAAAATTAATATTTTAATTATGAAATAATATTTGAAAATAATTCAAACATATCATCTTTATTATATATACTAAAATTAAGCTAGCCAGTTAACACATTCAAGTAATCTCACTAGGCTGTTCAATTTCGGTTGATTCGGACTAGATGGAATCATGAAAATATAACACTTTATATTCTGAAATTAATAAACTTATAAATAATATTCAGAATATATTACCTTGGAATTTAAGATTCTTAACCATCAAACTTCAGTAGGACAAATAGGACATAAAGCTATACAAGTTCAATTTTGAGAATCAACGATTACAGTGACAGAAATAATAAAGTTGCAAGCAAATATATACATAAAACTTTACGAGATGAATTTTGGGCATAGTGGAATGTTATAGAAGAGTGTTAGGAACGTTACCAAGGGGTTAATTGCTGTTATGGGGTCTCCTAAGGGTACCCGAACAACAGTGCACCGAATTCAGTTTCAGCCTTGACACTTTATCGTAGAACAAGTGCCACGGACAAACTGTTGCGATCCAAGAGCTGCGACTTTGAGGGAAGGTAGAGTATACATATAGGTACAAGTTAGAGTCGGGTTGAAGGAGGTTTAGTTGAAAAGTAGCAGAACACAGCGATGAAGATAGTCTTACCTTTGAAAAATTTATTGCAGCAGTTCTCTAAAACTCGGCTATAGCTTGTTGGGCTGTTTTGAGGAAGTCAAAGTCAGTTTTGATAGAAAGTTTGTAAAAAGAAAATGTTAAGGACAGAGAGAGAGAGAGAGGAAGTAGTATGTTAAATTTTAGAGAAAAATACTTACTTTAGAGGGAGATATAGCCAGATTGGTAGAGATTAGCCGGATTCAGATTCAGCCTAGGTAGGGTGGATTGATGGAGGTATGGAGGAAAATGGAGATATTTTTGGAAATAGTTTGTGAAGAGAATTTGTTTGGAAGAGGCTTAGAAAGAAGTTTGTTTAGGTGGTTTGAGGTAATAAGTGAAGGGGAGGTCATGGGGCCGTTTACTAAGAGGGAAATGAAGAGTTGAGTTGAGTTGTCATAAAGGATGGGGGTTATGCTTGTGTTAGAAAGTGAATAGGTGTGGGAGTTGTGGGGAGAAGGAATATGAAAGTCCAGGGGGTTATGGCTGCCCATTAAGTGTGTTTGACCACACTTGAGTCATCCATTAGGTTTTAGGTGGTAGGGTGTAAAGTTGGGTCTATTCTAAAGGGTGCAAGCTGAAATTATTTTCTAAAAGTTTAGATGTGAGGTTTTTAGTGGTAAACCTTGAAATTTGGTGTTGTGTAGAGAGGACAATAGTGTATGGTGTGTTGCATGAACCATGTGAGGGTGTGTTAGTGTCTCGGTTGAGTCTCGACAAGGTTTCGGCTAAGTCAAACTGGTTGCTCATTAGGACTAGAGATTGTGTCATTAGGATTTACAATAAATAAAAAATATGTAAAAGTCTAATTTATCTTAAAATATAAATTAATATTAAAAAATAAATCCAAAAATTTAGGGAGCTTACAGTTTGGGGCCATCACTCACCGGAAGAGTCGACATGGAAGCATGAGGATGAGTTAGATCTCGATATTTGCACTTGTTCGACTCAGAAGGTATATTCAATTCTTATGCCTTCGTGTCTTAAATTTTGTGCTTGATTAGCACTTGTGGACACACACACAAAAAGAAGAAAACGCTCTTTTTTTTGGCACAAGACTCCACAAATTGAGTACGCTTGAGAGATCCTGCGCTGAGGATTCCCGAGTACAAAAAAGAATTCTGGGGAATATGACGATGGAGATCGAGTGGCAGTTGCTCCTTTACGCCGTTGACACTCCGATTACAAAAGTGAAAGAAAACCTAAGAAAATTGCTAACTCTCGGCTCACTGGCAAGAAGTGCAGCAATTTGGCTCTTGAAAATGCTCTTCGTTCTGTGTTTTAAAGAGGGATGAGGCCCCTTTTTATAGTTGTTCTTGAGCTGGAATGATGTTATACGCCCACGTGAGAAAAACATACTAGTTTTATGTGGGCGCATAGTCCTGCCTTGGGCGCATAGTGTGTTGGCGCATGCAGGCTGCGAGATCGTGGGTTGGTCGTGGTGTTGACGTGGCCGCATGCTTCGGTACACGATTGCTCATGGAGACTGACATGGCCATGCGCTTCGATGCACGTTTTAATCATGGCTTTGACCGAGTCAGGCTTGGGCGCATATCCATGTCTCAGGCTATGCGCCCTCCTTTTGGAGGAGCTAGTCTTGGGCGCATTGAACTTCACTGACTGGGCGCATAGAGCTTCACTGGCTGGGCGCATAGAGCTTCTCTGACTGGACGCATAGAGCTTCACTGGCTGGGCGAATAGAGCTTCACTGGGTTGGGCGTATGGGGCTTCATTGTTGAAATTTTTTCGTCCTTCTACAAGACCCCCTTCAAAATTTTTGATACTTGAACGAGTTCGAAATACTTTGAAAGAAGAATAGATCGTCTTCTCATGATGCAATGGGCGCTTAGCACGGCTCTCTCCTTGGACGCATAGTATTTGGCCAGCTTGTCAAAGAGATACGACTGTTGAGATCTTCCTCGAAATCTGAACTGACAGATTCATCGGGGTAGAATTTGAAGAGGTCCATCCTTCATACGTTGTCCACGTCAGCAAGTGGCAGTCGCATAGTGTGAAAGGGTCTGGTTCTTCTCGTGGGCGCATAGGCCATTGTGGGCACATACTGTACAATGGGCGCATAGGCGCATAAAGCTAGTGGGCGCATAAGAAGTGGCATGTGCCTATAAATAGGCCCTGAAGGAGAGAGGAAGCTCATTATTCCCCTCTCTTAGAATCTTTCAGAAACTCTTCATCTTCTTTCTTTGAGAACCATGTCTCCCAAGGTCGCCAAGAGATCCGCGAAGGGCAAGGGGGCTGCGATGAGTGGCTATCCTCCTGCGGCAGCATCTTCACCAGTCCAGGACCCGATTCTGGGTGAGGGCACGCTTCAAAATCAAAGTCTCGAGCGTTAATTTGCGACGCTCAGACTTTTATTCTGCCTGGGCACTTGCACCTAAGGCAACATACTTCTGTGGGCATCATTATGCGCCCACAGAAGTCATGCGCCAACACTATGGTGTGCTATGCACCCACATGTTATGTTATGCGCCCACATGTTGTAGCATGTTATGTGCCTACGTACTGTTCGTGTGTTATGTGCCCACTTGTTTGTTCATATCTCTTTGGGCGTATAGCCCTTTGGGCGCATAAAAGCCCTTCAGAACTTAGTTTTTCCTGCGGATTTCCGAGTCTGAATTTCTCTTCTGTCCCTTTTCATATTGTGTAGGGATCTGGGTAGCAAATTTCTCCAGGACCGGTATCGGCGACTTTGGGCATGGTGGAGATGCAACACTTGACACACACATCAGAGAGCTCAGGACTCTTCGTATTTTAGAAGATTTTCCTCAGATGGTAGGAAGAACCTTTATACATCGGAGACTCGAACGGTAGTTGGGCATCATCGTGAAACTTCTATTTTCACGGTTCTTCAAGTAGGCAAAAACAACACTAGAGATATTGTTTTGAAGGTATGGCCTCTTAGAGGAATGAGCCTAGGACGTCCGCAATATGGAGGAGAGAAAATCACCATTTGTAGATGTTTTTAGCATGCTATATTTGCCCTCCCCGTGTAGCTTCTCGAAGGTTCAACATCTTTGTTTGCTTCTCAGCAGTAAAACATGACTTCTCTCGAAGGCCACAAAACTACTTTTTGACGAAGGCATATTGCTGCTAAAATGACCAAACTATGTGTTGCTGATGAGTAGTGGATTTTTCCTTCTTTTGGACATCAATGTAATCCTTTACTTCTTGCCCAGATGAAAAGATGAAGAACTTTTTTGTTTGCTCATGAGATGTAGTCCTGTGAATGTAACTGATTTTGAATAAACAGAATACATTCACTCCATTTTTTGCTTGTGGTATTTGTGGTGCTTGTATTAGGGGGTCTAATACAGCATTTATGTAAAGGGTACCCCGCTGGGGGAGCTCCCTCTCTTTTTTTGGGACCTATTGTCCCTTTGTGCATCTGGAAATACGAGCAAATAGATTGGAATGGTACTTTTGTGGACCTATTACCCTTCTATACACTGGCGGTGCGAGTAATAGATTTAAAACAAAGCCTAACGGAGGTAATATGGATATGATAGGTTTTGTGGTCTTGACACCGTGTCTTTTATCCTGGATTGGGTACAAGTGTCAAGTCGAAAGACTATCGGTATCAGAGGTAATGTAGACGTGACACATGATAATCAGGAGTGGTTTCTGGTGGAATGGATTTTCTTGTCAAGTTTAGCTTCTTGTACTGAAAAAAACTTTCCAAGCCTCCTCTCCGACGACCTCCACTGAAGATGAGGAGATGGCCCAGGAAGTCATCAAAGCTTTCTACTCTGTACTGAAAGTGAAGCTTCCTGGAGTCCTAAACCGGAATGCTGCCTTCGGCCCTGTGAAGGCTATTGTCGAATGCGAAGTAGCGGCCCTCGAGAGCATTGACGGCTATGAAGAGCGGGCCAATACTCTGAGGAAAGTTCTGAATGACCTGGAGGGTCAGGTGGCCAGGTTTCGGGATGCCAAACAGCGGAGCCCAATGTCGCTATTCCGGGCAGAGAACGAGGCTTTGATGAAGAATCTTTCGGAGGAGAAGGCTACTTTCCAGGCGTGGAATGACGCTTTCGTCCGAGAGATCGGCGAATTGGCTGACCAGTATGGCCAATTCAATGCTGAAAGTGAGGCGCGTGCCGCCTCAAAGAACAGGCTGGCTTCGCAGATAACCGAGAGGTATAATCACATTGCGCATATCCAAAACGAGATCGCCCAAGTGGAAGCTGACTTGCGGGCGGCGACATCTGAACAGGAGGGTTACTTGGCTCAGGGTGCCATGACTTCCACCACTTCTGCCCATTTAGAAGAACAGCTGGTGATGTTGGATGGGGAGCATCTGAGTCTGATCCTCTTCAAGGATGAAGCTGCTCGTCAAGAAGAGGCACGACGCCAAGCTACTGTGAAGTCTGAAGCCGAAATTGCGGCTCTAAGCGACAACATCAATCGCCTATGTATTCCGTAGATTGTTTGTAACTTTTTTTTCAGCCGTCACGGCTCTTGTACCTTTTTTTCATCTCTTGATAGACGTTCAAAAATAAAGAATCTTTTCAAAATGAATGTGGTTTTATGAAATATCGGTGCTAGAGGTAATGTGGACATAGCAAGGATATTTCTGGTGGGTATTCTGTTGGGGAATTTTGATGTAGACCTATTATCCATTTTATATTCAAATAATTTGAATATAGATAATAAGTTGAACAAAGCTGCTAGTAGAGGTAATATGGAGGTAATAGCAGAGGATGTTCTATATCTGACCAGAGGTGATATGGACGTGGAAAGATATATAACGTTAGGTGGGAGAGGATAATTCAGAGGTAATATGGACGTGATTATCCTTGATGAATGTTTTACTCAGAGGTTATATGGACATGGCAAAACATAATCATTTCACTGGGAAAATAATTATCAGAAAATAATTCAGAGGTAATAGGGACGCGACTTGTTTTCATCGAACTTGGGCCGAGTCAAAAATGGGAATGATTACACTGGGGAAATATTTTGGAGGACCTATTATCTAGGGCGTATTCAAGACTCTTGAAATACGGATCATAGTTAGATAGTTTTTTCAAATCATATAAACATCGTACTGTACATTTACATGACTGAACACATGTGAACAAAAAAGGTTACACATAGTATTTCTTCAGGAACTTGCCGTTGATAGGCATCATGAGCAAGTCACCATCAGGCTTGGTTAGTCGGTACGTACCGTTAAAATACTCTGATTCTATGATGAAAGGACCTTCCCATTTAGGCTATAATTTTCCTTTTGTTTTGTGCGTCATGACCATTGGTCTTCTCACTGCTAAGACCAGATCGCCGACTTAGAAGATTCTTTCCTTCACCTTTTTATTGAAAGCTCTAGAAAGGCGTGCTTGGTATAGCTTAATGCGTTGCTGAGATAACAAACGTTTTTTCATCTATCGCTTCGAGCTCCTGGAGTCGCAGACGGTAGCTTTCTTCGGTAGTCAGCTCGCTGGTTAAGGCTACTCGAAGCGAAGGAATCTGGATTTCTAGGGGAGGAACTGCTTCGCTCCCATAAACCAGAGAGAATGGCGTACTGCCTGTTGGAGTTCGAACCGTTGTACGATAGGCCCATAGACATTCACCGAGCTTCTCATTCCAATCGCGCTTGTTTGAAGGTACGAACTTCTTGAGAAGTTTTATAATGGTTTTGTTGAAGGCTTCTGCTAGCCCATTAGCCGCTAGATTGTAGGCAGTAGAGGCTACATTCTAGATTCGATTCTTATCGCAGAACCGAGAGAATGCATGGCTTGTGAACTGTGGACCATTATCATGGATGATCCTGCGAGGTAGGCCGAAGCGATAGATGACGTGATGTTTGATGAAACTTATCACATTTGACGTCTTCACTTCGGTGAGCGGTATAGCTTTCGCCCATTTGGAGAAGTAATCGGTTATAGCTAGGATGAACCGATGTCCTTTGGAGGATGGCAGGCTAATTGGTCCTATGACGTCCATGTCCCAGGCTTCAAACGGCCAAGATGTTACCGTCTGGTGTAGAAACTCTGAAGTTTGATGAATGAAATCGGCATGGAACTGACAAGCTCTACACTTCTTTGCATATTCAACAGCATCTGCTATCATTGTGGGCCAATAATAACCCATTCGTTTGAGACGATCTTATAATTTGGGGCCTGGTTGTTGTGCACCACAAACTCCGTCGTGAGCCTCCCGGAGTGCATATTTGGCTTCTATGTCTGATAAGCATCGTAACAGTAGCCCGTCGTAAGAGTGTCGGTACAGCATCTTGGTAGCTGTGTCGTAATAAAATCTGAGGGATCGCCTTTAGATAGAAACTGCTTCTTTCGGGTCCTCGGGAAGGATTCCATAGACGGCATAGTCTATGAAGGGAAATCTCCAGTCTTTAGCATTGACGCTTGTTTTTGTTTCGTAACTGTGATGTATATGCAAGGCATCTTTCACACAGAATAGTTATCGACCAGACACTGTGATCGACTACTGAGTATTGATAGGAACGATCAAGGAAGCAGCGAGACCGGCTAGAGCATCTGCTTCTATATTCTGTAGTCGAGGCACGTGCTCGATGAAGAATCCAGCGAAAGTAGAAGCCAACTCGATTGTTGCTCTGTGGTAGGGGGTGAGATCTTCGTGGCGAACTTCATAATATCCTCGGACCTGACTGACTATTAGCTTGGAATCGTCGTAAGCTTCTAGATAGTCAACTCCCATTTGTTTCGCCAGTTGTAGGCCGATTAATAGGGCATTATATTCGGCCACGTTGTTGGTGCATGGTTCCACGAGAGAATCTGCACGATGTATAACCAGATGATCAGGTGACACGAGCATGACACCTACTCCGGCACCATATTTCCTTTAGGTCCTGTCCTTGATGCACCGTCAAAGAACATTCGCCAAATGGGAATTTCTTCAGTTGCAGTGTTAGACTCCACCACTTCGTCGGGAATTTCGTCGTAGAGTTTGGACGATTCTGGCACCGGATGAGCTGCTAGGAAATCTGCTAATGCCTGGCCTTTTACTGCCTTCTGAAGAACGAAGAGCAAATCGTATGGAATCAACAACATTGCCCATGTAGCTAAACGGGAATTGAGAGAACCCGGTTTAGTCGTGACTATTCTGAGAGGGTTGACTTTAGATATAATGTGGATGGCCTGTCCAGACACATAGTGGCGTGTCTTCTGGATGGCAAATACTAGTGCAAGACATTCCTTCTCCACCGGTGTGTATCTGTGTTCGATACCCACCATTGTGCGGCTGAGGTAGTAGATTGCCCGTTCATGGCCGCCTTCATTCTTCTGAGCTAATAGGGCGCCAAGAGAATGGTCCATAGCACAGACATATAGTAAGAAGGGCTTCCCCATTATTGGAGCTACCAATACTGAAGGGCTTGTAAGATACGCCTTGATGTCGTCGAATGCGCGTTGACATTGTTCAGTCCAGACGAAAGATACGCCTTTCTTCATGAGCTGAGTGAATGGTTGACACCTTCCAGAGAGGTTCAAAATGAATCGTCTGATGTAGGTTAGCCTTCCTTGTAGTCCGTATAGCTCTTTGAGGTTTCTTGGAGGATGCATATCAAGGATAGCCTTCACTTTCTCGGGGTCCAGATGTATACCCTTTGAAGTGATGATGAAACCAAGGAACTTGCCGCTAGAGACTCCCAGAAAAGACTTGGTTGGATTCATCTTGAGTTGGTGTGCACGTATTAGTTCGAACACCGTTCTCAAGTCTTGGAGGTGGTTGCCCTTGAGACGACTTTTGACTACGATATCGTCTATGTAGCACTCCACAGTTTTGTGCAAATGATTGTAAAAAATTATGTTCATGGCTCGCTGGTATGTCGCCCTTGTATTTTTTAATCCGAAGGGCATCACCGTATAGCAGTATACCCCCAACGGTGTTCGAGAAGATGTGTGCTTCTCGTCGTCGGGGAACATCTTGATCTGGTTGTAGCCTGAGAACCCATCCATGAAGGACATCCGCTCGAAGCCGCAAGTATTGTCGATCATTACGTCGGTGATCGGTAGAGGGAACTCGTCCTTCGAGCATGTAGAGTTTAAATCACGATAATTGATACAGACTCGAACTTTACCGTTCTTTTTTATGACTGGAACGATGTTGGCAACCCAGTCTGGGTGTTGTTCTTCACAAATGAATCCACTGGCAATGAGCTTCTTAACTTCATTCTCGATGGCCTCCATGACGTCTGGTCGGAATCGTCGTTGTTGCTGCTTCACTGGCTTAGCTTTAGAAGAAATATTCAGGCGGTGCATGGTGACTTTAGGGTCCAGGCCTGGCATGTCTTTATAGCTCCATGCGAAGACGTCGATATATTCTCTTACAAGCTGTATAAGAGATTGGCGTTCTTCGCCAGATAGGTTTTTGCTGATAAAGATTGGTTTGAAGGATGATTCATCTCCTAAATTGACTTGGATAACTTCATCTTCGGTAGGTGGTTCACGTTGTTCAAAGCGCAGCTCCCACCTAGTGTCCATCTTTTGAGCCCATTGTTCGAGCTCGATTGATTGGACATCGTCTGTAATTTGGTCAACGGAAACCATGTTGACGGACAGAGTTGTCTTGAACATGTCGCAAATGCTGGAGTCTGAGTCCCAGAGGGAAGAATTAGATGAATGAGAACAACGATTCTATTTCACGTGTTGACATTGTGATTGTACAAACAATAGGTTACTTGGGCTCAGAGTTGGCACCGGACCCTTGTCATCAGCACAGGACCCCAGGCGGGTACATTTTATTGTCTGTTTTCAATATTGAATTTTACTATATTTTATTGATTGGTCATTGGTTATGTGATTTTATATTCTATTATAAACTGTTGAGTTGGGATATAAGAAGTACCAAGGATGTGTGATCCGACCATATACATTGTTTATTTTTATGCAAGTAGACCTCGTAGACATTGTTTATTTTCTGCAAGTAGACCTCGTAGACATTGTTTAATTTTTGCAAGTAGACCTCGTAGACATTGTTTAATTTCTGCAATTAGAACTCGTAGACATTGTTTATTTCATGCAAGTAGACCTCGTAGACCTCGCGGTGTAGTGTCCCAGACTGATCACATATCAAAGGTACTTCTAACAGTTGGGAAGGTATTTTGCTTATTTATTGTTATTTGATTTCTCAGTCCTTCTCACATTTTTCCTATTTATTTTCAAAACATATGATTGATGTCTAACCTCTGTTTTATAGTCATTTTTATATATTGGAACTGCATTCAGTGAATTGTACTCGTTCCATCCCGACTGGGTAACCAAATAAATTTTTAGGTGATTGTAAGGAAGTCGAGTGCCCTGACCAGTATGGCCCATACATGGGGGATATAGTAGAGACGGAGTTTGCTTATCAGGAGGAGTACGCAGCGTCTGACCCCGCTGCGTTTGCTTAGTTTCCTTTTAGTTAGAGCTGAGACTTTGTACTGGATGTTGAGTTGATTTTGAGACTTGTAGTTGAGATTTCATTTGACTTTAGTCATTATACATTTTTATTAGAGATGGTTTATTTATTTCACCTTCTTGATGTTGAGTTGTGATTTTGAGTTGTGGTTTGTCCCATGTGAGAATTATATTACTGCGTGGATGTTCATCATATTGTTACAGTGTTCTACCGCCGACTCTGCGGCGTAGGCTGGGCGTGTACACGGTTCATGCCCAAATATTGGGTACGGGTCGTGACAGTCCTCGGCCGTAATTTAGCCCCTTATCACTTTTGATGTCATATCCCATGTTCTGGATGATATTCTTGGCCTGCCAACTATACCGAAAAAGTTGCATTTTCCCAGAGTCATAGTCAGCTTCTGTGTTGTGCTTGGGAGAAGTAGAGTCTGGAACGAACTTTCTCTCACCAATTATACGACTGAAGATGATTAGTTCTTCATCCTTCTTTCTGGCTAGAATAATGAAGTAAAGGATATCTTCAAGGTAAACGTTTTCCCGCAGGTGAGGCGTCATGACAGGCATGTAGAGGTATGGTCCTATGTCGTGCTCTAGAGCGTATATCGTATCTATGTAGTGGTTTACAGATTGATAGACATCGGAGTAATTCAAAGATAAACCTTTACTAAGAAAATACGCAAGTTCTTCTTCAGGGATAACATCATCCGCTGAAGGTACATTATTATGAGTATTGATATACTCATTGAGAGGATCATCATCTGGAAGAGGAGCCATAGTCTTGGCCGAGTTCACCACGTAGGGTAATTCTTCAGGATTGGAAGGACGGGCATCAGTAGGTTTCTTCCAGGGTGTCTTGCTGAGAGTGATGGTCAATGGTTTGACCTTGTCAGGGTTCTTCTTTTTCACCCAGATTGTGAGAGGCTTCAGAGTACTTGTTGGAGTAGTACGTCCTTTGACTCGGATGATCAGAGGACCATCATTTGAGGGTGAACCTGCTTCAGCTTCATTGTCAGCTTCGTTGCCATCATCCTTGGGGGGCTGAGATTGGTAAAGTACCGAATCTCCACAGTAAGCTTCGATGCCCTTAAAATGATCTACATCGGCAAACTTCGTCTTTATGACACCGTCACTGTTGACGCACTTGAAGCACTAGCGAAGTATGGAAGGAACGATCATGTTCTCGTGTATCCATGGACGTCCCAACAAGACGTTGTAGGATAAATTGGCATCGATCACATAGCAGGAAACCTCTGGTCGGAGATCATCGATTTGGCACTTGAGACGGATCTTGTCCAGCGAGTGGCTTCAACCAGCATTGAAAGCCATGATAGTTGTGTTGGTTGCAGATAGCTTGTGCAGAGGGATTCCCAAAATTTGAAGTAAACTTCTAGGAATGATGCTGAGGGAGGATCCTGGATCGATGTGGACCTTGATCGCCCCGATATACCCTGTATAGTACAGGGGTCTATCGTGACAATTATTTTTTAGTAGCATGTCTTCTTGTGAAAATGTGATGTTGGGCACCACTTCCATAGTATTGTGGCAGTGGGGACAGGAGACAGGATCTTCAGTGAGGGCTTTGACTTCAGCGAGATAGGAGTCGGCATGTAGTAATGCCTCGCTTAAGGCCTTTCGCATTTTTTTGGAGAGTCGCAATAGATCGAACAGAGAGAACCTAGCAGGTGTATTGGCTAGCTGTGCCAGTATGTCAAAGTTGTAGGGTCGATCTATGCCTTCGGGAGCTGGCACCTTCAGAGATTTGTCAAACCGCATCTCCTTCTGCTTGGCTTTGTCCGTAGCTGGAGGCTTAGACGGGTCGGCTTCTGAGCTTGTGGGGGCAGCAAGAGGTTGAGAAGGTACTGCTTATTCTTGTGCGGGGTCGTATGTCCGAAGATAAGTCTTCCCCGATCGCGTCTCGTCAGATAGGACCTCATAGATAGGAGAGGATACCATATGGCATGACTTGTATTTCTTCTCCATTTTTTCTTTGGGAGGTACCACCCCCTGCGTCACTTCTTGTACCAGGTTCGGATGAACCCACATAATCTCACCACGTTCAGTCGTGAGTGGCACCAAGGTTGAGTTGCGAGCTGGCGGTAGGTTGACGACTTCCATTATTGTCTTGGGAATCGGGACCATGCCGTCTGGGACTTCTGTGGGAGAAAAGTCACCAAACTGAAGAGAGATCATGTTAGAAGATAAGACCTTATCTTCAGCTTCGAGGTTGATCACTTGGCTGTCGATAAGCTGTTGTATCTTCTTTTTTAGGACGATGCAGTCCTTGGTGGAATGATGCACGTACTTATGATAGAGATAGTACTTGGGATCGTTGAGCTGGTTCGCCTCTGCAGGACATCGTGGTGGAGGCAATGTCAGCATATTACCCTTCGTCAATGTATGAAAGATTGTAATAACATCGTCTTTGTCAAAGGAGAAGGTCTCCTTAGGCTTGTCGAAGACGCCCTGAGAATTGGAAGCTCCTTTGGATGTGTCGACCTTCATGAATTCTTTCCCTTTATCCCTACGAACAGGGATAGTTTGAGGATGCTTGCCCTTGTCTTCGAATTTTGGTGTTTTCAACCCCAATAGTTCCAAGTTAGGAACGTCGTTTTCAGCAGCATCAGTGGCCCCAATGAAAGCGGGCCATGTATCATAATTATGTATACCCAGACAAAACTTCATTGTAGGAAGGAAGTTATGTCGACAAGTATCCATAAGTTCTGAGTCTGGTATCCGAAGGGCATCTTCAGTGCTAGCCGCCTGAAGCGTTCGATGAAGGCGATGACAGACTCAGTCCTCCTTTGCTTGGTCTCAATTAGGGTGGACATACTAACATGCATGCCACTCTCGTAAAATCGGTTGAGGAACAACCTCTCCAAGTCTTTGAATGAATTGATACATCCGTCAGGCAGACTGCAGAACCATTCAGAAGCTACCCCTTGCAAGGTGCTAATAAACAGCTTTGACAAGAACGGATCGTCTCTGGCAAGTGCAGAGTCTGCGTGTTAAAGTATGTCATGTGTTGACGAGAAGAAGTCAATCCGTCAAATAAATTCAGCGTCAGCAGCTTGTAGTTAGGAGGGCAAGTAGCATTCTCCCACTCAGGGGGATATGGTTGAGATATCGCCATCTTTTGAAGCTCGTCTTTGTATGAGATGGTGTCGAGACGAGGAACCAGGGAATCATTACATCCTGTTGATTGAGCAGGTATCGGGAAACGGCTGCTAAACGGTTGTCAGGCGTCATTGGCGAAGGACCACCCCCAGCATTTGCAAGATTTGAAGGAGGCGCAACGGAATGATACTCCTTTTGTAGTGAAGGAGGGTTGTTGCTATGAGCCAGACTAGTGTGAGCCGAGATATTTTGTTGAGGTAGAGGAACAGCTCCAGCAGCTTGAACTGTCATGATACTGGTAAACATATCAGTAATCTTGGCGAATGCTATTTCAAGACCCTCTAGCCGTTTGCTGGTTTGATCACTGGCTTCTTCAGGTCTTTCTCCGTCCGCCATTTACATAACATACGAGGATGAACAGAGGAAATAGTACAACTGGTGCTGATACTGTCTGTCTCCGAGTGGACAAGTCCTTCATCTTCAGGTAGAGAAGGTAGATAGTCGCCATCGAATTCGGAGGGATCATCGTCCTCTAGAAGGCTACCCCCAGTGTGGAGGTCATCCGCTTCAGACTCTGAGGGAATACTACCCTCAGCTTGGGAGTCTTCGTCGTCCATACGGAATCTTGCCTTTGATCGAGTATCCATATAGATTCCTTCAGATGTTACAGCCTGCTGGCCATCTGTTGGTAGACTTCGTCTTCTTTCCGTGGAACCGAGAGAGAAAGTTGGATTTGTAGTACACCGTCTTTGATTTCGTAAGGGGGACCCCATGAAGCTATGTTGGATAAAACACACAGTGGCTTTTTATCGTCATAGAAATGCAGCCGTCGAAACACGGACTTTCTCTGAGGCACTCTTGTTGCTTTAGATCAGCAACAGTTAATAACAATACTAGTGCACGGATGTGCACTGTGAATTGTTATATCCTCCCTCGCTTTACGCTTATGATTTATCATGTCGCGCAAGTCAGCGGAAGGAAGTTTTGCCTTACAATCCATGTTACATGCATCGTCGAGCTTTGCATGCGGGTTCGTAAGGAGAGTTGGCACATCCAGACTTAGTTCACGTGCAGGGGCAACCCCCACACCTAAGTTCTGTGATGTCCTTGAAGACAGCCCCGTGTTATACGCATTGGGGCCTGTCTTTTTGCTGTGGGCGCATAGGCCTTGGAAGCTGGCCTTGGGCACATGACCCTGGATGTCTAGCCTGTCGAAGACAGAAGCATTCTGGTTGGGGTTTTGCGCCCAAACATGTCCTTGGGCGCATGGCTTTGGACGCATGCTTGGTGGAGCAGTGCTATTTTCTTCCAGTTTCGCCTCCTTCGTTTGTGAGCCTCGTCGGGTTTGCCCAGAGTGTCGCACACCCCGAATCTTGGCATCGTAGTATTTTTCTCTGCCAAGTCTCGAGCGTCGAACACTCTGTTGTTGGTTGTACAGGAAAGAAGTCACTGGGCTAGTAGAGCCCGGAACGGTGTGAGCCTTCTCCATTTGGGGAACTTCTGTGGCAGAGTCATATGCCCATGTGAAAGAGTCCTCCAGTTGCATATCTGCTATGACACTAGCAGGATATGCGCCGCGAGCCTTCGGAAGCCAAGTCTTGCGAGACTTGTTTGGCTTCGCTGATTTTGAGGGAGTAGAGCCATCCCTCGAGAGCATCTCTTCGAATGCCTGCTGATCGAACTTTACGATCAGTATCTTCTGAGTGCGCCCCACTTTGTCGGTATCGGATTGCGTCACCACCTTCTCGTCAGAGGAAAAGGTAGTTCCCAGCAGAGTCGCCTTTTTTGTGGACACACACAAAAAAGAAGAAGAAAACACTGTCTTTTCTTTATTGGCGCAAGGCACCACAAATCGAGTACGCCTGAGAGATCTTGTGATGAGGATCCCCGAGTACAAAAAAATTATGGGGAATAGGACGATGGAGATTGAGCGGCAGTTGCTCCTTTACTCCGTTGACACTCAGATTACAAAAGTGGGAGAAAACCTAAGAAAATTGCTAACTCTCGGCTCACTGGCAAGAAGTGCAGCAATTTGGCTCTTGAAAATGCTCTCCGTTCTGTGTTTTGAAGAGGGATGAGGCCCCTTTTTTATAGTTGTTCTTGAGCTGGAATGATGTTATGCGCCCACGTGAGGGAAACACACTAGTTTTCATGTGGGTGCATAGTCCTGCCTTGGGCGCATAGGGTGTAGGCACATGCAGGCTGCAAGATCGTGGGTTGGTCGTGGTGTTGATGTGGCCGCATGCTTCGGTGAACGACTGCTCGTGGAGACTGGCGTGGCCGCGCGCTTCGGTGCACGTTTTGATCATGGCTTTGGCCGAGTCAGGCTTGGGCGCATAGCCATGTCTCGGGCTATGCGCCCTCCTTTTGGAGGAGCCAGTCTTGGGCGCATGGAACTTCACTGACTGGCGCATAGAGCTTTACTGGCTGGGCACATAGAGCTTCACTGGCTGGGCGCATAGAGCTTCACTGACTTGGGCGCATGGGGCTTCATTGCTGAAAATTTTTCATGCTTCTACAGTACTATGTGGTAGGTAATTTATTCTTGTTACCTGATCGATTGTTGTGATTGGATGCGTGAATAGGTGTGTAGTAAGTGCCTTGTTTGCCCTGATTTCTTTATTATGTCTTGGATGAAATTTCGAGGACAAAATTTTCTAAGAAGGGTAGAATTGTCACTCCCCTTTCCTGATATACATATTTTCGTGCATTGAATCCTGAATATGGTATGTGGTATCTGCAACATGTGCACCTGATCATAGCATGGAACAGTGTCTCATCGCGGAATAATGTGCTACCCCTAATCCTTGTCTGGTTGTAGGTATGGTTTATTGTTTCGATGATAGAATATTGGACCATGTCGTGATCCTAATTTTAATTTATTATTTAATAATGTAGCATGTCATGAATAATAGATTGGTAGGGTTAGAGTTTATTGAAACCACCCCACCTCCATATAAATATTCTCTTTATTCTCTCTCTCTCTCTCTTCATTCACTCTCATTTACTCCTTCCAACCTACCCATAGGCAAGTACATCTAGCACAAATGGAGAGACCACTTGTCATTTTATTTTCTTTGATTTACATATATATTATTAGTCTACATGATGCATCTACTCTTTCTCTACATGTTAATTCTTGGATCTCTCGAATTTCATGGCTAGTTTAGTGTAGACCTAAGTTTTAAAGTAAGGGTTTTTAGGAGTTTTGGTGGAAATGATCTTTTAAAAGTACTTATTTTTAAAACTAATTGTTTTATGTGGTAGAGAATTTGATTTTATGAAGTTTTAGTTTTTATTTTGTCAGATTTCGAGTCCTAGAACATAATTTATAACCATTAGAAGTTTTTGGAACTCCTATGGCTGAACTTGCTGTTTGGGATGATGACTCTCTGTGCGCGTAGGTGGCCATGTGGCAGAAATGCTAAGTGGCCATGAAACTTGCCGCATGAACCCCTGACAATATGTGCGCCATGCGCATAGGCTTCTTATGCGCATGGGGTTTATGCGCCTGCTTGTCTTGCCTATGCAGTAGATTTTTTATGCGGCAGATTTTCTTACCTGCCTTATGCATTTGAGACCCAATGCGCCTGTTTTGGCTGGATTCATATTTTAAGTGTTTTTGCTAATTTTCTTTGATGACTAGACTACTTGTCCTGGCCCTTGCATACCATGTATAGTTTGGACTATGTGACTTATGCGCCTATGTGACCTACGTGCCAAGAGACTTTTATGCGACTACTTGGTTTGACCATGTTCCTGACATGATTACTTGTATAAGTGCTGGCATATTCTATATGTGTACCGAGGTACATTTCTATGTAAGCACTAAGGCCCTATTTTACGTGCTATGCGATCCCACGTATTAAATGTCAGTACATTCATGTTCCAAGCACAGACTTCGTAATTAGTCAGTAAAATTGGCGTGGTACGATGATTGCTTGATTGATGCATTACACTAAGGATGGATCCAGATTTGGGACTCTTCGAGCCGATATGGATTTATACTTAGGGCAATCGTACCAAGGTACGACATTTAGGAGGATGACCATGTAACTACGGCATGTGATTCCAATCCAACATAGGGTTTAACCTAGACAACTCAACTGCATAGAAACATTAGGAAGAAATTGAATCTCGAGATCGTGCGTTACCAGCCGCCAACGAATGATATCCGAGAGTGCAACGTTGGCCACCACGAATATTATGTATTCAACTGCACTAGTGGAGTGCAGTATCTGACTACGTGTGTCGAGCTAGTATCTCCCTGTAGGAGGGCTGGAACTGTTGTTGAATCTGTTTAGCGCGGTAGGCCTTACAAGGGACCGGTACAATCTATGTGTTATGCGATATTATTGGTTTAGCTATCCCGCTTGGATATGACACTATCTGAGGATTCCTATATATGAGCATTATTAGGATAACCCAGACAAATCTTTGAAAGCCATAGGGATGATTGGCCGCCTGTAAAACTGATTTGCTTATGATATGTATCTTCTGTTAGCAGTTGAAGAACGAGTACTGTCATGATGCATGGTCCAACCCATGTTCTTGTTTGGTTATTGGGTTGGGCCATTGTGGCACGACAGGCTGTGGACCAAAGTTATGATACAGAAGCCATTAGCCTGACCATGATCATAGGGTGTTATCTATCTTGACGCAGTTCAGCACCCTCTATCCTTGTTTGGTTGTAAGGGTGTCACATTGCCTCGTTGGTAAATTATAGACTATGATTCCTGGCCAAAACTTTTGTTTGCTTGGGTTTTGTCTCATTCATATGTGTTTCCTTGTGGTACTTGCTATTCGGGACTGACCCCACTAGTTTTTTTGGCCAGACCTCGTAGCAGAGCCTGACGATTCATGTTTCCTTTCCGACGATAGTGCATACTATGAGCATGGCTGTCGGAGGACGCGAGTAGGTTTATTCTCCACCACTCAGACATCTTCAATTTTGTACTTGGAGTTTACCCATCGGCACCTGTTTAGCCCGATGATCTACATTTAGTTTCATTTACATAATTTTAGTTAATCAGACTGTGACTGACTATGGTTATGTAGTATCAACTCTTTGTGCTGGTCGTTATGTTGTACGGTTGGTTCTTATGATCATTTTGATAAAGCGTCGGGGACGCCATACTGCTTTATCCTATTTGTTCATTAATTGCTGATTCTTGGTTGAATGATTAAGACATAGATGTTCTGTATGACCCTATGGGACTTGATTGTAGCAAGCACCCCTAAGTCTAGTGATAGCCATGATCGTCGTATGACGTCTTCGTACCTTATACGGGGTAGCTGGCGATGCCCGTCTCCGTATTATGGTACTAGGGCGTGACAGGCTGCCAAGAGGTCTAACCAGATTATGTAGTTATATTAGCTTCCTTTAGTAGTAATATAGTACCGAATTTGTCTCCGGCAACTATAAATATCTTGGGATGTTATATTGGATTTAGTTTTGATTTGTTGTCTAGACTTATCTAGAACTTATGGTTTTGCATTATTATTTCTTCATATTCTATCGTGACATATCATATCGTGCTTTTAGATATTGTGGTTGAGTATTGTCATTGTCAAATATCATTGTCATTATTTGGAGTTAGATATATGTTTGAGAAGGTTAGTTACAGTGATTGTCTAGACAACTCACTACGTCGATGTTGCGGTATTGGTTGGGCGTTCCTAACGCACTCGTACCCGATCATGCGAGCGCGAATCGTGACAACCATGGCGACGTCCAAGAGAGCTCCGCACCGAATGAGTTACTTCATGCATCACGTGTGACAATCTGGTGGGGTGTCGATACATAAAAAATACAGTAGTTGGGAAGCCTCTTGCCCACCCAACCAAAATCAACACGTTATTTACGTGAGTGCACACAATATTAGGTGGTCTTTCTTATATTGTCTTAGGATCAGCTTTATGGCACATAATTTGTGTTCATAAAATAATAATCGTGTTATGCAGCTGTAAGCACCCTTATTTTTAGGGATATTTTTTATATGATTTTTATATATTAAACCATATTTTATTTTTAATTATGGCTATATTGGCATTTTACAGTAGCTTTAATTTTTGAAGCACAACATTGACCAATTCCTCAAAACAAGTTTCATATTTGTGTTCTAGATGAGTCCACCTTCATTTTTGTATATTATGTCCCACTCAAACATGTTCTCTTGCACTACATTTTTCATGCCCACCTTTCGGGTCAAAATGACCATTTTACCCTTCGTTGTAATTTTGATATATTTTTTCAATTCCGATTTGACGCCCAAATCCGATCCAAACTTTTCGACCAAATATATGGTTTTGATCTATTTTGAGCCAATTATGCACATGCCAATGGTGTGCCACTCAATTGAGTTCCCATGTGCTATTTATTTTCAAATGGCACACAAGTTGAAACTATAGACATTTTTTTACCGACCCAAATCTATCACAAATTTTTTTATTAGACTCAAATCGATCACAAAAATTTCACCGACCCAAAACTAGTCCAAGTAGGGTTCGTAGAGCCTATTCTATGGTACCCTAACCTCTTACACCTATTTTAGATTATTTTTATGGATTAATACGCAGCCATATTCATTAAATCTAATTTAAATCAAATCCTATAACAACTTTCCTAATTTTGACCCAATCAAATCTCTTTGAGATACACCTTTGATTTAAACCATCAAATATCAACCAAATCCCACCAAACCAAAACTAAACCATCTCAAATCTTTTCTCCCTAACGTATCATGTGCCACTTCCCTTTACCGTGCATATTATATATATATTAAATATTAAAACCGAACGCACAAGTTCCTTTCCTATATTTTTGCACATAATTTTCCACCTATCAGAAACTCATCATCCTGACCTTTTCCAGCCCTCGTACCACCTTCATCTCGACCCTAGGACACCCCCTAACACCCCGACACCTTATCGAGGAGCCTCAACACCTAATTTGGTCATTACGAGGCGCGGAAGGCACCCAAAGTCGATCAAACTTGTGCTAAATTCGTCACAACATGTACGCTATTTTGCATCTAGAGTTTCATATATTTCTCGACCTCATCTTTTTATGAAACTAAAACTAATGGAAAGATCTTTGTGTCTATTTTTATGTCCAATTGGCCATCCATATAGTTCTAAACGGTTGTTCGTGGGGTCAATTCTGCGACAAGGTATCCAGAATAGACCAGATCTATTGTGAGTAAAGTTTTGCCTATCTCTGTTTAGATTTGATCTTTCTAATAATTTTTTTAAGAAACTAGACATCAAGTGCTTTTTAACATATATCATTTTGCTGAGTTTTGAGTTCGTTTAGTATTTATTAAAATTCTTGACATTTGCCATAACACTGTAACTCTGAAAGTCATGTGTTCTTTGTATCCAAAAGCCTTGATATTTTGTATACCTTTACTAAAATACTTGTTGGGCAAGGTTTGATGATAAAATCATTATTTTAACTAATTTTTGTAATTTTTCTAGAATTTAATATTTTTAATAATTTATTATTTTGGGACTCAATTAGTAGGCCAAATGTGGTATTAATGATGTAGTTTCAACATGAGGATATTGTGATTGAGTTTCCACCAATAAAATAATATTTTTAGTATAAAAATATTTATAAGTATTTTCCAAAAATTAATTTATTATTTTATATTAGTTATAAATTATTTTTATAAGGAAGTTGGTACTGTATATGTTGTATGGTGTTGTATCGACATCGTGACGACTATTTGGTATAGGTATTAATCTATTCTACATATGGTAAGTCGTTAGAAAGTATTAATAATAGAGTATTATTATAGGTGAACTTAGAGGGAGTACCGAAGACATCGGAGTTGGTCAGGCATACACTCAGACAACGATTATAGACAAGTATACCTTGCCAACTTGTAAAATATTTATGGTTGTTTACTTCCACTTGTTCTTGTTTGTCATTTTTTATTCCACCATGTCTGCCTTGTACATGCTTCATGATGTTTTCTTACTTATTTTCCTATATGCACATGTCTTTCTTTTCTTGTCACGTATTGGATCTTTGCTACACTATACTTGATTAGATTCTCGTGTTCTTGTGCGTTGATCTTGACTTGATTTGATTACCTGTATTTGTCTTGACTTGAACTTGACCTGTTATTAGATGTTGACTATACCGACCATCTCGTACGTAAGCTCCCATCGAGTGCGAATGAGACTTACTATAGTTAGAGAGTCCCCATCGACCAACTGACTATAGGACTGTGAGCTCCCATCGGGCTACGGTTACCCCGATTTACTTGTAGTCACGTCTAGTACCATACTTCTAGTATTGGATGCCACTATCTTATGTTCCTCATGTCTTAGGTTTCTTATGTCTTAGTCTCTTTCGTCTTAAGTTGATTCTTTCACAACTATTTCTTATTTTCCCTGCATATTTTATATTGTTACATTCGGCATGTTTTATGTATCTTGCTAGTCCCCCGAGTACCTGGTGGTCTCTCCATGTAGTTAGTCAAGAAGAGATGGTTAATAGATCATGGAGCTATGGCTACATCTGACTCAAATATTTTATTATGATTTTATATTGTATCTATTATTTAGACTGCTCTTAGCTTAGTTTTATAGACCCATATCGTTCTTCGAGACTAATCGAACATATATGTTATTGGGCTACATACTATGACATATATAGTTCATTCTTGAAATTTATTCATCATGTGGATTGAGAAAGATATTAGTTGATTTGATAGATTGATTCGGAAAACCAATATAGCTTATACGTACTCGAGCTTGGCTGGAGTCCTCTCGATACGTAGCTGGCATGTATACGTTCTCCTAGTCCTATATATTTTGGGACTGGAATATTACATATTTTTGTGGTAACCCATGCAGGTTTCGGTTACGTTACTGTACCAAGCGGACCTGGAACAGGACAAAGTATTAGGATCACAATCCACAACTGCCTCAAAAACTCTTTTGAATTTATCCATTGCCTTTGGAACTCACAATTGAAGTCGATCAACCTCCTTGACCTCCTCATTTTGGGATTCTTATCATTCCCTCTTCCGGAAGGACGAACGCTCGTGCTTGATGAACCAAATATGTTGGCCCATTGGTTAATGATCACACCAGAGTTTGATAATCAACGTCAATTTTGGTCGATACGCAAAATACATATACTGCAATAGATTTATAGATTTCAAGTCAGAAGAATATTTGCATCCTACTACTACAAAATCTGCATCCTACTGCTACAAGCATAAACAAAATGTCGTCATCAAGAACCAAACGCAATGGAATCAAGATCAAGCTTTTGCATATTTCGTCTGTATTTTTATATTTATTGAGTCTAGGAAAAATATGTAAGATTGATCAGGATCGGTACTGGCTTAGATTTTCTCAGTCCACAGAAATTATAGCCTACCTATCCACATATACATATCTAAAGTCCACATACTAAAAAGCCTAAAATGTAACAAAATTAGCCCAAACAGTTCTATTTTGACCCTGGCAGAACTCGGCTAGAACTCGACCCGAGTTCAGTCCAGGTCAGTTCAATTTGTTTTTTAATTCCTTCTAAATCTGCATCCAACGTTCGAATGCGAGATTTCTGCATCCGAACTCTGCCCGAATTCGGTCTACAAAAATACTATAAATAGAGAAGAACTTTCACATTTCCAAATAACTCATTCATTTAATCTTCTCTTCTCTAATCATTCCCAAGTATTTTCTACGAGCTACACTTTCAAATCAAGCATATACCACTCTTAGCCAAGCCAGTACAGTTCTTGTTTAATCTAGAGTTTGGTGTTGAAGAGTTGTATCGGAGGCTACATTCAAAAAATGTTCTAGTTTTTAAATTGCCTTCTAGAGTCGGTCGTGCACACGTCGCCAAGCACGGTATTGTGAAGTCGGTCATGCAGTTGTCCCCAAGCATGGCGTTGTAAGAGTTACAAGCACTCAGTTAAAGCTTGTGCCATAGTGGATTAACATCGAGCAGGAGTACTCGAGACTGGACTAGTCCTCTCAGAGGGAAACCATTATATATTGATGTGATACTGAGTTTAATCTTCTTAACTCTTACTTTACAGCAAGTTATTTACTGTCATATCAATTTCTTTTACTTGCCATAGTTCTGGATTTTTTAATTGGTGATATTTTTTGCTGCACATACACACACTCTATTCGCCCCCTAGAGGTACTCAATGTTCCTACAATTGGTAGCAGAGCAAGTTATACATATAGACAACCATCTAGAGAGTATATATATATATATATATATTTTTTTTTTCTTTATATATATATATATATATATATATATATATATATATATGGTAGTCGTTAAATATATATTATGTTGACCTATGTAGCCATGATCAACCTAATATAGATAATTGACTTAAAACTCCGACTTTGATATGGAAAGCAAAAAGACTTCAAAAATGACTACAGAAGATTGCACCTAATCGTCAAGCAAATTTTTTTAAAAAAATTTCTGTATTTTTTAAGTCTTGAGTCTAGATTATTTTGTGAGTCGGGATCACTGGCATTTAGAAGTTTATCCTGAACCAAAACAAACCTATCTTTCTTCCCAAACCAAACCAAAATCCAAAAGCCTATATAAACCAAAAATATCCAGAAACCCTAGCAACCGAACTTGGGCCGAGATCTACTCGAACTCGGTCCCCTTGGATCACTCCTAGTCAGTAGCGTTTTTCTAGATCTCAAACGTTCAAAAATATTAACGTTGCCTTAGCTGAGTTTTGCCCGAACTTTGGTTCAAAACTACCTATAAATAGAGAAAAGTTTTTCCTTTTACTCACTCAATCCATTCTTCATCTTCTCTATCTATTCTAAGCCTTCCTTACAAAGGGCTTTTATTCTTCACATTTCCAAGATAACTTCCATTCTTCTAAGTGCCGGTAGTTTTCGATTAGGAGTATTCGAGTTGTACAAGCTTGGAGTATAAAAGCTTTTCGAATAGAGTTGAATTTTGAGCGTAAGCTTCGGATTAAAAATATGATGGTGTAGAAGTTGACGTGTGCTTCGGAGTAAAGCATGCACTGTAACCTCTATTTCAAATAGTATATTTAACATCGAGCAGGAGTACTCGAGACTTGACTAGTCCTCTCATAGGAAAACTAGCATAAAATTTTGGTGTCTGCGTATTGCTCTCTTCTCCTTATTTACTTACTGCTTTACTATACTACATTTAAGTATCTATTTATATCTGCCTTTACCTTCCTAATTTTTTATTAGGATATTTCTTCCGCAACACTCTATTCACCCCTTCTAATGGTGCCATCGATCCTACAATTGGTATCAGAGCTAAGTTTATTAAAGTTGGACTAAAACTACTTAAGGAATGGCATCATTATATACTAGCAATGGTAAAGGTCAGTCTACAAATAGGCTACCTCTATTTGATGGCACAAACTACACGTATTGGAAAACACGTATGAGCTTTTACCTCAAGTCACTTGATTTCGATTTATGTTCAACTGTCATTGACGGGTATAAGAAACTACTTTCTATCGTTGTAGATGGGAATTTAGTTGAAAAGAAGCAAGTCTTGATACAAAAGCTATCAATGCTTTATTTTGTGTAGTAGATTGAACTGAGTTTAATAGAGTATCAACATGTGTCACGTCTCACGAGGTTTGGAAACTTCTTGAGTTAACTCATGAAGGAACTTCACAAGTGAAGGAGTCCAAAATCTCACGACTTACACATGAGTATGAGGCCTTCAAAATGAAGCCTAATGAGACTATTACAAATATGTTTACTCAATTTTTAGATATTGTTAATCCTTTATCTTCCCTTGGAAAAGAATACATCAATCACGAAAAGATATGAAAGGTACTTTGCGGTTTGACCAAGAACTGGAATCCCAAGGCAACGACTATAATTGAAGGAAATGAGCTACACTTTCAAATCACTCATTCATTCAATCTTCTCTTCTCTATTCATTCCTAAGTATTTTCTAAGAGCTATACTTTCAAATTAAGCCTATACCACTCTTAGCCAATTCAATACAGTTCCTTTTTACTCTAGAGTTTGGTGTTGAAGAGTTGCATCGGAGGCTGCATTCAGAAAATATTCCACATTTTAAATTATCTTCTTGAGTCATTCGCGCACTCGTCGCCAAGCACAGTGTTGTGAAGTCAGTCACGCAGTTGTCCCCAAGTACGGTGTTGTAAGAGTTACATGCACTTAGTTAAAGCTTGTGCCATAGTGGATTAACATCGAGCAGGATTACTCGAGACTGGACTAGTCCTCTCAGAGGGAAACCATTATATATCGCTGTATTACCGAGTTTGATCTTCTTAACTCTTACTTTACTGCAAGTTATTTACTGTCATATTATTTGCTTTTACTTGCCATAGTTTTGGATTTAATTGGTGATATTTTTCGCTGCACACGCACACACTCTATTCACCTCCTCTAGAGGTGCTCAACGTTCCTACAATTGGTATCAGAGCAAGTTATACATATACATAACCATTTAGAGAGTATATATATCTATGGCAACCGTTAAATATATATTCTATTGGCCCATGTAGCCATGATTAACCTGATTTAGCTAATTAACTTAAAACTCTGACTTTGATATGGAAAGCAAAAAGACTTCAAAAAATGACTACAGAAGATTGTACCTAATCGTCAAGCAAATTTTTTCTATTTTTATGTATTTTTTACTTCTCGAGTCTAGATTATTTTGTGAGTAGGGATCACTAGCATTTAGAAGTTTATCCTGAACCAAAACAAACCTATCTTTGTTCCCAAACAAAACCAAAATCCAAAAGCCTACATAAACCAAAAATATCCAGAAACCCTAGCAACCGAACTCAGGCCGAGCTCTTGCCGAATTCGGACCGAACTCGGTCCCTTTGGATCACTCCTGTTCAGCAGCTTTTTCCTAGATGTCAAACATTCAAAAATATTAACGTTGCCTAGCCAAGTTCTGTCCGAACTCTGGTTAAAAAATACCTATAAATAGAGAAGATTTTTTTATTTTACTCACTCAATCCATTCTTTATCTTCTCTATCTATTCTAAGCCTTCTTATTACAAAGAGCTTTCAATTTTCACATTTTAAAGACAAATTGCATTCTTCTAAGTGTCGGTGGTTTTCGATTAGGAGTATTCGAGTTGTACAAGCTTCGAGTATAAAAGCTTTTCAAAAAGAGTTAAAGTTTGATCGTGAGCTTCGGATTAAAAACACGATAGTGTAGAAGTTGGCGTGTGCTTCGGAGTAAAGCACGCGGTGTAACCTTTATTTCAAATAGTAGATTTAACATCGAGCAGGAGTACTCGAGACTGGACTAGTCCTCTCAGAGGGAAACCAGTATAAAATCTCGGTGTCTGCGTATTGCCCTCTTCTCTCTGTAAAGCCTTCAACTTCTTTGACTTGGTCTTTGAAGTACTTTTTACGCTCCTACAAGACCCCCTTCAAAGTTTTCAAATTATTTACAAAATTTGAAATACTTTGAACAGAAACATAAAATTTGAAATTTCATAGTCAGCGTAGAACTCGGGATATCCAACGGTCATCCGCGTAAAAGTAGGGATATCCAACAGTCAGCGTAAAAGTCGAGAATTTAAACCGATTCAAAAATTCTCTATAAATAGAGCTCTTCGAAGAGAGAAAATACTTTACTTGTCTTCTGCAATCTCAATTTCTCTTATTCTTCATACTCCTTCACACTCTTACTTTCGATCCGATGGCTCCCAAGAAGTCCGCCGCCGGCAGCAAGGGCAAGAAACCCATCGCCGATTCATCATCGGTCGACCGCGCGAAGACCCCCGTCCAATCATCAACGACACCCCAACAAAGCAACCCCGCCGTGGCTCCAGCAATGAAGGGTAAAGCCCTACTTTATCTCGACTACAAGTTCGCCGGAGAAGAAGAAAAAAAAACTCGTACCTTCAAATTTCACGCCCACGTCATACGTGTCAGCGTAGAAACTGAAATAGTAAAATACGCCCACGTTATACGTGTCAGCGTAAAGTTGAGAACATACACCCACGTCTATACGTGCCAGCGTAAAAATCGAAATATGCTCATGTCAACACATGACAGCGTAAAATTAACAATACGCTCACATCAATATGTGCCAGCGTAAGAATAAAAATACGCTCACGTCAATACGTGCCCGCATAAAATTAAGATACTCTCATGTCAACACATGCCTGCGTAAAGATCGAAATACGCCTATGTCAACACATGACATCGTAAAATTCATAACACGCTCACATTAATATGTGCCAGCGTAAGAATTAAAATACGCTCACGTAAACACGTGCCAGCGTAAAATTAAGATACGCTCATGTCAACACATGCTAGCATAAAATTAAGATACGCTCATGTCAACACATGCTAGTGTAAAATTTATAATACGCTCACATCAATATGTGCCAGCGTAAAAATTTATAAGTAAAAAGACTTTGTGTAAAACAAAGAATTTTTTACTTAAAAAGTTCTTATCAACTTTAATAAGCGTAAAATTTGCATAGTCAGAGTCTTTTTAGGCGTAAAACTCTGACCAAATCATATGCATAAAAATTTTAAATTAGATTTTCACTAACTTGATTTTTCTTTTTCTTTTGGCAGTGGATTTGCAAATTTACCCACTTGCAGAAGTATTTGGCTCATCAGCTGGCATGGTGGGCTTGAATTATTTAGAGAACTTGTCCCACGTCGAGTTTCCCCAGTCGAACTCGGAGTATCCTGCAGAGAGGGCACAACTGATAGCTGTACAAGGGGACAGGATGTTGCTGTCTATAATCAATGGTGAAGTGTTGAACATCGCTGGATGGTCAACAATTTGCAAAACCAGCTTTTCTATTCGGAGATGCGATAGACTTTAAATCGCAAACACACCCTAAGAAGGAGTCTTGGGTGTTGAAGTTTGGGGATATAGCCATGTACCTCCCCGACATGGATAGAGATTATCCATTGTCCGCATTCATCCATGCCACCCATCCCCAAAAGATGTTATGGAACCTGACTCCCAGCAGTTATGGTAGACCAGGAAGGATCATCTTCAAAAGGGATAGAGCAAATGACATGGGCTACTACACCAGCACTCCTAGTGGTGGAGTTGTTCCCTTCACCGGTCTCTCGCCAGGATTCACTCCAAGTGAAGATTCTGCTTTAATTCAACCTGTGCAGACCCAAATGTTCATAAATAACTTCATAAGGGCTGCAGTGTTATATCCACAAGCCAACCCCAGACTACCTGGGTGGCTAACTCCATTTAACCAGAACTGGATTCAGATCAGTGTCTGGATTATGAAGAACTTCCAGACGAAGCTGAAGGACATTGGCCTGTATGAAGCAGTGGCCTCCACCAGTCAGAGTATACCACCAAACAGCAATCTGTTCATGGCTCTGATGGAAATATATATCAGTTCCACAGGAACTTTTACGACTTCAAGAGGTGAAATGGGTCTCGCACTCCACGAGATGCAATTCATCTCCAAGTTGCCAATGGGGGAAGCCACATATGAAAAATATGTTCCCTCCAACAGGGAGCTAGCAGAGATAAGGGAGAAAAATCGTCAACTGATTGAGGTATATGAAGAATTGATGTGCCACTACATGATTTGCACTACTATGCACGAGAGTGGATCTCATTTAGCATACATCAACAAATGGACAACATATCTCTTTTATCATAAAGATAAAATATCCAAGGATGATAAAGAAAAGTTTCAGGAGAACAAAGCTCCATCCATCAACATTGGCTCAACAATCCCTGCTGATAAAGTACGGGATATGATGATTGGATACAAATTCCTGAATAAATATTTGTCCAACAAGACTGGGGAATTATCTGCAGGAACTGAAGCTTTGAGCTTCCTCAGATATGGCAGCCAGAGGATCTCCAAGAAAGCCTTGCTGGCGGACTTTCTTTCTTTGTGGTTGAGAAGATGGGTTATACCGGGAACAGGTACAGTTGATAGGATCCACCGGAACGTGCTATGGCCAGCGGTACATTTGGTATTTAAAGCAAGAATCAACCTGTTGTCGGCAATGGTGTGCCGCATCAACACAGGTTTGAGAACTTTTGGTGAGGAACTGATCAATAATGCTCCTCATTGGAATGTATTCCCCAGGGTAGAAATGTCCTACACCTACTTAATGGGCTGGTTGTTGCATCACAATTGCAATTTATTACCGCCAGGCCCTGGAGATGATACAGAAGTCTTCCTCCAGAAGTTCAGCAAAGCCACATGGACTGCCACGACAGTAGCAGATACCAGAGCGGTTTTGAACTATTCTTATGGTTGGAACTTCTTCTGTACCCGGCCACCGGTTCCAGCCGATTTCTTCGGCGTTTAATTTGAAGATGAAGTTGAAGGGAGGGCTTTATTATCAGCTCCAGTTTTCAGATGGCTTCAGTGCATCAGACCTTCTCATCTGATGTACGGAAACGAAGACGGCTGCGCATTTGAACCATATCTGCCAAGCCGATTCTCTCGCCAATTCGGATATGACCAACTTCATGTTGGAAATCCTTCTACCAGATTCATTATGGGAAACTGATTGATGGTGCAAGGGGTTGGAGATATTTTAGCACTGCATGTACCGGTGCAAAATTTCAAATATCAACTGCTACCAGCACCATCGAGCTACGTATACTTCATACATATGCTCGGTTTTATGCTTCTATCCGTTCCTTCGCCCATGGCTACAACCTGAGGTGTAGTCTAAGATGGCTAAAGGAGGAAAATCATGAAGAGCCGGTCAAGGTACCATCAGACATACCTGACGAAACTGATGTTCTAGATACATATCTGGAAGTGATCCCAATGGGAATGGAGAAAAAAAGTTGCAGAGCCTTTTATTATGCAAAACCCGTAAACGGAAACAAGGTGCGGCTGTAACTCTTCTAGAGAAGACCCCAGAAAAGAAGAAGAAGGTTACCACTAAAGGGCCTTCTAGATCAAGAGCCATTACCCCAGAGAGTGACACTCGGGTGGATGAGCCCCAACATGCTGCATCTTCTTCAGTTCACCCTGGAGAAGGGTCCTCTGCCTCCCAACCAGCAGCGTCAATGGAAGCGGTGACGGTCCTATCTCCGGGACGTCTCAGCTCAGCACTCCACTTGACTTTGCCACCAAAGACACAAGTTGTTGAGGATGTTGCTCCAGCACATACCATTGATCAAGAACTCATCCCATCCGATGAACCCGCTATTACTTTTGATGATGAGGATTGGGATGGGGATTATGATGCGTACTTGGCGCATCCTACACCTACTCCAGGTAAATATAATTTATACAAAATCCATACAAAATTATGATTTTTGTATATTAACTTATTTTGTTTAATTTTTGTAGGTGTTATTATTGCATCAAAGCCTGTGGCTCCTCCTCCTCCTCAAGAAGACATTTATAAGGAGGACGCAGAATCTGAGGAAGAAGAGTCTTCCTCCGAAGAAGAGGATGTTCAAGAAGAATATCCTCAATCTATGGAGGTAGAGCAAGAGCCAGAGGTGCAGGCTCAACCAGAATTGTCCTTCCCTGCTGAGGACAAAGATAAAGAGCAAACTACAGTAGAACATACTGTAAATGATGAAGAGGCTACTGAGGAAAGAGTAGATTTCCATGAAGAATCAGTTGTAAAAGGACTCATTACAACTGACATACTTGAAGAACCTGCAGAGCCAATTGCTGAAGAAGGTGATGAAGGAATAATTAAATCATCAATTGAAGATGGGGTCATTGAAATAGCATCCTCTGCTATTGCTACTGCTTCAGAAAAGGTTCTTGAAGAGATGATACCCGAACCAGAATCAGCTGCCATAATCGCCACTCCATCCGTACTAATCACCGCCACAGAAACTCATATAGTTTCGACTCCAGAACTGGCTGGAGTAACAAATATTGAAGATATTATCCATGAAGATCCTAGAGATCAGTTGGCGATAGTAGCAACAACAACAACAGCCTCATCTCAGTATGCTACTAAGGCAACATCTGCTCCTAGTCTTCAGCGAAGAGATCTGGTAGACATCGCCGCAACACCAAGCTCAAATGTCGAAATGAATCTCTTGGTTGAGATTCATACTGATACTTTTTATAAGACTTTAGCGGCTCTGATAAAAATGGTCCTGAATAAGGGCCTAAGTTATGAAAGTATGAAGGCGGCGATTGCTCTAACCACCAGAAACGTCGCCATGTTCAATGACGCGACGAGAGCGGCGGCATTGGAGAAAATCGTGGAGGGACTTGAACAGCCGATCAAAGAATATTTAAAGCTGTCAAGTGAAACCATTGAAAGTCTCATCCAAGAGGAGTACGACGCTTTATCAGCTGAGTATCTCGCTCGGGAAATGACTTTCAATGAAGCCCTCCATAACTACAGCATCAAGGTAGCCAAAGAGAAGGCTTTTTTGACTGAAGCGAAGCCCCAACTGGCGATTCAGAGAGAGGCCTATGAAGCTTCGAATATAAGAATTCATCAGCAGAATGATAGAATTCGTGAAGTCGAGGCTGAACTGGCTCGCTTGAAGGCGGAGAGAGAGCAGACAATCGCAGCTCGGGACCAGCAGCTAACCCAGAGCTCAATTTTGGAAGAACAAGTCTTTGGAGCAGAGTCTACCATCAAAACCCTTGACGATGCCAAGGACACGATGATAGTCTCTTTTGCTAGACTTTCATACATCTGTACTCCTGAAGCTCGACGTTCTGTAGCTATTAAGAATGTATTGAGCTCCCGTGACAAACGTCTAGCGGAGTTACAAAAACTTCTTGAAGATATCTCTGCTCCGCCTTAGGAGAAATAAAGAATTTTTGTAACCTTCCATCTTTTCATTTTGTAATGTTTACAAAAATGAATAAAATATTTGTTTTGTGATCCTATTATTTATTATGTAATTAAATAATAGGTATGAGATAGAAAATACTTATCAAAGGTAATATGGACATGACAAGTCTTCTAAAACTCAATAAATTATATCTATCCAGAGGTAATGTGGACATGATAGATAATGAATCTCGTTTTCTGTATAGAGTATACGATACTATCAGAGGTAATATGAACATGACAGATCGTAACAACCCCAAGAAAAATAGATTAATATCTATTCAGAGGCCAAAAAGGGCATGATAGATAGAAGAAGAAGTAGACTTAATATTTATTCAGAGGTCATGAGAACATGATAAATAATAAATCTCTCTTCTTGTTTTTTAGCTGGTAAGACAGAAGATCAAAATTTTCTTCTAGGAGACAAGAGATCAGCTTAACCAAACATTGGTAGCTGGGGAATAAAGAAGAAATTCAAACATAATATTTCTTTAAGAATTTGCCATTGATCGGCATCATAAGTAAATCTCCATTAGGTTTAGACAACCTATAGGCACCATTGGAGAATACCGACTCGACTATATAGGGACCTTCCCATTTTGCTTCGAATTTCCTTTTGCTCTTATGAGTCATCACCATCGGTCTTCGAACAGTTAGAACTAGCTCACCGACTTTAAATACCCTCTCTTTAACTTTACGATTGAAAGTTCGAGATATGCGGGCTTGATATAGTTCAATGTGCTGTTGCGCTTGAAGTCGTTTTTCGTCCAATCCTTCAAGTTCTTGAAGTCGTAAGCGATCATTGTTCTCTGTAGTTAGCTCATTAGCAATAGATATTCTAAGAGATAGAATCTGGATTTCCAGTAGAAGAACAGCCTCACATCTGTAAACCAATGAGAATAGTGTAAAACCAGTAGGGGTACGGACTGTTGTTCGGTAAGCCCATAAACATTCTCCAAGTTTTTCATTCCAATCACGTTTATTAGAAGAGACGAACTTTTTGAGAAGTTTGATGATTTTCTTGTTGAAAGCTTCGGCCAAACCATTAGCAGCTGGATTATAGGCCGTAAAAGCCAAAATTTGGATCCGATTCTTGTCACAGAATCGATAAAATGCCTGACTGGCAAATTGTGGTCCATTATCATGAATTATCCTTCGGGGAATCCCAAAGCGATAAATAATATGGTGTTTAATGAAGCTAACCACATTTGATGTTTTTACTTCAATAAAAGGAACCGCTTCCGCCCATTTAGAGAAATAATCGGTTATAGCCAATATAAACCGATGTCCTTTGACAGAAGGAGGATTAATCGGGCCAATAATATCCATGCCCCAGGCTTTGAAGGGCCAGGAAGCTGCTGTAGGATGTAGGAATTCAGATGGTTGGTGAATAAAATCAGCATGAATCTGACAGGCTTTACACCGTCTGGCATAATCCACAGCATCTACTATCATGGAAGGCCAATAATATCCTATCATTCGAATGCGGTCCTGTAATTTCAGACCCGGTTGATGGGCACCACACATACCATCATGAGCTTCACGAAGCGTTTGCTTAGCTTCATCTTCAGAGAGACAACGTAGCAAAAGTCCATCATATGACCGACGATATAACATATGTAATGAAGAATCATAGTAGAATCGAAATGATCGTCTCTTGATTGATGCAGCTTCTTTTGGATCTTCAGGTAAAATCTCATGAACCGCATCAATGAATGGACTTCTCCAATCCCTTTGTTGAGAATTTGATTCTGTAGTATAACTATGCTCGATATGCAAATTATTTTTGACACAGAATAAGTCTCGATCCAACAAAATTATGGTGTTTTGTCTTCTAATTGGAACAGCTAAGTCTGCGACTAAGATAGCAAGAGCATCAGCTTTCAAGTTTTGAGAACGTAGTACGAATTCGATGAAGAATCCTTTGGATTAAAGGACCAATTCGATTACCACTTGATGATAAAGGATGAGGTCAGGATTCCTAACTTCATATGTCCCTCTGACCTGATTAACAATCAGTTGAGAATCTCCATAAGCTTCCAGGAACTCGATGTCCAATTATTTTGCTACTTGGAGACCAATTAGCAGAGCATTGTATTCTTCCACATTGTTGGAACATGGCTCATTAAGAGAATAAGCACGGTATATGACCATTTTGTCGAAAGAGACCAGGACGATGCCTACTCCAGAGACAATATTGCCTTTAGGTCCAACCCTTGATGCTCCATCAAAATATAATTGCCAAATGTCATCCTTCAAAGTCATATTACAATCCACAACTTCATCTGGAATGTCCTCATATAACTTCGATGTTTCAGGTATAGGGTGAGCTGCTAAGAAATCAGCTAATGCTTGGTCCTTCACTGATTTTTGAGGTACATAGACCATATCATAAGGAGTGAGCAACATCGCCCAGGTGGCTAACCTGGAATTAAGAATGCTCGGTTTTCTCATCAGTACCCGAATAGGATTTATTCTGGAGATGACATGAATAGTCTGTCCTGACACATAATGTCGAGTCTTTTGAACAGCAAAAACTAAGGCCATACATTCTTTCTCCACAGGAGTATACCTGTGTTCAGCTTCGACCATCATTCGGCTAAGATAATAAATTGCCTGTTCATGACCTTTGTCACTTTTCTGTGCAAGAAGAGCACCAAGTGAATGATCCAAGGCTCGAACATATAGCAAAAATGGTCTCCCTACCACCGGAGGTACCAGAACAAGTAGATTTGTAAGATATTATTTGATGTCATTGAAGGCTTTCTGACATGCTTCATCCCAGACAAATGATACACTTTTCTTTAATAGACGGGAGAAAGGTTGACATCTCCTAGAAAGATTGGATATAAATCTCCTGATATAAGCAATGCGACCTTGGAAGCCGCGGAGTTCTTTTAAATTGCGTGGAGGACGCATTTCAAGAATTGCTTTAACTTTATCATGATCAACATGGATACCCTGAGAAGTGATGACAAATCCCAAAAACTTGCCACTGGAAACCCCTAAGAAAGACTTAGTAAGATTCATCTTCAGTTGATGTTGGCGCATCAACTCAAATACTGTCTTTAAGTCTTGAATGTGATCATCTTTTGGTCGACTCTTGACAGCAATATCATCTACATAATATTCGACTGTTTTTCGTAGATGTTCTTGAAAGATGCTGCTTATGGTCCGTTGATACGTAGCACCGGCATTTTTAGTCCAAACGGCATAACTGTATAGCAGTAGACTCCAAGAGGTGTACGAAAAGCAGTATGCTTTTCATCTCCTAGATGCATCTTAATTTGATTGTATCCTAAAAATTCGTCCATGAAAGACATGCGTTCAAAACCACATGTATTGTCTATTATGACATCGGTAATCGAAAGTGGAAATTCATCTTTTGGACAAGCTGCATTAAGATCTCGAAAATCTATGCAAACTTTGACTTTTTTATTCTTCTTCATAACAGGAACAATGTTGGCAACCCAATCTGGGTGTTGTTCTTCACGAACAAAGCCACATGTGATCAGCTTTTTGACTTCTGCTTCAATTGCGTCCATCATATCTGGTCAAAAATGCCGTTGCTGTTGTTTCACAGGCTTGGCATTAGAAAAAATATTGAGTTTATGAGTAGCTACTTTGGGATCTAGACCCGGCATATCCTCATAACTCCATGCAAAGATATCGATATATTCTTTAATCAGTTGTATCAACTCTTCCTTTTCATCTTCGGAGAGATTTTTACTGATGAATATCGGCTTGGATGTAGTTCCGTCTCCGACATCAAACTGGACAATTTCATCCTCTGTAGGTGGTTGTCGTTGTTCAAAACGAAGCTCCCATTGAGTGTCCATTTGTTGTGCCCAAGGGTCATTCTCAAATGGTTCTGATTCACCATCAGTTTGAACCATGTTAACTGAGAATATACACTCAGATTCATCATAATAGTCTCCCTCAGAATACGAGGATTGTAAAAAACTGGAAGAATATTCTTCTTTCATATCTTCTTTGCACATGTGGGGTATATCCGATTCGATGAATTGGATTTCTTCCGAATCTGAAGATTATGAAGAACTAGAAGAAAATTCTTCTTGTATATCCTCGTTAAACATGTGGGATGGATCATATCCCAACCCATGATGAGTTTTCTGGTAAAACGGATCACCACATAACGATAACCGTCTAACCTTGCCTTGATTGAGACCTTGCATAGTCTTCAAATCATATCCCATATTCTGGATAATCTTAAGAGATTGTTGACTATATTTGTTAATTCAGATTCTTCTTTGTCTTTATCTCGAAGATCATCTGTCTGAATAATAGGGATATTTTTAGCCAAACCAAACACAATTTGGCGCTTATTTTTCTTATCAGACGGAATCACGAAATAAGATTCTTCGTGACGTCTATAAGTTACACAAGCTTGTGATGAAACGGCTACAGAAAGAAAATAGGGAGAAGATGTTAGGAACCTTTGAGCATAAGGTCCAACATCAACATGAGGGGGAAAGGAATTTTTTTATGGTCAATGTATAAGATTTTCTCTGTATTTATGTCATTTTTATGATGACTTTGATCATCAGAAGATAAAGTCATTCTTTCAATGAATTTGATTGCCATATACTCCAAAAGGAAATCTTTATTGATATTAGAAAGTACAGAATGATCAATATTTATATCATTCACAAATTGACTACTACGCTTGGGATTGATTATTAACGGACCGTCATCCGTCTTCTGTGTAGACTTGCCAAGGTTGATGATCAGTGGTGGTTCTAGATCATTTGTACGAGAAGTACGTCCCTTGACCTTGATCATAAGGGGTTAAACTTGGCTCTTGATTGGAATCTTCACAGCTTCCTCAGATGAAGTCCGAGTTCTTCCTTTAACCTTGATCACCAAAGGTTGATCATTGACAGGTTGGGATTGGATTCGGCCTTTGACTTTAATCTTCAAAGGTTGCTCTTCCGAAGGATCTTCATTGATAGATTGATCTTCAGCAGGTGATGGGTCTTCGGCTATATCTGATATCTCCTTCACATGCTCCTATTTATAGAGCATTGAGTCAAAGAAATATGCTTCAACACCCTTAAAGGGATTGATATCTGCAAATTTGGTCTTCACGACCCCTTGAGGATCCACGTACTTAAAGCATTGGTGGAGAGTTGAATGCACAATGTTATGCTCATATATCCACGGTCTTCCAAGGAGGATGTTGTAAGATACATCTGAGTTGATAACATAAAATGTTGCCATAGTTCGAAGATCACCAATTTGAATCTTCAGCCGAATCTTCTCCAGTGGTTTACTATTTCCAGAGTTGAAACCAACTATTGTGGTACTAGTGTAAATCAATTCACTAGTAGGGATCCTCAAGGGTCGTAGCATACTCTGAAGAATTATGCTAATAGAAGACCCAGGATCGATGTAAATCCTGTCAATTTCAATGGATTCAATATACCCTGTATAACACAGAGGTCTGTCATGCTTATTATGCTTCAGCAGCATATCTTCTTGTGTGAAGGTAATGTTAGAAATTGCCTCCATCACACTATGACATTGTGGACATGACACTGGTATATTGTCAGGACTCTTAAGTTGAGCTAAGCATGAATCAGCTTGTAGCAAAGCTTCACTCAGAGTTTCGCAGTTTTCTTTTGAAAGGCGAAGCAGCTCAAATATCGAAAGTCTAGCCAAAGTACTAGCTAACTGGGCTAGAATGTCGAACTTGTAGGGTTTCATCACCACCCCTTGATTTAAAGTAGATTTTAATGGGACATCAAAGCGTACTGCTTTCTGTTTTCCTTTCTCAACCACAGATGGTTTAGCAGGAACAGAAGATGGTTGAGCTGGAACTGTTTCAACAACGTCCTCTATTTCTTTGGAAGATCCCTCATAATCTTTGTGGTACTCTTTCCCAGATCTCGTACCAGCAAAGGTTTCTTCTTTGGACTCAGGAGAATGAAGTACCATATTGCAGGATTTAGTCTTCTTTCCCTTAGTCTTTTTCTTGCGAAGATCTTTATGAGGATCTTCAAAACCCAATCCGAGAGTGGATTTTTGACTTTGAAGTTGTAAAGGAAGTCGCATTCCTTTATCATAATTCAAGCCTTCCGCCTTTTGAAAGTCATAGCCCATCTTTTTCATGAGATGGACTGATTGCTGACTATACAAATGAGTAGGTAGCGGACTTTCAGAGGAAGAAGAAACAGAGATATCTGCAACTATAGGAGAAGGAGGCTTAGAGACTTCCATAGAAGAAGGAATAGAAATCTTTGTAGCCACAGGAGAAGGAGGAATACTCGGGATAGAAGGAATGATCCCTGTAGGAGCTTTCTCATAAACAGCAAACACCTATTGTGCCCTGTATAAGAGGACACTATTCATTGCTAATCATTGCCGATGAGTAAGCTTGAGTTTGGTAGGAGGAGCCAAACTTGGAGGGTATATATTCAAACCCCTCAGTCTATCCTCCAAAGGAATACCACCCCATAAATGATCCAAATCATCATGGTCTGGGGTTAAAACATGAGAAATTATGTTGCAGGTTTTGACTTTTTTACCTTTCTTGGATTTCGAAGTTTTACCTTCATTATCCATTTTAGGCACTAAATCAGGGTGTACCCACATGATTTCACCATTTTTTAGTGTAAGAGGCAAAAGTCCTTCATTTTGCTCTCTAGCAGGCAGGATATTCACAATCTTCATCATCGCCTTTGGAATTGGGACAATTCCATCTGGGACTTGCTGTGGAGGAAAACCTCCAAATTGAAGAGAAATCATATTGGTTGTGACCGCATGCTCATCATTGGTTAAAGCGATGGCATTGGCATTTATCAGCTCCTGGATTTTCTTCTTCAAGACATAGCAAGCCTTGGTAGGATGATTGATGTATCTGTGATAGATACAATACTTGGGATTGTCGGTCAGATTCACCTCATTAGGCCTTTTCGGCTCTGGAATATGGAGTTTGCCACTCTTTACCAGACATTGAAATATCCCTGAGATATCACTGTCATCGAAAGAGTATTCTTCTTTTGGCTTGGAAGACTCTTGATTATTCGGCGTCGTTTTGGATTTTGAAAGGTTAACCACTAAGGTTTCCTTCCCTTTCCCATTACGGTTGCCGGAATTATTATTTGAAGAGTTTTTCTTCCCTTTGTCTTCTGAAGCGAAGATCATCCCGTGCTCACGAGCCAACATACCATTGGTCTCGGCTGAAACTGCTGCTAAGATAAACGAGGCCCAATCTGTGAATTGGAAACCCGTAAAGACAACAATGGATGGTCGCAGATTCATCTTGCAGGTATCAATCTGTGCTGAATCTGGCATGCCTGGAGGCATTTTCAAAGTAGCCTGTCGAAAGCGTTTTATAAACGTCTGAGTATCTTCTTTCTCCTTTTGTTTGATTTCTACTAGGGAGGACATATTCATGTCCATTCCTCCATCATAGAATCGGGAGAGAAACATTGCTTTAAATTCATCAAAAGACGAAATGCAATTGTCGGGTAGACTATGATACCATTCATAAGCTGAACCCGTCAAACACCTGATGAAAACTCGGGTAAGAAGAGCATCATTCTTCTGCAAATGTACAGTCATAATATCAAAGTAATTGATATATTGACTGGAAGATGCCTTTCCATGAAATAACACCAAGGATTGTGGTTTAAACTTTGGAGGAAAGGGCACATCATTCCAATGAGGAGGATAAGGTTGCTTAATCCCTAACCTCTGGAGCTGATCCTTGTGCTTCAAAACTTCAAACTGTGCTTTTAGCTCTCGCACTGCTTGAATAGCTTCACTGGTTTGAGGAAGCACATTTGATTGAATTGTTGTCGGATGTACCGTAACCCCCACCGGAGGTGGTACATTATAACTCCACCTTTCTAATAAAAAAAAATGTTTTATTTACTAATTCAAATTCTTTTATATATTATGAAGTTATTTTAATTGTTCTATTTAGCAATGGGCTTCCATGTAAATAAATTCCTTCTCCTTGATTTAGCCTATCATTTTGTCCCTAATCCAGCCCATTAGACTTTCAACCCACAGCCATTGTCCTTAATCCTGTGGAAAGGATTAATTCCTTCACCACTGAGCTTTAGCTTCGTTAAGCCCACTTGTAAGGCCCAAACCATTCAATCCATTTTCTGAGGATGGATAAACTCCTCTCTGTTCAACCATTCTCATTCGATCGAATCTTTTCAAAATTCAGTTACAGCTCTCGTGCCATGTGCAGGCCTACGGATTGGTTTCCCGTATTTTTCCTACCCCTCGTCGATCAACCAAATTCTCCTAACCATCTATATAACCCTACATTATTTCCCTTCCTACTCATTCAGAGCAGCTCTACATCTGAGCATTTCTAGCTAAGGCCTGAGGAAGAAGGAGAGAGCCGAGGAAGAAGAAGGAACCACCATAGCCTACGGTGATCATCGGTGCGGGAGGGCTCGACAATGGATGCTAGCTAAGGTGAGTTCCACCTTATAATTTGTGAATCTCTGAGTGAATGATCGACCATGGCTGATCGTTTCTTCCTCTTCCTTTTCCAACAAATTTTAGGGATCTTGATCCCTGGATCGACAATCGATCCTTACAAGTTCTTCATATCCTGGTGATCGTTTTGGTAAGAGATCGAATGATCTAATCTTTTAGAGAAATTCATGTCGACCAATTTCCCTTGATCCTGATCCACTGGGATTTCGATCCATTCTTTTCCAATTCACTCAGATCTGAAGATTTGATATTGATTTATTCAAGGACAATCAGCTCTCGATCACTTGGAATAATCACAAGTTGTGTGAGTATTTTGATTCTCTTATTTTTTTCCATTTCCATGCTACCTACTATTTGGTTCTAAATTGTGAAGTAAGGATTAAAGGATCTCACAAGTGAACTTACAATGCCATGTTGTCTCTGTTCCTGATTCAGGGGATTTCTGAAATAATACTTTTCGAGTTAGTTGAATCGATTGTGAGAGTGGGGCTCAGATCTAGTGTTGTGACATAAATCATCAGGTAACTTCCTTATTATTTTGCATATATTTTTAGAATGTTGAATGATATGTGGGTAGTTCAGATTGTCATATAAGTTTCCTGAGTTTGTTGAGATAGGAGTTGTCCTGACTTAGAATGGTATGATTACCTAAATTATTCCTAGATCCTATTAGTGATAGCAGTGGGTTCATTGGTAGTTTTGCAGAACCTTATCTGACTATTGAGATTAGTCACTGTTGTTGAACATTTTGAATACATCGTAGAGTAAATTGTGAGTGATAAATGTTCATGGGCTGAAAGTGATGGTGTCATGACTAATGTTGGATTTAATAGCTTGATTCTGAACCAAATCGAATTTCACTTCAGAAATCTATAGGATTAATCTTAAAAATTCCTATCCTTCCTGATTGATTCCTTAGAAACCTACATTATGTATTTACAGGATAGTGGGTTAGATAGTATTAGAGTGTAAATGATTCAGTGCTTGGTAACTGGTTGCAGGTTCATATTCTTACTGCAATCTGCAGGAAGGAAGTTTACTTCTTCTTATCGAACAGGTTGTTTTCCACTATTCAGAAGTTAGAGTTTACCTTGAGCTTATCTTAGCTCAGTGCCATCTTTACTGTTGATATAACTAAAGACTTTGTATTGAGAAGTGGCATGAATTCCTGTAAACTTAGATTGATAGGTTATTCATTGAGTTGGTTTCAGTGGACTGAACTGTTGGTGTCAATTCGGATACTGGGTTTGAATGGAGTGCTGTTGAGGACAGTTAACCAATCCTGAGGCTTATTGGTTATTCCTTCTTTTCTGTCAATGGGTAGCATGATTTGAGGGCTACAAATTTCTGAACCACTGAGTAACAGTCTTAGGGTAGTACTTGGTAGGAGACATACATTTTCTTGATTGCTCCTACTTGCTACATTGAGAGAAGTACTGGAACATGAAACTGTACTCAGGTTCAGAAGTCTGGGCAGGACTCAGGATTTAGCTATGAGTTCTGGGCTAAGGTATAATTGCATTACTTAGGAATGAACCTTTCTGTTATAATTATCTTCTCTTAACTCTCAATTGGATTAGCAATGGTGAATCTAGTAGTAGTAGTAGTAAGGTTTAGATTATCCATGCTCTGTTTTCTGGGAAAACGAATGGGACAGTTATGGTTTTGATGATGTGGGCATGTTTTGATTGACATTATATCAGTCTTTCCAATATTGATTAAACCTTAGATATGTTTACTGATATAGGTTACTGAATGTAGGAGCAATCCATGGTTGTCCTGTAAGTTGAGGTTGGGAAATGGCACATGATTTCGCATTTTGGACTGATTGTCTCAGCCTTGTAATGCATATCAGTTGGTAGAGGCTGAATTCCTGATGGCATTAATCAGGGGAAATCGGTTCCACTTGAGGACAGGAATTGTTCAGTCTAGTCTTGCTTGATTGGAATCAACCCACATAGTTCCTTAGAATCTGTACTGGGTTGTGTGAACCTTCAGGATAGGTCATAGTGTAGCTGATTATTTTAATCCTTAGGGTTTCTAAGTTTAGACTGAATTGTAGTAGACTGGTACAATAGAATACCAGTTAGTGACAATAGGAAAGTTGATATATTCTCCATTGATAGCAGGACTTGATAGGATAACTAGTGTGGATTGTTAGTTCATTATTTAGGACTGATAGGTTAAACCCCTGTTCTGGACTAGCTAGGTCCTGCCATACCAAAACTGGATGTCTCATGTTTGAACTTTCAGTTTTAGGTCCATGAATGGAAGGTTCTTAGTCATTAACAGTCATGTTCTTAGATTAGAGTTTAAGTCCAGATAGGGACTGAACAAGCCCTGGTACAGACTGAATATCAATTGTATTTTAGAATGGGTATTGGACATGTATCACCTGAACAAAGGTGGATATCAACCACCATACCTGAAACCAATTCTGTGCATAGGAGTGACTTTATGGAACACAAGTGTGTAGATAGATAGATAGGTTACCTTATACTTGAAACATTATTGTGGTAGTATAAATGGTAATTTATAGTTTATGTATAGATAAGTTTGATGTTAAAACAAGTTGTTATAGTGATCTTTTAGACTAGAAGTATTTACCTACATTGTAGACTTATACTTGTAATTATTAAACAGGAAGATATCCAGTTACATTGTTCACCCGTACTTTTCCGGAGCCAGGCAAGTACTTTTCTATGGTTTTGTACATTTACATTCCTGTACTCTTTTCTTGTGACACTGTTATAGCACGACATCATGTATTCCTGTATTCTGGTACTCCTTTTCTTGTACTTATTAGTGTCGGGTGGGGAAATACACTAGCCATGTGACCAAACCCGGTTACTATATATTCCTGTACCTAGCTTAGGCCTCGCACTGTGCACGCGGGTCCTAAGTCGTACCATATTCATGTACTCCTGTGCATGTTCCTGTACTCACCCTAGCCGGTCACATGGACTAGATGTATTTCGATATTGTGCACATCATGTCTGGTACTGCAGGATTATAGTTCATTCCTGTACTTTACATTCCTGTACTTTACATTCATGTACTATAGTTCCTGTACTTTACATTCATGTACCATATCTCCTGTACTTAGTTCCTGTACTACTTTCCTGTATTTACTTGCTCATTCCTGTATTTCAGTTCCTGTACTCTTGTACCCATTTCATGTTCATCTTTCATTACCTAGAACTGTACTTTGCTCCGCTCCTGAATAGGATATGTTGCAGGTGAGATGGAGGCTATTTGCGACACCTTCTATGGACGGGATGTTGCTATTATTGCTGAGCCAGCTGGAGCTGTGCTGGACCTAGAGGCCGCAGAGGCTTAGTACCTTTCCTTTATGTCATTTCTTATTTTGAGACTTAGTCAGACATTTGACATTTCTGGATGAATGTAATAAAACATATAGACTTGTACTATTTCTGGGATTTCGTTTATAAATGCTGTGATGTTACCTTACTTCATAATTACTTGTTAGATTTCCCTAGTATTGGTACAGCTTACTTCGTCGTGTCCAACGACGAAGGCTGGGCGTGTCCGACTCGTGTCCGATTATTCGGGAGCGGGTCGTGACATACATCTTCTGGAATGATAGGATCTGGAGATGCTGAATTTTGATTGATAGCAGGCTCCTGACTAAAATTATTCAAGGGTATATCAACCCCTTGACTATCTTGAGTTTGTGCTGCTACTTGCACCAGAGTTATCACTGCTGCCTGAGCAGTTTACTGAGTCATTATTATTTGATGCATACTTTGTATCATAGCAAGCATGTCTTTCAGCGACTGCTCAACTGCAGAGAGACGTTGTTTTGTATTAGCAGTTGACGCCTCCGGTTCGTCTCCAATAGCATAAGATTCAACCTCACTTGAGGATACAGAGGGATTGGTGTAGAAGTATGAATCAACGCTATCAGTTTCGGACTCTAAAGACTGGGTACCCCCAGCTTCTGAGTCAGAAGTCTGCAACTGTCTTTGACTTCTCAATCGAGTATTCAGATATACTCCTTCAAAATTATCAAGAAGTCGATTGAACTGTTGTTGACCAGGAGTCTGTGACGAGTTGCGTCTTGGACGTCGTGCCCTGTTGGTATGAGATGCCATATTAACTGAGGCATATGATAACTCCTGTTCTTGATCATCAATTGATTGCTGAACATTGTAGCCTAACCGATCAAAAACTGACCGTTTAGAAATCGAACAGCAACACTTGATTACAATCTGGTGACACTCACAATGGTGATCTTCTTTGGGGAGTGTCCTAGGAGATTTTCTGTCTTTACGCTTTTGTACAAGCAACTCGCGTAAATCAGAATGAGTGGAGGGAGTAGTCTTCTTTATTATATTTGGGACAAAAAGTCGTTTAGTCCCTTGTGTATAAAGAAGATTACTGGCTGTATTAGCAGAACCAAACTGGGCGTTTTTACGCGCCTGGAGTTGCGTGCGTAAATCCTGAGATTTTTGTGCACAGAGGACTCCATCAGCATTACGCGTAATTTACAGGTTTGCTACCTTGCGTAAAGTAGTGTAGGAAGGTTGTTGGTGGACAACCGAAGTTTTACCAATAATAGAATTCATGTTTTTACATTGTATGCGTGTAGGTAAATTCATTTTAGATGCAGAGGCATCATTATGAATTTTATCTTCTCTGTCACCGACAGGAGACTTACCTTTACGCGTAGAGCATAAAACATGAGTATCTGCCTCGTCACAGACGGAAGATTTTCCTTTACGCATGGAGCGTAAAGTTTGAGTGTCTACCACGTCACAGAAGGGAGACTGGTTTTTACGCGCGAAGCGTAAAGTTTGGGTGTCTACCACGTCACAGACGGGAGACTGGTTTTTACGCCCAAAGCGTAAAGTTTGATTTTTACGCACAGAGCGTAAAACATGATTTTTACGCTCAGAGCGTAAAACTTGATAGTCTGCCACGTCACAGACGGAAGACTGGTTTTTATGCCCACGGCGCATCACTGAAGTAGAAACTGCCTCGTCACCGACGGGAGTCTCCACAACAGAAGTAGGAAGGATGCCTTTTCCTTCAGAGACAATAGGGAGATCCGACGATGGTTTGGACTTAGAAATCTAAACTTTTCGCGCCTTCCATGATTTTTGAACACTGGAGCAGTGAGTACTACCCCCAGTTCAAAGCATTTCTTCGTAGGCAGTCTGGTCGAAGTGCACAACCACAGTCTTCTTGGTCGATCCGACCAACGCATCATCATATTGAGCAATTGCCTTCTCATCAGAGGAGAAGGTCGTCCCCAGCAGAGTCACCATTTTGTTTCACTTAACAAAATGCCTAAAAATTGGCTTTTGAAAGAAAACTAGAAAAAGTACAGAAAGTACAAATGTTCTGGGAAGTATTGCTATGGAAGTCTGATCTGAGAGCGATCACTTTGTTTCGTGGACTATATGATGATGATGAAGAAAACTGCTTGAAGAAGACGAACAATCGGAAGAACTAAGTCACCGAAAAGGTATCGAGCAACGGCACTGATGGCACAGTCGAATGCTTTCTAGCTTTGCTTCACCCCGTTCTTGAGAAAAAGTAGAAGAAATGCTTCTGGGAATATCACTCTGAAAGTATGAGTTTTCTCAGAATTTCTTCTCCTGTCTCTTTTGATCTCCTTATCATCCATGATATGTAAAAATAAGTCTATTTATAGACTTAACCCTTTGTGCGTAAAAAGAAACCAAATCGGGTCTCTACGCTAGTAACTGTCACCCACGATCCAAATCATCCTCTACGCATGTTGATACGTGTCCCATGTAGAGTTTTGATCTCTACGCATGATGACACTTGTCCCACTACTTAAACAAAGTGGGAAGAGCACGTACACACGTTCCTCGATAAGTGTGGCATGAAAGCCACGTAAGCAAACCACGTTCTCAAGTATTCAGGAAAGATCGAGCGCAAAAATAACCCAAAATATACTCCCAGCGTAAAGTGGCAAACTGGCGTAAAATAGCCCAAAATAAACTTTCCGCGTAAAGTGGCTAGAAAAATAGCCTTGAGCGTAAAAAGTAGCCCAAATAGACTTTACGCCCACAATAGCTTTGAGCGTAAAAGCTCGAATAACTATCGTGCGTAAAAGAAGCAGTTTTATTGAGCGTAAAATAGCCCCATTTGCACACTATACGACGAGTATTGGGTTTGGTGAAAAATCTCCTCAGCTTCTGTGTAATCCTGCTGTCAGAAAATTATTGTGTCAGATCGAATCACTTGCATTAAATGCGGCCTGACAGTCTGTCCCCGGCGTAAAAGTGGAGGATAACTCTCGCGTAAAAAGCTTCTCGCGTAGAGAGCAGCATGCGTAGAGAGTAGCTTGCGTAGAGTATGAGCATGATGTAATTTGAATTGCGTAAAGCCTTCAGCTTCTTTGACTTGGTCTTTGAAGTACTTTTTATGCTCCTACAAAGGTCACTTGTTGTTGAAGAATCAATAAACGTCACTTTCGATGAGCTGAACAGTCAACATGATAACAACAGTAATAATGAAGATGATAGAACTCCCTCAAGCAAAACACCTGAAGATACACCAACCTCATATCTAGAAAGTTTATCGAAGCGATTGCGATTTACACCAATCATCCAGAAGAATTGGTAATAGGTGATGTATCAAAAGGTATAAGTACTCGTTCAAGCACTAGAGATATTATTGCTAATGTAGCATTTATTTTTAAGATAGAAAAAAATGTTGTAGAAGCTTTCGATGATAAATTTTGGATTTCTGCAATGCAAGAAGAACTAAACTAATTTGAATGAAATCAAGTTTGGGAACTCGTTCCCTGGCCTAGTGATCACCCGGTCATTGGTACTAAATGGGTGTTCCGAAATAAGTTAGATGAGAATGGTTTAGTCACACGCAACAAAGCACGTCTAGTAGCTCAAGGCTATAATCAAGAATAAGGCATTGACTACGATGAGACATATGCTATAGTTGCTAGACTGGAATCCATTTGTATGCTTTATGCTTTTGTAAGTTTTTATGGTTTTAAACTTGTTCAAATGGATGTCAAAAGTACTTTTTTTAAGCAGTTTTATAAAAGAAGAAGTTTTTGTTAAACAACCTACTGGTTTTGAAGATTTCTAAAATCCTAATCATGTATTCAAGCTTCGTAAGGCTCTATACGGACTCAAATAAGCACCTTGTGCATGGCATGAGCGCCTTAGTTCCTTCTTACTTGAATACAATTTTTCAAAAGGAAAGGTTGATTATAATCTGTTTATAAAATCTTTGGATAAAAATATTTTATTAGTAAATATAAAAATAGATGATATTTTCTTTGGATCAACAAATGAGATGCTATGTAACAAGTTTGCTAAGTGTATGCAGAGTGAATTTGAAATGAGCATGATGTGAGAACTGACTTTCTTTCTTGGGCTACAAATCAAACAAAGTTCACAAAGAATTTTCATCAATCAAGCCAAATATACAAAAGACCTGCTGAAGAAATTTGATATGGACAATGTTAAACCAATCGTAACTCCTATGGCAACATCTACAAAGCTTGATATGGATGAAAGTGGTAAACTAACTGAATTACGTAAGTACAGAGGTATGATTGGTAGTTTACATTATTTAACTGCTAGTCGTCCAGACATTATGTTTTCAGCATGCTTATGTGCAAGATATCAGGCTTATTGCACATGTGAGCGCCGTTAAGCGTATCCTCCGATACCTTAAAGGTACTTTGACAACAAGTCTATGGTATCCAAAAATTGATTCGTTTGAACAGATAGGTTATTCGGACGCGAATTTTGCTGGATGCAAGGTTGATCGTAAAAGTACCAGTAGCACATGTCATTTCTTAGAAAAATTCTTAGTCTCCTGATTTTCTAAAAAGCAAAATTTTGTTGCATTATCAACAACCAAGGCTGAGTATATAGCTGCATGACGTTGTTGTGCCCATATTTTGTGGATGAAGCAAACCTTGAAAGACTATCAGTTATCTTACAACCACATCCCTATTTACTGTGATAACACTAGCTCGATAAATCTCACACAAAATCATGTTTGTCACTCTCGCACTAAACACATAGAGGTTATACATCATTTTCTTAGAGACCATATTTTACAGGGAGATATTTATTTAGAGTATGTCGACACAGAACGTCAATTAGCTGACATCTTCACTAAACTCCTAGCTGAAGATCGTTTTAACTTTATACGAAGAAAATTAGAAATTTTGGACGTTGAAGTTTTATAATTATATATTACTTGATTTGAATGTATAAAATTGTCGAAAATATTTTGGTTATAAGCCGAAAGGGACCTTCTAAAAAAACTTAAAATATTAAGTGACACCGTGCCAAGTGTCTTCGGACTACCGCTAGCTAGGATCCGGCCCCTACAGCTAACCCAAAATATTTGATACATTTTGCGTATTTTGATTAATTAATATTAATTATTTTTTATCAACACATTTATTTCAAATTAATTTCTGTATCTATGTTAAAACCTATATCACATTAGTCCAAGTCTGTCCAGACAACCTAGGGATCGACCTTAGGCCGAGCTCTAGCTGAACTCGGTCCGATCTCGGTCTATGGTAAGTCAGAACAAAACTGAACAGTCAGGTTCCCCTCTCTATAAACACCATCAAACATCATCTTCTTCATCAAAACAGCAGCAAATAGCCACCGAAAACCCTAACCCTAGCCACCCCAAACTCCCTCCTCCAAGCATCACAAGGTCTACGAGTTTGGATTCGAAGTTGTTTCGGGTTTCTCTTCCACGTTCTCTATTCAATTTCGGTATATCTATACTCGTCTCTTCATTTTCAATTTTTCCTATGGCTCCCAAAGTTTCTCATTCTTCCAAAAAGAAGAAAAAGGTTGGAGAAGCTTCCTCCTCAAATGTTCAAAAAGAAGGATTTTTCTCACTTTTTAGTCCCGCAATGTCGGATGGAGAATATTTTGATGAATTTATTTTCATGTCTCTTGATGCATCCAATGATTGGTTTGCTTTTTCCAATAAAAAATTTGTCCGAGAAGTCCAATCAACTTCACTTTGTTTCATGATTATTTAAATGTGTTTGAACACTTTAATATTAAAAATTTAGTTCAATCCGTTTATCCAATCTATTCAAATGCTATTTGCATGTTTTACTGCAATCTCACAGTCACAAACGACACGGTTAGATCTAAGGTCGGTAGGATGATGTTGAATTTAATGTCGATGATCTGGCACTTATGCTTTATATTCCCAATGAAGGGGAAGCACTGGTGGATATCACCTCAGTTTACTTTCCAGCCCACATGACTTTTGACTCTTTTCGTGATTCATTATGTGCACCCAATCCACATCCCAAAGGTAGTCTTCGACCCAAGCATATGAACGACTAATTTTATGACTTACATCGGATGATATTTTCTGCTATTCTTCCAAAACAAACTTATACCGATGAGGTCAAATATTTGGAACTCTCTGCTATTTACCATCTCCATTTCCAAATTCTTTTCAGTCTACCTAAGACTTTTATCGCTGCTATGGAATAATGTCGCAAGAAACCGCGATGACTTTTCTACGCAATGTATCTTTCTTATATTTTTTTAGTATTTTAAGGTTATCTTGGATGAATATCCAAGAGTAGCCCCACCTGACCATCTTTATGAGCATCGTAGAGTTGCTCATGTTCCCGCAGTACAGCCTCCTCCACCTCCTCATATTGACCCATCAGCTGGTAGTTCCCATCCTTCACATCCTCCCATTGGTGTCACTCTTGAGTCCCTATAGGCCTTGATGATGGATTAGTTTCGATCTATAGATTTTCGTACCACACTCCAGCCTCCCTGCTATAGAATGTCATCATCAATAGCGTTCATTAGTCATTGCTATTAAAAGGTAATACAATAGCAGTTTAGTTATAGCGTTTGAGTCTCCCTGCTATTATAATATCATCATCCATAGCGTTCATAGGAAATGCTATTAAAAGTTCATACAATAGCAGTTTATCTATAGCGTTTATGCCTCCCCGCTATTAGAAGTGTCATTATCAATAGCGTTCATTATGCAGTGCTGTTAAAGGTATAGTTTTTTCTGACCGTTGTTGTGCCCGTATGTCTAAGGATGAGCATTATTCGGTTTTGGACCGAAATCTGAAATGAACCTAACCGAATAAGAGATTCGGTTCATTTGGAAAAAAAATTGGTGCGATTTCGGTTTCGAAAATACTAAATTTTTTAATTCGGATTCGGTTTAAAAACGAAAACCCCAATAAGATTTATTAATTTATAAAAATCCTAATTCTATGTATATTTAGTGACTAAAAATGTATATATTTGAAAGCAACAATTATATATATATATATATATATATATATATATATATATATATATATATATATATAGATAGATAATCGCCGGGTATTGGGTTTGGGGTTTGGGTTCCCCATGTCGGCGCTCGCTCGCCCCTGGCAAGCCACCCGTCCGCTCCCGGGCGGTGGCCAGGCGTCTCCCATCAGCCCGCGCCCCGCCGCGAGGCCCCCTGCCTTCCCGTCCTCCCCGGCCTCGGCGGCTGGTCGGGCCCCCCTCGGCCGGTCCTACCGTGGGAAGCCCCCGCCCCTGGAGGCTGCCCGTGGTGCGGTGGCCCCCCGCCCCTTCCCCCTCGTGTGCGGAGTTGTCAGCGCTCTCGGCGTCGTAGGCGTCGCCGGGTTCGGCGCCTCCGGGCGTCTTCGTCCCCCTCCATCCTTGGCCCAGCTCCGCTGTCCCCAGCCGGAGCTGCCGCTGTCGTTGCCGCAGTGGTTCCCTCCTCCGCCCCAGAGGCCGCTGCCCCCCTCCCCTCTCCCCCCGCCCCCGCTCCCCCTCCTTTTCCGGCGCTCGGCGCCCCGGTGCTCTCCTCCGCCCAGCCTGGACCGTCTCCTCCGGCTCCCTCGGACTGGGCTTCCTCCGCCCTGGCGGTGGTCCCTACCCTGCCGTGTCCTCCGGACGATGAGCCCTCCTCCACGGCTGCTGCCTATCCTCTGGCACTTCCATCCCCCGCTGCCGTGGTCGACAACCTCCTCCCCCACCCTGACTCCCTACTCGCAGCGCCGCCGTCCTCGGTTTCGGCCCGATCAATCGCCCCCTCCCTTCCCCTCCGGCTCCTCCCTCCACCGGGGAGCCCCCCGCCCAGTCGGCCAACCCCCTCCTGTCGCATCCTCCTCCCGCTCCTCTCCCCGCCTCCGCCTCAGCTCCGTCTCCCTCTGCCTCGGCCGGCGCTTACTGGCAAGATCCAGCCACCTTACGGTGGTACTGGGTCTTCGCCCATCCCCAGGCGACGGCGGCCCTCCTCGCTCTGGGAGCGAGACGCTACCCTTAGCGCTCCCGACGGCGGCGCGCCCGCCGCGGAGCCCTATCCTCCCGCAGGATCCCTCCTCCGGCGGAGCCCTATCCTCCCGCAGGATCCCTCCTCCGGCGGCCCCGATCCACAGTCCCCCTCCGTCCCTCCTTCCGAGGCCCTGCCGTCGCCGCCGCTTTTGCGGTCGAGCTGCCCCCCCTCCCCTCGTGGCGTCGTTCAGGGTGGCATCCTCCCCCTCCTTAGCCACCGCGGCTCCTCCCAAGTACTCGGCGGCTCGTTTGCCCCTCTGGCCCCGTCCTCCGGTCACTCTCCCGCTCAGTTGCGCTGGCCTAGAGTTCTTGCCGTGCCGCGGATCCCGCCGGCCGTGGCTGCCGCCACCCCCCGGTGGCGCGTCGCCTCCCCCTCCGGCCCCGAGGCCCCCTCCCCTCGGGTCTCGCGCCGAGCTGGGTCTTCCGAGTCACCTCGGGTCTCGTCCCCCTCCCTCGGGCTCGGCGCCCGGAGCAGGCCCTCTCGGGCCCCGCGCCTGGGCGCCACGTGGGCGGTTTTCTTTTCAAATTTTGATTTCAACTTTAGTTTTTTGGTTTTCGTATGATTTTTGACCGGTGGCCTGGTGTGTGGGCCCGTGGTGTTGGTCTGTGCTTTGAGTGTCGGTTTCCATTCAATAAATCCCCTTTGAAAATATATATATATATATATATATATATATATATATATATATATATATATATATATATATATATATATATATATATTTTTTTGAATATATATATATATATATATATATATATATATATATATATATATATATATATATATTTTTTTTTTGAAGTCCTACTTTTGATATATTTTTGACATATAACAAAAAAGTGTACAAACTTATAATTTCTTTAATATAATTAAAATATAATTTCTATTTATTCGGTTTAACCGAATAAATTGATCAAATAACCAATTAGTTTATTTGGTTCGTTTCGGTTTTGGTTTTGGTTAATTTTGGTTCGATTTTGGTTTTGTATTTTTTGAATTTCGGTTTATAAATAAACTGAAATATTGGTTATAAACCAAATAAACTGAAAATCGAACAGATTTATTCTATTCGGTTTGGTTCGGTACAGGATATTCGGCTGGTTTTAATTTTTGTTATTCGATTTTCGGTCAAATTCGGTATTTGGTAATTCGGTTCGGTTAACCGAGTTAATCGAATGCTCACAATTGAACTATCTACTGTTCCAATCATATGGGAGAAGCAACACAGTTTTATAAAATATATTTTATATTAAAAAATAAGTTATAGTATGTTGTGACTGCTATAGGAGCGATTCAGTTTTGCTACATAAAATTATAGCGTTCTCCATAGCGGACGATCCCGTCCGTTAGATGTTTCACAATTAAATCGGAACCGTCCATAGCAAAATGCTATGTTTGAAAAAACATTATTGTATTCTCCAGCTCATAAGCTGGGCGCCTAACTGGAAAACCCCTTCAACTCCTATAATCTGGGCGCGTAACTTGGAAACCCTTCAACTCCTCTCACGAAAACTCTCTCTCCTTCTCATAACTCTCTCTCACGAAAACTCCTCTCTTTCTCATCTTCTTCTCTCTATCGCCACCCTCTTCCGGCAACGCTCTTCCTCAGGTAACCCTCTTCCCCTCACGAAACCCTCCCTCTTCCTCATCTTCTTCTCTCTGTCTCTCTCTCCCCTCACGAAAACCCTAAAAATCGACCGACTGTCTCTAGCAAAACGCTATTTTCAATTTTTTCCCCCGTCAATAAAGTATCTATCAGTGTCGGTGTATATGTGCCTCCTCGATTTGTCGAAAATTTGGGTTCGGCTTTGGATGGATTTTTTTTGGTTTTCGTGAGGGATGTTATAGTTTTATTGGATCGATTTGTTGGATCGGCTTTGGATGGATTATTTGGGCTTTGGATGGATTATTTGGGGTATATGTGACTCCTCGATTTCGTGGATCTATTCGTCGGAAATTAGGGTTCGGCTTTGGATAGAAATTATGTTTCTATGTACAACTCCTTCAACTGAATTTCTGTGGCGTTTTGTTGTGTTTTATGTTATTGGTTTGTTTCAGGAACCCTAAATTTGTGAAATGTTGAAGAAGAAGAAAGTGCCACGATTTTGTCATCGCTCTGTAAGTCATTCCTTTTCCGTATATAATTTGTTTATATTTTTGGTTTGTTTCAGGAAGTGACAATTGTTGTTGTTTACTAATGCATGTACAAAGTCTAAATTATTGAATTTAAAACTCTTTAGGGCCACGTATAAATTATTTTTGGTGTTATCAAGCTCGATATAAGCAAGTTGTGGGTGTCAACATGATGAATAAAGATTGGGTTCATCTTAACAAGTATTGGAATCCTTTTCACTATACTAATGTGTTCACTTAATTAATTCCATCTTTATGTCTTATTTACGTTATAATTATTTGTATTTTTTAGGAATACGACATTGTATAAGAAATATGTCCGTCAGTTTGTGGATTTTGCCAAGTCAAATGCAAAGAATCCAGACTTTATGTTATGTCCCTGCATTGATTGTAAGAATTTGTGTCATGGTAATGAAGATATGATTTTACTTCATTTGCTAAGACGTGGGATGGATATGTCTTATACAACTGGGATTTGGCATGGGGAAGGAATTTCAAATTTGGAACAGACAGAGGATACTAATATAATTGAAGATGCATATGTTCAAAATGAACCCAATGCTGAACCTATCGAAGAAGAAAGGGATGATGGATTAACAACCTTATTGAAGGATGCAAATAATCCATTATACCCAAGTTGCAAAAAGTATACTAGGTTATCGGCAACCGTTATTTTATACAAGCACAAGTCTATGTATGGAATTTCTAATAAATGTTTTAGTCATCTTTTGGAAATATTGCATGATATTTTACCTGATGGAAATACAATTCCAGAATCCTCACGTGACGCTGAATCATTGCTTAAGACATTTGAGCTTGATTGTGAGAAGATAGATGCATGTCCCAATGACTGTTGTCTATATAGAAAAGAATTGAAAATTGAGGAAAAATGTAAAAATGTGGATTGGAACGGTGGAAGAAAGATAAGACTGGCAAAATTCAAGAATGAGTTCCAGCAAAAGTACTAAGGTACTTTCCGATAATTCTAAGGTTCAGAAGCATGTTTCAGACACCCGAATCGGCTGAAAACTTAAGGTGGCATTATAATCACAAAAGTGAAGATGACATCATGAGACATCCTGTGGACTCCTTATCATGGAAGACAATTGATATGAAGTGGCCCTCTTTCACAGAAGAGCCACGCAACCTTAGACTTGGCCTTGCTGCAGACGGGTTTAATCCTTTCGGCGATCTTAGCTCTTCATATAGTTGTTGGCCAGTGATGCTCACGACATACAATCTCCCACCATGGCTATGCATGCGGAAAAAAATATAATGTTGACACTACTAATTCCTAGACCGAAGCAACCTGGAATTGATATAGATGTTTATTTACAGCCACTAATAGATGATTTGCTAGAGCTATGGAACAATGGAGTGCATGCTTATGATGCATTTAGTAAATCTTTTTTCAACTTGAAAGCAATTTTGATGTGGACAATAAATGATTTTCCAGCTTATGGTAACCTAGCTGGATGTACTACCAAAGAAAAAGTTGGATGCCCCATATGTGGAGTGAATACATGTTCAAAATGGTTAAAATATAGTAGAAAAACCGTCTACATAGGACACAGACATTTTCTTCCAGCCAAGCATCCATTTAGGTTGAAAAAAAGTTGGTTTAATGGTAAGCAAGAACATAGGGAACCACCTAGATTAATGACTGGATCAAAAAATTTAGAAGGACTAAGAAATATGACAAATGATTTTGGGAAAGGAAAAGACAATGGCAAAAGAAAGCGGCAATCTTCAGAGATGTGGAAGAATAAGTCAACATTTTTTTCACTGCCGTATTGGGAGGTAATATCATATTATTTTCATATGTGTTTTGTAAATTGTTTCCAATTGACCTTTCTATTCTTTTTTGGGTTTTGTAGCATCTCATTTTGCGCCATAATTTGGATCTAATGCACATAGAAAAGAACTGGTGTGATAGCGTGGTTGGTACATTGCTAAATGCAAAGAGAAAATCGAAGGATGGCATAGAATCACGTAAGGATTTGGAAGAAATGGGCATTCGACAAGTTTTGCATCCAGAATTAAAAAATAATAGATTTTTTCTTCCACCGGGACTGCACACCCATTCAAAGAAAGAAAAGAAAATTTTTTGCAAGAGATTATATAACTTGAAGTTGCCCGATGGTTACTCTTGAAACATTGGAAACTGTATATCAGTAGAAGAATGCAAAATAACAGGACTCAAGTCGCATGATTGTCACATGTTAATGCAACAGTTGTTGTCTGTGGCATTGAAAGGTCTTCTTCCAAAAGGACAAAGGATTGCAATATTTCGAATTTGTGCATTTTTTTAATGTCTTGTGCCAAAGAGCCATCGATAGAGAACAAGTAGAAAAATTAGAGGAAGAAATTGTTGAGATATTATGCTTGTTTGAAAGGTATTTTTCTCCTCAATTTTTCTATATCGTGATTCATTTACCAATCTACTTGTTGACATATTATGTTTGGTTGAAAGGTATTTTCCTCCTTCATTTTTTGATATCATGATTCATTTGCCAACCATCTGGGGCATGAAGCTAAATTAGGTGGCCCAGTCCATTATCGTTGGATGTATCTGTTTGAAAGGTGATCGTTTGTTTTCTTTTTATTGATTTCATTCATTCGTTTGCTTACTTTAAATAAAAATTATTTTTTTCTCGTAGATACATAAAGATCCTTAAAGGATACGTTAGAAATCGTACACGTCCTGAAGGTTGTATAGTAAAATGTTATCTTGCTGACGAGAGCATGAGATTTGTTAGTGGGTACATGAAACAAGTTGCTGAGATGGATCATCGTCCAAATAGAAATGAAGATATTGAAAATGATGCGATTTCCGATGGCCGTCCAATTTCAAAAGGAACAATAATAACATTGGATAAACAACAGCTACAAAGTGCATGCTCACCGTTATGTATCGTTCAATATGGATGAAGTCGAACCTTATCTAGAGTAAGTTATAAGAAAACATACTAACTCCAACGTATCTTGCCAATATCTATAATTAATATCATGTAAAATTGTTTTCCCTATTAGGATGCACTTGAAGGAATTGAAACTTTCGGATAGACGACTTGTTCAAAATGAAAATTTACTTTAAGATCGTCATTCGAAGGAATTGTCATCTTGGTTAAAAAAGAAGGTCCCAATTTCTTTTTTTTAGTACCCTTAGCACATTATTTTCCAAACAATGTATGTCCTTACCTTTTGTTTTGATTTTGAGCAGATTGAGGGACAATCCTGTGGAAACATATCCGACATGTTAAGAGGGCTTGCACATGGCCCTTCAAAACATGTTGTGTCTTATTCAGGATTTGTTATCAATGGTAACCGCTACCATACAAAGGATGCTGAGAACTCTAGGCAGAATAGTGGTGTCTCACTTGAGGCAACAACCATTTGTAGATCCAGCTCGAAGGATAGGAACCAAGTCACCGATACAGTTGCCTACTATGGAGTACTTAAGAATATATTTTGCTTGGATTATTATACCTTTCACATTCCTATTTTTTATTGTGATTGGGCTAGCACAACAAATGGTGTCAAAATAGAAGATGGGTTTACCTTGGTTAACCTTCACCAAGGAAAACACCGCTTCGAAAGATCACTCGTTATTCTAGCATCACAGGCAACCCAAGTATTTTACTCTAAGGACACTGCTTCATCTAATTGGCATGTTGTGTTAAAGGCACCAGTAAGAGGTTTTCAAGATATGGATATGGACGTTGATCAAAATATCTTTACACCATCATTAGCACCAGTGGATGTATCAAAACTAGATAAGAATGTTGAGGATGGTAGTGATAGTTATCTTAGAAAGGATTGTGAGGGCATTTATGTTTAAGAGGTCTTTTTCCTCTATATTTAATCTTATGAAACACTCTATATGGTTTAATTGGTCTCTATGTTTCATTAGTTTTTATTATTGGTATAGAAGCTTGTTTGAAAATAACTAGTATTGTTTTAATGCTTTCACAATTGTTCTTGAATTTGTTATATGCAGGTTTTTAGTATTCTTTGTTAAGGTTGTGCAGAACAAGTATACAATCAGTAGTTTTTATTAGGTTTTGGTTTTTTTAAATGCTTCACAATATAGGGTCTGTGAACTTCGTTTTAGTATTTGATACTCTATGATACTCTATCAATGTACAGTCCTTCAAAATACAGGTGTAAACTCAAACCATTACAGTCCTTTAATGTACAGTCCTTCAATGTCTGTATCATCCATGGTTGATATATATATATATATATATTTTATATATATATATATATATATATATATATATATATATGTATATATATATATATATATATATATATATATATATATATATATATATATATATAGCTTAATGTCTGTATCATCCACGGTTGGTGTTCATCAAACATCTGTAACTTATGGTTCATTTGCAACTCTAAGATTTTCGTTGTATGCTTGAAACTTGATTTCATCAGGTTTCCATTTTCTACATGATCTGTAATATCAATATGAGATGATATCGAGTTATGATAAGGGTTTAGAAATTAAAATTGGGTCGGGTTGGGGTTTATTCACTATTCTGGGAGCTTTGGCATTCTATCTAATCACTGCAATTACCTGATGCCCAGATTACATTCACTGCAATTACCTGCAATTACCTGCATTTTATTCACTATTCTGGGAGCTTTGGCATTCTATCTAATCACTACAATTACCTGCATTTCATCAGGTTTCCATACAAATATGAATCTTTCTCTGCAACATTCTATCTAATCACTGCAATTACCTGATGCCCAGATTGCATTCACTGATACATCTACTGTTTCAGGACATTCATCATCAAATACACTCCATTAGACACATGTGCACAAAAATATTTATTCAATTTGATCCACTGCATTAAATATTGTACAGTGGAATCATTTCACTGCCTGCTCTTCAATTTGAACCACTGAATTTTATCCTTGCATATTCTATTCCCAATTTAACCACTGTCTCACTCACTGCACACTCATTTTCATTTCACTGCATCTAAACTCTTCACTGCTCACTTTATTTACTGCATTACACATTTCATCAACACACTTCATAGCTTGTCCTACAAATACAAGTATCTATCCTGCCCCCAACTGGTATACTGCATATATATTATTCCTTGCATCTCATCCTATTATATTACCCAGTCCCATTAATTTCCTGCAAAATCTTGATCAGGTCCTGGACTTCAAGTCCTGCAAACAATGTACAGTCCTTCAATGTACAGTCCTTCGATGTACAGTCTATGATACTCTATGATACTCTACTTGTCATGATTTGTTTCTTTAATATTTGCTTATTTTCTAATCATCATCAGTGAGTAATTCTTGCTCGTAGCTACCCTATCTTGCAATGACACCAAGGAAAAGGAGAAATGATGGTGAAGCTGAGGTAAATAACCTTCAATATGTATTTGAAATTAAGCTTGCATAAATCTCATTTATTTCTTACTGTTTTAATATGTTGCATATTTGTAGTCTTCAAAATGCGCAAAAAAGAGAGCAAAGAAGCAAAGACAAGGCGTCGAGGCTGCTCTTGTGAACAATCAAAATGCTGGTTTCTATATAAGTGAGCAACAAGGTTCGAATGCGGTAAGGATCAAGCACATATTTTTACTGATTTTTGGGAATGTTGTTCTCAGAACTGTGTTCTGAGAACAAGCATAAATGTCAACTGTTGCAAAACGAGCACATATTTTCTATAGCAATGCTTACATATATTTCTAATGCATAAATGTCAACTGTGTTCTTGTAGAGTGCAAATCAAGCGAGTAAATCTACAAAGAAGCACAAGAAGGAAAAGAAGCACAAGAAGCAAAGGAAGGACAAGGAAAAATGTTCCAATGAAGAACAAGGAAAAGAAGCATCAAATGAGGGACAAGAACCAGAAGATTCAAATGACGAAGAAGAACCACAAGCTTCAAATGAAGGCAAATCAGAGAAAACAACAAGGACGAGGGGACCCACTAGGTGTAGTGCTTGGCCCGTTGAAAGTGGCAATAGGCTAGAGGTGGAGTTAAATGAAAATGGTCAACCAATTGGAAGGAACTCGAAACATCTTTCAACTTTCGTCGGATGTTTGACACGTGAAATGGTACCAATAACGTTTGATGATTGGAGACATTGTAAGCCCCCTGAATTTCCTGAATTATTTTTCGAATTTTCTAATGAATTATTTTCAATAATTCATTTCTATATAATTAATTTCGATTTGATTAATTTTGATTTAATGCTCTTTACCGTGACTTGGATTTCTAGAGCATCAGGGATGCCAGTCTCTGGAAACTTTCTTCTTGGAGTTTGTAGTAGACGAGATTATCTTCACAGTGATATTTCGTGTCCCACTCGAACTTGTTCCCTTGTGCTCCATTTGATTCGCGCAACTTCGGGTCAATTTAGACCAATTTATCGTCTGCCGTAAATTGTGATTTAATTTCCAACTTAATTTCGGGACCCGACATCGATCCAACTTAGTCGACCCAATATATGGCCCTGGCCTGTTTTGAGCCTACTGTGCACGTGCCACTTGCGCGCCATCGAATTGATTTTCCTTGTGCTCCAATTTCGTTCATGATTTTAAATAGTTTAAATTTATTATTTTTAATTAAATATTGGTCCCGAACTTGTCAAAACTTGGCCCAACGCCCAACCCAGTTTAGTGTGGGCCCTGTCATGACTGCCCATACACCCCACTGGTGTTTTCCCATTTTTGCCTACTCGAAAATATAATTCTTTTATTTTATAAAATATCTCTACCTCTCTCTTTTATATATATATATATATATATATATATATATATATATATATATATATATATATTTATATATTACACTCTCTCTCTCTCTACTTTTAAATCTCTCTCTCTCCTCACACACACAAATCAGCCCCCCCCCCCCATGTGGCTGACCTCTACTTCTCTCTCTAAAAATATCTCTCGTTTTCTCTCTCTTCTTTATATAATATATACACATATATATTATATATTTATATCTCTCTCTCTCTAAATATCTAAATCTCCCTCACTCTCTCTCCTTCCCTCTCACATCACCACACCCTTCCCATCACCAGCAAAAGAACACCCCCCCTATTCTAGCCGACCTCTCTCTCTCCTTCTCTTATTCAAATGATATCCCTCTCTCTCTCTCTATTCTCACACACATACATATTTTTCTCTCTCTCTCACTCCTTATATTACACCGACACACACTTTTCTCTCCACAAACTCCATTGCACACAGCCCATCCCGAGCTCAGCCTCCCATGGCCGACCTCCGTCGTGGCCGAGCCGCCGGCCACCACAGCAGGCCGAGCTCGACCAGCCTCCCCTCCTCTTCTCCATTACACATCACCTCCACCACATCATCACCACCTCCATATTAACCACCATCTCCACCTACACAACTCCTCCCACACGCCCCCCCCCCGCCGTGCTGGCCGTGCGCCGCACGTCCGTCGGCCTCGCCAGGCCGCGCTGCCCCGCGCGCCGCCGCGCGGCGCTAGCAGCACAGTGGCAGCAGCACGGCACCAGGCGCGCGCGCGTACAGCGCTGGCCGCCGCCGCCACCGGCCGTCGTGCCTCCGGCGACCCCCACACGGGTGTGCCCCACCCCGGCGAACTCTCCCCTGGCGGCCACCGTCCTCCGGGACGCGCCTTCGAGGCGATTCGTGCATTTTTTACGAAATTCCGTCGACGCGCGCGCGCGCGAAGTCCAGAATTGGCGCCTCGTCGCAGCGGCTTCGTGCGCATTTCCCGTGGAATCCGACCGTTGGATCGGCGAACTCCTTGCTCCGTCTCAATCTCGGTATATCCCTCTTCACCTTTGTCAAGTTTGAACCGTTAATTTCGTCGTTTGATACATCAAAACCGGCCACCAAGTTGACGTTTTAATTTGTACCGTTTTTGGACAGTTTTGCGACGCCAACTTCGCGGGTTCGTGTCTTCGTCGTCGCAGCTCCGTTTTGTGCACTACCAGTTCCGGTGCACAGCTGGTATAACCCCCTTCCTGCCCCCTTTAGATTTCATTTCAGTTTGAGCTTGTTAGGTCGATCGAATTCGACGCCAAATTGGCCGTTCGAATTCTTAGTGTTGCACTTGTAAAATTCCATTTTTGAACCCGGGACTCCGGATTCAATTTCTGACACCACCAGTAGACTCGTGGCGTCGTTCTGGCCTGTTTTCATATAAAGTTTGCTTGATTTGGAGAACGTGGGCCCTGGCACGCATTTCGGTGCAAAGCGGGTCCTACTTTCTGAGTCAACGGGTCAATTTAAGATCGGCTCATCGAAATCCAATTCTGGATATACCGTTGAGTTCGTATCGTCATTCTGGACTCGTTGACATATAATTTGCTAGATTTTAGTGGATATTGGTTCCGGCACGCATTTCGGTGCAAGTCAGATACCAATATCCGGGTCAACGGGTCATTTTGAGTTCGGCTCATCGGAATCCAATTCCGGATATACCGTTGAGTTCGTATCGTCATTCTGGACTCGTTGACATATAATTTGCTGAGTTTTGAGGACATTGGCTCCGACACGCTTTTCCGTGCAAATCGGAATTTCAATGTCCTGGTCAACGGACCAATTTGAGATCGGGTCAACGGAATCCAATTCTGGATATACCGTTGGGTTCGTATCGTCATTCTGGATTCGTGGACATATAATTTGTTAGATTTTGTGCACTTTTATTTCGACACATTTTTTGGTGCAAAGTGTGTCCAACGGCGGACATCATTTTGGCCCGAAATTACCGTTTTGCCCCTGTGTCCAAATTGGACTTTTGGACAGGCTATCCTAGTTGATTTGACCATTCTGGACACGTTGGTGATATTTATTTTATCATCCGACAACATCTGTAGGTTTTTACCCTATTATTATAATCCTTCTCCTTTTGTGGTATTTTGAGTTCCATCGATTCCGGTGATTTCACAATCACTGAAATTGATGTGTTGACCCCGTAGATGTTTATAGAGACTAGCCTTGACCCTGTTTGACCATGGTTGACTGCTTGACTGAACGTCGAAGTAGAGTCAACATTTGACCAAGTTTAACCTAGAGTTGACCAAAGTTGACCAGTTGACTAAATGTCAACTGTAAGTCAACCATTGACCCAGTTTGACCTAGTTTGACTTGGTTTGACTTATTGTGGCCTAGTTTGACTTAGTGGACTGAGTCTGACCTAGATTACGTAGCTTATACTATAGAATCAAGCCTAACACTGTTGAACCCTAATTAGCTTATATATATCTTATCTCTAGGTCTGTGGCATCACTCTGAGCATCGACCCCATTTAACAGTTCAGGACCGCAGGCGAGTACATTCTCTGATCTTTTCATGCTTGTTAGGACTTATATTCTTGCTTTAGATTACTTTACATGATGCTGTCACGTCATTATCACGGATTGGTACTATATGGATCTTGTTATGCGATGTTATCTCCCTCGGGGTGCATCAGATACAGTTGTCATGTGCTTTTCACAAACATCTTGTATTTCATGTACACCGCTTTCATGTATACTCTTGTGCAATCTTGTACTCTCATGATCACGTGAGCAAACATGATAAAAACCTCTTGTACAAAGTAACGTAACTTGACTGGATCCTTGTGTATTGATTGGGGAGGGTGAGTAGGAAATGGTTATGTGATCAAATCCCATCTTGTACAAATTCTTGTGAAATCTTGTATATGTCCTAAGCCCGTTTATATAACCATATCATGCTCTAAATCACAGGTTACCTACAGTTCTTACTTATCATATATATAGATATTTCCAGTTATCAAATCTCTCTCATTTTTACATATATTCTTTACAGTCCATGTATCTTACTCTATGCATGCTTTACATTTCCCAACATGATATGAACTGCGTGAGATGTATTGTACTCGTTCCGCTCCTGACTGGATATGTTATGAAAATATTACAGATGTTGATGCTAGCTGAGGTGGTTACCACTATTCTTCTCTATGAGTTGCCTGGTAGATATCTTTAGTTAGTCTTGTTGTTCCTTCTTTATTTTCCTGTCTTATGATCATTATAGATTCTAGTTGTTCTAGTGATATTGCTATTAATTCTTGTCTTATCTTCCTTAGTTTTCGTGATGTGACATGAGTACATTTCTAGTTATGGATTCTTAGATGTGGTAGTTAGTATAGTATACTTGACAGCGTTCTACCGCCGATACTGCGGTGTAGGCTGGGCGTGGCCCACGTATCCGTATCCGTATATCCGGGTGCGGGTCGTGACAGACATATACCTTCTGAGATCAAGGACTTCTATTGGAAAGCTGCTACAGTAAGATGAAAGTTTACATTCTTTTTTAAATGTAGTTTATATCTACTATCTTCCTAATAATTACTTATGACTATTTTGTACTTGTAGCAAAAATTTACATTCATGGAGCGCGATGAAGAGGCAAAAATGTACGTCCTCCAACAAATGGAAAGACTTGCTAGGGCCAACAAATCAAAATTGGGAAAATATTTGAAGAGAAAGCCGAATGACGTAGACCCGGTAGATTGGGAACTATTCGTTAAGAAAAGATCATCAAAACAATTTAAGGTATGTTGAATAAATATTTTTTGAAGCTTCAATGTCTAACATTTAAGGTATTATCTAATAATATGCATGTGTTGTACATAGGAGAGGTCTACAAAGTTTAAACAAATGAGAGGAAAACGAACAATGCCGTACCTTGGAAGTAGAAAAGGCTTTGCTCGCATTGCCGATGAAATATTGGTAAGTATAAAGTATTTTTTTCATTCGTATTTATAACTCTCTACTTATCAATGCCAATTTTACCTAATACAATGCAGAGAAGGGAGGGACCATGTCCTATCGATAAGGTTAGGCTTCGTGCTTGGATCCGGGGATATACTACTGGGGAAGGTGTAGCTAAGCACTCAAAGGACAACGAGCTCATTGTGTATGTACACAATTATCTTCTTATGGATAGTATTTTTTTCTTCTTGTATTGACAGTCAAGCGTTGTCCAACGGAGACTAATTCTAGTTTTCTTCATCGTAATTTCAGCAAAAAGCCAAGAAAATCCTTCTTGCACCACCTTCAAAGGGATCCCAACAATTAGATGAAGGTGATGCACTTTCACAAGTAGTACGGCAATCTGAAAAACGGGGTAGGATTAGAGGAGCCAGAGCCGGAGCAACTAAATCTAAATTAGTTGCTCAAAAGAAGCATTATCAAACAGTAATTCGACTGGAAAACAAAATTGAATCAATGCAGGACAAAATTGACTCAATGTCAAAATTAGTTAAAGAACAAGCAAAGTTGATAGAGACTTTGATGAAAAATAAGGTAAGCGTGTAGGAATTCTAGATTGACTCTTGTTTTATTTCACTTTGATATTTTTTTATACATTACCTATGACGCTTGCCTTGTTTAGGAATGTGATCAACAAAAAGATGATGATGTTGAAGTGAGTGTAGAGGAAAGAAATTCCCAAAGCAAAGTTGACTCAATGCAAGGGCAAATCAACTCCATATCAAATTTAATTGAACAACAAACTCAACTACTTGGTACATTAATGAAAAATCAGGTAAGTCATCAAGAATGACCACTTGTAACAAATCTATATTTTTCTTTTTGGTAATTACATATAATTGTTTTCCTCTCCTCATTAGGATCAAAATAAGATGACCAATGAGAAGAACGACGAGAACACTAAAGAGGAGGAGGAGAACAACGAGGGAGCAGTGATGATGAGAACACTAAAGAGGAGGAGAACAACAGTGGCGACGAGAATGATTTTGAAGTAAAGGTCATTTCAAAATCTCCATCTGCTCCACAGGTAATATATCTCTAATAAATAGAAGTATTGTAACTCGAATGATATTTAATATTTTTGAGCTTCAATCTTTGTTGTAGTCACATCATTATCTGTCAAAGGACCAAAAATGCAAGTTACTCGATTGGACGGAAAATAAGAACAAAGTTGTTGCAATTGGACGATGGATCACCGATGATCCGAATGTGCCGGTTCATGGTTATCCTCTTGGACAAGGTGCATCCCGTGTTTGGGTAGATATAGTGATACAACCCAAAGCTCTCTTGTTTAGGCCGTGTTTTGGTAATGACACAGTAGAGGAAATCATTAGAAGTACCACGGCTTGGCCAACAGACCACATTATGCCGTTTGATGACTAGGTACGTCTTTAGTGCAGTACCTCTAAATGCTATACTAAATGCCTACACACTATACTTTAATTCATGCACCCCTATGTTTTACTCACTATTTTCACATTCTATTACACAGATGTAAAATAAAAACTAATCCTACACACTCTTTGATACTAATTTCTACTTATCTGCACACTTTTTCAATAATCTGAACTTATAATCTACTGTTTACTGAACACTAGAGCGTCTGATCTGATGCACATTGGAGACCAAATAATAACAACAATTACAAGATCAAATTTTCATCATGAAAATAGCTTCCAAACATTACCTGAAGCAACAAGTACAAATTACAAGTTCTGGCACAACAATTACAAGCCCAATTTTATTAAAGCATTAATACATAGGTTACAACTTATGGTACAGCAACTACATAAAACTATAAGCCCCTAAATTTCAAAATAATATTTTTATAATTTTAAATAGTGTTTTGGATATTTTGATGAATAGTGTTTTGGATATTTTGATAAATAGTGTTTAAGATATTTTCGTGAATAGTGTAGATGCACTCTATTATCTAATGGATAATTGGTTTTATTTGAATGGCCATGTTTGACCCAGACTTTCACATGGATCATGATCCAACGGCTAAGATTAATTCCCTCTTCTATATATACCATTTCACTTTCTCTCTCCTCTCTCTTTTCATTCTCTTCACTCTTTCTTCATTTCTTCTCTTCCCTTGGAGCTTGCCAAGAGCTTGGCCTTGAGGTCTAGAGTGTGGTTTCGTACCCCTCTTGGTGGTGGAGTAGAAGATTAGGCTTGGAGCTAAACCTAGGCAAGTACACCTTGCCAAATCCATGAACCATATTGTTTTGTTTTCATTTTATTTTTCTTGGAGTTAAATGCTTAGAATTGTCCTAAATTTATTGTGTTAAAAATGTTTTCCTTGTGATTCTCGTCTATATGCATGTTTCTAAAATTGATTTTAATTATGCTTTGATTTTCTGATAAAATCTAATATTGACTTAGTAGAAAACTCGGTATCAAGAGTGATACTGGGGTTACCATCATGGATCTTGGTCACATATGCATATATGAGGCCCTCACCTAGTTTGTATACCATGGATTTTGAGTTTGGTGGATATCGAAACCCGTTTCGGTATCCCGAGAACCTATTTTTGGAGTATTTTAATATATTGATCTATCAAATGTTTTGATTTGTGAAAACTAATAGTCCCATGTTGTAGGAAATTCAATTCTATGTAATTTTGACTTTTGAAAATCCGAATTTCGATTTAAAACGAAGTTTTTATGACCGAAACAAGTTTTGAGTTCAAAAATTAACTTTCTGTGACGGTTCGGAAAATCCGTCGGAAATCTGCGGAAATCCGTCGGAAAATCCGAACTTGCACAACAAAACTTGCTGTGACGGATCGAAAAATCCGTCGGTAATCCGCAGTAATCCTTCGGATGATCCGGTTAGGCTGTTTTTGAATTTTTATATATATTTTAATTACTGTAAAAATCTGAGAAAAATTGTATTTAAATACTATGTTAATTTAGCTAATTTATTATAATTTTTCTAGCATTTAATAAGTACTTTTGATATTTTATAAAAATGAAAAAACAGACCTCATTTTTAGGATACATATGTTTGCTGATTTTTAATAAATATTTATGAAGGTTTATAAATTCCAGAAAAATTAGTATAAATTTCTATAATTAACAAGGATCATTTTGGTACTTTATTTTATGTAAAATTGAGTTTTTTATCTATCTTAAAAATTGTTGGAACACAATGTACAGTTTGATTTATTTATTGAATAATTACGACTTTCAATGATTTGTGTTCTTTTGAGTTATTATAGTATTGGACCTCACCCCGCACTAGTGTAAAGATCCTAGAAAATTAGTTTGGATATAGTGTCACTACACATTGGACTTTTATGCTAGGTCACCACTTGGCTAGTATCCAGTTAGGAGTCGTGTCTCACCACTAGTGTAATCTTAATCATAACTTAGAGGCTGAGTTTGTATATCATTATTGACAGGACACCGGACATGTATATCTTCTTACTAGTATTCTTGCTTTGCTCGAGACAAGTACATCTGTAAACTCATTTACTGTCTTTTAATGCTAGAACATGTATTAACTCTGTTAAAATACTGATCCTTGAGGTAGCAAGTTAAATCTTCACATGTTGTATTACTTTCAGTACCTACCATGCTTATGCTGCTCCCAGTATCTCTCACATGTTCTATATCGTTCTCGTATCTCTCACATATTTTTACTGTTCTCGTATTTCTCACATGTAAAATCTGGGTTATGGGGAAACTGATAGTTGAGTACGTGATTATGCCCCCCCCTCTCCCGTACGTATGTACCGAGCAAGGTTGATATTTTATATGTATACCTTGTCGTAGGCGCACCAGCTATATCTGTACGTATGTACATCTATCGCTTGTTTACTTGTACGGAAGTACATTTTAGATACTTGTGCCACAGCACATTTTACACCTATTGACGATCACGTACCTGCTCCAGTTTTAAACATTAGATATACATGTGTCACCTTGAAAAATGTATTTTTACCGTAATTCCAGTCATACCATGATTCCAGATGTGCCATGTTCCCTATGTTACTATGATACTGTGATTCCAGTTGTACCATGAGGCCATGTTTTCAGTATTTCCTGTTTTATAGACTTATCACATCATGTTTCTTGTTGTACATCTCTTTCATTATATATTCAGTATTTTAGTTGTAGAGGTTGTACTTGCTCCCGTCCTGACAGGATAACGTTGTAGGTTCACTTTTCGAGAAGGAAATGCTATGTGATACATACTATGGCACTGATTTTGAGGACCTGACCTTAGCTCCAGAAGAGGCCCCAGCGGGAAACCTTGCTTAGATATTTTTTTTTGTGTTTTGAGACTTAGACTTTGTTTTGAACTTATATTTGGATACTGGACTTTGTCTCCAGTTAGATACTTTGGAAGTGTATTATTAAGTCTGTTCTTGTTTACTTTCGCTTATAGATGCTGTGTTGTGATGAACCTTTAAATGTGATATTAGAACGAATTAGCAGCTTAGATCCTTTATTGTCTATTCTTAGAACAGCTTACTACGCTTTAACCAAGCGTAGGCTGGACATGGCTCGGCCCGGCCCAACAATTTGGGTATCGGGTCGTGACATATTTTTAGTGGTGGCCCATGCAGGTCTAGACTTAAGTTTTTTGGTTACACCAAGCATGCCTGCAATTAGGATCTTAGGACAACTTGTTAACACCTAGGAATAACATTTAGAACACCTAGAGGATATCTAGGATTGCGACATAGGAAAACTCATCACAGCATAGGACCGTTAACTATGTTTAGCCTCTTGTTTGAAATTCAGTGGGTTACAATTTTGACCAGGATAGTACCCTTGGGATGACCCTAAGGATCTCACTCTAATCTTACCTCGAAATCTGTTTCCACTTATTTCCATTTGCTCTTCCTTAAATTCGTTGTTGAATTTAATTTCTGATTTTCGTTGTTGACTTTGATCTTGCATCATGATAAATTTTGTGGATTAAATTGTGATATATCCTGATAAAGTAAATGTCTGCTTTATTTATGGAGTTTAGAATTTATCGCAGCCATATTAGCTGGTATGACAAAAACATAGAGCCTGATTTCGGATATACTTATCCTAGTTATGGAATTTAGATTTTTCTTGCAGCCATACCGGTTGGCGTGACGAAAATTCTAGATAATATGATTATAGGGTGTATACCTTAGTCTTGACTCTATCGTTTATTGCATCTAAGCTTACTGGTGTGGCAAAAATTCTGGCAACAAGATTTCAGGAATACGTGTATGGTTTCATATCATATCTCACCTTGGTTCACTTCGTTATGACCGAATGAGCAAGAACAAATTCTTATCATCATTCTTTCCAGTCTTGATTAACTCTGTTCTATCTACATCTACAACTAGGATTATAGGTTCTCTAGGACTCTCCAACATGATTGCTTTTATGTTATCTTTTGGACATAATTATTTTTGTGTTCCATCTTTCCTATGACTTGACTAAACTCTTTTTCGTTAACCTCTCGGATAATTCTTCTTGTTATGCATCACGTTGTCTTCGTACCATTCTTGGAGATATTTTGACCAACTTTCCTGTCTTGCTTGACCTTTAACTTGTTTAGACACTGTTATGGATTGCTTGACCCAGTCTTAGGCTTGTTACCTTCTATTTCATAGGCGACCGAAATAGCCAAACCTTGTTAACTAATTCTATAGTATAACTATAGATGTATTGTGTGATTGTGATAAGTACTTTTCCTAGGGATTGGTTAGATTAAGCTTATAGGACAAGTATGGGTGACTGACTATAGTAGACTTGGAAACCATTAAGAACGATTGCATTGATAGTACGACTCGAGATAGGGTATCTAAAGATGGAGAAATGAGATATTATATAGTTGTGACTATGGATTGAGGATTAGAATCTTGTGCTTAGCAGTTTGAGGATTTAGCATTTGTAGAATTTTGGTTGGTTATCTATAGCTAATTACATGTGATTAGAGGGTAGATCGATATGAGGATTGAGATAGAATAAATTAGAATAAGTTATCGTATTGCGTACGAGATCGGAAAGATATCAGTTAAAAAGACAAGGAACAAGACAAAGACATATGTACTTTGGTAATTAATAAATCGGGAGTTTTGAAATCGAGGATTTATATTCGGAGGACTTGTTGAGTAAAAAGAAGAAGGCTCTACGCAAAGGATAGAAATTGAACGTATAATTTCAAGGAGAAACTGTAGAAAAGGATTGACGACAAATGATGTTAAGGGCCTATTGATTGATAGAATAAGGATACTTAGGATGTGATAAGGAAATCAAGTACTTACAAATTGAGGTTGGAAAATATGGTTGATGATTAAGCATTTTAGGCTTATAAACATACCAAGAGAATGACCTATAGTTTTGGGTATACATAAAAGTTTCATGTTAGTATGGAAGATTTTAAAGGATATATGACGTAGTTTATGATAGAAGTACCTTTGTTGAACCTGAACCAAAAAGATTGTAAAGAGAAACGGAAGAGATATCCTTACTTGTTCGACCCAACAGCTGCGAGGGAACCACCCGTTCCCGCTTGATACCTTAGGGGTTAGTTTTGATCGTAGCCTTATTCATTTGTTGCATTGCTTGTTCTGTTAGAACGTTTGTAGAGTCTTCTATCCTTGTGAATTTCGAGGACGAAATTTTTCAAGGAGGGAAGATTTGTAAGCCCCTAAATTTCAAAATAATATTTTTATAATTTTAAATAGCATTTTTGATATTTTGATGAATAGTGTTTTGGATATTTTGATGAATAGTATTTTGGATATTTTGATGAATACTATTTAAAAAAATTTCGTGAATAGTATAGATGCACTCTATTATCCAATGGATAATTGGTTTTGTTTGAATGGCCATGATTGACCTAGACTTTCACATGGATCATGATCCAACGGCTAAGATTAATTCCCTCTTCTATATATACCATTTCACTTTCTCTCTCCTCTCTCATTTCATTCTCTTCACTCTCTCTTTATTTCTTCTCTTCCCTTGGAGCTTGCCAAGAACTTGGCCTTGAGGTCTAGAGTGTGGTATCGTACCCCTCTTGGTGGTGGAGTAGAAGATTAGGCTTGGAGCTTAACCTAGGCAAGTATACCTTGCCAAATCCATGAACCATATTAATTTGTTGTCATTTTATTTTCCTTGGAGTTAAATGCTTAGAATTGTCCTAAATTCATTTTGTTAAAAATATTTTCCTTGTGATTCTCGTCTATATGCATGTTTCAAAAATTGGTTTTAATTAGGTTTTGATTTTCTGATAAAATCCAATATTGACTTAGTAGAAAACTCGGTATCAAGAGTGATACTAGTGTTGCCATCATGGATCTTGGTCATATATGCATATATGAGGCCCTCACCTAGTTTGTATACCATGAATTTTGAGTTTGGTGGATATCGGAACCCGTTTCGGTATCCCGAGAACCTATTTTTGAAGTATTTTGATATATTGATCTATCAAATATTTTGATTTGTGAAAACTAATAGTCCCATGTTGTAGGAACTTCAATTCTATGCAATTTTGACTTTTGAAAATTCTAATTTCGATTTAAAACGAAGTTTTTATGGCCGAAACAAGTTTTGAGTTCAAAAATCAACTTTCTGTGACGGTTCGAAAAATCCGTCGGAAATCCGCGGAAATCCGTCGAAAAATCCGAACTTGCACCACAAAACTTGTTGTGACGGATCGGAAAATCCATCGGTAATCCGCAGTAATCCGTCGGATGGTCCGGTTAGGCTATTTTTGAATTTTTGTATATATTTTAATTACTTTAAAAATCTGGAAAAAATTGTATTCAAATACTATGTTCATTTAGCTAATTTATTATAATTTTTCCAGAATTTAATAAGTACTTTTGATATTTTATAAAAATGGGAAAATAGACCTCATTTTCAGGATACATATGTTTGCTGATTTTTAATAAATATTTATGATGGTTTATAAATTCCAAAAAAAATTAGTATAAATTTCTATAATTAACAAGGATCATTCTGGTACTTTATTTTATGTAAAATTGAGCTTTTTTTCTATCTCAAAAATTGTTGGAACACAATGTACAGTTTGATTTATTTATTGAATAATTACGACTTTCAATGATTTGTGTTCTTTTGAGTTATTATAGTATTGGACCTCACCCCGCACTAGTGTAAAGACCCTAAAAAATTAGTTTGGATATAGTGTCACTACACATTGGACTTTTATGCTAGGTCACCACTTGGCTAGTATCCAGTTAGGAGTCGTGTCTCACCACTAGTGTAATCTTAATCAAAACTTAGAGACTGAGTTTGTATATCATTATTGATAGGACACCGGACATCTATATCTTCGTACAAGTATTCTTGCTTTGCTCGAGATAAGTACATCCGCAAAATCATTTACTGTCTTTTAATGCTAGAACATGTATTAACCCTGTTAAAATACTGATCCTTGAGGTAGCAAGTTAAATCTTCACATGTTGTATTACTTTCAGTACCTACCATGCTTATGCTGCTCCCAGTATCTCTCACATGTTCTATATCGTTTTCGTATCTCTCACATGTTTTTACTGTTCTCGTATCTCTCACATGTAGAATCTGGGTTATGGGGAAACTGAAAGTTGAGTACGTGATCATGCCCCCCTCTTCCGTACGTATGTACCGATCAAGGTTGACATTTTATATGTATACCTTGTCGTAGGCGCACCAGCTATATCTGTACGTATGTACATCTATCGCTTATTTGCTTATACGGAAGTACATTTTAGATACTTGTGCCACAGCATATTTTATACCTATTGACGATCATGTACCTGCTCCAGTTTTAAACCTTATATATACATGTGTCACCTTGACAAATGTATTTTACCGTGACTCCAGTCATACCATGACCAGATATTCCATGTTCCCTATGTTACTATGATACTGTGATCCCAGTTGTACCATGAGGCCATGTTTCCAGTATTTTCTATTTTATAGACTTATCACACCATGTTTCTTGTTGTACATCTCTTTCATTATATATTTAGTATTTTAGTTGTAGAGGTTGTACTTGCTCCCGTCCTGACAGGATAACGTTGTAGGTTCACTTTTCGAGAAGGAAATGCTAGGTGATACATACTATGGCACTGATTTTGAGGACCTGGCCTTATCTCCAGAAGAGGCCCCAGCGGGAAACCTTGCTTAGATTTTTTTTTCTTGTGTTTTGAGACTTAGACTTTGTTTTGAACTTATATTTGGATACTGGACTTTGTCTCCAGTTAGATACTTTGGAAGTGTATTATTAAGTCTGTTCTTGTTTACTTTCGCTTATAGATGATGTGTTGTGATGAACCTTTAAATGTGATATTAGAACTGTTAGCAGCTTAGATCCTTTATTGTATATTCTTAGAACAGCTTACTACGCTTTAACCAAGCGTAGGCTGGACATGGCTCGGCCCGGCCCAACAATTTGGGTATCGGGTCGTGACATGTTTTTAGTGGCGGCCCATGCAGGTCTAGACTTAAGTCGTTTGGTTACACCAAGAAAGCCTGCAATTAGGATCTTAGGACAACTTGTTAACACCTAGGAATAACATTTAGAATACCTAGAGGATATCTAGGATTGCAACATAGGAAAACTCATCACAGCATAGGACCGTTAACTATATTTAGCCTCTTGTTTGAAATTCAGTGGGTTATAATTTTGACCAGGATAGTACCCTTGGGATTACCCTGAGGATCTCACTCTAATCTTACCTCGAAATCTGTTTCCACTTATTTCCATTTGCTCTTCCTTAAATTCGTTGTTGAATTTAATTTCTGATTTTCGTTGTTGACTTTGATCTTGCATCATGATAAATTTTGTGGATTAAATTGTGATATATCCTGATAAAGTAAATATCTGCTTTATTTATGGAGTTTAGAATTTACCGCAGCCATATTAGCTGGTATGACAAAAATATAGAGCCTGATTTCGGATATACTTATCCTAGTTATGGAATTTAGATTTTCTCGCAGCCATACCGGTTGGCGTGACGAGAATTCTAGATAATATGATTATAGGGTGTATACTTTAGTCTTGACTCTATCGTTTATTGCATCTAAGATTACTGGTGTGGCAAAAATTCTGGCAACATGATTTCAGGAAGACGTGTATGGTTATCAGATCATATCTCAACTTGGTTCACTTCGTTATGACCGAATGAGCAAGAACAAATTCTTATTATCATTCTTTCTAGTCTTGATTAATTCTGTTCTATCTACATCTACAACAAAGATTATAGGTTCTCTAGGACTCTCCAACAGGATTGCTTTCATGTTATATTTTGGACATAATTGTTTTTGTGTTCCATCTTTCCTATGACTTGACTAAACACGTTTTCGTTAACCTCTCGGATAATTCTTCTCGTTATGCATCTCGTTGTCTTCGTACCATTCTTGGAGATATTTTGACCAACTTTTCTGTCTTGTTTGACCTTTAACTTGTTTAGACACTGTTATGGATTGCTTGACCCAGTCTTAGGCCTTGTTTCCATCTATTTCATAGGCGACCGAAATAGCCAAACCTTGTTAACTAATTCTATAGTATAACTATAGATGTATTGTGTGATTGTGATAAGTACTTTTCCTAGGGATTGGTTAGATTAAGCTTATAGGACAAATATGGGTGACTGACTATAGTAGACTTGGAAACCATTAAGAACGATTGCATTGATAGTATGACTCGAGATAGGGTATCTAAAGATGGAGAAATGAGATATTATATTGTTGTGACTATGGATTGAGGATTAGAATCTTGTGCTTAGCAGTTTGAGGATTTAGCATTTGTAGAATTTTGGTTGGTTATCTATAGCTAATTACATGTGATTAGAGGGTAGATCGATATGAGGATTGATATAGAATAAATTAGAATAAGTTATCGTATTGCGTACGAGATCGGGAAGATATCAGTTAAAAAGACAAAGAACAAGACAAAGACATATATACTTTGGTAATTAATAAATCGGGAGTTTTGAAATCGAGGATTTATATTCGGAGGACTTATTGAGTAAAAGAAAAAGGCTCCACGCCAAGGATAGAAATTGAACGTATGATTTCAAGGAGAAACTGTAGAAAAGGATTGACGACAAATGATGCTAAGGGCCCGTGGATTGATAGAATAAGGATACTTAGGATGTGATAAGGAAATCAAGTATTTACAAATTAAGGTTGGAAAATATGGTTGATGATTAAGCATTTTAGGCTTATAAACATACCTAGAGAATGACCTATTGTTTAGGGTATACATAAAAGTTTCATGTTAGTATGGAAGATTTTAAAGGATATATGACGTAGTTTATGATAGAAGTACCTTTGTTGAACCTGAACCAAAAAGATTGTAAAGAGAAACGGAAGAGATATCCTTACTTGTTCGACCCAACAGCTGTGAGGGAACCACCCGTTCCGGCTTGATACCTTAGGGGTTAGTTTTGATCGTAGCCTTAGTCATTTGTTGCATTGCTTGTTTTGTTAGAATGTTTGTAGAGTCTTCTATCCTTGTTAATTTCGAGGACGAAATTTTTCAAGGAGGGAAGATTTGTAAGCCCCTAAATTTCAAAATAATATTTTTATAATTTTAAATAGTATTTTCGATATTTTGATGAATAGTGTTTTGGATATTTTGATGAATAGTGTTTTGGATATTTTGATGAATAGTATTTAAGATATTTTTGTGAATAGTGTAGATGCACTCTATTATCCAATGGATAATTGGTTTTGTTTGAATGGCCATGATTGACCTAGACTTTCACATGGATCATGATCCAACGGCTAAGATTAATTCCCTCTTATATATATACCATTTCACTTTCTCTCTCCTCTCTCTTTTCATTCTCTTCACTCTCTCTTCATTTCTTCTCTTCCCTTGGAGCTTGCCAAGAGCTTGGCCTTGAGGTCTAGAGTGTGATTTTGTACCCCTCTTGGTGGTGGAGTAGAATATTAGGCTTGGAGCTTAACCTAAGCAAGTACACCTTGCCAAATCCATGAACCATATTATTTTGTTGTCATTTTATTTTCCTTGGAGTTAAATGCTTAGAATTGTCCTAAATTTATTTTGTTAAAAATGTTTTCCTTGTGATTCTCGTCTATATGCAAGTTTCTAAAATTGGTTTTAATTAGGTTTTGATTTTCTGATAAAACCCAATATTGACTTAGTAGAAAACTCGGTATCAAGAGTGATACTGGTGTTACCATCATGGTTCTTGGTCACATATGCATATATGAGGCCCTCACCTGGTTTGTATACCATGGATTTTGAGTTTGGTGGATATCGGAACCCGTTTCGGTATCCTAAGAACCTATTTTGGAGTATTTTGATATATTGATCTATCAAATATTTTGATTTGTGAAAACTAATAGTCCCATGTTGTAGGAAATTCAATTCTATGCAATTTTGACTTTTAAAAATCCGAATTTCGATTTAAAACGAAGTTTTTATGGCCGAAACAAGTTTTGAGTTCAAAAATCAACTTTCTGTGACGGTTTGAAAAATCCGTCGGAAATCCGCGGAAATCCGTCGGAAAATTCGAACTTGCACCACAAAACTTGCTGTGACAGATCGAAAAATCCGTCGGTAATCCGCAGTAATCCGTCGGATGATCCGGTTAGGCTGTTTTTGAATTTTTATATATATTTTAATTGCTGTAAAAATCTGGGAAAAATTATATATAAATACTCTGTTAATTTAGCTAATTTATTATAATTTTTCCAGCATTTAATAAGTACTTTTGATATTTTATAAAAATGGGCAAACAGACCTCATTTTCAGGATACATATGTTTGCTGATTTTTAATAAATATTTATGAAGGTTTATAAATTCCAGAAAAATTAGTATAAATTTCTATAATTAACAAGGATCATTTTGGTACTTTATTTTATGTAAAATTGAGATTTTTGTTTATCTCAAAAATTATTGGAACACAATGTACAGTTTGATTTATTTATTAAATAATTACGACTTTCAATGATTTGTGTTCTTTTAAGTTATTATAGTATTGGACCTCACCCCGCACTAGTGTAAAGACCCTAGAAAATTAGTTTGGATATAGTGTCACTCCATATTGGACTTTTATGCTAGGTCACCACTTGGCTAGTATCTAGTTAGGAGTCGTGTCTCACCACTAGTGTAATCTTAATCATAACTTAGAGGCTGAGTTTGTATATCATTATTGACAGGACACCAGACATCTATATCTTCGTACTAGTATTCTTGCTTTGCTCGAGGCAAGTACATCTGCAAACTCATTTACTGTCTTTTAATGCTAGAACATGTATTAACCCTGTTAAAATACTGATCCATGAGGTAGCAAGTTAAATCTTCACATGTTGTATTACTTTCAGTACCTACCATGCTTATGCTGCTCCCAGTATCTCTCACATGTTCTATATCATTATCGTATCTCTCACATGTTTTTACTGTTCTCGTATCTCTCACATGTAGAATCTGGGTTATAGGGAAACTGATAGTTGAGTACGTGATCATGCCTCCCTCTCACGTACGTATGTACCGAGCATGGTTGAAATTTTATATGTATACCTTGTCGTAGGCGCACCAGCTGTATCTGTACGTATGTACATCTATCGCTTGTTTACTTGTACGGAAGTACATTTTAGATACTTGTGCCACAGCACATTTTAAACCTATTGACGATCACGTACCTGCTCCAGTTTTAAACATTAGATATACATGTGTCACCTTGACAAATGTATTTTACCGTGATTCCAGTCATACCATGATTCCAGATATGCCATGTTCCCTATGTTACTATGATATTGTGATCCCAGTTGTACCATGAGGCCATGTTTCCAGTATTTTCTGTTTTATAGACTTATCACACCATGTTTCTTATTGTACATCTCTTTCATTATATATTCAGTATTTTAGTTGTAGAGGTTGTACTTGCTCCCGTCCTGACAAGATAACGTTGTAGGTTCACTTTTCGAGAAGGAAATGCAATGTGATACATACTATGGCACTGATTTTGAGGACCTGGCCTTAGCTCCAGAAGAGGCCCCAGCGGGGAACCTTGCTTAGATATTTTTTCTTGTGTTTTGAGACTTAGACTTTGTTTTGAACTTATATTTGGATACTGGACTTTGTCTCCAGTTAGATACTTTGGAGGTGTATTATTAAGTCTGTTCTTGTTTACTTTCGCTTATAGATGCTGTGTTGTGATGAACCTTTAAGTGTGATATTAGAACTGTTAGCAGCTTAGATCCTTTATTGTCTATTCTTAGAACAGCTTACTACGCTTTAACCAAGCGTAGGCTGGACATGGCTCGGCCCAGCCCAACAATTTGGGTATTGGGTCGTGACATGTTTTTAGTGGCGGCCCATGCAGGTCTAGACTTAAGTTGTTTGGTTACACCACGAATGCCTGCAATTAGGATCTTAGGACAACTTGTTAACACCTAGGAATAACATTTAAAATACCTAGAGGTTATCTAGGATTGCAACATAGGAAAACTCATCACAGCATAGGACCGTTAACTATATTTAGCCTCTTGTTTGAAATTCAGTGGGTTACAATTTTGACCAGGATAGTATCCTTGGGATGACCCTGAGGATCTCACTCTAATCTTACCTCGAAATCTGTTTCCACTTATTTCCATTTGCTCTTCCTTAAATTCATTGTTGAATTTAATTTCTGATTTTCGTTGTTGACTTTGATCTTGCATCGTGATAAATTTTGTGGATTAAATTGTGATATATCCTGATAAAGTAAATGTCTGCTTTATTTATGGAGTTTAGAATTTATTACAGCCATATTAGCTGGTATGACAAAAACATAGAGCCTGATTTCGGATATACTTATCCTAGTTATGGAATTTAGATTTTCTCGCAGCCATAGCGGTTGGCGTGACGAGAATTCTAGATAATATGATTATAGGGTGTATACTTTAGTCTTGACTCTATCGTTTATTGCATCTACGCTTACTGGTGTGGCGAAAATTCTGGCAACATGATTTCAGGAAGACGTGTATGGTTATCAGATCATATCTCAACTTGGTTCACTTCGTTATGACCGAATGAGCAAGAAATAATTCTTATTATCATTCTTTCTAGTCTTGATTAACTCTGTTCTATCTACATCTACAACTAGGATTATAGGTTCTCTATGACTCTCCAACAGGATTGCTTTCATGTTATATTTTGGACATAATTATTTTTGTGTTCCATCTTTTCTATGACTTGACTAAACTCTTTTTCGTTAACCTCTCGGATAATTCTTCTCGTTATGCATCTCGTTGTCTTCGTACCATTCTTGGAGATATTTTGACCAACTTTCCTGTCTTGTTTGACCTTTAACTTGTTTGGACACTTTTATGGATTGCTTGACCCAGTCTTAGGCCGTGTTACCTTCTATTTTATAGGCGACCGAAATAGCCAAACCTTGTTAACTAATTCTATAGTATAACTATAGATGTATTGTGTGATTGTGATAAGTACTTTTCCTAGGGATTGGTTAGATTAAGCTTATAGGACAAGTATGGGTGACTGACTATAGTAGACTTGGAAACCATTAAGAACGATTGCATTGATAGTATGACTCGAGATAGGGTATCTAAAGATGGAGAAATGAGATATTATATTGTTGTGACTATGGATTGAGGATTAGAATCTTGTGCTTAGCAGTTTGAGGATTTAGCATTTGTAGAATTTTGGTTGGTTATCTATAGCTAATTACATGTGATTAGAGGGTAGATCGATATGAGGATTAATATAGAATAAATTAGAATAAGTTATCGTATTGCGTACGAGATCGGAAAGATATCAGTTAAAAAGACAATGAACAAGACAAAGACATATGTACTTTGGTAATTAATAAATCGGAAGTTTTGAAATCGAGGATTTATATTCGGAGGACTTGTTGAGTAAAAAGAAGAAGGCTCTACGCCAAGGATAGAAATTGAACGTATGATTTCGAGAAAAAACTGTAGAAAAGGATTGACGACAAATGATGCAAAGGGCCTGTGGATTGATAGAATAAGGATACTTAGGATGTGATAAGGAAATCAAGTATTTACAAATTAAGGTTGAAAAATATGGTTGATGATTAAGCATTTTAGGCTTATAAACATACCTAGAGAATGACCTATTGTTTAGGGTATACATAAAAGTTTCATGTTAGTATGGAAGATTTTAAAGGATATATGACGTAGTTTATGATAGAAGTACCTTTGTTGAACCTGAACCAAAAAGATTGTAAAGAGAAACAGAAGAGATATCCTTACTTGTTCGACCCAACAGCTGCGAGGGAACCATCCGTTCCCGCTTGATACCTTAGGGGTTAGTTTTGATCGTAGCCTTAGTCATTTGTTGCATTGCTTGTTATGTTAGAATGTTTGTAGAGTCTTCTATCCTTGTGAATTTCGAGGACGAAATTTTTCAAGAAGGGAAGATTTGTAAGCCCCTAAATTTCAAAATAATATTTTTATAATTTTAAATAGTATTTCCGATATTTTGATGAATAGTATTTTGGATATTTTGATGAATAGTATTTTGGATATTTTGATGAATAGTATTTAAGATATTTTTGTGAATAGTGTAGATGCACTCTATTATCCAATAGATAATTGGTTTTGTTTGAATGGCCATGATTGACCTAGACTTTCACATGGATCATGATCCAACTGCTAAGATTAATTCCCTCTTATATATATACCATTTCACTTTCTCTCTCCTCTCTCTTTTCATTCTCTTCACTCTCTCTTCATTTCTTCTCTTCCCTTGGAGCTTGCCAAGAGCTTGGCCTTGAGGTCTAGAGTGTGATTTTGTACCCCTCTTGGTGGTGGAGTAGAATATTAGGCTTGGAGCTTAACCTAGGCAAGTACACCTTGCCAAATCCATGAACCATATTATTTTGTTGTCATTTTATTTTCCTTGGAGTTAAATGCTTAGAATTGTCCTAAATTTATTTTGTTAAAAATGTTTTCCTTGTGATTCTCGTTTATATGCATGTTTCTAAAATTGGTTTTAATTAGGTTTTGATTTTCTGATAAAACCCAATATTGACTTAGTAGAAAACTCGGTATCAAGAGTGACACTGGTGTTACCATCATGGATCTTGGTCACATATGCATATATGAGGCCCAAACCTAGTTTGTATACCATGGATTTTGAGTTTGGTGGATATCGGAACCCGTTTCGGTATCCCGAGAACCTATTTTTGGAGTATTTTGATATATTGATCTATTAAATGTTTTGATTTGTGAAAACTAATAGTCCCATGTTGTAGGAAATTCAATTCTATGCAATTTTGACTTTTGAAAATCCGAATTTCGATTTAAAACGAAGTTTTTATGGCCGAAACAAGTTTTGAGTACAAAAATCAACTTTCTGTGACGGTTCGGAAAATCCGTCGAAAATCCGCGGAAATTCGTCGAAAAATCCGAACTTGCACCACAAAACTTGCTGTGACGGATCGGAAAATCCGTCGGTAATCCGCAGTAATCCGTCGGATGATCCGGTTAGGCTGTTTTTGAATTTTTATATATATTTTAATTGCTGTAAAAATCTGGGAAAAATTATATATAAATACTATGTTAATTTAGCTAATTTATTATAATTTTTCCAGCATTTAATAAGTACTTTTGATATTTTATAAAAATAGAAAAACAGACCTCATTTTCAGGATACATATGTTTGCTGATTTTTAATAAATATTTATGAAGGTTTATAAATTCTAGAAAAATTAGTATAAATTTCTATAATTAACAAGGATCATTTTGGTACTTTATTTTATGTAAAATTGAGGTTTTTTTTATCTCAAAAATTGTTGGAACACAATGTACAGTTTGATTTATTTATTAAATAATTACGACTTTCAATGATTTGTGTTCTTTTGAGTTTTTATAGTATTGGACCTCACCCCGCACTAGTGTAAAGACCCTAGAAAATTAGTTTGGATATAGTGTCACTATACATTGGACTTTTATGCTAGGTCACCACTTGGCTAGTATCCAGTTAGGAGTCATGTCTCACCACTAGTGTAATCTTAATCATAACTAAGAGGCTGAGTTTGTATATCATTATTGACAGGACACCAGACATCTATATCTTCGTACTAATATTCTTGCTTTGCTCGAGGCAAGGACATCTGCAAACTCATTTACTGTCTTTTAATGTTAGAACATGTATTAACCCTGTTAAAATACTGATCCTTGAGGTAGCAAGTTAAATCTTCACATGTTGTATTACTTTCAGTACCTACCATGCTTATGCTGCTCCCAGTATCTCTCACATGTTCTATATCGTTCTCGTATCTCTCACATATTTTTACTGTTCTCGTATCTCTCACATGTAGAATCTGGGTTATGGGGAAACTGATAGTTGAGTACGTGATCATGCCCCCCTCTCCCGTACGTATGTACCGAGCATGGTTGACATTTTATATGTATACCTTGTCGTAGGCGCACCAGCTATATCTGTACGTATGTACATCTATCGCTTGTTTACTTGTACGGAAGTACATTTTAGATACTTGTGCCACAGCACATTTTACACCTATTGACGATCATGTACCTGCTCCAGTTTTAAACATTAGATATACATGTGTCACCTTGACAAATGTATTTTACCGTGATTCCAGTCATACTATGATTCCAGATATGCCATGTTCCCTATGTTACTATGTTCCAGATATGTACCATGAGGCCATGTTTCCATGGTATTTCCTGTTTTATAGACTTATCACACCATGTTTCTTGTTGTACATCTCTTTCATTATATATTCAGTATTTTAGTTGTAGAGGTTGTACTTGCTCCCGTCCTGACAGGATAACGTTGTAGGTTCACTTTTTGAGAAGGAAATGCTATGTGATACATACTATGGCACTGATTTTGAGGACCTGGCCTTAGCTCCAGAAGAGGCCCCAGCGGGGAACCTTGTTTAGATATTTTTTCTTGTGTTTTGAGACTTAGACTTTGTTTTGAACTTATATTTGGATACTGGACTTTGTCTCCAGTTAGATACTTTGGAAGTGTATTATTAAGTCTGTTCTTGTTTACTTTCGCTTATAGATGCTGTGCTGTGATGAAACTTTAAATGTGATATTAGGACTGTTAGCAGCTTAGATCCTTTATTGTCTCTTCTTAGAACAGCTTACTACGCTTTAACCAAGCGTAGGCTGAACATGGCTCGGCTCGGCCCGGCCCAACAATTTGGGTATCGGGTCGTGACAAAATAAACTTTCATTCTTACTTGATTACTTGGATCAACCTGCAACAAATGCCAATTGGCAAAGTATAAACAATAACGCATTTGTATAAAATATTTTTGGAACAACCTGCAACCTGCAACCTGGATCAACCTGCAACCTGCAAAATATAAAACAAACTTTCATTCTTTACTTGATTACTTGTATCAACCTGCAACCTGCAACAACTACATAAGACTCATTTAGTGCACTGGTAAGGCATCACTTTTTCTATCCCAATAATTTACTTTTCGTCAATTGTCTGGATCGGCTCGAGATGGTTTTTTTCTTTACACTAATGATTTATCCCCTATTTTTGTGTAGGTTGGATGATGGAAGAGGATGCTTTCTGAGGAGTTTTGATTGTGGATAGGCTCGAAGGGAGCTAAATGTTAGACAGTCAACATTTTGGGATATATGTAGCTGACTACACTGTTAATGTTTAATTTTTGGACATATGTTTGGTACTACTTCATTGTTCTACATGGAAAAATTAAGGATTTTGAATGTTTGGTACTACTTCGTTGTTCTACATATATTAGACAGCAAAATTAATGAATTTACTTATGTTCGAAATTCATTCTGTGATTGATTCGCATTTAAATTTTTGAATACCTGCATTTTGTATAACTGTGGCATTATCTGCAATAGTATTCTGATGTGTTGCATTCTGCAAATTTTTGAATACAGAATTTTGACTCTGCAATAGCATTCTGACATGCTATTGTTGCACATATAATAGCAGGAAAGAAATGCTATAAAAAGCAGATATATATCGAAACGCTATTAACAAACAATAACATACAGGAACACAATTAAAACTAAACAGCGTTCAGGAATGCCATAACACATTTATAGCGTTAACAAATGTTATTAATGAACTATAGCGTTCGTAAAGGCTATGTAAACTATATAGCGTTTGTAAGTGCTATAACATGTCTATAGCGTTCATGAACGCTACAATATATTAATAGCGTTCATGAATGCTATTAAAGTTCTATAGCGTTCCTAATTGCTATAACTATCATATAGCGTTTCAAAACGCTATACATTGTCTATAGCATCAATGAACGCTATAATCCATGAATATCGTTCGTACACGCTATAACTTTATAGCGTTTTTGTACATGGGGTTATTATAGTGGGGGCATATATAGCGGACGGAATATGCTATAATATGCATTCTACAGCGTTCAGCGCACGCTATTATATCCCATATTTGTTGTAGTGAGAGACTTGAGAGGAGTTCGAATTAGCTGCATTGGGCCATTCAGGACTGTTTGCCGGATGTAGGGGATCTGTACTAGGGTTAGGAGGAGGGAGGGGACCGGTTGTTGCAGCACTGAGCGAGGAATTTTTTTCAGCATCATTGACTTTTAGGGGAGGGGTTGAAATATTTTTAGGCCCATTATGTTGGGAAAGAAACGCGGAAACCTTTCCCCAAACCGGAGAGTACCTGCGAGAGGACCGAGCAATACAACGCACGAACCCAAAAACAACCACACAAAACAATCCACGCAGACACAGAGAATTTTTGACGTGGAAAACCCTTGCAAAAAAAAACCACGGGACGATCGGAGTCCAACCCTGAGAAGCCTCCACTAATGGAATAGAAGAATTACACCCTCTACAAACTCCTCCCGATCCAAATCGGATCCCCACAACACTCAGAAATAAGAACAATGATTACAAGGCTACGAAGAGCGAGAACGACGAGTAGAGAGTACCCGAACACGATCTCCTTCGAATAGCGACCTTCAATCCTCCGTCTTCTTCTCCGAAGTTGCAATGGCACTCTTGCCTCCTTCCTCTCTCCAAGTTGTGTTACGTTGCGTTATAGCGTAATGAATTAGGGTTGGGAAATCCCAACTTAACTCCCCAATCCCGCAACCAACCTGGACCGTTGGATTAGATCCAATGATGAAAACTCATCCAAATCCCGCTTCAGCCCCCGACGACACAGAATTCGGCCAGAACTCTGTATCGGGCAAACAGCACGGGACGACCAACTTCTAGAAGATCCAGACCGAGTTCGGCCAGAACTCGGCCTGGGACCGAGTTCGGCCCGAACTCGGCTGCCTCATTCCAGAACCTCCCTCTGGGTCATCAACAGCAGCAGCGACTCCGCGTCGCCTACTTCCCGAGCTTCTTCGACACACGAATGGCGCTCGTCGCACTCCGGGGTCTTCTCCACATAGGTTGGGAACCCCACCCACTCCAACAAATCTCCCCCTTCACAACTATGGGGAGGATATCGTCATCCCGACGACCTGCCTGCAGTACTCAAACTTCCCCCTTGGTAGAATCTTCGTGAACATATCAGCTCCGTTGTCATCTGTATGAACCTTCTCAAGCTTCGCGTCCTTCTTCTCAACCACATCCCGTATCCAATGATACCGAGTCTCGATGTGCTTGGACCGGCTATGAAACGTCTAATTCTTCACAAGGTGGATAGCACTCTGACTGTCGCAAAGCAAAGTATACTGCTCTTGCTTCAGTCCCATTTCCTGCAGCAGCTTCTTCATCCACAGCAACTCCTTGCAAGCCTCCGTCGCCGCAATGTACTCTGCCTCTGTCGTCGACAAGGCAACACACTTCTGCAACCGCGACTGCCACGATACTGCTCCTCCCGCAAACATCATCACGTAGCCCGAAGTCGATCGCCTCATGTCTACATCTCCAGCCATATCAGTGTCGGTATACCCAATCAGCTTCGGCTCGTCACCACCAAAGGAAAGTCTCCAACCAGCAGTGCCCTGAAGATATCGTAGAATCCACTTGACCGCACTCCAATGTACCCTTCCAGGATTTGAAAGATACCTGCTAACCGTACCAACTGCATGAGCAATATCTGGCCTCGTACACACCATGGCATACATCAGGCTTCCTACAGCTGAGGCATATGGAACCCGCTCCATATCTTCCTTTTCGTCCTCGGTAGATGGACACTGTTCCTCAGTGAGCTTAAAGTGAGCCGCAAGAGGGGAACTCACTTTCTTCGACCCGTCCATCCCGAAATGCTGAAGTACCCGGTGAATGTACTTCATTTGGGACAAGTGTAGCAGCTTGGACTCTCTCTCTCGGCTGATCTCCATCCCAAGAATAGTCTTCGCTGCGCCCAAATCCTTCATAGAGAAGGCCGCGCCCAGTTGGCGCTTCAGCTCCGCTATCCTAGTGGCATTCCGACCCACTAATAGCATATCATCAACATAGAGCAACAAAATGATGAAATCATCCTCGACAAAATACCTCACAAATGCACAATAGTCCGACGTCGTCCGTGCATAACCATGCTCCCCCATAAATGACTCGAACTTCCTGTACCACTGCCTCGGAGCCTGCTTCAGACCATACAAGCTCTTTCTCAACCGGCAGACCAAATATGACTTGTCCTTCTCACAGAATCTCTCTGGCTGCTCCATGTACAACTCCTCCTCAAGATCACAGTGGAGGAATGACATCTTCACGTCCATCTGCTCGACCTCCAAGTCGAGACTGGCTGCTAATGCTAGCACCACCCGAATAGACGAATGCTTGACGACAGGCGAAAAGATCTCATCATAATCCACGCCTTTCCGCTGACCGTAGCCTTTGACTACCAGCCTCGCTTTGTATCGAGGGCGAGTAGCATCATCCGTCTGCTTCACTCTGAACACCCATCGATTCTTCAAAGCCTTCTTGCCCTTTGGCAACCGCACCAGATCATAAGTGGAATTGGTGTGCAAGGAACTCATCTCCTCCTGTATAGCCTCCATCCACTCCTGCCTGTGTTCGTCTTCCATAGCCTCTGCAAAACTTTCGGGCTCTCCCCCGTCAGTCAATAGCACATACTCATTGGGTGAGTATCTCGTAGATGGTCGACGATGTCACTCCTTCTCAGTGGAGCCACTGGTGCTGGCTGTATACCAACAGCCTCCTCCCCTTCAGGAACTGTCTCTCCGGCATGCTCATCCTCTTGAGGGACACCCTGACCACCATCAGCAGGCTGATGATCAAGGTTGGGAGCTACTCCATGTACTGGCTCCCCCATAACTGGATCTTCTGCGATGTCCTCTGGAAACTGCACGAAGCAAAATGACTCTAACTCAGGCAATTCCTCAGCCTCAGAAGGCGTCTCGGAATCCTGAGTGTTGGTCATGGTCTGATCCTCGATGAACACCCCGTCCCTGCTTCTGTAGAGCTTTCCTTCCACTGGGTCGTAGAGTCTATAGCCAAACTCATCCCGACCGTAGTCGACAAAGATGCATCGCCTCGTCTTCGGCTCAAGTTTGGTCCTCTCGTCCTTCGGTACATGTACGAAGGCCTTACAACCAAACGCCCGCAGGTGATTGTATGACGGCTCTTTGCCGTACCATACTTTGTCAGGCACATCACCCTAAAAAGGAGCACTAGGAGACAAATTAATAACATAAGCAGCTGTGAGAAGAGCCTCACCCCAATAATTGTCCGGCAAGTTTGCTTCTGACAGCAAACACCGCACCCTCTCCATCAGTGTCCTGTTCATGCGCTCCGCTACACCATTGAGCTGAGGTGTCTTTGGCGGAGTCTTCTGGTGTCGTATCCCTTGCTCTCTGCAATACGCATCAAAGGGACCGATGTATTCGCCGTCATTGTCGGACCGAACACACAACAGCTTCTTGCCCGTCTCCCTTTCAACAGAGGCCTGAAACTCCTTGAAAGTAGGCAGCACCTGATCCTTGGTCTGTAAGGTAGACCCAAACCTTCCTGGAACAGTCATCAATAAAGGTTACAAAGTAAGAAGCACCACCAAGAGATTTTACCTTCATAGGACCGCAGACATCCGAGTGAATCAACTCGAGCAACGTCGGCTTCCTCGAACTTGGGTGACTTTGGAAAGACACCCTATTTTGCTTCCCAGCTAAACAGTGCGTGCATTTCTCCAACTTTGTAGACTTGAGCCCTGGAATCACCTTCCTGTTCACCAAGTAGCTCATCCCCTTCTCGCTGATATGGCCGAGCCGCCTGTGCCACATCTCGGTAGACGCATCACTGACTGCGTTCACCTCATGTGCCCCCTGTGCGCTCCCCTCCATATAGTAGAGACCGGACTTCTTGCTTCCTCTGGCAATCACCATCGAACCTCTGGAAAGCTTCCACTGACTATTCCCGAAGAGACTGAAGAATCCTTCGTCATCCAACCTTCCAACCGACACCAGGTTGAAACGGATATCAGGGACATGACGAACATCTTTGAGAACAAGAACCGCACCCGTCTTCGTTCTCAAATGCACATCTCCAACGGCAACCGCCTTCGACACATCTCCGTTGCCCATCTTCAACACGCCACAGTCGCCTGTCGTGTAAGTGGCAAACAGTGCCCTGTTGTGAGATACATGTGCTGAAGCCCCCGAGTCCACCAGCCAAGAATTGTCGTCGCAGGCGAGGTTAGTAATGACCTCATCACCTACGATGATCACATCGCCTCCATGCATCGAGGCCGCCGCTGTAGTGTTCTCTTCTTGCTTCCCCTTGTCGCCCTTCTTCTCTCTCTTCCAAGCGAAACAATTCCGCTTGATGTGGCCCTTCTTACCACAATGGTAACACTCTGAGTCCTCGTAACGACCCTTGGACTTCCCCCTGCTCTTGTCTCTGCCACCACCTGGACTCCTGCTTTTGTCCCTTCCGCGGCTCTCTGAAACAAGTGCCTCTGAGTGGTGGGATGTGGATGAAGTGCCCTGAGAACGTCTCCGCATCTCTTCATTCAACACCCCGTTCTTGGCAAATTCCAGACTGACCACGCCCTCTAGAGCAGAAGCGATCATAGATACTCGTACGGTCTCCCACGAGTCTGGCAAAGTACACAGCAGCCATAGTCCCTGAACTTCGTCGTCGAACTTGACTCCCATAGAAGATAGCTAGTCAACCACGCCCTGGAACTCACTCAAGTGATCCGAAATAGACGCCCCATCCTTGTATCGCAGATCCATCATCGTTCGGATCAGGAACAACTTGTTTACCCCGGTCTTCTTCGCATACAAGGATTCCAGCTTATCCCACAACGTCTTCGCGTGCTCAATATTGGCAACGTGGTTGTACACGTTCTCATCAACAAACTGCCGTATGTACCCACACACCTGTATGTGCTCGAATGTCCAGTCCTCCTCGAATTTATCACTGGGCTTCTCGGATGCAAACACGGGTAGATGCAGCTTCTTGACAAACAGCAAATCCTTCATCTTGCTCCGCCAATAATGATAGTTTGTGCCATTAAGATTCACCATGCGCACCGGCTTCGCGTCCATCTCTCCTCTCTGGTTTCTCTGTCAACTACTGACACTCCTTCTGAATTCCAGAACCTGGCTCTGATACCACTCTGTTGGGAAAGAAACGCGGAAACCTTTTCCCAAACCGGAGAGTACCTGCGAGAGGACCGAGCAATACAACGCACGAACCCAAAAACAACCACACAAAATAATCCACGCAGACACAGAGAATTTTTGACGTGGAAAACCCTTGCGGGAAAAAACCACGGGACGATCGGAGTCCAACCCTGAGAAGCCTCCACTAATGGAATAGAAGAATTACACCCTCTACAAACTCCTCCCGATCCAAATCGGATCCCCACAACACTCACAAATAAGAACAATGATTACAAGGCTACGAAGAGCGAGAACGACGAGTAGAGATTACCCGAACACGATCTCCTTCGAATAGCGACCTTCAATCCTCCGTCTTCTTCTCCGAAGTTGCAATGGCACTCTTGTCTCCTTCCTCTCTCCAAGTTGTGTTACGTTGCGTTATGGCGTAATGAATTAGGGTTGAAAAATCCCAACTTAACTCCCCAATCCCGCAACCAACCTGGACCGTTGGATTAGATCCAATGATGAAAACTCATCCAAATCCCGCTTCAGCTCCCGACGACACAAAGTTCGGCCAGAACTCTGTGTCGGGCAAACAGTACAGGACGGCCAACTTCTGGAAGAGCCAGACCGAGTTCGGCCAGAACTCGGCCTGGGACCGAGTTCGGCCCGAACTCGGCTGCCTCATTCCAGGACCTCTCTCTGGGTCATCAACAGCAGCAGCGACTCCGCGTCGCCTACTTCCCGAGCTTCTTCGACACACGAATGGCGCTCGTCGCACTCCGAAATCTTCTCCACATAGGTTGGAAACCCCACCCACTCCAACACATTACTGGTGGTAGCTAGTGTCTCGGAGGGTAAGACCAATTGGGTAGTTTCGAAGGGAGCTTCGATGGAAGAGCTCGGCATCAGACCACGTAAGGGGGGAGCTGAGGGTCGTTATTTATGACCGAAGTGACCTGGTGAGTAAAGACGGTTATTTCATTATTCCCTGCATTGTTGTCCGAGCTCGTAATAATCTATTTCTGCTTTTGGTGGTTCATTGGCTCTTTAGTCTGTGAAGGAATTTTGTAGGTATCTTTATTGTGTCCCTGATGTTTACATATAAGACAAAACTAAGGGATGTTTTCATATTCAACTGGCTGGGAGATAGATCTGCCATAGGGAAGATTTATCCTAACCACCCGAGGGAGCGGTTTGCTAGCGTCAACTTCGATAAAGACTGGCGGTGCTTGGACGAGATAGTGCTTGGACGAGATAGTGCTTCTGTAGCCCTATCAAGTTTTAGAGGGGTTCCAATGCCTAAGGCAATAGAGTAAAGAGCATTTTTGGCGAAGATTTGATGGGAAAGGCCTGGAAAATAAACCCAATAGTAGCCAGAGGAGATTCTTGTGAGGACTTAAAATCCTTCGACCAGCGAAAGATCCGCATCGGGACTTTGGCGATGAACCACACATCTCTAGCTCGAAGACGAAGGAAGTCCTCTTTAAGACTAGGTCTGATAAGAATATGTTTGGGATCAATAACTCCAATTTTGATCTTTCCAACAAATTTGAACCCGGGAAGCGTCTTGCGAATCAAATCGATCGATGGTCTTGAGTGGGAGAATTCCCAATCAAAGCAAATCGATATGGTTGGATCAAAATATTTTTGTCGTCCTCGGAGAAGGAGATAACGGGAACGCCTTTCGAAAAGGTAGGGAAACGGATCGCAAGATCTTCCATAGGGGCAGGGGAGCCTCCCCTAACAGCATTCGTGAAAGATTTCCCGGCCATGGCAGACAGGCCCGGCTGGGGCCAAGGCGGGATCGGAGGGGCATGCTCGGCTAGGGTTTCCTAGAGGAGGCGCAAACCCTAGAGAGCGATTATATATATATATATATATATATATATATATATATATATATATATATTAAAAAACTATAACACCCCCATCCTCCTACACTCCCATCTCTAAACCCTAGCCGCCTCCACCTCTAAACCACTCCGGGATTCCCGTGCCTTGGCGCCGTCAGTTGTCGGAGCTCGTTAAGCGTTACGACCGCTCGCAGACGTCCTCGGTGACATAACTCGAAGCATTACGTTGAGGAGCCGTCCTTCCGCCAACCGGTGTGTGACAACAACATCTCCAGTACCGCAGTGACACTGCCCCGCCGTAGCACGCGGGCGGTGCCCCCTTCCACCTACGCAGTGAGCCTCACTTCCCCCTCCTGTTTCACCTCTTCTTCCTAAGCATGTGGAAGTATGGCTTGCATGCTTTTTATGTGTAATATAGTAGTAAAACCTAAACTAAGTTGTCATCATAACCATTTACTGTGTACCGTGTCCAATGTGCCCATGTTGTTGATTGTATGTATGGGTGTTAGCACTCATGTGTGGCCAAGTAACAGGAAGGGGATCGTTGTAGTCTAGCTTTGCATAAGATTCCCTCTGTAAGAATGAATAGATGAGTAGCTAACAGAGTTAGGTTCACCTGACACATAAAATTTAGAGCCATATTCCAACAAAAAGATAGCTCTAGCCCATTGTGTGTGGAGGTTGGTTTAGGTGTGGTCACATGTCGAATCCTGTGTTTATGGGGGAGGGGCTTTTGTTGTTTGGCTTCCCTTCTATTTTTGGTGTGTTTTCTCTTCCCTTCCAACAGGTATATAGTTGAGTGTTTCTATATCTTACACTAGTGAGCAATAACTCGGTTGGTGGAGAGGATAGGATGGAACTAACCCTGGGTTTGGGCAGAAGGGATTTTGTGGTGCTGGTAGGTTTTGCTTCCTTTTTTCCTTTTTGTGTTTTCCTTTTTTTTCTTCCAACATAAGACAAATAATGGGAGCTACCCATATACATGTACATGTGAGCCATAGCTCATGTGGGTGTGAGGTAGGGATTGAGTGAGGGAGATCCTATGTTCAAGCCTTATGTTGGGAGTTTTGTGGAGTTTTGTATAGTTCCTTTTGCATGGAATAAACTTAATATAACTCGGTTCAACTTAATGCTTTTTTACCATCAAACCCAATATTAGCCATCCTTAATGGCTATAGCCTATAACATCATGGTAGGGGGTAGTCGTAGAAATATTTTCTCTCCTAAATAAACTTTGAGTATTGTTATAAGTAACCCTAGTAGCAATAATTAATTAATTCCTAAATTATTCTATAGGTTCCTTGGATTACTTGAGCTCGATTTTCGTGACAGACTTTCACACTCGGCTTCCGGTTACAGGCAAGTATACCTTGCCACTATGTTTCATCATTCAGTTACATTTTGTTTGTCTGCTATTTTACTTAATATATCACATGTGCGCATCCGAGTACAACTCTGGGTACAACCAACGAGATATGTTGGCTCTCTATTTTCTAACCTAGACTATAGGAGACTACCCTTACATTGCTGAGCGGATACACAGATATCTCACAGGACCCTGACACTACTTTGGACACGGAGAGATAATAATGAGATATAGGACACATATCCCCATATTCGACTGATAATTTGTACGATGAAGCGTGTGTCGGCATAGTCATGTTGATCCTTTTATTGTACTGTTACTAGACTTCTGATTAGGGATTGAACGTGATGAGGAGTCAACATGTTCTAGATTTATTGGGTGGGGAGGACAGTCACTAAACGTAGGGGCTACGAGTTTAGTTTACTTGACGTTGCTGTATGACGGGTGCCCGGAGGGAGCGTTGCTGCATAAGTACCCATGACATCATTGACATTCCCATATGTCGAAAGTTGTCCTCATTTGCATATACACATAGTTGATAGAGTACCCCTGATTCTTCATGCTATTCATACCATAGTGGCATGTATATTATGTATCTTGTTGCGTCCCGCTGAGGACCTGATTTCCTTCCAGTTTGGCTGAGTAGATTGATGAGTCCTTTGTTGGAGTGTTGATGAGCACCTATTTCATTGCAAGTATTTACTCTTCTGTAGTATTTATGTTTCATTTCTATATTTTATATCTGCTTGATTGTACAGTATTTATAGACTCTTTACCTCTCGAGTCTACTCGGGGAGTATGAATATTGGGCTGCAGACTAGTATTCATATTTCCTATTTCTTATACTTTTATTATATGGATTGAGATATAAAGTTGATATAGTGATAGTTATACCATTTTAAACAGTTTATACGTATTCGAGTCGGACTAGAGTCTGGTCGAGTACGTAGCTGGCCTATGCCATATGGCTCGGTCCTACGTATTTTGGGACTGGGACGTGACATGGTTTTTGTGGTGGCCCATGCAGGTCGAGATAAATCGTTTTGATTACGTTACTGTACTGAACAAGCCTATATTAGGATCTCAATCCACTGCTACTGTTGAAAATTTTCTTGACTACTACAATCGCCTTTGAGTTCTGTATTTGTGTTCAAATCATAGCTTCCTTGAATTCCCATTTATGAACTCTCGTCCTTCCCTATCTTAGAAGGGCAAACTTTTGTGATTGATCAACCATTTAGATTATATAGTTATTATAGATTGTGATTAGGATAGATATAATATTCTATAAGTGATTATTTAAGGTACATAGGGGTCAGATAGACGTCTCTACTAGATAGACCGATAGGATATGAATGACATTTTTATCAAGTTTTAGCTTCTATAGGAAAATCCCTTGATTGAAGGAGAGACCTCTTGACTAAAACATATGGAATTGAATTAAAGGTTTACATATTTAATAGACCTATTAGAAGAATTTCCAGTAAGGATTAAGATGACTACGAATACTGATAGAAGTTTGCATAGATTGACTTGGGACTAGACAAAGATAAGAATAGTGATGCCTCTACAATAGAATTTTCAAACAATATGGCTTGATGAAAGGATAATTCAATAAGTCGTGAAGAAATGAGCAAAAAGGTTAGGCGTGGTTGTAAGTGTATAGTTTACTTATGATTAGAGAGGGATAGATCGTTGGTTATGCTGCTAGAAGATTTGACCTGGGTCTTGTATGAGTATAGTATAGAGTTTCAAGGATGATTGTGACTTTCCTATCTTCGATGATTAGTCATAGCCAAGGGGTCTAGGACTAGAGTTAGATAATTGTACCTAAAGAGGTAGGCTAGTAAACCCTTCGTCAATGCAAGTTAGTTAGAAACCCTAAAGGAAATGTGACGGGAACATTTGTGTTTGGTTTAAGGGTACATAGTGGTTATGCAAATAAGAAAGAATTATACATAGCAGTACGGAGATTATGTTAAAGAGGAACAAGGTGGGAATTACAAAAAACGATGAGGGTTACGAACATGATTGCCTATGATGACATACGAGGAATGTGGAAAGAACTATATCTTGAGCAAGGACCTTGGAGTTGAGATTCGAATAAAGGAAGAGGATATTATTTCGAGAAAATAAATGAAACAAATATTGTGATAAGATAAAAGTGAGGATAGAAAAGGAAAATGATTATGATATGCAAGTATGTTGTTAGGAAGCCAGCACCATATATTGTAGATAAACACATGATCAAGGTGGTAGCATTCAGGAACAAGAACAAGAAATGAAATGACATAAGAGAAGAGGGAAGCAAAATATCAAGTTAGAGACGTGAGAACAAAATGGAAGAGGAATATCTTATAATAGGTTGATAAATGGGATTTAAGGTTGAATTGTAAGTTCTTGAAGATGGAGATATTTCATAGATAGAGAAAAGTTAAGAATTAAATGTTGTGTTAAAATTTTCGAAAATCAAGGACGTTTAAAGACCTTGGCAGATTACATTATAAGCATCTTAATATTGTGTTAGTGAAAGTTGTAATTGAGAAGGCTAGGCCAAGGAGTGTACTAATAGAAAAGAGATAAGACAGAAGACCTTCAAATACTATTAATTGGACTTTGTATTAAGATTAGGCTAGTCGTGTTTAAGGAATCATGCGTTATGCTAGAAACCTGATAGATAAGCTAAACGGTAGTATGAATTAGTGTACAATCCCTTAAGTTTGATTGACTATCAGATTATTCTAAGTGACCGGAAGATGTTTTAGGCGCATCACTATTCTTTTCTTTCCTATTCCTATGTTCGTAAATCACGGTTTCATAATTTGGTAATGCAAATCATTCTAGATTATGCGATTATGAAAACCCTATTCTTCCTTAGCCATGCTTTGATTTCAAAAATCAATCCTTGATTTTATTTCTCTTGTGCCTAATATCCATATTACTAGGCATCGATCATTCTCCTAATTTTTTTTGACTAAGTGCCTACTTAGTCGTGCCTTATTCAAGTAAAAATTTCCTCCTTGAACTTATCAAAAAATTTACCCTGATCTGTAACTTCCTTGTTCACGATTTCTGTAAACTTATCTCATCATTACACAATTATAAATCCCTCTACGTCATCTTATTCCAGCCTCGTCCAATCGAATCAATTCCTTCTAACCTCTTGAAACCCTGACCCATATAGAAGTAACACTGAATTGGTAGTAATTCCCATATAGAGTTATTGACCAATAGTACCATGATAGTACCTAGGACTATTGCAGACTATAATACCTAACTACCCAATTCTCATACTTGACTCCTTTAGATATAAATCTTCTATTCTTTTCTTTAAACTATGCCTTAATGTAATTTCAATGACGAAATTTTAAGGTGGGAAGGATGCAAGCCCCCTGGATTTTAGGGTTCTTTTAAAAAAATTTGAATGAATTATTTTCAATAAATATTTTATTATAATTTGTTTTGATCATTTAAATGTACTCTTTCGTGACTTTGATTTTTGGAGCGCTGGGAATGTCAATCTCTCGAAATGTCCTTCATGAGTTTATTAGTAGACAAGATTATCATCATTTTGACATATCATGTCCTACTCAAACTTTTTCCTTGTATTGTATTTACATCGCACAACTTTCTGGTTAATTTAGGCCATTTGACCATCTACCGTAAAACTTGTCCTAACTTCCGATTTAATTTCGGAGATCGATATCGATCCAACCTAAGCAAACAAATATATGGTTTTGACCTATTTTGAGCCTACTACCCACATGTCACTTGTGTGCCATCCAATTGAGCTCCTGCATACTAGTATATCATCAATGATCATAAATGACTTAAATTGTAGTCATGATCTCACCAAGCCTCCCCGTGTTGCTGGAAAGCATCATTCACCGGACGAGTCGACTTGGGAGCGCGAGGACTCTATCCGGGAGCGTTTCCCTTATTTGTTTGAGGACTCGGGTATGAACCTACGTACTGCATTATTTTTTTGTAAACCTTCAATTATCGAATTCCTATTCATGTCGATATTCCTAATTTCGGGGACGAAATTCTTCTAAGTTGGAAAGGATGTAAACCCCCTCATCTTTTAGTCATTATTTGGATGCAAATATTCTAATTTTAAATATGAATAAGTTAGAAAGTATAATCATTGTATATATTTATTTATATATATATATATATATATATATATATATATATATATATATATATTTATATATATATATATATATATATATATATATATATAATATATATATATATATATATATATATATATATATATATATATATATATACATGTAATTATATTTTAGAGTGTATACACAAAAAAATTTGGATTGCATAAATAGTTATGATCATTTCTAAATATTATTTCCAGCCCAAGTCCACCTGTAAAGCCCATCCTGCTAACCCAAAACACAACCTAATTAATTCCCCTCCTTTTCCTTCAAGCCCAGTCGGCCGGCCCAACAACCTAGGCCCAACTGCTGCAAACTTAGGCGGCGGGTCCGACCGGGCAACCCGTTAGGACTCTGTAACCCGGCCCCATTTTGTAGACTCCCAGCTGCATTTGGGGGCGGATCGGGTGACCGTATAACCCGACTATTTGAATCATTGGTTCGATCTACTGTTCTTCGTCTCCATCTTTTCTTTTCCCGCTGCTCTGCACCAGCTGCGCGTGCGCAGGCACCGCATGCCATGCAGTACGGTCTGTCAGTCGGACAACGGCGCTGTGAGACCCCCCTGCAGCTGGCTCGACAGCTCTCTCTATACATATAACACCCCCCGTCCTCCTACACTCCCATCTCTAAACCCCAGCCGCCTCCACCTCTAAACCACACCGGGATTCTCGTGTCTTGGCGCCGTTAGTTGTCGGAGCTCGTTGAGCGTTACACCTGCTCGCAGACGTCCGCAACGCCATAACTCGAAGCGTCACGTTGAGGAGCCATCCCTCCGCCTACCAGTGCATAACAGAGACATCTCCAAGACCGGTGACACTGCCCCGCCGCAGCACGCGGGCGGTGCCCCCTTCCACCTACGCAGTGAGCCTCTTTTTCCCCCTTCTGTTTTACCTCCTTCTTCCTAAGCATGTGGAAAATGCATACTTTTTATTTGTAATATGGTAGTAAAACCTAAACTAAGTTGTCATCATAACCATGTATTGTGTACCATGTCCAATGTGCCCATGATGTTGATTGTATGTGTGGGTAGCACACATGTGCGGCCAAGTAACAGGGAGGGGATCGTTGAAGTCTTGCTTTGCATAAGACTCCCTATGTAAGCATAAAAAGATAAATAGCTAACAGAGTTAGGTTCACCTGAAATATAATAGAGTCACATTCCAACAGCGGAGAGCTCTAGCCCACTTGGTTGTGTGGTTTGGATGGCTTAGGTGTGGTCACAGGTTCGAATCCTGTGTTTGGGGTGTAGTGGCTTTTGTTGTTTGGCTTCCCTTTCATTTTTGGTGTGTTTTCCATTCCCTTGGCTCAATTGCTTCGGTGGTACTCCAAATTAGACCCTATTAACAATAAAGTACCTCATGTATTATTCTTTACTTAAAAGTAACACACCTTATAATTAAGGTGTATTACAGTCCCTGTACCAACTTTTCGTCAAGTTGCTAACTGAAATGTGACGTGGCATGCCAACTCCTAAACTAAGTGTACATGTGTGTAGTCCACGTGTACACTCAACTTAGAATAACCATATTTGACCTTCATCTGTCTCTCTCTCTCTCTCTATTCGATCGACACACTCTGACGAGAAGACGAGGCCACCGAGAGACGCGGACGACGAGGAGACGAGCGGTGCGGCTGAAGACGAAGCTATCGGAGCATTCGCAGATGGGTACCTCTCTCCCTTGCTCTCTTCTTCTTCTTCTTTTTCGAATCTTACTTTGTTTTTCTTTATTACCGAAGCCCTAAAATTTGAAAAACCTCGAAGTAGAGCAACAGTAGAGGAAAACCCAAACCAGTAGTTATTATTATGGAAACCCTAAAGTAATTTATTGTGTAAACTATGCAATAATTTATTGTGGAAACCTTAAAATAAAAGAAGAGCCGATCCTAAAAATATTTATGCTGACAAAATTGCAGCAAATGAAGCAAGTGAAATAGAATGGGATCTTGCGAAGATCCCATGTTATTGCGAAGGAACTTCTCTGTGCAAATTATTCACTGCAAATACACCTTGGAATCGTGGGCGCCAATTTTTAAAATGTGCAAAGGAGGTAGGATGTGATTTTTGGTGTTTGACTGATGAACTTCGGTTATGTCGTTGTGAAGCCGAATTTTGCAAAATACGAACATCAAAGGTGCCTAGGAGCTTAGGTCAAAAATTCTACTGTTGTCCGTTATCTACTAGTGTAAGTGAAACATACTTTTCTTTATACATTAATATAAATTAATTATTATTTTTTGCTATTAATGTGTAACTTACAATTGTAATTTCTTTTTTCAATACGTGTAGAGGGAAAATACTGGTTGTGAATACATTGAATGGATGCAACAAGCTAAGGCCTCAAAGACAAAGAAGAAAATGGTGGATGATGGAGCTACTACTTCTTCGGGACAAGGCAAGGATATCATGAAGGAGATCATATTGGAAGTTGAAATTGAACACCGTGTAGCGCAACGACAACTTGAAATGTATGGTTCTATTTTGAAGAAATTTGAAAGATTTAAGATGGAGTAATTATAAACTCGTATTTGTCTTGTAATGACTAAAAGAATACTAGTTGAAGTTGTAATGACTAGAAAACTTGTAGTTTATTGATCGAAGTTGTAATGGCTTTGCAGCTGTAAACAAGTTCTGGATTTTCATCCTCTGGAATTGTGACCCTTTTTGATGTTGTATTGAATGATGTATTGAATGATGTATTGAATGGTTCTGGATTTTCATCTCGCTGAGATTCAAGTTTATTGTAATGGTTCTCTTTTGAATGATGAAGTCATGTTTTTGTTATCAAACACTACATGATGCTGAAGTTATCAAATTATGTATCATTAGCTGCAAGTATATATACATCCATTCAAATTATATATGCATCTATTCAAATTATGTATCATTACCTGCTACATATGTTTTAGCTTTCACATTGAACTAATGTTGCAGCAGCATTTCACACAAAGTAGAACCACTGAGCTGCATTTTACACAAATACTGATACATAATGCTGTCAGGTAACTGCATTTAAAAGACTACAATTGAGTGCAACCACATAAAAGACTACCACTGCATTTAAAAGACTGCATTACATATGAGCCTTCATGTATATAAGCCACATAAAAGACTGCATTTAAAAGATTGCATTACATATTAGCCACATAAAAGATTACAAATACATAAAAGACTACAACCACTGAGCTGCATTTAAAAGACTACAACCACATAAAAGACTACAACTGCATTTAAAAGACTGCAATTGAGTTTGACATCTCATTACCACACAAATCCAGTTGCCAACCACACAAAGTAGAACCACACAAATCCAGTTAATAGGAGTTTGGCATGTCATTACATATAAACCTTCATGTATATGGCCACACAAAATGCAGGTGTTAGGACCACATCCAAATATCAGTACATATTATAACTTCTTCTATATGGCCACACAATTGTCTAGGTGATAGAAACACAAAATAATTACAGCAAATGTCATTACATCCAAATGGTTCACCTATGAAAGAAATACGACAAAAATAAAATCTTTCAGTTATGAACCACAAAATTAGTGGTCCAAATTAGTCTAGACACTTGTAATTCAGTTTTTGCTTTTCTTAGATGGTAGATTGTATCTTGATGGTACCACTCTGCCCTTTGCTTTCTTCTCCTGAGTGCCGTTGCCCCCATTCTTTGGCAATGTTGAAGTTGGATGATTTGGGGCTGCTGCTGTGCTCCTTTGGCTTGCTGAGAAATCTTGGTTGGAAGCTCCCACAACTAAGACTCCATCAATTGAGCCAAGGCCTGAATATCGATATTGGTTGGAAGCTCCCACACTGCTTAGGCCTGTATTATTGACCACTTGACTTGTACCCTGAGAACAAAGTAGAACAACAAGATTCGAAATTCCAATCACTGACAGTAGAACAAAGTAGAACAAAGTAGACCATATTAATGAACTGATCACTGAATTTTATGCACTTACATCCATCATCCACCTAAGTGCGGTTGGTGTACTGCTGACATCCACATTCAAATCACTGACAGTTTGCCTTGAAGATCCAGCCTGAAATGTAGGTACATATACAAGATTCGAAATTCAGTAGCCTAATGTATCTACTAGTGTCAGTGTTCAGAACATTCATGCAATAAAACAATCACTGATCAGAATATTTATACAATAAAACAGTCACTGATCAGAACATTCATACAAGATTGCAATAAAACAGTCACTGATCAGAACATTCATGCAATAAAATAATCACTGATCAGAATATTCAGTCAATATTCCAATCACTGATCAAAATATTCAGTCAATATTTCAATCACTTATCGAAATATTCAGTCAATATTCCAATCACTTGCAATATTCAGTCAATATTCCAATCACTGATCAAAATATCCAGTAGTGTATTCTGCACTGATCAAAATATTCAGTCAATATTCCAATCACTGATCAAATATCGAAATTCAGTAGCCTAATGTAAAGGATACTTACAGTTGGGCATTCTCCTCTTTCACTTGTCTGTTGTTAATTTTCAGTAGTGTATTCTGCACTTACATTGCCTCTACCTCCTCCAGCCTGCAAAATTAGTAAAATTAAGCATGACATATACAACAATCTTGACCTAGAATATAAGTACATATCCACATACTTACATTCACCCTATGGAACCTCTTGTTATGGGCATGTGACCCACAAATACTGTATGTTACTTTACACAGGCCTTTCTTACTGAGCTTAGCCATGGTTTTGTTACTTGTCTTCTGCTTTACTTTGTCTTGCAACTCAATTTGGTCCTTTCTTCTAGCCATTGTCTTCCTGCCACTCCTGTTCTTCACTGGTGTAGGTGGTAACAGAATACCCTGAGGAAATGGATGTTTTTCCCATAATACAGGGCCATTTAAAGGGTGAATGACACGATTGTACACCAGTCTGTAAGTTGATAATTTGTAGCAGTCATCAACATAGTTTTCACGCCTTTCATTATTTCCAAATATGCAAGCACAAGCATGCTGACAAGGTATTGTAGATAGTTCCCATTTTCTGCATGTACAAGTTTTCATAACCATGTCAACAACAAATTGACCACCTGGCCCACTAACTTGAACCTTAGGACCTCCAGAATACTCTGTTGTCCACATATAGGATTCCTTCTTGTGTTATAATACTTACTTTTTGCCTATCACTCATGAAGACCCAATGGTGAGAATTGTGCATATTAAAATCTTTTTTTAGCAACTCCACAAACCAGTCCCAATTCTCAGTATTCTCAACCGTCACAATTGCAAATGCAAGTGGGTACATGCAATCATTTGGGTCAATTCCAATGGCAACCAACAATTGCCCACCATAAGTACACTTCAAGAAGCATCCATCCAGACAAACAATTGGCCTGCAGTGTTTGAAACCCTCTTTGATACCTGCCAAGCACATGTACATGCCACAAAATTTTCCTCTAGGCTCTTTAAACTCAAATGTAGAACCAGGATTTGTCCTCATAACTTCCCATTTGTAATCCCATAACCTAGAATTTTGCAAGTCTTCATCACCCTCAATCTTCTTAATTGTATAGTTTCTTGCCCTCCTAGCCTTCATGTGGTCAATGGTGAGAGCCAAATCCTTCTTTACTCTTTTAACAATTTGACTAATTTTTTACCCTGGATCATCTCTAAACTCATTCATGTACATTTCTGCAATCACCTTATAACTCAGATATACATCATTTCTGCCTCCTTCCAGTAATACATCATCTTTCCTCTGTATAAGAACTTAACCCACATATGAATCATCTTGAATGACACAATATCAACCTCAAACCACTTTGAAACAACTTCCCCATCAAAATATTGCAGATTTATTTTAAAACTACCTGTTAGCACAGAATTAAGTCTATATAAAATCATGTCTATATAAAATCATATAATTATGTCTATATAATTATGTCTATATAAAATCATGTCTATATAAAATCATATATTCATGTCTATAAAATCATGTCACATATATTCATGTCTATATACATGTAGATCAATTACTGTCTATATAATAGAAATCTATATAATTATGTCTATATAAAATCATGTCACATATATTCATGTCTATATAATTATGTCTATATAAAATCATGTCTATATAAAATCATTTAGTCATGTCTATAAAATCATGTCACATATATTCATGTCTATATACATGTAGATCAAATTACTGTTTATATAATTGAAGTCTATATAATTATGTCTATATAAAATTATGTCACATATATTCATGTCTATAAAATTATGTCATATATTCATGTCTATATACATGAAGATCAATTACTGTTTATATAATTGAAGTCTATATAATTATGTCTATATAAAATCATGTCCCATATATTCATGTCTATATAATTATGTCTATATAAAATTATGTCTATATAAAATTATTTAGTCATGTCTATAAAATCATGTTTATGCCTATAATTATGTGATATAGTGCAAATTACTATATCAAAACCCTAAATTTAACAAAAGAACCCTAAATTAACTTCATGCTCAGCCTTCGGGTTTAACAAAAGAACCCTAAATTCACTTCGTGCTCAGAACCCTAAATTTAATAAAAGAACCCTAAATTCACTTCGTGCTCAGCCTTCGGGTTTAACTACTCTTCAATTAGGATTTTCGTAATGAAAAGAAAAGTAGAAAAGCCTAAATTGATGATTCGAAGAAGATGATCCCTAAATTCACTTCGTGCTAATAATTTCGGTGCATGCAGAACCCTAAATTCACTTTGTGCTCTTCAATTAGGGTTTTCAGAATGAAATGAAAAGAATAAAACCGTAAACTCATTATAAGAAGAAAAAAATCGCCGAAAAAGAAAAATAAGAAGAAGAAGAAGATAGAGAGAGAGGGAGGGAAGAGAGAGGTACCCATCTGCGAGCTGTGCCGCCGCTTCGTGCTCAGCCGATCGTCGTCACCTCTCCTCGTCTTCAACAGATCGTCGTCGCCTCTTCTAGCACGTTCATCCTTGGAAGAGGAAGAGATACAGAGAGAGAGAAAGTGCTAGAGAGAGCAGGAATTGAGCCACTTCCTCAGCCCCACCCCTAATTTTTGTTGAGTGTACACGTGGACTACACACGTGTACCCTTAGTTCAGGAGTTGGCATGCCACGTCACATTTCAGTTAGCAACTTGACGGAAAGTCGGTACAGGGACTGTAATACACCTTAATTATAACGTGTGTTACTTTTAAGTAAGGAATAATACATGAGGTACTTTATTGTTAATAGGGTCTAACTTGGAGTACCACCGAAGCAATTGAGCCCCTTCCCTTCCAACAGTTATATAGTTGAGTGTTGCTATATCTTACACCAGTGAGCAGTAGCTCAGTTGGTTGGTGGAGAGGATAGGATGGAAGTGACCCTTAGTTGGAATCCTGGGTTTGGGCAGAAGGGATTTTGTGGTGGTGGTAGGTTTGGCTTCCTTTTTTCCTTTTTGTGTTTTCCTTTTTTTTCTTCCAACATGAGATACATAATGGAAGCTACCCATATACATGAACATGTGAGCCATAGCTCATGTGGATGTGTGGTAGGGACTGGGTGAGGGAGATCCTAGGTTCAAGCATTAGTTGGGAGTTTTGTGGAGTTTTGTATAATTCCTTTTGCATGGAATCAACTTAATATAACTTGGTTCAACTTAATTTTTTTACCATCAAACCCAATAATAGCCATCCTTAATGGCTATAGCCTATAACATCTTGGTAGGGGGCTGTCGTAGAAATATTTTTCCTCTCCTAAATAAACTTTGAGTATTGTTATAATAACCCTAGTAGCAATAATTAATTAATTCCTAAATTATTCTATACGCTCCTTGGATTCCTTGGGCTCGATTTCCATGCCAGACTTTCACACTCGACTTTCGGTAACAAGCAAGTATACCTTGCCATGTTTCATCATTCAATTACATTTTGTCTGTCTACTATTTTACTTGATATATCACATGTGTGCGTCCGAGTACAACTCTAGGTGCAACCAACGAGATGCGTTGGATCTCTATTTTCTAACATAGGCTATATGAGACAACCCTTACATTGCTGAGCGGATACATAGATATCCCGCAAGACCCTGACACTACTTTGGACATGGAGAGATGATGTTGAGATATATGACACATATTCTTATATTCCACTGATCATCTGTATGATGGAGCGTGTGTCGGTATAGTCATGTTGATCAATTCATTGTACTGCTACTGGACTTCTGATTAGGGATTGAACGTAAAGAGGAGTCGACATATTCTAGATTCATTGGGTGGGGAGGACAATCACTAGACGTAGGGGCTACGAGTTTAGTTCACTAGACGTTGCTGCATGACGGAGGCCCGAGGGAGCGCCACTGCATAAGTACCCATGACATCATTAACAATCCCATATGTCGAAAGTTGTCCTCATTTGCATATACACATAGTTGATAGAGTACCCCTGATTCTTTATGCTCTTCATACCATAGAGGCAAATATATTATGTATCTTGTTGCGTTCCGCTGAGGACCTAGTTTCCTTCCATGTCGGCTGAGTAGATTGATGAGTCCTTTGTTGGAGTGTTGTTGAGCACCTATTTTATTGCAGGTATTTACTCTTCTGTAGTATATATGTTTCAATTCTATATTTCATATCTGTCATGACCCATACCCGATTTTCTGAATACGAGTATGTGGCCAAGTCCAGCCTACGTCGTAGTGTCGACGGTAGAACGCTGTCTAGCCTGCAATAAACAATGCTCGTAAATACTATCTTTATTTGTTCATTCACAAAATTAAATCAATTTACAATATTCACAAGATTACATTTGAATAAAATACAATATCTCACAAATATTGTAAACGATTTTCAACACATCTATCTAACTAATCTTCTACGGTTTTGGCCTTCAACTACACCCGTATCTTCCCAAGAATCTAATACAAAAGAGTAGCTACGACTAATCTAAAAAAATAGATTAACAGTCAGGAATGGAACGATTACAATCCATGCATGCAGTTTTAAATATATGAAAACGATTATAAAATAATGAGTAGAAATGACATACATGATGAAAAGAATAAACAGTAAACATGGCATAAAAAGTAAAGTGAAACGACTAACAAGAACAAGTAAGGTATGGAACAAGGAAACATAACATCTACGTGATTTGAAGTACATCTTTCAATATGTGATCGGTCTAGGACAGTTACACCATACGGTCTACATAGGATTTGCATTCTTACAGTCTACATTGCATGAAATATAAAATAAAGTACGATCAATGGGTCTGATCACATATCTACTTAGTACTCCCCCGCCCGACTACTATACATGGATAAAGTCTCGACAAATAAGTCATGAAATGCGTAAACAAACACAATAAAATATGGTATCATGACTAATCCATATGACACTAGCCCATGTAACGAACGTGTCAAGAATCAAATATGTATCACTAATCATGCAATTATAGTAATTAACAATATTAGAAACAAACAAAAATTATACTCGCCTGGGGTCCTTAGCTGGTGAAACTGATCATTCCATTGGGTCCAGGATAGTCCAATTGGCTAGGATCGATATGAAGGAGTTCGGGTTCGCAAGAAAGATAGGAATACGATTAATCACGGTAAGAATTGATATGGGAAGAAATTTGATATAAGAAAAGTTATTTCTTTAATCTCAATATATTTATCTTTAGAGAAATTATTTACAAAAACATATTTAGTAGCATAGATATTTTAAAACCCTTTTTAGGAAACTTTATTGAAAATCATTAATAATATTTACAACTTTAGAAAATATTTATTCAAATGAAAGCCCATAAAGCCCAAGGCTAATGTACAAGCCAAATAATATATTAAAACAAATAAATAATTTCAAAGCCCAAAACTATTAAAATCTAATTAAAAATCCTTTTATGGTTTTAAGGCCCAATTATCAAACCAAAAGTCCCCAAATTATCTATTTAAAACCATATATTTAAAATTATAATTTAAACCAAAATTAATGACTAAGTTCATTAAACAAAAGCCAAATATATATTGTTTATAAAATTTGTAAAAGCCCAAACTAATATATATATATATATATATATATATATATATATATATATATATATATATATATATATATATATATATATATATATATATATATATATATATATACACACACACACACACAAATCTTTTTAATAAAAACCTAAAACAATTGTTGATAATATTAACTAATAATAATGGTCATAATAATAGTATGCTAATACCAGTGTACATATAAATATACTATCAACAATTTGATGATAAATATACGTATATGTACTGCTAATCAGTACTTTACTAAACCATTAATACTGATCCTTAGGTACTGTTTGGGAAGGGTGGAAAATGGGAGGAAGGAAAAAATTGAGGGAAAAGTGAGAGGAAAATTTTAAATGATGGTGTTTGGAAAGGAGGAGAGAAAAGGGGGGAGGAAAATTTGAGAGGAAAAAGTAGGTGGGTCCCACCAAAAAAATTTCTCCCAAAAGTGGGAGGAAAATGGAGAGAGATGAGAGGAATTTGAGTGAATTTACCCCACCACCCCTCAAAAAGTTAATATTAAATCATCATTTGAGAATACCAAGGAGAAAATAGTAATTGTACCTCTATCCATAAACAAATAAAAAATTATTTTTAAACTTTTTCTTCCCCTACTTTTTGTCCATCCAAACAAAGGAAGGGAAAATTAACTTTACTTTCATTTTCCTCTCCTCCATTTTTCTTCTCCTCAAATTTTCCTCTCCCTCCCCACAAATGTTCCCAAACACAGGGTTAGTTATTACAACAGCCCCTCCCCTCGATTACAGTTCCCAAAAAAATGAAACACTCTTCCCTATGGTTTTATTAGGAACGAGAGGGAGAAAGAAGTAAAAGAAACTGTGAGAAATTTGGCAAGAGAGAGTTAAGAAAGGGTTTTCCTTCGAAAGATCAGAAAAGAGAGCATGGGAGAAAGAGAAGTGAGGGGATCACCTAAGTGCTCGCCCGCTGGTGGCTAGGCGCAGCTGGAGGGGGATGGCGTCGGGCGACATCATCGACGGTGCGCGACGTTGGTGCTCGAGGCATCGGCGGTCGGAGTCGAGAAGGGGCCGCGGTCGAGGGGGTCATCACCAGGACTAGGGCACGGTGGCGACGTCAACGCTGGAAAGTGCCAGATATGAGAATTTGGCCAGGCGGCGAGCAATAGCACGGCTCACCGGACGGAGGGGCTCGTCTTCGAAGACGCGCGACGGAGAGACGGGACTGGTGCGACCGCGCGATGTCTCGGCACTACTCTTCGAGATCGAACGATGGCCGGGGGTGACGGCTCGTGCCCGATCGTGGTGATGTTGGTTTTTGAGGACGGCGGAGGTGATGGGTTGGGCAGCGCGGCACTGGAAGGCCAATTGCGACGTTTAATAGAGGTAAGGGTTTTCTTTTTTTTTTCTTTTTTTGTGGCGGCGGAGCTGTAGATATGGTGGTGGTAGTGACGTTGACTGGGTTGACTTGGCTAGACACTGGCCGAGAATTTCTTAGTGGTGGCGGTTGTGGGGGCGGGTTATGGTGTTGGGGAGGTGGTGTAGGTGCGGGTGGTGAAGGCTCTGTGTTTGTAGGTGGTACCGATGATGGATGCGGTGGTGCCGGGAGTTGACAGTGGTGGTTGTGTGGCAGCGGCTGGTGGGGTGGCCAGAGTAATGGTGTTGGCCATAGGCCGGGATGGTGGCAGAGGGTGGCTAAGTCGCTGGGAAGAGTTAGGGTTGATTCTATCATTATAAAGTCTGCTGGAATGCCGACATGGGCACAGGGATTAGAGTATAGGGATTCGGACTAGTGTCGGGGTGGTGTAACGTCCGTGTCAGTCTGTCGATACAGACACAGGAATTGGTTTGTGTGTCTGGTTTGTCGGACACAGGGTTCGGTTTTGTATTTGTAATATTGTGGAATAAGATGGAAAGGACAATGACACACGGGTCCGGACACGACTATGGTTGGCTTTTGGTAATAATAGTAGAATACGTGGCTATTTAGCTGACACGCGGATATATGGACACGATGATGGTGATGATGGGCACGATGTTTGGATATTGGTGGTGATGGTTGTGGGGAAGGATTGGCTTGCACTACAACGAAAAGACCTATTAATGACGCTTGATAAGTAGATTTCATGACGGCTGATAAAGAAGCATCATTAAAGTTCAACAAGACTCCATTCTATGACAGTGTCCAATATAAATATTATTGATAGTCTTTCAGTCATACGAGCGTTATAAAAAAAACACAAAAATTTAAGTCAAAACCTCCACTCCCCCGCACTTCTCCCGCACTTAAGAAAAAGCCTAAACTAAGAAGCTCTACAGCTACTCCCCCAAGGCCTTCGAAGAAGCCCTAATTTTTCGGCTCAAGTCCCCGCCCCCCATCCTCGTCGTCCATCCCGCTCTCCTGGCTCGCCTCCGCCGTCCGCCTCCTCTCCGCCACCCTCTCCTCTCTCTTTCACGAGCAAACCCTAATTTAAAGCAAGTTCCTCTACCACGCCTCCGCTTTCTCGTAGGAAGATGCCAGAGCTGTTGCTGAGGGCCATCTCCAGTGTTCTCCATTCTGCAAGCTGGTCCCGTTGTCGCTATTGGTGGAGATACTAGAGCAGCTTTGAGATGTTCAACCTGTCCCACGACTCCCAGGAGTACCACTGGGAGACACTCCAGAACCTCCGCTGGGCCATGGAGAACATCGGCATCCTCATTGCCGTCATGTTCGACACTAAAGTCTAATGTGTTTTTAATACTTAGATCTATCTCTATTTGGTTATTTGCAATTTTGATGGAGATTTTCTTTTTGTTCTTGTTGTTGCTTTCTATCTATTTGATAAAACGCCAATGTGAAATATAGGCATGGAGTTAATGGAGTTAATACACCATGAAGAATGGGGCCTCTTGGAAGTCACTGGGGATATCCGACAGGCTCTCGCCGGCGCTCTCCGTCGCTTCCATCAGTAACCCTTCCCATTTCCAGATGCCCCTCTAATGCTATACTTCTCATTTTGGTTAGTGGTTGACTTTATTGTTGCATTCTATATGTTCGATGAAATGTGCTTTTGAAATATTTACTCTTATTATGAGGAGGAACTCCCTGCAATTGTCGGAGTTTCGTTTGGAAGCGAAAACTAGTGATGATCAACTTTGAGTAATTAAATTTATATTTGATTGTTGTATAATGAAACACCTTGAAATGTTAAATTTTTAATTCTATCATGTGCTATTGATGATGAATTTTCTAAGAATATTTATTTGTAAAATAGGTCTTGTATTTCAGACATCTTGTGCTTGAGGCGCTGAATATTTATTTGAAAGATAAAAGAGATTTTATTGACCATGTTATTGTGGGCAACTCTAAGAATTATCAGATTTGGTGAGTGTAATACTTGTTACTTGTTATTTTAAATATGTACATTATTTTCTTTATATATAGCATATTATAAATGAATTTTGGTCATAATTTGAAACTACCTAGATATTTTTTTATTGGTTATTTCGATATATACAACTCAGGCATCATCAACGGTTAGTTTCAGAGAAGTTAGGACAATAAGCTGCAGATAGGGAACTGGAATTCACGAAGAAAAGATACTCTTGATGCTGAAAACTATAATGCTTGTTCTCATATCCAAGTGAATTAGCATTGGTTGTCATATGATAGTTTTATTTATATTTTATTCAATGGTTTAGACAAGTATCTTCTTGCTTAAATATGCGAGATTTTCTATCTGACATAAGCATGCTATCTATATAAGAGTTCTTGATGCTAAAATCGCCATGCCTAATCTCATAGACAGGTTAATTAGCATTGGTTGTCATAGAGTTCTTGATGCTAAAGCTTGCAGCCTATCTAATATTGCTGGACTTATTATCTTCACAGGAGCTATATGTGCTTCTGCATACTTCGTTCCAAAAGAACCTGTTACACAAGCTATATCTGATTTAAAGGTATTTATTCATGGTGTCTTCTTTAATGTCAATTTTGATGCTTAAAAGGTTTTTGGTTACTCATGTCATACCAATTTTATACTCAGATGAGTATCTCACTCTTCGCCTGAACATTCTTCAACTACTTGGGTTATTATACGAATTTTATACGCAAGGCTGAACCGGGTCAGTTTTATGTAAGATCCAAACCTGAATGCCCTATAAACTTTTTGGGTGTTGGGGTTAAATTCGTTCTAATCAGTTTTAGGTTGAGTCTTGGACTTACATAAGACATTTAACCTATTATTTACTTCAAAATAGTTGTTCTTTTTTACTTTTTGGTGAATAATTTAGATGACTTTCACATCTTGCCCGTATTATATATTGTTTGTCTTTTATATGAAATTGTATCAAATATATGCGATAAACTCGATATTTCCTTTATGTAAATCAGTTTTGGGTTTCAGGTTTGGTTGAAGCTATATCCAATCCCTAAGCATTAAGGATTCGGGTTTACTTTTGGAATCCAAAACTATAATTCTAAAATAATCGAGTAGGCTTTTCGGATTATCGATTACCACTTAACATTGACAGCCCTATGTACGCCCACGAAGTCAGTGCCATGATGACTTGATGCATACACTTCGATTGTACCTTCAGTATTTTATAGCATCATATCTTGTAATTTATTAAGTACTAGGTATATGCCTTATTTTGAGTTCTTTCTTGTTTCTGTAGATATATACTTCTATTATTTTTTAATGTTTAAGGCAAATATTGTTACTATTATTTTTTTCCTTCGAAACTTCTATTATTTTTTTGAATTGTATTGTGTTGTCTTATTTTGAAGGCGGATATCATAAAAAGTTTGAGAAGTAGACTTGATATAGTGTGTGAGGAGGCAGAGGATAAAGTGGAGTTGACCAGTAACAATGATATGGATGCGAGCATTGACGCTAATAAGTCTATCCATCAGATTATCTTGCATCAATTAAGGTAGGCTGGGTTTATGCTTCACTGATACGATATACTATGTTTTTTTCTAACCACAGGCATGGGAGAGTGTTTCTGTCATTTATTGAGCATGGAAACTCTTATATACGCACTTGATCTTCTCTTGAAGTACTTGTCACCTTTCTGGACTTCCTGCTTCCCTAGAAAGACAATTAAAAATGAAACAGAAGCCTTCATCCAATCTTGTTACTTTTCAATCGGTAATGCAAAATGTTTGTTATTGTTTTTGCATCTCACTGATCTTGCTAAGAATGATAGACTACCAAATCTGGATGCTTCATGTGAAGAATCATAGAAATCCTGCTGATAAACTATGTAACTTTGTTGTTCGAAAAGGACAAGTACCAAGCTGTACAATTAGGAAACTTCTTCCAATTTTAAACCCGAAATAGGCCAAACGTTTACCTATACAACCCAGAAATGGCTAAAATCTGGCTGAAACAGGCCCAAGTAGGACGTCCTCAGCCGAAATTAAACCATATAAGGCTAAGATCTCACCAAACTGGTCAAAATAATGCTTGGCTATGAAGAATGGACCCCTTTGTTGAGTTCTTTTTGTTTAGTATACATGTAGGGGTCTAGCATAAAATATGCCACATTTTCTGTACATAATGTTTGTTTTTAGAGTTACAGTAGATGACTAAAAGTTGGTACATCAGTAGATGCCATATTTGCTCACTAGTTTCTTACTCTCCATTTTTATATGTAATGGCGAGCCCTGCCCGACCTGATCAAGGTTGGCAGTTCGCTCTTCTCTTTCTTAGATAATTATTTTCCTGTTACATATTGCATGACTAAGAGAAATTAATTGGTTTGAGTACAGTCTTAGAAGGAGCTTTACAGAAAACACCATGATACAGCTGATGAGAGAATTAGAGTATCGTTCGGACTAAGGAAAATAATGAATGCAAGTGACAAGTTACTGGTAGAAACCAGGGACATAGCAGCAGAATTGCAAACCGGCATCCACATGGTACTTATTTACATCGATCTTGTCAAAATTGAGAATATCATGTATATTGTACTGTGTAAATCAGCCCGTCTAATCATTTTCTTGATTTAGCAAAATATCTAGGAGAATACCCCTTTGACTAATTGAGAGGCTTTAAGGGAGAGGGGGATAGAGAGAGAGATGTCAAATATTTCCGCTGATACAAAGTCCCTAGGAATGTCCCCTACCGACTTGCTTGGGAAGACCATTGTAGAACGTCCTTGCTGCTAACTCTTTAAAGGTACAAACTGTTAATTCATTTTTATTTGGTTGCCTAACTTCGGAACATAGTTTCATTTTGATTTGGTGGATACTAATCCAAAACCATGTGCGAATAAGCCTAGAATAATATATCAAAACTTGAAAGGTCCAAACTGTTAATTTAGATATCATAAATGTAAAGTATGTAGTAAATCTTGTCTCCTACATTCTTGAGCTACTGAACCATGATAATGCCATGGTTTGGTATGTAGTAGTTTCTCTTAGGAAGAAAGAGGTTTGTTGAGTAAAGATGCATATTTCATTGTAACATTATTTAATTGCAACCCATCGGTCTCCTTTCTTTTATATGTCTGCAGTTACCGATTCTCTTTGTCCCTTGGCCCATGTTGCAGAGGGAAGGAGAAGAACTTCAGTGGCTTAGTGTTCATGTGGATTTTCCTAAATGCTTTATCCGGGTTAGTGGAGATGTTTTGATGTGGATAGTTTTGATGTAGCTAAAGTGTACTCTATATTGGATACTCTATATATTTTGAGAAGATGTATATAATGAAATGGAGAAATGTAGAATGGTAGCTAAAGTACTCTATTTTGAGACAATGAAATGTAGCTAGCTAAAGTACTCTATATTTGTGAGATGTTGATGTACCCTATTTTGAGACAATGAAATGGAGAATGGTACTTTATATTACATTTCAATATTTTGTTGTGAATATGGTTCAAAGTGGTTGTTTTCGAATTGAATTGAGCAGTGTTTGGAATGTAATGTATAACATGCAGTATAGAACGTTATAAATGTGATACAATAATCATATACAGATCATCTATTCATAACGGTTTTTACATAACTATCCATAACGCTTTGAAAATAAACCGTAGCAGAAATTCAACCTATTAATGACGGTTTTGGAAGAATTATTTATAACGCTTTTAAAAACATTTATAACACCCGTTTTCATAACGCTTGGATTGGAAAAAAAAAGCGTCATAGTTTGTAATTAATGACGCATTTTAGCCGTCATTAAAAGGTGTTTTTGTTGTAGTATTGGTTGTGGGAGAATAACTCTCCTTATTGTGAGACTCGTCTCACAGTATCGATTTTTATATACGGATGCGTATTTTGTAGTGTATTTCATACTTTCTTGGTTTTTTGAATGCTTTAAAACTTTTCCAAACTATAAAATTTTCTACTTGACCGGCATACCAACGCTGTACCGGTGTGCACAGACGGTATACCGTCCGGGGGATATTTTTTACTTTTAGATATTTTCGATTTCAGATATTTTGATAAATAATATTTAAATATTTTGATGAATATTGTTTAGATATTTTGGTGAATAGTATCGAAGCACCCTATTATCCATTGGATATATGGTTTTCTTTTGACGGACGAGATCACTTTAGATTGAGTCACGGATCGCGATCCAACGGTCATAATTAATTCACCCCTTCTATATATATCCCTTAATTTTCTCTCTCCTCTCTCTTTTCATTCTCTTCACTCTCTCTTCATTTCTTCTCTTCTCTCCCCCTTGGGCTGTGCATAGGAACTGGCCTTGAGGCCTTGGGTGTGGTGTCTAACCCCCTAGGAGGAGGAGTAGAAGCTTAGGCTTGGTTGCTAAAACTCTAGGCCAGTACATCTTGCTCAAAAAGTGATATGACCATGCTTTATTTTTAGTTTTCCATAGAAACTAAACTTTTATTGCTCTATAATTTGCTTCTATAAATTGTTAACATCTTTAGTATATAGCATTTTTTTTATTTTGATCGGTAGTATTATGTAGATCTGAGTTTCTAGATATAATTTTTTAGTATTTTGAGGTATTCATCTATCAAATTTGAAAATTTGTAAAAACTAAAGATTCCATGTTGTAGGAAATTTAATTCTATGCAATTTTGACTTTTGAAAATCTGAATTTCGATTTTAAATGAGATTTTTATGGCTAAAACAAGTTTTGGCAAATTTTGGAATTTTGTTGCTGTCTCGAAAAATGGAATTCTGACGGTATACCGGTGTATTCCGACGGAATATCGAATTTATATCCTAAAAACTCTCTGTCTTTGGCCGGAATATCGACGATATACCGGTGTATACCGCTGGTATATCGATTTTGGTTGTTTTAGGCTAATTTGAGATGTTTTTGCCCATTTTTGTCCGTTTTTGCTATTTTATTTGGTTGAAATGATATCTTAGCATGCTCTAGTATTGTTGTATAGATTGAAAGTGGTTGTACATCGTATATACATGACACATGCTTTTGTTCAAGTATTGTTCTATTGTCTAGATTCTAGATAGTTGCTCGTAGTAGCGCACTCCTGTATTGATTTTCTGATTGGCTTCTAGATTGGGATTTGAATGCATGTTCCTTATTGACATCGTGGATATAGCTTGTTAAATGTTAATCTATTGCATCTTGGCACTGGACAATCAAGTGTGAGTATTGTTCCGTGTATCACGTGATATTAGTACGAGGATGTTCGTAAGTGATAACTTACGAATTACTCGTACGTAGCACACGTCATCATAAGGAGTTCTTGAGTGTCCACGACTTGAGAATTTGACATGAATATAAAAGGTAAATGACTAGTAAATTTAAGTAGATCATTGTAGGAGAAAATTCGTACTACCAACCCCGAGCTCCAAGGGCCCCATGAGGCATGGCTCAATCCTGCTAGGCAAGGGCTCCATGACCTACCGTGTTTGCGCATATTGATACACGATCGAGTCATATGTCGTGCTGGGTTGCGGCACAGTCAGTTATATATTTTATATGTTACTTTCAGTCATACATCGTGCCAGTTGCGGCATAGTCAGTTATATGTTTTCTTTTACAAGTATATGATATGGTTGTTCATGTTATAAGTCAAGACATATTTCATCTGCCAGCAGTCTTGTTGGGCAATAGATGCACAAGTACTCGTACCCCTGGACATCCGGGTATCTGTAGTCAGGAAGTTGCGAAGATCCTCACCTTGCATAATAGTAATTAGGATTATGATAACCCTAGGTAGTTAATGATAGCAAGCCGTAGGCAATGATTGGTCGTGCACTTTTGGTTGTGTGTTAGTTTATATGCTTTGTGTTGGTGAGTGGCAGAGGCTAAGTTCTGCTCGAGAAAAGAATTACAACCCCGGTCCTTATTTGATTTAAGGGTTGTGGCTCCGACTTTGAGTAGTTCCTAGGTCCCTTGTTGCTCATCGGCTATATTTCTGTTCCATAGCTATATTGTTCAGTATTTCCATTCAGTCATTTATATTTCTTGAGATACGTGCATTGGTACTGTACTAGTCTTGACCTACATTTATTTACTTTTGTAATATGTTGTTGTGTTGTTGTTGGGCTTTGTCATTCACCTCGAGCTTTTCTTGTGGTACTTGCCACTGGTTTTGCATAGCCAGGTTCCATAGTTGATCTCGAGGATCTACCGTCTTCTTCTCCGGATGGTTCACACTCAGAAGACCGACACAGATTAGCGAGTGGGTTACCTTTATCTTCCACTCTATTTTTGTACTTTTATTTGGTGGTGTTTAGCCAAGGACATGTGTTAGTCCTTGTTCTGGGTTTTGTTCCCTTCGTCTTCGTATGACGTATATGTATATTCTGGACCATGGTTAGTTGTACATTTATGTACCTTTTCTATATTCAGTTGATGTATCTTTTTATTATGTCAGCTCTCATGATTATGTATGCATTTGTGTTTGGGACGCCTTATCCATCTCATATGTGATTTACTCTTTATTGTTTCTTGTGTTGTTTGGATTGAGTTAGGACTTGTCTGACCTTAGGAGTCGTTAGTGGCATGCTAGAGTCCACCCACTTGTCTTCTAGACAGCCGTGATCGTATTTTGGGTACTGGCATACTCTGATATACGTAGCTGGTTTTGTTTCGCCTCCTGCTTTCCAGTATTCTAGTTCTGTGGCGTGACACTTATATAGGAGGTTAAACTCATAGTTGGATAAGGAGTATAAGTCCTAATAGAAAAGTCCTTCCCTTTAGTTTAAATCAAACAAAAATTAAAATTAAATTAATCTAATCAAAATCCACTAGTATATAATAACATTTATTTAAATCATCATTAATCTAATCAAAATCTTTTAAATGTTCTCAAATAATAATTTAAAGTAATTCTCAATATTATAAAATAATTTAAATTTTAATAGATAAATCTTCACATGAATTTAATTTAAGTCAAATACAATCTAATCGCAATACTTTAAACGATTGCTATAATTATTTAAAGTACTATTATATATTATCAAATAGTTCAAATCATAGGAATTCAAATTCAAATCGAATAAACGATCAACATAATAAATTTAAAATATTACTTAATGTTTATCAAAATAATTTAAATTGCATATTTGATATCATCAAGAAATAAATTAAAAAGCTAAATAATTTAAGTGATCAAATAATTAATTATTACAATAAAATAATACTCGTTGCCATTAATAACATAAAGTATATTTCTATAAATCCAATGTTTATTTAAAAATACTTCAATAAAATCTTTTTAAGAAAATATTTATTTTATAGAAAATATTTATTTTATAGAGCTAATGAATAAATTCTTATTAGCAATTTAGAAATAAAATAAAAGCCCTACCAATAAAGTCCATTTAAAATTAATAACCCATAGAATTTATAGAAGCCAAATAATATATATATATATATATATATATATATATATATATATATATATATATATATATATATATATATATATATATATATATATTTATTTATAGGTTTAGAAAATAGTCTTAAAATGACATAAACCCATATTAATAGAAGGCTTAAATATAATCCTATAAAATTCTTTTGTGAGCTTAAGGCCCAAAACCATATACCACAAATAATAATAATTATAATAATAATACTACTAATGATAAAAATCGTTGACATAATAAAATATATACGAAATTAATATCCCTTTTTTTTAGAAAAGCCCAAACAAGTAAAATACTTAAATCCAATTAGTAATAAAAGGCCCAAAATCTTAATTAAATCCAAATTCCATTTGAAAACCCAAACTATATATATATATATATATATATATATATATATATATATATATATATATATATATATATATATATATATATAGACCCATTAATAAACTTAATATCATATTTAAACAAATCAAGCCCAAGGCCTGACCCATAAATGGGGCCCAAGCCAAATAAATTGATCGGACCCGACCACATTAGAATAAAATAAAATAAAATTTTTGAAAATTCGGGAAGAGGAGTTACAATATCTGTTTGATTGTGCAGTATTTATAGACTCTTTACCTCTAGAGTCTACTCGGGCGAGTATAATTATTGGGCTGCAGACTACTATTCATATTTCCTATTTCTTATATATGGATTGAGATATAAAGTTGATATAGTGATAGTTACACCATTTTAAATAGCTTATAAGTATTCGAGTCGGACTAGAGTCTGGTTGAATACATAGCTGGCCTATGCCACGTGGCTCGGTCCCACGTATTTTGGGACTGGGGCATGACGAGAAGAGACACCTAGTCACTGAGCAAAGACTCACGAATATGACTGCTAAATTTAAGGAGTCGTGTGCAATCTCTAAAAAGTTAGAGATCAAGATAGTCAAACAGGTTATCCCTGTTACACAGCCTAAGGTTAGTCCTAATATCAAGCATATACCACAAAGGACTAAACCAAAGAAACCAGATAAGCAACATATTTTTCACAACCATGCTTTCATATACAGGTTTCCAAGAAAGACACAAGAAATTTGTCAACACAAAAACCAATAACACAATTTCAAAAATCACATGCACATACTGTGATACACACGGACATATATCACAGTACTGTAGAGCTAGAAAACTAGTTGACACAAATATACTTACTTTGATTCCTAAGACTAATCATAATCGATCGTTGAAGAAATGGGTACCAAAGGTTACATCTAATTTGTAGGCGAACCCTTAACCCTCTCATGCTAAAATTAAGTAGATACTCGATAGTAGATGTTCGCGGCACATGTGTAACTCCTCTTCCTGGAATTTCTAAAATTTTATTTATTTTATTTATTGTATTTTCTTTTAAATCATGTTTTGGAATAGGTTCTCTTCGAAACGTATAAACGATATTTTACTATTATATTTTATTTCAAAACTAGTTTAAAATTTATGATTTGAAAATACTATTCGATTTTAATAAAAATAATTTTTTCGAATTCATTATTTGCATTACAAATATTTGGTTAGTAATTTGGGCTTTCAAAATATTGATTTCGAAAACGATTTTGAAAATTATAAATAATTTCTATCAAAAAAGATTTGCTAATAAAAATGTATTTATGCAAGGTATGGCTTATTTTATTTTATGGTACTAAAATAGTATAATAAAAGCTTATATTAAGAACATAGATTTTGTTTTAAATTTTGAGTTATCTTGAAGGATTAACCAAATCATCTTTAGATAGATTTTTGTATTTATCTATATATATTAAGAACTATCCTAATGGTATTCTCAATGTTATTCAAAATTAGTTTTGATAAAACTAAATATTATTTTAAATTTTTTATGTTGATCATTGTTTGCAAAAATAAAAAGTTTATTCCAAACTTGTGAAAGAATAGTACAAAGCGCAATGAATTCTGGGGAAGTACAACTGTAGGAATCTGATCAGAAGAGGATCACTTTATCCCTTGGACTATGTGAACTTGAAGACTAGAGCCTCTGGAGAATGCATCAGCAATTTTGCAAGAGTTCTTAATCTCTGTGCGTATGTATCTGTTCCTTCAACAATGATTGGAAACTCTATTTATAGAGTTCAGGAAATAACTGTTTTAGCAGTTATTCTGATGTGCGCGAGGCTGGATTGTGCCACATTGAGTTGCGCCAATCTTTTGTTGCGCCAACTTTCATTCAGTTATAAGTCGTGTACTAACTGTATTTAGATGCGTGGCATCATGTGATTGAGATGCGCATGGTCGTGTACAGGATAGTAGACACGTCTTGAGAGATTAGTGGCATGTGCGCCACGTCATCCTGCTTTAGAGATGAAAATTGTCTCAACTTTATCAGATTGTGCAAACTTCAGTCAGTGAGTAAAACTGCGCTTGATTGAGCTACGACTAGACACGTGGCAGCTTTTGAGCAGAAGTCATTCAGATTGCGCCTAGGCGCAACTAAGGATTTTGTCTGGATTGCGCCTAGGCGCAACTTACAAAGCGTACAGGACAGCTGTCAACCAACTCTCCTCGAGCGACACAATTTACGGGATTTGAAGAGATTTTTCTCGTTCACTGTGGTGTCAGTTGTCAGTGCTGTCAGGTAATGATGGCTATTAAATGTCAGATGCTATGTAGATTTTGGCACAATAAGACTGGGCGCAGTTTGATATATGGCGCAACCTGTTCAGTGGCGTAGTTTGTTCTCTGAGCTTCATATCAATGGCACAACCTGATTGTTGGGGCGCAACTTGATCACTGGTTAGTAGGTTCATGGCGCAACTTAATTTTTAGGCCCTACAAGACCCCCTTTAAAGTTTTCAAAACTTTAAAAATATTTCAAAGTTTTTGAAATTCTTTGAACTTATAAAAGTTTTGACTGAGTCAAGTTGAGCCAGTCAATCACAGTCTGTTACTACCAGTTACGATTTTTTTCGTGCACAATTGGGGGTGACTGTTAGGATTTCGACCTTTGGCTATAAATAATCCCTGTTTAATCCACTGTGATTCTTTACTTTCACTTTTAATCTTCAGAGGAAATTTCTTGAACTCTTGCAACCCTCTTTTCTGACCTTCTCCTCGACGACATGGCCCCCAAAAGGACTGCTGCTGACAAAAGGAAGGCCATCGCCACCCCTTCAACTCGTGCTCCGTCCACCCGTGCACCACAATATGCGCCGCCTTCTTCTCGACGAGAGACGGCCAACCTAGCAATGAAAGGTGATTAAGGACTAGTCGATTCGTTCTGTGGACGATGATTCCATCACTGATTGATTTGTGCCCCTCTTTTTAGAGTGTGATGTATCATAAACTTTGCACCACCCCTTCTTAGGGTGTGGTTGTCCCTTTTCTTGAACACTGTTCATTTTTACGAACCATATTACGCATACTATTGTGCACAGTTAAAAATACTGCATGACTTAATTTGAGGCGCAACTCATTATGTGGCACAACCTGAGGTGTTGCGCAACTTGAGTTTCGTGCAACATGGCATGTGGTGCAACTTGTCTTGTTGTGCAACTCAGATTATTGCACAACTTAAGTTTTGTGCAACACATCACGTGGCGCAACCTAGAAAGTCTATGTAACTCAATAAGTCGTACATCTTTGTTTTGCTTCTTATTTTTTTGTTCATTTATCTCTTTGCAGTTAATCTCAGGGAAGACCCGAATGCAGAAAGATTTGCTTCAACATTTAATGTCCCAGAGTATAGAGAGAATTTGTCTCATGTCACTTTCCCTCAATATGATGGTCCAGAAGCACGAAGAACTCTGCTCATAGACCAAGATAATCAGACCCTTTTGAATTTAATGAATGGTGAACCCCTTCAGAGCTTGGATAGTACAATCTACAAGAAACCTGTCTTTTTATTCGGGGATGCCATCAAGAAGACCTCCCAGCCTAAGGCAAGAAAAGAGATGAAATATTTCTTAAAGGAGGACAAAGCCATACACCTAACAAAAATATCACGGTCGATGACGTTATCCCAATTTGCTTTTGCCAGCTATCCTAGAAGGATGTCATGGGATCTGACTCCTCTTCAGTAAGCAAGAATTGGAAAAATCTGTTATAAATTGGGTTAGAATAACAGGGACCTTTTCTACAGTACTTCTGAAAGATATAATACACATTTTAGAGGGTTAAGGCCGAGCTGCATTCCTCCCGAGGATTCTTCCCTACTTCTTCCGGTCAGAGTACCTATTTTTGCCAATACATTTGCAAAGGCTGAAGGCAGATATCCAGACCGTGCTATGCGTATGACAGGCCTGGTAAACCCTAGGATGAAGCGCTGGAGTAGCTTGTTCATATGGATTTTGGAGGAATTTAAAGACAGGCTCATTGATCTGGATCTCTATAATGCCATATGCACTACAGTATATGGCATTCACCCGAACCCTCATATGTTCTTGGCTCTAATAGAGAGATATGATGAAAGCACTGGGACTTTCATGACGCCTCATGGAGAGATGGGGTTTGCTCTTAACGAGATGGAATATATCTCTCGTTTACCAATGGGTGATAACCCATATGAAGAATATATACCCACAAATGATGAGTTAGATGCTCTGGCAAAGGAGAATCCTGAGATGATCATAGTTTTCCAAGAGCTGCTGTGTCACTACAAAATCTGCTCACTCTACTACGAAAGTGCCACTACGGTACTTGCTACATCACTAAATGGATGCCATATATGTTCTTAGGTCATGTGTGGGAGGACAAGCCACTGGATAATCAAGCCTGTACTCCTTGTTTCTTTGAACCTTTTGATAAGAGTGATATGCAATATCTGATGGAGAAACATGATCATAGGGATGTCACATTGACTGAGGACTCGGGTCTATTTAAGACTGGCGATGTTCTCCAGAGTTATCTTAGACAGGGTTACAAACCTATGTCTCCAGAAGCCCAGCTGGTAGGCTTTCTATCTTTATAGCTCCGGCGCTTTGTAGTTCCAGGAGCCAGTGCAGTTGACAGATTCCATCGGGGTGTCCTGTTCGCTGCAACACGTCTTGTATTTGGATACAAGATGGATCTCCTATCAGCCATGACCCACCGCCTGAACGCAGGATTGCATTCTTTTGTGGACACTATACTGAAAGATAAGGATGCTCGGTCGGATTTTCTCCGTACTGAAATGTCATATACTTATTTGTTCGAATGGTTATTGCTACACCATCCTTGTTTGATGAACCCGGATATGGAAACTGCTGATGGAGACTTCATTGGGCATTTTGCTAATGCTCACTGGAAATATACTGCTCTTTCAGAGTGCCGATTCATGTTGCGGGAACGATCGAACTCGAGAAATCAAGATGTGGCAATGTGGATTGCTTCGACTTGTGGTTTGAGGCGAAGGTGGATTCAAGGATTGATCGGACTTGTGATTGATGATTGAGTAAACATGAGGATTGAGGACATCCAATCTGCGTATCGAGAATGAATTAGTCTAGACCCAAAACAAGAGTTACGCTCCGATGAGAACGATTATTCCGTGGGAGCCTTGCATGGTGATTTTATGCCGACCATGGATAATAGGACTCGCGTGAGATTGGGGCGTGACATATTATTAAAGTCATATGACCTTGTGATCGATTACGTGAATTGGGATAAGTGAGACTTAAGGAATATGAAATGAGAATTATGGTTTAGCGGCAAGTCGTGTCGTAGCGTGCTTGACTTTGGAAGAATAGATAGACAGATTATATCGAATATGTTTGAAAAAGATAGACTATGCAAATTGCTTGTTAGACGAACGATATTGATATATCGAAAAAATGGTTGAACATGACTCCGTGTAGGATGGCTTTGCTGAATGACTCGGACCCCTTGGACTAAGTGTTGTAAGTGCGAATAGGAGATATGTATGCTCAATGTTTAAAAATCTGAGTGGTGCGAGCTTGGGTAAAAAATCCTATACTATCAGCTTTGGTTTGACCCTAGTATTGGGGTCAGTATTGGCATTATTGTTGGAGAACTATGATTTCAATCCTGATATTGACTTTAGCCTTGAGAGATGGCCTAGTGGGCTAGGCGAGACGTCCATGTTGCAAGAGTTAGCATTGGAATGATTGATCTTGAGGATTGGTATGGATGGATAGAATGATTCAACAGTATGAAATACCGACTCACGAGACTCGGCTGACATGCATATATTTCAGGGACACCTGAATATGTGCATGATGCAACTCGAGTGAGAATGACGAATTCTCTATCACGCGTCATGACTTAAATATATATATTTTGGGGACGCCTGGGATATGTGCATCATCCAACGAAGTGATACGTTGAATTCAAGTGAGACTTAAGGAATGGAAAAGTGTCAAGGATTTTGAAATCGTATTAAAGGAAAGATTGATGGTAGTGCGAGTGTGGCTCGGATTGAAGAAACGCACAGGCCTAGTGTGTGCGAGAGTTATAGAATATTGAGTGAAGTGATAAGTCGATGAGTAAGTACTCAGTTAGTTTTGAGGACGAAACTTTTTCTGAGTGGTGTATGATGTAGTGCCCTGTCCCGCTCAGTCAATCGGACGAATCGAAACACCGATGGCGTTCGGACTTAGCTTTGCAACGGCTGCTCGGAGACCCGTTCGGTCGAGGCGACTCCTCACTCAGGTATGGTAGTTTCGGTGAACTTGGCTCATCTTAGCCTTCACATAATAAATCGTACATTTTCAACTTGCACAAGTTAGGCTTGATAATAAAAGAGACGCATCCACATAGCTAAGAAATAATCCCGACGGGTCGGAATATGTTAGAACATAGAAAAAGGTCCCATGGTCTGCTTAGAAGTTTGCTCAGCGTGCTTTTAAAATGACACTCGAACCTTCGTCCCGTGGCTTGGGAGAAGGAAAGCTGGTTTAAGTTGCCACGAAATTTAGAAGTTAGCCTAAGTCATAGGCGTCGCCCGCATGAATGCTTGATAAAGCATGCACGGTCCTATCGTCCAGGGCTTGGCATTGCCTTGCTCGTCCCACGGGTTAAGTTACAGTGCACGTTGCAGAGCATGGCTTATGGCGTAAGTCTAGGCACCTAAAGAACTTGGTTGTTCAAGTCGAACGTGTGCACGACACGTTCCCTTGAGGCAAGGCTTGGCGCAGCCTTTGCTCTTCAAGTTGTTGCACGAATAAGTTAGGAAAAGTTATGTTGGTCTATCAAAGCCATTTCTAGCACTGTCCCGCACTTTCTGCGGTTGTCAAGTCACATAGTCACACGAGAACAAGGCTCGTCATATAAAGTATGTGACTTAAGCGATAGTGTCGCCTAGAGAACAAGTCAGTCTAAGGCACGAGCCATGGTTGGTTTAGTAAAAAGCATGCCACAGTCAAAGGTAGCACACGAGATCGGTCCCGCTACTTGGGAGTCTCGATAAGGAAGCACACGAAATCGGTCCCGCTACTTGGGAGTCTCGATAAGGAAGTACACGAGATCGGTCCCGCTACTTGGGAGTCTCGATAAGGAAGTACACGAGATCGGTCCTGCTACTTGGGAGTCTCCATAAGGAAGTTCACGAGATTGGTCCTGCTACTTGGGAGTCTCGATAAGGAAGTCCACGCGACTGGTTGTCATCAATATCGGTCCCGCTACTTGGTAGTCTCGATAAAAAATTAGAAATTATGGTCATGAATAAGAAAGGACTTAGTAGATCGAGTTGAGTCTTGCATGGTCATTGGACAACTTGCACGCAAGGTGAATTCCTCGAACGATCTCGGGGTGCCGGGTTCGTGTCGACCTAGGAGGAATTGCAGGTATTATACGGCCTTCATCGACGGTACTACTCGATTGAAGTGAACCGTTACAATATAGGCTGTGGGTCATTCGGTGGGAGCTCGTACCTCGCACGCGGATGGTCACCGTATACAAAGATCCAGGATAGCTTGACATTGCTAGTGACCACTCATATAGATGTGTCGGCATAAGAGCGGCTATCCGCGTGTATGCCTTTGGATTGCGTCGAGTACTAGCAAGTTACGAGTTGGGTTAACAAGGCATAATTGTAGCAAGCGCTAACCTTGAATCAGCGCGGGCTAGGTGTGCACGGTTGTAACACCATTTTGAAGCCTAAGATTTGGCTATAGCAAGGACACGTGCTTCGGCATTAATGTGGCATCGTCATCGAGTCGTCTCGAGTTAAGTCAAGAAGGGCCGTAAGGCAAGTTGGTTAAGTCTGGTTGATCCTTGGGAGGCACGGTCTCGATCTTAAGGCATGATCAAGTCTATTGGCATGACCAGCACGAGGAGTCCCCTTGATGTCATTGGCACGAGAATGGTCTAGAGGCACATAAAATGAGTGGAAGTCTTGGCACGGCCGAGTTTGCATCAGTTTATACTTGGCGAGGCACTGCCTCGAATATATTGAACTCAGAAAATGAGTATATTATGACCCTGTCATTGCATTGCCAAGTATGGGTAGGCCAAGGTGTCTCTGTCCTAAAATTGATCCTAAGGCAAGACTAGAAAGACAATCAAAAGGGATTAAGCTACACAAAGTAAATGAATGTGTCGGTTTTATATGGGTAGGCGAGGAGCTAACTCCACCAGTACATTTGAGTACTGACACCCATAAAGTTTTCATGTACAGGCACAGGTAGAAGTCCGATGGCACGGAGCTCGCTTGGATGTGTCGAGGCACGGAGTTCCTTGGCATTTCGAGGCGTGCGGCCGCATGGAGTCAGAACTTATACGGGACATAATGTATGGACATCGCTATTCCGTAGAATCTGTCATTCCTCGCCTTGAAGCTTGTATTAAGAAATGAGAGAGAGAAGAGTGACTTGTAATATAAGAGAGGAGTGAGCTTAAGAGACTTGTAATTTGGTCTAGCATCCACATTGTAATCTTTGTTCAATATCAATAAAATAGTTTTTTGCATGACTTGTGTTTTGCTTCAAATTTCTGATGTTGACTATTCAATGTTTCTGCTTGGGACTTCTGTGCGACGTCCCCCGTCGATTAGCCTGTAATCGGCCGTCATGGACCTGCCTTGCGTGAGCGCAATCTAGGCTCACGCGGCATCATGCCTTAGTAAGGACGATTGCTCCTACGGGAGTGGGGAGTGACAACAGCTGCCCTGACTTGATAAGTAACTCTTATCTTGACACCGTGGTTGATTCTCTTGATTGTGCTTGTACAAACTGTAGTGCCCCGTTCCTACATCATGCCTCGTTCTCCATCCACGAGGTACGCGAGAAAGGAACATTGTCGCTATCGATTCGGTCAGGACCGATAGGTCGGGATCAATCGAATCGGTCGAACGAGAACGACTGAATTAAGATCCTTTTTTTGTTATGAAAAGGCTTCTTCGGAATCAAGTCCCATATTCAGTGGGTTGTGCCTCGAAGATAGACTCTGCGGTTGAGTCGGGAGAGACCTCCCGTTGCTCTATTTTTCATACCGCACTTGCTTCTTTGGATTTTGTTTTCTGAATGCATTTTCGTGAATATTTTCAATGGTTTTCATTGCTTGCATTTTCGAACTCATATTTACATATCAAACTCCTTGAATAATACAGTACTCTAATCAGTTGCATGTGCAATTTTAGGTAATCGCTTAGGTGACGACTAGCGCGACCAATAAGTCTCTCGTCTCGAACAAAAATCAAGGTGAGTGGCTGACCCTTCTCTTTTCGACCCCCTTCTTAGTTCAATCGATAACATTAATGCGAATGGAATGATAGATGAAAAGGCACGGACACGTCTAGTTATCTTATAAAAACTGTGTTGAACAAAGGATTGACTCATTAGACAAATTGATGACACGACAAGACGGGACACGATGAAATGATTAAGTTCTCAAAAGAAATATAGACTATGCCTTAATAACTAAATTATTCTAAGCACGGTCATGGACAACTTGTCGATAAGGTAAAAGTTTCTCTGAACGCAACCCGGGGCCACGGAACCGTTTCGGCCGAGAAAGGAAATACGAAAATAGCTGTGCTGGATGATAGCACGGGTTAGGCGGGGTGTAAGCCCCCTGAATTTCTGAATTTATATTTCAAATTTTCTAAATGAATTATTTTCGATAATTCATTTTTATTTAATTAATTTTGATCATTAAATGCTCTTTACCATGACTTTGATTTCTAGAGCATCAGGGATGCCAGTCTCTGGAAACTTTCTTCTTGAAGTTTGTAGTAGACAAGATTATCTTCAATTTGATATATCGTGTCCCACTCAAACTTGTTCTCTTGTGCTCCTTTTGCTTCGTGCAACTTTCGGGTCAATTTAGACCAATGTATCGTTTGTCGTAATTCGTGACTTAACTTCCAACTTAATTTCCGGGCCCGACATCGGTCCAATTCAGTTGATCCAATATATGGCCCTGGCCTATTTTGAGTCTACTATGCACGTGCCACTTGCGTGCCACCAAATTGATCTCCCTTGTGCTCCCATTTCATCCATGATTTAATTTGGTTTAAATTTTTTATTTTAATTAAATCTTGGCCCCAACTCAACCAAACTTGGCCCAACACCCAATCCAATTTGGTGTATGCCCTCTATGTCTACTCATACACCCTACATAGTTTTCTCTCTCTTCCCTACTCAAAATTTCTATTTCTCTCTCTTGTATATATATATACACATATATATATATATATATATTTTTACTCTCTCTCTCACCTCACATCACACTCCCTCCCCCCCACCCTCTCACATCAGCATTCAAACCCCCCCATGTGGCCGAACAACAATCTCTCTCTACTCTTTCTCTTTCCCTCTCTCTAAATATCTCCCATTCTCTCTCTTTTTTTATATATAATATATACACACATATATATTATATATATAATCTTTCTCTCTTTCTAACAAAACACCACAGTATTTCTCTTTCCCTCTCTCATTTTTAACAGCATAGGAACCCCCCATAGCCGACTCCATGGCCGACCATGCATAGCCAACAACAGCCCATGGCCGACACCCTCCTCCTTCTTCTTCTTCTTCTTCACTTCTCCATCTTCTTCCTCTCATCCTCCTCCATTCTTTTTATTCTCCACCCTCCATTTCTTCATTCATCATCACCATTAAATCACCCATACCACCACCATCAACTGCCATCACAACCACCGCACGCCACCCCCGCCGCTGTGCTGCCGTGCCCCATCGCTGCACCACCGCCTTGGCAGCAGTAGCAGTGCGCGACAGCAGCAGCTGCGACAACCACAGCAGCAGTGGCGCGCGGCAGCAGCCACTGCCGGCCAACCGCGCACCGTCGCGGCCGTCGCGACCGCCGCCGCCGCCGGCGGGCCCCCCTTTTTGGGCGCACCTCCCAGGCACCTTCCCGTTGCGGCCACCATCCTCCGGGATGCGCCGTCTAGGCGATTCGTGCGTTTTGCATGGAATCCCGTCGACGCGCACGTGAACTAGATCAAGAAATAGTGCCTCGTCGCAGCGACTTCATGCACATTTTTCGGGAAATCCAACCGTTAGATCGGCAAACTCTTTGTTCCGTCATAATCTAGGTATATCCATCTTCTCTCCTCTCAATTTTCTTTCGTTAATTTTACCGTTTGATACATCAAAACCGGCCACAAAGTTGACGTTTTAAATTGTGTAATTTTTGGACAGTTTTGTGGAGCCAACTTCGTCGGTTCATATCTCCTCCATCGCAGCTCCATCTGGCGTGCCACTGGTTCCTATGTGCAGCTGGTATAACCCTCTTCCTACCCCTTAAGTTTTGTTTCATTGTGAGCACGTTTAGTTGGTCGAATTCGATGCCAAAGTTGGCCGTCCGAATTCTTAATTTTATACTTGTAAAATTCTATTTTTGAACCCGGGACTCCGAATTCAATTTTTGACACCACCTGTAGACTCGTGGCATCATTCTGGCACGTTTTCATACAAAGTTTGTTAGATTTGGAGGACATGGGCCCTGGCACGCATTTCGGTACAAAACGGGCTCCATAGTCCAGTTCAACGAGACTTTTTGACGCTGGCTCGTTGGAATCCAATTTTGGATATACCGTTGAGTTCGTATCGTCATTCTGGACTCGTTGACATATAATTTGCTAGATTTTAGTGGATGTTGGTTCCGGCATGCATTTCGATGCAAGTCGGATACCAATATCCGGGTCAACGGATCATTTTGAGATCGGCTCATCGGAATCCAATTCTGGACATATCGTTGAGTTCGTATCGTCATTCTGGACTCGTTGACATATAATTTGCTTATTTTTGAGGACATTGGCTCCGACATGCTTTTTCGTGCAAATCAGAATTTTAATGTCCTGGTCAATGGACCAATTTGAGATCGGGTCAACGGAATCTAATTCTTGATATACCATTGGGTTCGTATCGTCATTCTGGATTCATGGATATATAATTTGTTAGATTTAGTGGACTAGTATTCTTGCACATTTTTCGGTACAAAGCGGGTCCGACACGGACACCATTTTCACCCAAAATTACCTTTTTGCCTCTGTGTCCAAATTGGACTTATGGATAGGCTATCCAAGCTAATTTGACCATTCTGGACATGTTGGTGATGGTTGTTTCACCATCCGACAACATATGTAGGTTTTCACCCTATTATTATAATTTTTCTTCTTTTGTTGTATTTCGAGATCCATCGATTCCAGTGATTTCACAATCACTGAAATTGATATGTTGACCCTGTAGATGTTTATAGCGACTAGCTTTGACCCTGTTTGACCATCTAGCTTGACCCTGTTTGACCATGGTTGACTACTTCGATTGAACGTCAAAGTAGAGTCAACATTAGCCTAGTTTGACCTAGAGTTGACCAGTTGACTAGAAGTCAATCGTAAGTCAACCATTGACCCAGTTTGACCTAGTGTGACTCAGTGTGACCTAGTTTGACTTAGGGGACTGAGATTAACCTAGATTACATAGCTTATACTATATAATCATGCCTAACACTGTTGAACCCTAATTAGCTTATATATATCTCATCTTTAGGTCTGAGATTTCACTCTGAGCCAGATTACACAGTTGACATATTTCCACCAGATCTCAGGCGAGTACATTCTCTGATAATATTTCTGTTTTATGATATCGTTTATGTTTCTTGTATTTAGTGTAGATATCCTTGTTCTCTTGACACGTTGTTCACACGGATTGGTATTTCTCTGGATCCCGTCATGAGATGTTATTCCTTACTTTTCTTGGTATATCTTATGCAAGTCTTTCTTGTTCCTTGTGCATTGTATAGACACGATTCCTGCGAAGGCTAGTTACCCTCTCAGAGAATCGCGTGTCATGATGTGTCATGGCTGGATCCACTATACTAGTCGGGGACGGCGAGTACTAGTGTAGATGTGTGGTCAATACCCGTCTTGTATATCTTGTAAACCTTGTGAATGCCAATCCTACACCACAAGTATGATTGGCTAGCTCATGACCTTGTGCAGACCCAAGCCGGCCACATGTTGTAGCTAGTATTCACTCACGTAGATGGTATGATTCTCGACTCTTGTACATGATATGATTGATTTTTCTTACCTTGTTCTAGCTCTAGATTTACAGCTTACCTTGCCATGATACTCACATGTACATTTCGTGATTCCTTGTATATTCTCTCTATTTACTGCTATATTTTCAATATCGTCTAACTAGAAATGTTATTTGAGATTTGTGCTCGTTCCATCCTGACTGGATATCTTGACAGTATTTTAGGAGTAGTTGTGCCCTCAGTATTGGACTTCATGATGTTGCTAGCTGAGGTGGATCTCACTATTCTTCTATATGAGTTGCCTGGTAGTTATCCTTAGTTTGTCTTATTGTTCCTTCTTTATTTTCCTGTCTTATGATTCCTTCTAGTAGTTTCTAACTGTTCTTGTGCCTTAGTTATCTTTCCTGTCTTATCTTCTTTAGATGTTGGGTTGTGATTGAGTACATTTGTAGTTCATGGACCTTCTAGATGTAGTGTATATTTATTGGGTACTAGACAGCGTTCTACCGCCGATACTGCGGCGTAGGCTGTGCGTAGCCCACGTATTCGTATCCGTATATTCAGGTGCGGGTCGTGACACGGGGACTTGCAACGGGGCTCGCTACTTGCGTTGAAAGGGCCCCGACTAACAAAAGCTATAGAGTCCAGGATGGCTTGTGGTGCCAGTGACCAATCACATGTAATTTTGCACTCGCTATACTAGCGATAACAAATTGACATAGAAGAACATGGTAAGTTTCATATTGCATGGTACGCTCTACCGTGGGTAAGTTCTAACATAATTTATATTATACTTGTCTGAAATTCATTAGGATGGTTAGAAAGATTCACGAACTAAGTCATATAAACTCTTCAGCCAAATGAGGGCACGGAACTTAATTTCCCACGCACCAGTACAAAGTGTAATGTACTGATCCTCGCTCTCCACACAGGTACCCTGAACCAACAAGGGCGTGCCACTTAAGCTAAAGGCGACGCAAGTACATTGATGCCTCATCTATGTGTTGAAGGCTTGTTTTGAATCCTTCTGAAGATTCTATATTCAGTCCAAGAAGAAATGGCGTCTCGACTCCCCACGATTCTAGGTCCTTGGGAATATTTTGTTTGTAAAGGGGGATGTAACGTATGGAATGACTATCTCACCAGTGTTTTTTTTTGTAATCGAGTCATGTTGTAGCCCGTACGGCAATGATTGTAATGGAGTCTTGTAAATAAAGTTTTATTATCAATAAAAACAAAAGTTTCTCTCATTTCAATGTGTTTAATTTCTCTGTGTACTCTATTTGATGTTGTGTTTCGGATAACCTTATGACTATGCCTCGTGCTATCGCAAATTAGGTTCGCACGACATCACACCCGGGGGACGACTTTCAATTCTTCGGAATCGGGGCCTGACATAATGGTATCAGAGCACGGCTTTACATCCTTTGGTCTTCTGTCTAGAGTCTCAAACCTTTGACCTCGCGTCGATGAGATAAGTTGTTCCATACAATGAGTCCGTAATATTTTGAGACTGATGTGTGTGTCTGCGCATTATAGAAGTGACGGAACTCATGGGAGAAACCGCGGCCGAGCAAGAACAAAGTACTTCGAGCGGTTCGAGCAGCTCGTGGGCTGGACCTTCTAACAATGCCATCGAGAGGATGTTGCGCATGATGGAGGCGCAGCAAAATAGTCTGAGAATCAACACAAGCAGACGGAGGCGCGACAAGCCCAATTCGAAGCTCGCTTCAATGCTCCAACAATGATGCAGCAAAACCAGCTTGATACTCTACAACAGATCGTCTAGACGATTGTGGCCAATGGAAACACTGCAACTGTGCCTACTGTCACCGAGCCGACGGGTCAACCCACCGAAGTCGATCGAGAGGAGCCCGAGTGTCAATCTGCGGCACCGAAGAGATACAACTTTGAAGTGTCAGAATTCAAGAAAGCATGCTGCACTTCCTTCAGCGGTACCGAAGGCCGTTCTATGGCAATCGACTGGTTGGAAGAGCTGGAAGATCACTTCGAACTCCTCGGCATTAAAGAATCCAAGCAAGTTGCCTGCGCACAACTTTAACTACGTTTGAACGCGCGCGACTGATGGGGCATGCACAAACGAGTAATCCGATGCGATAACAACTCAGCGACAATCTCTTGGGCCATATTCTGCAAAGCCTTTGAAGTCGAGTACCTTTCCTCCGCCATTCGTCAAGAGAAGAAAAATGAATTCATGCAGTTGAGGCAATAGAACCGGATAGTAGAACAGTATGCCGTAGAATTCAACAAATTGTCCAAATTTGCTGGTGCATTTCTTCCTACAGAGGAGTGTCGTGTGTGACAGTTTGAAGTGGGTCTGCAGCGGTCTATTGGTGCTCATGTAGCAGTTCCGGAGTACAAGACCACAAGCGATGCGCTAAATCATGCTCTCCGCCTTGAGAGCCAGTACCCTCTTGTTGCTGCAGACTTTGTGCACAATTCCAATCACAAATGTCCTAGCCATACAGGAGGCAACAACCACGCGTCAAAGTATCCAAACAATGGGGATACAAAGGTCAAAACCCATTACCTCGTTGTACCAAGTGCAGCCAACTCGGACACAATGCCAGCAGCTGCTTTGTCTTCAACAGGAGATGCTTCGCTTGCGGATAAAAGAGGCACCTATCTCAAGACTGCATGAACCCTAGACCGAATCAGAGTGCCCCGGCACAACAAAACCGTCAAGAAAATCAAAGACAGGCGCCCCGACCTCCTCAACCCACTCAATCCAACAACTAAGACCAACGTCCTAATGCTCAAGGGCGCGTCTATGCCATGATGCGGGATGAAGCGTTCGCCTCGGATATGGTAGTGACAGGTATATTAAATTTTAATAATGTGCCTACTCGTGTACTATTTGATTCAGGTGCTTCGCATAGTTTCATATCGGCGAACTTCGCCGTCGAGCACAAATTTCCTATAATATCGTTAGACCTCGACCTTAGCATAAGTGTACCTTCGGGCATGCTACTACTCACGAACTTAGCCTACGGTGGTGGAATCATCTGTATAGGGGGTCAAAAGGTCGGTCTTGATGTGATAGTTCTGGATATGAAGGACTATGACATCATTCTGGGAATGGATTGGCTCGGCCCTTGCAACGCCACCATTGACTGTGCAGGAAAGAAGGTCATCTTCCGCATACCTGGAGTGCCCGAATTCTGCTACTCGTGTGGTGAAGCATCGTCGATGTGTATGGTGGTTTCGGTAATTTCTGCTCGGAGGATGCTGCATTCAGGATGCAAAGGCTCCTTGGCGTCCGTTCGAGACACGCGACTGGATAGTGCAAACGTGGGTCAGGCCGACGTTGTTACAGAATTCTCCGACGTGTTTCCGGACAAGCTACCTAGAATGCCCCCCGATCGAGAAATTGAATTCACCATTGATATATTCCCCAACACCCAGCCGATCTCAAAAGCTCCGCACAGAATGGCCTCAGCAGAATTAAAAGAACTCAAAGTACAACTACAGGAATTCCTTGGCAGAGGATTCATTCGTCCAAGTGTCTCGTCGTGTGATGCGCCTGTACTATTTATCAAAAAGAAGGATGGATCGATGCGGCTCTGCATCGACTATCGAAAATTAAATAAGGCCACCGTCCGGAACAAATACCCCCTATCCCGTATCGACGATTTGTTTGATCAGCTCCAAGGTGCCACGAAATTTTCGAAGATTGATCTTCGATCAGGTTATCATCAACTCAAAGTCAAGCCAGATGACGTGCCAAAGTCTGCCTTCCGCACTCGTTACGGCCACTGCGAATTCTTGGTGATGCCATTCGGCCTGACGAACGCCCCAGCCATTTTTATGGATCTAATGAATCGAGTGTTTCGTCCGTTCGTTGACAAATTCGTTGTAGTCTTCATTGACGACATCCTTGTCTACTCGAAGGATCGAACGCAACACGTAAAACACCTACGGACGGTACTCCAGACCCTTCAAGATCATCAGTTGTATGCGAAGAGGAGAAAATGCGAGTTCTGGCTGAACAACGTCTCATTTCTTAGGCACATCATCTCCACCGCAGGCATTTCAGTTGATCCGAGAAAATTAAGGCAGTTGCTGATTGGAAATGGCCTACATCTGTCATTGAAATTCGAAGCTTCTTCGATTTTGCGGGATACTATAGACGCTTCGTGAAGGACTTTGCGAAGATCGCATCGCCCTTGACTCACCTCACCCAAAAGGGAGTCGCGTTCATGTGGTCAGACGACTGTGATGCTTCATTCCAGGAGCCAAAACAGTAGCTCGTTTCGACCCCGATACTCACTCTTCCTGAAGGGACCGAGGGATTTCAAATCTTCAGCGATGCTTCTGGCCAGGGCTTGCGTTGTGTGCTCATGCAGCAGGATAAGGTGATATCTTTTGCTTTCCGACAGCTGAAGTTGCACGAGAAGAACTACCCTAGCACGACCTAAAACTAGCGGCGATTGTGCTTGCGTTGAAGCTGTGGCGTCACTATCTTTGTGGCATGGCGTACAGGATTTATACTGACCATAAGAGCCTCAAGTATCTCTTCACCAAGAAAGAACTGAATTTGCGGCAGAGGCGATGGCTGGAACAGGTTATAGACTACGACTTATCGATCGACTATATGCCGGGTAAGGAAAATATTGTGGCGGATGCGCTCAGTCGGAAGTACCTAGCTTTACTATCCATCAATAGTCGACTACTGCATAATTTGGAAGGAATAGGCAATAAACTCTGAGTTCGATTTAGCGACGTGGAACTGGCACAACTGCGGCTAGAACCGAGCCTATTGGAGAAAATCAAGTCCGCTCAGAAGGACGATCCATACCTGGAGAAGATATGGAAGCTGATATCCACGGGAAAGGCGTCCGACTTTGCAGAGGACGAGTTGGAAGTGTTGCGAGCGAAAGGTCGGATATGTGTTCCGGATGATGCAAAACTTAGAAAGAAGATAATGTCGGAGGTGCATTATGCAAAATATTCCTTACATCCTGGTAGCACCAGATATATAAGGACCTCTGTATTGTCTTTTGGTGGCACGGCATGAAGAGGGATGTGGCACTCTTTGTGTCGCAGTGTATGACCTGTCAACAAGTTAAAGCTGAGCACCAGCGATCGGGCGGCGAGATGCAGAACCTTGCCATTCTAGAGTGGAAGTGCGATCATGTTACTATAGAATTTGTTGTTGGCCTGCTGAAGACGCCATGGGAGAACGATGTCGTCTGGGTTATCGTCGATCAATTAACCAAGTTAGCGCACTTCATTGCCATTAAAGTCACTTGGAGCGTCGACCGCCTTGCTCAGATATATCTTAATGAAATAGTTCGGCTGCATGGGATCCCAGTATCTATCGTCTCGGATCGGGATAGACAGTTCGTGTCACACTTCTGGTATAGCCTTCACTCAGCATTGGGGACCAAGTTGAAGTTTAGCTCAGCTTATCATCCTCAGACCGACGGCCAAACAGAGCAGGTGAACCAGATTCTCGAAGACATGTTATGACTCTGTGCGATCGACTTGAAGTCAAGCTGGGACGTTCATCTACCGCTGGCCAAATTTACATATAACAACAGCTACCAGTCCAGCATTCAAATGGTTCCGTATGAAGCTTTGTACGGTCGAAAGTGCAGATCGCCCATTTGTTGGGATGAAGTCGGGAAACGACAGATACTTGGCCCAGAACTGGTGGAGCAGAGCGTACAAAAAGTTAAACTGATACGGGAGAGATTGAAGATAGCACAGAGTCGGCAGAAGAGCTACGCCGACACCCACCGACGATCCCTTGAATTCCTGGAGGGCGATCACGTGTTTCTAAAAGTCACACCTATGCGTGGAGTCATGAGATTTGGAGCTAAGGGAAAGTTGTGTCCAAGATTTGTCGGTCCTTTCGAGATATTGAAGCGAGTCACCCCAGTAGCTTACCAGATTGCATTGTCGCTATTACTGTCGGACGTGCACAATGTCTTCCACGTCTCTCAGTTGTGGAAGTACGTGCACGATCCGAGCCATGTGGTCGAATTTAGTCAGCTAAATCTGCAGGCAGACTTATCGTATGTTGAAGAGCCTGTGCAAATCATGGAGCGCAAGGATAAACTGCTTCAAAATTGTTTCATCCCTCCCGTTCGAGTGCCCTGGAAGAACCATGCGGTCGAAGAGTCGACCTGGGAACTGGAGTCGGAGATGAGGGAAAAGTTTTCTTCTCTATTTTTCCTAGCGGTAGGTTCTTTTCTTAAGTTTCGAGGACAAAACTTTTTCTTAGTTGGTTATGGTGTAGTGTCTCGTCCCTACATCGTACCCCGTTCTCCATCCATGGCGTGCGCGAGAAAGGAACACTGTCGCTATCGATTCGGTCGGGACCGATAGGTCAGGATCAATTGAATCGGTCGAACGGGAACGATTGAATTAAGATCATTTTCTCGTTATGGAAAGGCTTCTTTGGAATCAAGTTCCATATTCAGCGGGTTGTGCCTCGAGGATAGACTCTGCAGCTGAGTCGGGAGAGACCTCTCGTTGCTCTGCTTTTCATGACGCACTTGCTTCTTTGGCTTTGGTTTTCTGAATGCGTTTTCGTGAATATTTTCAACGGTTTTCATGGCTTGCATTTTTGAACTCGCATTTACATATCGAACTCATTGAATAAACAGTGTTCTAATCGGTTGCTTGTGCGATTTCAGGTAATCGCTTAGGCGACGACTAGCGCGACCAACATGTCTCTCGCCTCGAACAAAAATCAAGGTCACTGGCTGACCCTTCTCTTCTCCACCCCCTTCTTAGTTCAATCGGTAACATTAATGCGAATGGAATAATAGATGCAAGGGCAAGGACACGTCTAGTTATCTTATAAAAACTATGTTGAACAAAGGATTGACTCATTGGATAAATTGATGACATGACAAGGCGGGACACGATGAAATGATTAAGTTCTCAAAAGAAATATAGACTATGCCTTAATAACTAAATTATTCTAAGCACGGTCATAGACAACTTGTCGACAAGGTAAAAGTTTTCTCGAACGGCAACCCAGGGCCACGGGACCGTTTCGGCCGAGAAAGGAAACACGAAAATAGATGTGCTGGATGATAGCACGGGTTAGGCGGAGACTTGCAATGGGGCTCGCTACTTGCGTTGAAAGGGCCCTGACTAACAAAAGCTATAGAGTCCAGGATGGCTTGTGGTGCCAGTGACCAATCACACGTAATTTTGCACTCGCTATACTAGCGATAACAAATTGACAGAGAAGAACATGGTAAGTCTCACATTGTACGGCACGCTCTGCCGTGGGTAAGTTCTAACGTAATTTATATTATGCTTGTCTAAAATTCATTAGGATGGTTAGAAAGATGCACAAACTAAGTCATATAAACTCTCCAACCAAATGAGAGCACGGAACTTAATTTGCCATGCACCAGCACAAAGTGTAATGTACCGATCCTCGCTCTCCACACAGGTATCCTGAACCAAGAAGGGTGTGCCACTTAAGCTCAAGGCGACGCAAGTACATTGAAGCCCCGTCTGTGCGTTAAAGGCTTGTTTTGAATTCTTTTGAAGACTCCACATTCAGTCCAAGAAGAAATGGCGTCTCGACTCCCCACGATTGCAGGTCCTTGGAAATATTTTGTTTGTAAAAGGGGATGTAACATATGGATCGACTATCTCATCAGTGTTTATTTTGTAATCGAGTCATGTTGTAGCCCGCGCGGCAATGATTGTATGGAGTCTTTTAAATGAAGTTTTATTATCAATGAAAACAAAAGTTTCTCTCATTTCAATGTGTTCAATTGCTCTGTGTACTCTATTTGATGTTGTGTTTCGGATAACCTTATGACTATGCCTTGTGCGATCGCAACTCAGGTTTGCACGGTATTACGTCCGGGGGACGACTATCGATTCTTCGAAATCGAGGCGTGACACAAGCTCCCTATATCGTCTTGCATCATGTCTAGGACATGGATTCTTGGTTACCACGGTTAGGAATTCATAATGAATCTGACTAGGTTAGTGACTAGATTGATCAAGTAGTTCATATAGAGAGATTTTTTCAGTTACAGGCGATCCCGTTATCCCGGCCACACCTGAGGGACTTGTAGCCTGCCGACGAGTAGGGCACATTTCTAGCACACTGTCATGTGGGGCGCTTCTTGAAAAACATGAGTACTGAAAGTACACTAGTAATCTTGATAACTCTTGATAATTCTTGTAACTCTAATAAATTACCTCGCTTGGATAACCTGGATAGCTGGAGGGCTTGTGACTGTGGGAACATCTTGTTGCATCTTACTAGAAACTAGGCTTGTGATAACCCTAGTTAGTTAAAGTATCAAGCCGTACTCTTGTTTGGCCGTCATTGATGGATGGAGTCTAGTCTTGTCTAGATAGTGCCAGTATATGGTTACTTCAGTGCATTATTGTTTATGCTTTACTTTTGTCGATAAATGGTTAAAGACTAAGTTCTATTCAGGTGAAGGGTTACAACCCCGGTCCTTGTTTGGTTTACGGGTTTTAACTTGGTTAGCTTCATAGTTATCTTATCATTTTTCATCCTATTTTCTAACTCATGTACTCTTATTATTATTTATGTCTCTATGTTCTAATATGCTGGTTTTAGTTCTTAAGTGAAGCCTCCCTTGTGGCACTTGCTCTTTTGGGTTTTGACCCAGCTGGTTTTCTATGGCCAGATTTTGGAGTAGCACCCGAGGATCTACCTGCCTTTCAGCCAGATGGTGAACACCAGGTGTAACCCTGACAACGAGTGGGTTTCTTCTTTTGCTCTACCACTCAATTGTAAATTATTCTTTTGAGGCGTTTAGCCGCCGAGCAAGTGTTAGCTCGTGTTAAAGCTTACTTTCTGTCTGCCTAAGGGCTGTAACATGATTGACAAATTTTAGGTTTGATCATGTATGACTTAAACTCTTGCGAGTCTTCGCATTTTGTATGACTAGCTTCATGATTATCTGAATATGTAATGTTTGGGATGCCTTACTTTGTATGTCTGATGATCTAATATATTATAACATTTACTTGATTGCTTGAGATTGAGACACTAAGCTTGTTCTTGACCATAAGCGAATGTTGGCTTGTAGATAAACCACCATGCATTTAGACAGCCGTGACCGCATTACGAGGTGGGTGGCACTTCAATATACGTAGCTGGCTGTGTCTGTCCCCCGCTCTCCAGTATTCTGGTTCTGGGGCGTGACAGTTTCGATTCACCCGGTTGAACTAAGCGGGACGGGGTACTACAGATAATATTTGATCAATCTTAGATTGGAGCATCTATTTTTAACTCATAGCCTTTAAAATAATTTTGATACTTTCTAAATAATATTTTAGCTAAATTAACTGTATATATTTGACTAATTTCCTTAATCAATTTATCCCTTAACTTATTTAACCAAATCACGATCATGACAAATCAAATCATTTTCATTCCTCGATAATCGTGCCAACTTCCAAATCTAGACTTTTAGATATCAAACTGGGTATTTGGACTATTCTAGACTCAATAGAACTGTTTGTCTCATCGTTCATGATCATTTATGTGATTTTAGCTTCTAAGCTATTCCGTGTCGACACATTCGTGTCATTTACGTCAACAACAACTACACAAGGTAAGTATTTACAATGATTACTTTCATTCCCTGATGGTCACTCTATTTCATGATTTAGATGTGCATTCCATGATTATTGTCACACGAGATTAGTGTTTATGGATTCTATTTCATGATTATCATATTTTTCAGTTTATCATGTTTCCATAATTACCTTGTTTCATGTTCGTGTTTCCTTGTTGTAATTTGAATCCATGACTAGTTGGACACGAAAAACCTTAGTATATGTGATCAAAATTCGTATTTCCTGTTTCTTGTTCCCTGTTGATAGCTAAATCATACACGACATGTATGATTGTGTCAGACCAAGTAGATTGTAGTGCCCCGTCCCGTTCAGTCAATCGGAGGAATCAGAACGCCGACAGCGTTCGAACTTAGCCTTACAACGGTGACTCGAAGGCCCGCTCGGTCGAGGCGACTCCTCGCTCAGGTGGGATAGTTTCGGTGAACTCACCTCATCTTAGCCTTCATATAATAAATCACATGTTTTCAACTTGCATAAGTAGGCTTGATAATAAAAGAGACGAATCCACATAGCTAAGGGAATAATCCCGACGGGTTGAATTGAGTTAGAATATGGAAAGGTCCAACGGTCGGCTTAGAGTTAGTGTACGACGTGCTTTGAAAATGACACTCGGTCCTTTGTCCCATGGCTTGGGAGAAGGAAAAGTTGGTCTTTGCCACAAGCTATGAGTTAGCCTAAGTCATAGGCATCGCCTGCATAAACGCTTCAAAAAGCATGCACAGCCCCATCGTCCAAGGCTTGACGCAGTACTTGCTCGTCAAGTTGTTGCACGATTAAGTTAAGCTGAGTTATGATAGGCTATCGAAGTATTTTCTAAGCACTGTCCCATGTTTTCTATGGTTGTCAAAATTACTTGGCTCCACGACTGTAAGGCCCGTTGTATAGCTATGTCTTGGGCGGGTAGTATCTTTCAGTACATCAATTGGTATAAGGCAGGATGTTACAGACTTAGTGTTTCCAAGGCACGGGTCACGATTGATTCATTTGGAGTTTGGAAAGAAGGGCTTTTGAATAGTCGTTTCTGAGTTGACCGAAATGATAGGGCAAGAAAGAAGAAGGCTCGCGACCATGGGTTGTCGAGGCAGTCTCCGATGTGAGAAGTATTGAACTTGGCCCTGAAAGAGATGGTAACACTAGAAGTAGAATGACTGTATGAGACGTCAGTTCGAGTCGAGTCTTGCATGGTCATTGGACAACTTGTACAAGGTGAGATATGTTTCTCGAACGACGACCCAAACGGCCAACGGGACCGTTTTGATGGAGACATGATTAGCAGTGCTGGATGACCGCACGGGTTAGGCGAGGACTTGCAGCGGAGCTCGCTACTCGCGCTGGCAAGGGGCGTCCGTCTAACAAAGCTATGGTGTCCATGATAGCACTGGGCGGTAATTACTAGTTCATATAGATGAGTCGACATGGAGGGCGATCCGCATGCATGCCTTTGGATTGAGTCGAGTATTTTGTGCACTATATCAATGAGTCGATTCGAATGCGTGTACGATCGAAAGACAATATTTGGGCCTAAGATTTGGTTGTAACGTAGGCACCGTGCTTCGGCACGAGATGTAGCGTCAAGTCTTAAGTTGTCTGCATATAAGTTGTATAAGTTGGATTTGAGTCATCTTGAGTTTAAGTCAGAAAATATCGCAAGGCAAAGTCAGTCGAGTGACACTTAGTCCATAATTCATGATTGGGTCAGTTGGTGATTAAAGTAGCAAGGGTCGCGATGCGGCAATATGGTTAAGTCAAACTGAATTTGGGAGGCACAGCACAATGGACTTGTAGCACGGTCACGTGGAAATTGGGTACTATCATATAGTCACGTCTCTGATTATGTGCCAAAAGACAAGCATGACATGATAGGTTAACATTGTTGGTACGAGAAGGGTCTAAAGGCAAAGTATGTGTTGGCGTTGTTGTTGCAAGCACGGGATGGTCTTGAGACATAAAAATAGGCCAAGACGTCTACCCTAAAACTGATCCTAAGGCAAGAGTAGAATGACAATCATAAAGGGACTATGTTACACAAAAGTAAATGAACGTGTCAGTTTTGTATGGGTGGGTGAGGAGCTCACGCCACCAGTACAGTTGAGTACTGATACCCACACAGTGTTTATGTGCAGGAACAGGTAGAAGCTCGTGGCACGGAGCTGGCTTGGATGCGTCGAGGTACGAAGTTCCTTGGCGATTCGAGGTGTGCAACCGCGTGGAGTCTGGACTTATATGGGACATAATGTATGGACATCGCCTATCTAAAGCTTCCGCCGGCCTACTCAAGACATGTATCGAGAGATGAGAGAGAGAGCTGAGTGACTTGTAATGTGAGAAGAGTGAGCTTGAGTGATTGTAATATTGGCCTCTTGCCCCCTTTGTAATCTTTGTTTCAATATCAATAAAGAGTATTTTGAATGACTTGTGTTTTGCTTTAAATTTTTGATGTTGTTATTCAATGTCTCTACTTGGGACTTCTCTGCGACGACCCATCGCGGTCGCTGTAATCGGCCGTTATGGCACCCGTCTTGTACGAGCGCAATCTAAGGCTCGTGCGGCATCATGCCTTAGCGAGGACGATCGCTCCTACCGTTACGGGGCGTGACATAATGGTATCAAAGAACGGCTTTACATCCTTGGATTATCGATTGAATTCTTTAACTCTGTTGCTTCCGCAAGTTGAGATCGTTGGTGCACTCTCTCTCTCAAATGTCCTACGGGATGTCCATACAATAAGTCTATGTAATTTGTAAAACGTAGGAGAATAGTTTTTGACAAGAAACGAAAAAATGGTTCGCGTAAGCACGATTGGCTAAGTCGGGCTGGGCATATACACCAAAAGTTGTGTCAACCTTAGAAAAGTCGAGTGCAGGATTCGAATTGTGTCGGACGAGAATGAGTTGAACTCGATTGAGTAAAGTGAGATGACTATCGATAGGGGTGCTATCGAGCGACGATAACGTCGGTGCGATATAGATGAGCGTGCTTGGAATTCGACGAATGGTTCGAACAGAAAATTTGATGAAGTCGATTTTGATTCGAATGATAGTTTGAGGATTTGTCGAATGACTTCATCCCTGAGTGATGTATGTGATAGCTTCAGGGATGTCAGTCGATTGAGAATGTGGGTGCCAATGAGTCTATCAGCAAGCGTCGCACGTACGTAAAGCCTTAGATTGAGTATTATTGATTAAGTTGTTGTAGTCTTGAGATTTGATAAGTTGATTTGAACAAAAGTTTGAAATGACGAGCACGGCATTGAGATTGCACAAGTATGAAATGTGAAAATGATAGAGTAGGCAAATCAAATTAAGGAAAAGTTAAGTTGTAGCGAACGGATGACTTGATAAAGGAAATCGATAGGTGGATCGTGTAGAAAAAGTTAGCACGATGGAAAGATAGCATGTATGAAAAGTTAAATTTTGAAGTTACTCAAATGACTCTAAGGATTGGATTGAATGTTGCTCGATGATTTGAGTTAGCAAAGGAATGATGCGAATTGAGGGAATACGTTGGTCGATGACTTAAGATAGACGGATGAAAATACGTAATTTTGGATTTGAACAAATTGATAATGTACATGATTCGAGGGATAATAATCGAAATTGATTTTGAATGTCGAGGAGATTATCCAGCTGGACGATAGCATCAGTCGTACGACTCAGAATTTGTTGCAAAGGAAGATCGTCAGGTTACGCATGTCATCGATGGTATTGAGGTGTATCAAAGATCGATATACGATAGCTCGAGGGTACTCTGACTTGGCGAATGACGATCGTACAAATGTTATTGTTCTGATGTATACTATATTAGGAATTTGATTAAAATGGATGTTGGGATAAAAACAGAATTGTCTTGATGGTTGCATTAATAACCACAACGTCGATGATCTTGTCTTGCGTGAGCGCAACTCTAGCCTCGTACATGCATTACGTCGGATTTGGGACGATCGTTTCGTATGAGCGCTGATATGGTGATTCATGTCGCGGGAATAATCGAACTCGAAAAATAAAGACGTGGCAATTTAGATTATCTCGAGTTGCGATTTGATGCGAAGGTGGATTCGAGGATTAGTCGGACTTGAGATTGACGATTGAATGAAACTTGAGGATTGAGTAGGTACAATCCACGCATCGAAAATGAATTAGTCTAGACACAAAATAAGAGTTACGTCCCAATGAGGATGATTATTCCGCGGGAGCATTGCATGGTGATTTCATGCCCACCGTAGATAATCGGACTCGCGTGAGATCGGGGCGTGGCATATTGTTAAGTTAGACAACCTTGTGATCGATTACGTGAATTGGGATAAATGACTTAGGGAGTATGAAATGTGAATTATGGTTTAGCAATGAATCGTGTCGTAGCCTGCTTGACTTGAGAAGGATT
>JANAVB010015400.1:14053354-14068354 GCA_029216955.1 Iris pallida
CCGGTCCTTGTTTGGTTTAGGGGTTATAACTCGGCTTCCGAATAGTTCCCAAGTCGCCCTATATACATTCATATTGTCGTCCTTTTCAGTACTCACATCATGATATGTATTTCCAGTTGATTTTGTCTTGTATTTTATTATACTGTCTCTTATTGAATTTGTCAATTCATATGGAACTGCTGTTGGTGTTTGTACTTGCTCATTTTCCTAACAAGATACCGTTGACATATTACAGATGATTTCGAGGCTGATTGCCCGACCTACTATGGGGTAGAGTCTGACGGAGTAGACTTAGACCGTGGCTTGTTGGTAGAGCCACTAGATTTTGCTCACCCTGAGTAGTATAGCTAGTTAGGTTTGCCTGGCCTGCAAGCCAGCTAGCACTGTCAGTTGTAGTATCTATTATATATATTTTCTGAGACCATGGATGTTTGTGTATAGCTCTGACTTGTGAATCTTGGACTCATTTCCTGTTTCATCTATCGTATTTTTCTTTCCATGCTATCTACCTTAGTTTGATATATGTGATTGAGACTGTATTGCTATGTCACCTCCATTCGGAGTGTATATACTGTACAGGTACCTTTATCTGTTTTAGTCGTAGTATTTACAAACCCTATATACAGCGTTCTACCGTCGATACTGCGGCGTAGGCTGGACGTAACCACGTACTCGTGCCCCTCTTCAGGGTGCGGGTCATGACACGTTTTTGTGGTGGCCCATGCAGGTCTGAGTCGCAATTAGTGCGATCTCGTAATGGTGCTCGACTTAGAGTACTAATTACGAGCCTGCGACTAGGACGTAGGATCTAGGGTATGATAGGAGTTACTCAATCACATTTTAGAAAATTTCTGATCTTTTGATTACCATGACAACTCTTCTTGCATTTGAATTCAATTGTCCTCCTTTGATAATATCTTATCATGTGCCATATTGATCTCTTGGGTTCAATTCATCTTCAGGATGACGGTGACTCGTTCTCAGGCGGCAGGGCCTAGTACAGTTCCAGAGAGGTCAGATCCGGGAGGTCTTCCACCTCCGGCTACGGGAGTAGCAGTCGAGAGAGCAGTAGCCACAGTCCCTGCCCTTCAGGCAGGAGTAGCAGCGGCAGTTCCCGGAGGTCTTCCACCTCCAGCTGAGGGAGCTGCAGTTCAGGAAGCTGCCATATCAGTCCCTGCCCTTTCGGCGGGAGCAGCAGCAGCGACGGTTCCAGGAGGTCTTCCACCTCCATCAGCGAGACCGTCCATAGTCATCCCTGACATTCTTCCACCGCCGCCTCAGTTACCGATAGATACTCAGGGGATGATGGCCCTTCTGCAGCAGATGCTGCAGACACAGAGAGCACAGGCAGAGGCACAGCATCGTCAGGCAGAGGTACTTGCGACAGACTATGGAGAACTCGCATCAGCTAGCGATGGCAGCAGTGGAGAGAGGTGCACAGACTACAGTTCAGGGAGCACCAGATCAGCAGCAGGGTCAGGGGAGGCCCGGTACACACCTTGAATTCAGGAAGATGAGGCCGAGGGAGTTCAAGGGTACCGAGGGTATCCTATACGCGGATGACTGGCTAGAGGATGTCCAGCGGAGTCTGGAGTTGGCAGAGGTCCCGAGAGGTCTGTGGATGACATCTGTAGCGAGCCAGTTCTTCGATATAGCGCTGACTTGGTACCGCACGGATCCGCGTGCGTCAGTGAGAGGTTTGTCTTAGGAGGACTTCAGGAAACTCTTTAAGGAGAAGTTCTATCCAGATGTAGCCTTGACAGCTTTGGAGGGGCAGTTTGCCAGTCTGGTGCAGGGGAACTCTTCGGTAGACGAGTATGCAGTGGAGTTCTTCTGCCTGAGCAGGTTCGCACCTAGTTTGGTCCAGGATGAGGGGTGCAAGGCCCGAAAGTTCCGGAGGGGTCTTGTACAAACAGTGCGCACTCGTACCTCTGGGAGACCTGACGCGACCTTCGAGCAGATCCTGATGGAGACGCAGATTGCAGAGGAGGACTTCGGCCTCAAGCCGAAGAGGGACAGTGACGTTCTCGGAGCCAGCTCTAGTGCGGGGCCGACGAAGCACCCACATTTCCAGCAGAGCCAGTTTCAGCAGCAGCAGCCTCAGTTGCAGTTTCAGCAGGCACCGTCGCGTGCCCAGCAGCACCAGGGACAAGGCCGGAGGCAGGACATCCAGTGTGCCTTCTGCAAGAAAATGGGGCACACCCGGGAGGCTTGTAGGATGAAGCTGGGAGTCTGTTTATTCTGTGGAGCTCCAGACCACCAGGTGAAGGACTGTGCAGTCCGTGCAGCCAGACAGGCAGGCCAGGACAGAGTGCAGCAGGCTATAGGAGGCCAGCAGGGGCGAGCTTTCGCCATGACAGTTGAGCCCACTCAGGCAGTAGCAGAGCATATAGCAGGTTCCAATCTTTCGAATCTCCTTTCCGTATTTGCCTTCTTATAAACTGTCTTGAACTTTGATTCTATCTGTTCTTGATCGTTGGATGAAAATTGTTCTTGTGATGTGATTTCCTTCTGAGATAAGTCGTATGGGCTAGGTCGTCTCGATTATGAGATTTAGAATCCTTTAGGGTCATGCTAGTAGGCAGAGTGAGGACATATAGTCGGACTATGGACGTATTTCTCGGGTGTGGGAATTTAAGGTTTTCGCTGCCATGCTAGCGGCAATACGAAAATTTTAAATACCATAATTCTTAAGGTATGTACCGTAGTTGAGGACTCTGTGATTATCGTAGCCTTACTCACTGGCATGATGGAGAATCTGAGTAACATGATTATTGGACAGACGCATACGATTATCAAATTGCATGAATTTTCTGTGTTTGCTTCATTTTAATTTTTGAGGATGAATTCTTTTAAGGTGGATAGACTTGGAGTTCTATTTAAGAGTAATTTCAAATTTTATAATTTTAGTCATTTAATTCCTGCTTTGATTTTTGAGATTTTAAATCATTTTAAATTTTTAGCCATGACTTGTGATTTGACATTTTACTATTGTTTGGTTTTAATTCGAGGACGAAATTTTTTAAGGGGGATAGATTTGTCACCCCCAGTTTCCAAAAACAGGGGTATTTTTGTTATTTTTTATTTTAGAATATTTTTAAAATTATTTATTTATTTATAATATTATTTTGGGGTTATTTGAGTCGGGTTCGAATTTCAGCTCAATCCGACTTGAAACGGGAACCCGGGGTAGTTTTGACTCTAGTGGGACCCACACACTAGTAAGGCATGGCCCACATAATATTAATTTTAGTCCACATGATACTAATTTTAGTTAGTAGTTAGACTAATTATTTATGGATATGTTTAGTTTAATTAGAGACTTAAAACTAGACTAATTTGACCTCAACCTTTAACCCATTCTTAATTTAAATCAAATAGGTCAAGTGGGGGCATTTTGGACTTTTTTAATGGGGACACCTCACCCTTTTTGGGCAGCCACCTATGGGGGGGATAAGGAGTGAGTCATCATCTCTTCCATTTCATTTTATCCATCTATTTTCTCTCTCATGTTCTTTCCCAAATTTCTAGAGAGCAACCCTATTGATTTCATCTCCAAATCAACTCCTTCTTCCACCAAATCTTCTTCATTTCTCCTCTACTCCATGAAAGGAAGGAGCTAGCCAAGTTTAGGAGGATTCAGAGCTCGTTCGTGTCCTTTTGGAATCTCTACGTGTCGGTGTCGTGTCGGAAGGCTTTTTCCTTTGAATCTCTCTCCCGAAAGGTATAATCTCTCCTCTAATCCACCCCAACATGCATATAGGATTATTTTGAACCCATAGGAATGACCCCCATGGTTGTATCTCCATTTGTGTCCATTTCGTGTCCATTTGGAGGTCATAGGAGTGTCCTTTGTGTTGTGGTTGTGTCCAAGTGGGAAAATCCCTATTTTGGACACTTGTATGCATAAATATAATGTAGGAATAATTAATTAGTGTTTTAATCTCAGATTTATATATTTAGAGAGTTGTTCCTAATGTGTTCTTTATGGTATCATATTTTATCATATTCATTTTATATTTAGAATGGTGTGTCTCTTTATATATATATATATATATATATATATATATATATATATATATATATATATATATATATATATATATATTATGGTTGTGTGTGTGACTATATTATTAGGTATCTTGATTATATATTTGTATGTGTGTCTTATATATATATATATACATAAGTTGTGGGTGTGTCTATTTTAAAATGAGTTCCTAAAATATTTTCATGTGTATATATTATAATGAGAGTGTCAAGATATATATATATATATATATATATATATATATATATATATATATATATATATATATATATATATATATATATATATATATATATATATATTGTGAGTGGAATGTGCATATATATTTATTTGTGTGTGGATAGATGGTTAGAGAGTGAGGGAATGAGCAGGAAAGCAGCAGGAATAAGCAGTAAGCAATAAGCAGTAAGCAGGAATAAGCAGTAAGCAGAAGCAGTGCAGGATGGTTTTTTGGAGTTTTTGTGGTCCCGAAACATCCCCTTTTGAACCACCTTGGCCCCAAATACCTACCCCCACTTGTCAACCACATTTAGTACTACGAAACCCCTAAGTTAAAGAGTGTTATTAGTGTGTTAGATGGTTAGTGGAGTAGTGTTTATAGTGGTAGAAAATAAGGTTGGTCATGTTATGTTATATGTCATGTTAAGATACATTAGGGGATTTGTGGTAGTTGTTTGAGTTGGTTCTTGAGAGTTATTTTAGGAGTAGCATTCTAAGTTAGATGGAGGTTAGATAGATGATGTTTGTGAGGGAGAGTGAGTGTGGTTTAGAAGAAATGGGTTATGTTAGATGTGGTATCTTGGTATCTCAAGATTACCTTAAGGTAATGTTGGGATGACCAATATGGAATTTAAGATGGATTAGATGCCCAAGAACCCTAGATTTCTTGGTTGCTAAACTCTAGATAGGATAGTATCTAGCTACCCTAAGAAGCCTAGGCTAGTATCCTGAGATCTAGAAGGGTTTCCTTTGTAATAGGCAAGGTATCGGGAATACCTTGTAAGGGTAAATATAAGGGGTATTGGATAATGTAAGGTATTGGGTTTCTAATTGCTAGATGGGATTAGAAATAGGTTGTCTTGGTATATAATGACTAGATGAGGGTAGTTTAGACTAGTCTTGACCCCCGTTGACCAAGAGTTGACTTTTTGACCCAAAGTCAACTTCAAGTCAACACTTGACTTAGAATTGACCGAAACCAAACCAGAGTTGACCAGTTGACTGAAAGGCAACTGTTAGTCAACATTTGACTTGTTTGACCTAGGGTTGACCCAGGGTTGACCAGAGTTGACTAGAGTTGACTTTTTGACCAAAAGTCAACTGTAAGTCAACCTTTGACCCCGTTTGACCTAGAGTTGACCCAGGGTTGACTCAGTGTTGACCAGAGTTGACCAGAGTTGACTTTTTGACCAAAAGTCAACTGTAAGTCAACCCTTGAACCAGATTGACCTAGTTTGACTTGGATTGACTCCCAGTGACCTGGTATGACCTAGTATGAGCCAATATGACCTAGTGTGACTCAGTCTGACCTAGATTGACCTAGTTTTGACTTAGACTTGCATTCATGACTTGAATTAGCTTCCTTTTTTAGTATTTAGTCCTGTTTGACTCATAGTATCTTATTTTAGGTCTGTGATCACTCTGAGCGTCTGTTCACCCTATCAGCTCAGGACCACAGGCGAGTACATTCACTGATAGTTTTCATTGTCTTGATATCTGCTATATCCGATTCAGTTGTAGTGTTATATTCGATTTCCAGTCATGACAGTTCACGGACTAGTATATGTTGGATCATGACATGGGATGTTATTCCTAGAGTTACATGGTATATTGGTACATATTCTGTCTTATTTCAGTGTATTGGTACAGACACCGATTTTCAAAAGGGGACTTGCTACCCTCTTATGGAATCCCGTGTCATAACGTGTCATATCCAGATCCATTGTACTATTCGGGGATGGGAGAGTTATTAGTGGTTGTGTGATCAAATTCTTACATGGTTCTATGGTACATATGGTTCATAGCTATACCCTTGCCTCACGACGGGTAAAGCCTTACCCTATACGGTTCATAGCTTTCCATGGTGACTGGCCTTATCGTTCTATTGTATACAGGGTTCATAGCCGGTCGGATGGAAAGCCTGAGCATATTTTTTCCAAGCCGATCACATGACACACTAATAATTCAAGGTACCTTTTATATTTATTATCTTGGTGACTAAGTTCTGTTCGGGAGAAGGGTTACAGCCCCGGTCCTTGTTTGGTTTAGGGGTTGTAACTCGGCTTCCGAATAGTTCCCAAGTTGCCCTATATACATTCATATCGTCGTCCTTTTCAGTACTCACATCATGATATATATTTCCAGTTGATTTTGTCTTGTATTTCATTATACTGTCTCTTATAGAATTTGTCAATTCATATGGAACTGCTGTTGGTGTTTGTACTTGCTCATTTTCCTGACAGGATACCGTTGACATATTACAGATGATTCCGAGGCTGATTGCCCGACCTACTATGGGGTAGAGTCTGACGGAGTAGACTTAGACCGTGGCTTGTTGGTAGAGCCACTAGATTTTGCTCACCCTGAGTAGTATAGCGAGTTAGGTTTGCCTGGCCTGCGAGCCAGCTAGCACTGTCAGTTGTAGTATCTATTATATATATTTTCTGAGACCATGGATGTTGGACTCATTTCCTGTTTCATCTATCGTATTTTTTTTCCATGCTATCTACCTTAGTTTGATATATGTGATTGAGACTGCGTTGCTATGTCACCTCCATTCGGAGTGTATATACTGTACAGGTACCTTTATTTGTTTTAGTCGTAGTATTTACAGACCCTATATACAGCGTTCTACCGCCGATACTGCGACGTAGGATGGACGTAACCACGTGCTCGTGCCCCTCTTCAGGGTGCGGGTCGTGACAAGAAGGCTCACGACCATGGGTCATCGAGGCAGTCTCAGATATGAGAAGTATTGAACTTGGCCCTGAAAGAGATGGTAACACTAGAAGTAGAATGACAGTGTGAGACGTTAGTTCGAGTCGAGTCTTGCATGGTCATTGGATAACTTGTACAAGGTGAGATATGTTTCTCGAACGGTGACCCAGGCGGCCAACGGGACCGTTTCGATGGAGACATGATTAGCAGTGCTGGATGTCCGCACGGGTTTGGCGGAGACTTGCAGCGGAGTTCGCTACTCGCGCTGGCAAGGGGCGTCCGTCTAACAAAGTTATGGTGTCCAGGATAGCGCTGGGCGCTAGTGACTAGTTCATATAGATGAGTCGGCATGGGCGGCGATCCGCGTGCATGCCTTTGGATTGAGTCGAGTATTGTGTGCACTATATCAATGAGTCGAGTCGAATGCGTGCACGATCGAAAGACAATGTTTGGGCCTAAGATTTGGCTGTAACGTAGGCACCGTGCTTCGGCACGAGATGTAGCGTCAAGTCTTAAGTTGTCGGCATATAAGTTGCATAAGTTGGATTTGAGTCATCTTGAGTTTAAGTCAAAAAATACCGCAAGGCAAAGTCGGTCGAGTGACACTTAGTCCACAATTCTTGATTGGGTCAGTTGGTGATTAAAGTAGCAAGGGCCGGGAGGCGGCAATATGGTTAAGTCAAACTGAGTTTGCGAGGCATAGCACAATAGACTTGTAGCACGATCACGTAGAAATTGGGTACTATTGTATAGTCGTATCTATGATTATGTGCCGAAAGGCAAGCACGACATGATAGGTTAACGTTGTTGGTACGAGAATGGTCTAAAGGCAAAGTATGTGTTGGCGTTGTTATTAAAAGCACGGGATGGTCTAGAGACACAAAAATAGGCCAAGGCGTCTGTCCTAAAACTAATCCTAAGGTAAGAGTAGAAAGACAATCATAAAGGGACTATGTTACACAAAAGTAAATGAACGTGTCGGTTTTGTATGGGTGGGCGAGGAGCTCACGCCACCAGTACAGTTGAGTACTGATACCCATACTGTGTTTATGTGCAGGAACAGGTAGAAGGTCGTGGCGTAGAGCTCATATGGATGCATCGAGGTACGGAGTTCCTTGGCGATTCGAGGCATACGACCGCGTGGAGTTTGGACTTATACGGGACATAATGTATGGACATCGCCTACCTAAAGCTTCTGCCGGTCTACTCAATATATGTATTGAGAGATGAGAGAGAGAGAGAGAGCTGAGTGACTTGTAATATGAGAAGAGTGAGCTTGAGTGATTGTAATATTGGTCTCGTGCCCCCTTTGTAATCTTTGTTTCAGTATCAATAAAGTATATTTTGAATAACTTGTGTTTTGTTTTAAATTTTTGCTGATATTATTCAATGTCTCTGCTTGGGACTTCTGTTCGACGATCCCGTCGCAGCCGCTGTAATCGACCGTTATGGAACCCGTCTTGCCCGAGTGCAATCTAGGCTCGTGCGGCTCACGCCTTAGCGAGGACGATCGCTCCTATGGGAGCGGGACGTGACATAGATCCCTCATCCTGATCACATAAAGAATGTGATATTTCAAACACACTTAGTATAGTTATGACTTTTGCATTCATATTGATTTGTCACATGCCATGATTATTCTGCTTACCTGTCTATCTTACTTGTCATACCATGATTATAGTTTATATATCCCTGTATCTCATATTATATTTCTTGTTATATAGTTTCTATCATATTATGAATAATATTTCATGTATGTATTTGCTCCAATCCTGACTGGATAACTATTTTTCTAGGTGTTGTCGATGACCATTATACCTCTCTCTTTAGACCTTTGGACCATCTGATAAGCAGTAGGCCCTGGAGCTATTCCTGGAGGGATACGACTATCTTTGCTTTATTCATTTTAGTTCTTTATTTCATTCCTAATTTTAATTTCCATTTGCTACTGGATTTGTCTCAGGATAACTCATGTTAGTTTTGTATCAATCTGTAATCAAATACTTGAAATCTTTGAATCTAATTAAATTGATTATCATTTATCGTGTTATCCTCCTTTAGCCACTTTGAATGAGTTATATTATCATGTGATCTTGAGGTATAGAGCGCTCTACCGCCGATGCTGCAGCGTAGGCTGGACGTGTTTCTATGAACTCGTGTCTGAACTTTCGGATGCGGGTCGTGACACTGGGATTTATGATTAGCACCGATGGTCTCAGTGTTGATGAAGAGAAGATTGAGAAATTCGCAACTGGCCTACTCCAAACACAATAACTGAAGTTCAAAGCTTCTATGGTATTGCCAACTTCTACTGACGATTCATCTGCAACTTCAGCGCTATCGTGACGCCAGTATCAGCATACCTAAAGACTGTAGATATCCAACCTTCAATGTCGTCGATCTTTATGAGTATTTTTTACATGGAGAACCGCTTTATTTTGAGAAGAACTCAGGGACAAATTCTCTTGAAGCAGGGGAGACTGATGTAGTGTGTATTCCAATTATGTATCCTTCTAGGATTTTGTTTTCTTTACTATGATATCTTTATCTTTTTTTAATATAGAGTTGTTAAGAATCATATTTCTTTTAGGACTCTTATTTTGGCTCTATCTTTTATTAGACTAGGTTTTATCTTTATTTGATTAGGATTAGAAAAAAAAAATTTATTAAGATTAAGTTATCATAAAAAGTCCTATAAATAGGCACCTTCTGTATGAACTTGGGGAATAACTTTTAATCAATAAAATTCTTCTTTAAGTTCTGAGATTTATTCTCTCATTTTCATGGTCGTGGACTGTTCCGTGGATTCGGAAGTCCTTTGCTTGCGGTTTTTAAGCAACCTTCGTGCAGACCCCTCACAAGGCCATTCGTCGGAGTTATCGCGGCACCGCTTTACTCTCACCAAGCAACGGCGGTCCAATTATCGTCATCACCGATCGACTTGGCCATTGCCAAGCACGAAGGTAAATCCGTTCCAATATTATGTTGTGTCATGTCTGAACCAAGCATGAAAATAGAAAAAATAAATTTTTGGACTATATACACTACAAATTTGCAACGGTTTTAGCGCAACGCTTTTATGAATGTTGCTGAAACTATAATTTACAACAGTTACGTAAGGGTTGAAATAATTGTTTCTAAATTAAATATATTTGCAATGGTTAGAGATTAAACATTGCCTAATATATTTTTTACAACGGTTCATAAACGCTTGCTAAACATTTTTCTTTTTTACAACGGTCAAGCAACAGTTTTATGAAAGTGTTGTCAAAACAAGTTGAATGGGCAACGGTTATGCAAGGATTTTAATTATTTGTTACAAATTTATTAATATTTTGCAACGATTACATAAAGCCTTATAAAAGGCACATTGTTAGCAACAGTTGCGCAACAATTTTTACAACCTGTTGTGAGTGGACTTATTATTTGTAATGATTGTGCAACGATTTATGCTACCAGTTACAATTTGTTTGTTTAATAACAATGTTTATGATAACCATTGTCAAAAGAATAAACAACTATTACAAAAATATTGATCTCGCAACAGTTTGTTTTATAGTCATTGCAAATTCAATGTCCAATTTAAATTTTGTTTATACATAATAGGGATTTAAGCATTAGAATTGCTCGTATTAATTGGTTCCTTGTTCGCTAACAAAAATATTAGATAATTAATATTTAATATCGATCCAAAAGCTTCAATTGAAGAAAATAATATATATATATATATATATATATATATATATATATATATATATATATATATATATATATATATACAAATGAGCTTGTAGCCTAGTGGTAGAGAGGAGGCATGCTATCTAGGAAGTTGGGAGTTCGAGCCCTATTGAAGGTAAAAAAAAAAAATTACTTGATATATTATCTGCAACAATTTTTAACCGTTGCATGAAATATTTTAGGCAACAGTTATCAACCATCGTGTTTTACTCAATATTTACAATGGTTTGTTAATCGTTGCAAAATATATTATTGACAACACTATGTAACCGTTACACATTGACATGAGATCCATTGCATAATACGTTATTTGTAACTATTTATAGAAATATTGCAAAAACCTCCGATAACCGTTGCAAGAGGAATCTGTAATGCTCGAATTTACAATGGTTCCAATAACTATTGCAGAATAATTTTGTAACAGGTTATATTATTTTGTAATGGTTTTCGACCGTTGTAAGATATTCTAATTTTTTGTAGTGATATTTTAATTCTAACCAAACATGGATATATAAATGTTGAATTCATTTTGCTTGAGAAAGGAATGGAAGTTGATTCCTCATTTGGCTTAAAGAAGAAAATTTCAAAAAAGAACAAACAGGATGGAACAAAAGAGAGACTTACGTATAGGGGTGAGCAACGGTTCGGTTCGGTTGGAACCGAACCGGATTCTTAAAAACCGACTAAACCGAAAACCTATTTTCCAAAAACCGAAAACCGATCCGAATTTATTAAAACCGAACAAAACCGAACCGAATTAAAACGGTTCGGTTTTCGGTCGGTTCGGTTTTATGTTATGCTTAGAAACAAGTGGATTTTCAAGTGGAACCGAACCGAAAAATTAAAACCTCTCCAGTACAGAGGCATAAGAACAAGAGAAGAATAAGGAGTACTTCAAGTGGGTTTTCCTGTTAGTGAAAAAAAGAACACGAGAAGCAAGTTCTTCAAGTGGGACTTCTTAAGCATAAGAAGAATGATTACAGAATCATCTTAATTAAGGGCAGAAAAAAATAAATTTTAATGAAAAATTGCAAAATCAACAAATGCTAATGGAGAGGACTAAAGAGACCACAAATGGAAAATTAATAAATGCAAAATCAGCAAATCAACAAAGTAAAAACTGCAAGAGTTGCTCCTCACCTAGTCGAGAGCACTCGCGCGGAGGAGACCGCCGCCGGCGATAGCTGCTTCTCACCGCGGACGGCCGATGTGGGCATCGAGAGCACTCGCGCGGAGGAGACCGCCGCCGGCGACAGCTGCTCCTCACCGCAGGCGGCCGGTGAGGGCGTCGAGAGCACTCGCGCGGAGGAGACCTCGGGGCGGCCCCGTTTTCCTTCAAAGCGGCCAGGAGGCGGCCGATGAGGGCGTCGAGCGAGAGCGAGGAAGAGTTTTTTTTTTTTTTTAGGGCTCTTTCGAGAGAGGGATCAGCAGCGGCTGACCCAAATGAAGAGAGAGAGAGAGTTGTTTTGGATTTAGGGTTTTTTTAGGTATATATATGTGAGGGGGTATTTAGGTAACTTTACTTGTCGGTTTTCGGTTCGGGTTGGGAAACCGAACAGCAAACCCGTAACCCGAACCGAAAACCAATTTTCTCATACACTGAAACCGAACTCCGACCCGATTTTTAAAAAACCGACCCGAAGCTCTATTTCGGGTCGGGTCGGGTCGGGTCGGTTTTCGGTTGTAAAACCGTTTTTTTGCTCACCCCTACTTACGTATGCCTCCATCCGAAATGTCCATGTACGCATGCTATATCCTCTATTTGTATTTTGCTGCTCAAAAATTGAGCTAAGTCCTTGTTTGGTTAGTAGTATGTTGCAAGTCCCTATACAAAATTTGGAAAATCTGAAAGGACATCTACCAAAACTAGTAGTCTTTTTTTTTTAAAGGAAAAAACTAGTCTCTTCTGAATAAATAAATATACAAGCATAACACTGTGCACCGCCTACACCACCAACCCCCTCCCTCCCCCCCCCTCTCTCCCTCTCTCCACTCCAAAAGAAGAAAAAAGAAAAATAAAGAGAAGGAAGAGCCTCCCTCTCCAGAAGAGAAGATAAAGAAGCGGAGAGTTTCGTCATCATCATCATCAACAGCTTAATTCAGGAAGTGTTCACCGAGTTCAGCAGCAGCTCGAGGAATTAAGGAGATTTTTAAGGGTTTGTCTTCAATGAGAAAACACTCATATAATCATTGATCATCCATGTATTTTTACTTCCTTTGAGTTATTCATTCATTTCCTATTACTGAAGTACAGAATATCTATATATATTACATGGTAGAAGAATAGTAAATAGTTTGGAAAAGTGCTATTACTTGTGTTCGACTAGCTAGCTAGCTAGTATTGAAGAAGAAGGGAGGAAGAAGAGGGAAGCTGGCGATGGCGACTAAGTGGTGGGAGAAGGAGGAGGCCATGCTTCGGCGAAGGCCAAGATGGAATCCCTCTCCGTCCCCACCACCACCACCAACAACGAGCAGTTGCAAGAAGAAGAAAAAGGCGATCCCAACAACAACACAACATAGGCAGCCAATGATAATCAAGACAACGAGAACTCGGGTTCCGGCGGGCCCCTCCGCCGCCCCCGCGGCCGGCCAGCGGGGTCCAAGAACAAACCCAAGCCGCCCATCATCGTCACCTGCGACAGCCCCAACGCCCTCCGCTCCCACATGGTCGAGTTCTCTGCCGGCGTGACATCTCCGGCTCCCTCTCCGAGTTCGCCAGGCGGAGGGGCGCGGCGTCTGCGTCCTCACCGGCGGCGGCTCCGTCGCCAACGTCTCCCTCGCCCAGCCCGGTTCGGCCTCCGCGGCGTCCCTGAGGGACGGTTCGAGATACTCTCGCTCACGGGGACGGTGCTCCCCCCGCCGGCGCCACCGGGGGCGGGAGGGGGCTGTCGGTGTTTCTGGCCGGGGGGCAGGGGCAGGTGGTGGGGGGGAGCGTGGTGGGGCCGCTGGTGGCGGCGGGGCCTGGTGGTAATGGCGGCCACGTTCGCGAACGCGGTGTATGAGAGGCTGCCGGTGGAAGAGGAGGAGGAGAGGAGGAGAGGACCTCTGCTGCTGCTGCAGCTGCTGCGGCTGGGAGGGTGCAGCAGACTTCTGCGTCACAAGGTTCGGGTGTGACCGGTGGAGGAGGAGGAGGAGGAGATTACTTTGGGAATTATCAGTTTCCGGGAGATGGGGAAGGGTGGGGAGGAGGACTTCGGCCATCACCTTTTAGCTAGTAATGTTAAATCTTCTTCTTAATAATAATAATTAGATGCTTTTTATTGTTGAATGGTGTTTTTTTTTTTTTGTAATGTGTGACATGGAGCTCACTTTATGCTCCATAGGTCTCCTACTCCTCTTTCCTCCATTCATGTAATAGACTTGTTTATATTTCTTCATCATGCGATAGACGTCTTATTACATGTATCAGAAATTTTCAAGTAGAACATTAAAGTTTAGTGTATTTGTCTATTGAGAATATAAACGTATTTTATGTGGAGAAAATTTTAAACGTATTTACTAAGGAAGGATATGTTTCAGCTGAAATTAAATGAAGGGAGATAAGCAAGGACGTATGATTTGATGAAAAAAGCCCTTGTTAAGGACTTCTTTTATTTTTATTTTTTCGTTGCTCGCTTTTAAACGAAAACAAAAATAACAAAACCAAGGATACGTCCTCAGCAATCGGGTATAATATGATGGAAACACTCTTGTTAAGGGCTTTTTTTTTTCTGCTTTTCTGCTGGTTAAGGGCATTTTTTTCTGCTGTTCTGCTGCTTAAGGGCAACTACTAAGTCCCACCCTACCCCTCCCCCGCTACAACCGGAGAGGACCAGTTGGGCAGCTCCGCCTCCCAATGTATATTTGAATATTAATTAATAATAATGATGGTTTTTTAATAAATGTGTTCAATTATAACGAATTTATAATAACGAATCTATTGGATAGATATATCATTTTTATTGGCAAATTATATGGGCACAGCTAAAAGTGATCGGGACTATCCCATTGTGGCAGTCATAGGACTGCCCACTTTTCTGACAGTCCAGTCTACCGACTGAACTGCCAGAAAAGGATTGCCAGAAAAGTGGGCAGTCCTTGTTAGAAACTGGACAGTCCAGTCTACAGACTAGACTGCCAGAAAAATTGAAAAAATGGGATAGTCCCGATCACTTTTGGTTGTGCCTATATAATTAGCATTTTTATTGTATCTATTTGTTAGTTATAAAGTCTCGTTTGGTTTGCGGAATCATCGGGTTGGAAAAGAAAAATGATTATTTTTCTATATCTGGGTG
>JANAVB010015400.1:14073354-14082620 GCA_029216955.1 Iris pallida
ATTTCTTTTTCCTTTTTACTAAATTGGTTCTTTTCCTTTCACTGTCACATACACACATCACGGATCATTTCCTGTCACATTTGAACTCACACACACACAGGTTTTCCTCATCTAGTTCACTGAACACACATAAACCTGAGTTTCCTTCCTTTTTTCCTGTCACACTGATATGCACACTGTAACTTACACCCTCACATGGACTCTTCATTTCTTGAGTTCCTTTATTAAATCTGAGTTTAAATACAATGTTATACACACTGTTGAATCAGAAGACTGAAAACAAAATGGTTCCTTACACATTCCCTGTTTTGAATTTCTGAGAACTGTTGTTAAGCTATAGTTTGATATGTACACTGAATTGGGAATCCTAAAACCTGAGAACAATGGTTGATTCATCATTGAACTGTCATTCTTTTTGCTAATCCTGAGAACCATGCACTAATCTAGTTCTTACTTGACATTGACACAAGTGCACAAACACATTGGTTCATTTCTTTTCCTGTTATACACCATGCCACTGTTTTCAGGTTCCCATCCACTACACACACACATACACAAGTTCACATATATGCTAGCACTCATTTCCTGTCAGTTACACATCACTTTAACTGTCACTTGACACATAGTCTAAACTGAGAACAAACTCTCTACACACACACATTCATGATACACTCTCAAGTCCCACACACATACACATATGCACATGTACTTGAGTGTCCCCCCCCTCTATATACATATGTATATTTGTATGTATAACATATTATGTTGTATGGTTTACATAGCCTATAGGATCAATTCTAAGTTATTTTGTATAGCACATCAATATGTGTTTTTCCTATTAGCTTATATGCCATGTTATCCTATTAGCCTATCTAAATAGATATATGTGTATTCCTATATTAGGGTATATTATGATATCTATGTTTATCATATATTAGATATATATGTGTGTTGTATATAAATGTTTTGAGGGTTGATTTAGCATGGTTTGCCTATTGGCCCATGGTATTGCTTATTAGCCTATGGCCTATGTGGTGTTTGCTTAGCTAGTGAGTCTAGTTTAGACTTGTTTAGTCTTATTAGACCTAGAATGGACTAGTTAGACTAGTATAGACTTGTTTGACTTAGTTTGACCATAGTTGACCTAATTTGACTTCTAGAGTTGACCAGAGTTGACCAAGAGTTGATTTTGGCCTAGATTGACCTAGAATCATGTAGAATGCATATTAGGACTTCATTATATCATTTTAGACTTGTTGTGACTTGTGCTGTTCTGATTAGGAGCCAGACACCTCTCCTCGGACAGTACATTTACTTCAGATATTCAGATACGAGGCGAGTACATTCTCTGATCATTTCATATCCTGCTTAGAATTATTTTCTGTATTAAATTACTTTACTTGTACTGTCACGACATTATCACGGATTAGTAATATACGGATCTTGTACTCCTGTGCTTTCACCATACATGTACAACTTTTTAGTGTAGATCATGTACAACTCTTTAGTGTAGATCATGTACAACTCTGTAGTGTAGATCATGTACAACTCTGTTGTGTAGATCATGTACAACTCTGTAGTGTAGATCATGTACAACTCTGTAGTATAGATCATGTACAACTCTTTAGTGTAGATCATGTACAAATCTGTTCCGTTCACATGTGCTATCCTGTACTCTGACTCACTAGCCACTGTTAGTTCCTTACTTATAGTAGATATTTCTATTACAATTTTCTCTCTCTGTTTACATACTGTATTCTTCAGCACCTGTATCTTACTTTACTGCATGATTATATTTTCTAACCTGCTATGAACTGTTGAGATATACTGTACTCGCTCCTGTCCTGACTGGACCTGTTAAAAATATTACAGAGGGCCGAGGAGGAGGCCTGGGAGGATACCTTCTTCGGGACAGCTCTAGCTGAAGACATCACCCCCACTGCCTAGACTAGATTAGTTAGGCCTTATCTTATTTTCATGTTGGTCTTGAGACTGTTTAGCTAGACTTTACTTCTGTTCAGAGATGTTGAGTTGTATACATTCCTCATTTTCAGTAGCTGAGATATGTACTCTGGATATTTGCTGGGATATTATCTTAGTCTATTCTATCTTCTGTTTTTCCTTGAGTTCTATATCATATCGTGTTTTCTTCTTCCTTAGTTGTGATTGAGTTCATTTACTATTTAGTATCATATTGCTAGATGTATGTTGACCTAGGACAGCGTTCTACCGCCGACACTGCGGTATAGGCTGGGCGTTGTGACGTTCTCGTACCCTCACAGTGGTGCGGGCCGTGACACATTTTAGTGGTGGCCCATGCAGGTCGAGTTTATGTAGTATTCGAACTAGAGTATCACTACAGCCTGCAGTAGGATTAGGATACATATTTTGAAGTACTCAATCACAGTTAGGATTCCTTGAAATATTCCTGGGACGACCCTTGATCTTATTTAAAGTTCAATTTGAATCGTTTCCCTTATTTTTGCTCTCACTCCTTGATTATTGAATTTGATTTTGTTGGATCGTTGTTGATTTGATTTTTCTATCGAGATGAATTTTTATGGCCTGAGTTACGATATTTTTCTGATAACATATGTCGACGGGAATACAGGGATGGTAAACGTCTGCTTGGTTATGGAACCTAGAGTTTATCGCAGCTATGTTAGCTGGCGTGGCGGAAACATAGAGACCTGACTTCGGATGTACGTATCTTGATTATGAGATTTGGAATTTCTTGCAGCTATACTAGTCGGCATAGCGAGAATTCCAGACGACATGATTATAGGGGTGCATGCCCCTGTTATCGACTCTACCGTTTATCGCAGCTTGCTTACTAGCGTGGCGAGATTCTGAGTATCATGATTTTTGGACACGCATATGATTATCAGATTGTATCTTGGAAAGGTTCTTAAAAATATCGTCTCTATCTTCATTCCAGTTATTATAAATTGTTTTCCATCATCAAATAATTTAGGAGTAGAGATCTTTTAGCTTTATAGAGCTTATGCATATGTAGTTCTTTCTTAGTGTGACGATCTGATGACTTGTGATTAGGCCCTTGTCTTAGGAATGATAGTATAGCCTGGCTTTCAATAGTGATTCTTGTAGCTAGTTCTCCTTTGTTGATATTTACTAGTTTTTCAGCCTTGATGATTGATTTATTTTTATTTTCTTTTTCTTTTTCTTCAGTATGGCACCCATGACCCGAGCCCGTCGCCTGAGAGCAGCTGCAGCTACTGAGAGTGTGCCTCTACCTCCTACTGTTCAGGAGGTAGTTATCCCTCTATCTGATCAGGGGGTGGTGGCACCTCCTACCATTGAGGAGATGGTGGTAGCCTCGCCAGAGAGTCTTCCTTCATCTCCTGTCGTTCAGGAAAGAGCTGCGGATTTGCCTGAGACCGAGAGCATTCCTCTACCCCTTAGGATGGTACTCCCTACTGTACCACCCGGAGGTTTGTTACTTGACGCAGCCCAGATGTTTGGATATTTCCAAGAGAGGCTGTTGGAGTCACAGAGAGTTCATGAGGAGGCCATGAGGGAGCAAATCCAGAGGTTGCTGCGTCTGCGGGACTCTGTACTTCTGGGAGAGAGCCTAGCCCCAAGAGGGCGAGGAGCAGTACCCAGTCCTACCCAGAGTTTGAGGAGTACCCATTTATCCAGCCTACATCATCATACCCAGCCTAGTCTCCTGTCCAGCAAAGGCCAGCTGAGCCAGAGCCTATCTGTGCCTACTGCAAGAAGTCTGGACACAAGTGGAACAACTGTAGGAGAGACTAGGATTGTGCCTATTCGTGGTTCAGCTGCACACTGGGTGCAGCACTGCCCTGATATACCTGCCCCAACCAGGGCCCTGCTTCCAGGAGGGAGTTCTGGTTCTCAGACCTAGCCGGAGGTGAGTTTCGACCTACCTTAGTATTTCCTTCTTGAGAATTTTGATGCATCCCTTGCTTGTATGTTTTGATACCTTGTGATTGCCTAGTACTATAGCATGGTTGGTATAACTAGAAGTGACCACAGACTGATATTGCATGCCATGACCCCATAGGTTACACTTTCCAACTGTATGATTTAAGATAGATTCTGAGACTATGATTGCTGGGGGCTTAACCTAGAAAGGGTGCGATCATCTTAATTTCGAGGACGAAATTTTTATAAGGTGGGTAGGATTGTACACCCAGTTTTCCAGAAGAGGTAATTTTGAAATTTTGTAATTATAATTATTATTTAATGATATTTTTTCATATTATGATTTTTAGTGATTTTAATTATTTTTAAAGTATTTAAATTCATGACTGGTGATTATGGTGTTTGCTATGAACAGTAGAGACTGCCTACCTTAGAGCCTAGCCATGTGATTAGGGTATTTAGACATTTTTGGGGTTATTTGATTTTATTATAATTTATTTGAATTTATAGGAATTTTTAGAATTTATTTTGGAATTGTTTGAATGAGGGTTGACTAGGTTGACTTTGACTAGCGATGACCTTGGTAGGCTAACCTAGAAGCTAACCCTAATTGTGCTTGGACTTGATTAGGTTATGTAACTCTAGTTTAACCTACGTTAGTGAGGGTTAACTCATTAGAATTCATTTGGAGAAACTAGGATTCGAATTGATTTAGAAATGACTTGTGATTTCACAAGTCATGACTTGTGACTTAGGCTTAATAGCCCATAGGCCCACACCATGAACCAAGCCTAACCCTAATCAGCCCATGGCAGCCAACCTAGGGTTTTCCCATATTTAATGCCTTCTTCCATTTGTTCTTGCCTCCTTTATTATTTTTCTCTCAAGCTTTGGAAGAGGCGTCTCCATCTTCAAAAATCCCTAGAAAATCCATTTTAACTCCTTTTTAATCCAAACAAATTGCAATAGGTTCTAATTGATGTTTTCTTGTTGTTGGAATTTGTTACTCTCAGTTTTCTCTCAATTTGAAGGAGTTGGATAGCTTTTTGGGAATCCTCATTTAAGGAGTTTTTTGTGTTGGAGAACACCATAGGTAAAATCCTAATCCACCTATTAAAATTCTAGTTTCTTTCATGTAGACCTAGCCCTAAGGGTCCTAGTCCAATAGGTATGCCCAGACCTAGGTTTTGTGTCCATTTCGTGTCCTAAATGGACACGTATCAGCCTATAGACCTAGGTGTTTGATGAAATGTCCCAAAGGACATTTCAACCTGATTTTAGGAAACTTTTTGAATAAAAATTTAGGGTTTGTTGTCGTTTATCAATTTCTGTTGGACTGAGGTGGCCATTGTGTCGTGTCGTGTCGAGATCTGGACCACGAACACGCTGTTCTGACACGGTGCACATTGCCCTGCTACTCGGGGGCAATTACTCCATGTACACGACACGTGGACACCTAAGATTTGACACAGCCTAGGGCAGACACTGACACAGGTCCTCAAAGTTTGAGACACTCTCGTGTCGTGTCGGACACGCATTCGGGTGTGCATTGATCACGTACTGTGGGCATACGCACGGTTTTGCCTCGCTGATACGCACGAATTGACATGACACAGGCACACGTGGACACGGTACAGGCTGTGGACACGTTCCCCTATCCTAGGCGAACCTACAGCCACGGGCACGTGTCCTAACTCGTGTCGAGTAGTGTCTACGAATGGTGTACACGTGTGCACGATTTTGTGCCAGATTTTGTGTCTGTGATGTTTGGTTGTTTTTTGGACACGTTGTGTCCACTTAATTGGACACAAATACCCCCCTGGCATGTCAACATTTAGAGAACACTTCTACATACCTGTCTTGGGTTTCATTGAGAATTTATTCATTGGAGATCAAATTGATAATTTTACTGATACATGTTTTCAGCCTGTGAATGTTTTGAATTTGATTCTGTTTAACCTGACCTATTTTAATGTTAATTTGCCATGAGAGTTTCACCACTCGTGTATTAGCTCATTGTTATGATTGATTCACGACTAGGGTTGATATTGACATAAGATGAGATTTATGAAATTGGGTTTTGAGTTGGAATTGATATGCAATAATGTAGACTGATACATGCTTTAGATTTTCAATTTCTGATTAATTCCTATATTTAAACTGAACTCTTGATGTTAATTTACCATGCTAATTCATATACACACTGTATTTGTTTACTGTTAAGTTGATTCATGAGTTGGCTTTTCAATTTGGCTTTAGGATTTCTAAATGTGTTTGAAGGTTACTGTAAACTAATTTGAATGGAAGTATTATTCCTTGGTCAGTAATTTCATGACTTGTTCTATTATCGAATTAGACTTGATTTAGCATGGGATTTGACATTGGTTGAACTTACAACTTGCATTCACTGATATTAAACTGAATATAGTTTGATAAATAAGGTTAGACATAATCTCGGGAACATTTGTTCCTTAAATGAATTTGAGTTTTGTTTTGATGAAAATAGGTTTTGGGTTGACATTGTATTGCACTGAAATGGGAGTTTGAAATTGAAATCTGAGATGGGATTCTCTAAACCTGAACTGGAATTTCCTTACCATTTCACTGGTTGTTCCCTGTGATTTCCTGTTTTCATTTCACTGATTACCCTAAAATCGAGAACACTAATTGGTTTCCTTCCTTTACATTGATTGATTTCTTTTTCCTTTTTACTGAATTGGTTCTTTCCTTTCACTGTCACATACACACATCACTGATCATTTCCTGTCACATTTGAACTCACACACACACACAGTTTTCCTCTCAGTTCACTGAACACACATAAACCTGAGTTTCCTTCCTTTTTTTCCTGTCACACTGATATGCACACTGTAACTTACACCCTCACATGGACTCATTTCTTGAGTTCCTTTATTAAATCTGAGTTTAAATACAATGTTATACACACTGTTGAATCAGGAGACTGAAAACAAATGGTTCCTTACATTCCCTGTTTTTAATTTCTGAGAACTGTTGTTAAGCTATAGTTTGATATGTACACTGAATTGGGAATCCTAAAACCTGAGAACAATGGTTGATTCATCATTGAACTGTCATTCTTTTTGCTAATCCTGAGAACCAGCCTAATCCAGTTCTTACTTGACATTGACACAAGTGCACAAACACATTGGTTCATTTCTTTTCCTGTTATACACCATACCGCTGTTTTCAGGTTCCCATCCACTACACACACACATACACAAGTTCACATATATGCTAGCACTCATTTCTTCATCTACACATCACTTTAACTGTCACTTGACACATATCTAAACTGAGAAACAAACTCTCTACAGACACACATTCATGATACACTCTCAAGTCCCACACATACACATATGCACATGTACTTGAGTGTCCCCCCCCTCTCATATACTATGTATATTTGTAGGTATAACATATTATGTGTGTATGGTTTACATAGCCTATAGGATCAATTCTAAGTTTTTTGTATAGCACATCAATATGTGTTTTTTTTATTAGCTTATATGCCATGTTATGCTATTAGCCTATCTAAATAGATATATGTGTATTCCTATATTAGAGTATATTATGATATCTATGTTTCATATATTAGATATATATTGTGTTGTATATAAATGTTTTGAGGGTTGATTTAGCATGGTTTGCCTATTGGCCCATGGTATAGCTTATTAGCCTATGGCCTATGTGGTGTTTGCTTAGCTAGTGAGTCTAGTTTAGACTTGTTTAGTCTTATTAGACCTAGAATGGACTAGTTAGACTAGTATAGACTAGTTTGACTTAGTTTGACCATAGTTGACCTAGTTTGACTTATAGAGTGACCAGAGTTAATTTTGGCCTAGATTGACCTAGAATCATGTAGAATGCATATTAGGACTTCAATATCATTTTAGACTTGTTGTGACTTGTGCTGTTCTGATTAGGAGCCAGACACCTCTCCTCGGACAGTACATTTACTTCAGACATTCAGATACGAGGCGAGTACATTCTCTGATCATTTCATATCTGCTTAGAATTTTTCCTGCATTAAATTACTTTACTTGTGCTGTCACGACATTATCACGGATTAGTACTATACGGATCTTTGTACTCCTGTGCTTTCACCATACATGTACAACTCTTTAGTGTAGATCATGTACAACTCTGTAGTGTAGATCATGTACAACTCTGTAGTGTAGATCATGTACAACTCTGTAATGTAGATCATGTACAACTCTTTAGTGTAGATCATGTACAAATCTGTTCCGTTCACATGTTTATCCTGTACTCTGATCACTAGGCACTATTAGTTCCTTACTTATAGTAGATATTTCTATACAGTTTTCTCTCTCTGTTTACATACTGTATTCTTCAGCACCTGTATCTTACTTTACTGCATGATTATATTTTCTAACCTGCTATGAACTGTTGAGATGTACTGTACTCGCTCCTGTCCTGACTGTACCTGTTGAAAATATTACAGAGGACGGAGGAGGCCTAGGAGGATACCTTCTTCGAGACAGCTCTAGCTGAGACATCACCCCACTGCCTAGACTAGATTATTTAGGCCTTCTTATTTTCATGTTGTCTTGAGACTGTTTAGCTAGACTTTACTTTTGTTCAGAGATGTTGAGTTGTATACATTCCTCATTTTCAGTAGCTGAGATATGTACTCTGGATATTTGCTGGGATTTATCTTAGACTATTGTATCTTCTGTTTTTTCCTTGAGTTCTATATCATATCGTGTTTTCTTCTTCCTTAGTTGTGATTGAGTTCATTTACTGTTTAGTATCATATTGCTAGATGTATGTTGACCTAGGACAGTGTTCTACCGCCGACACTGCGGCGTAGGCTGGGCGTTGTGACGTTCTCGTACCCTCACAGTGGGTGCGGGTCGTGACAATACGGATCAAAAGCCCCCCTTAGAAAGCCCCCAAAACCCCCTCACTCTAATCCATAATTTAATGTTATATTAATGTTAATATAACTAAATACTAAAATTAACATTAAACTTAACATTAAAATTATATTAACATTACATTACATTAATATTAAATTAACATTAACATTAACATTAATATAAAAAATTAAAAAATTAATATTAACATTAACATTAATATTAACATTAATATTAACATTACATTAATATTAACATTAATATTAACATTATATTATGATTAGAGTGAGGGGGGTTTTGGGAGGCTTTCTAAGGGGGACTTTTGATCCGCTCCCTATATATATATATATATATATATATATATATATATATATATATATATATATATATGTATGTGTGTTGTGGTGTGTGTTGTGTGTGTGTTGATATATATATATATATATATATATATATATATATATA